>OX328127.1:66155497-66775497 GCA_946811695.1 Gonocerus acuteangulatus | reverse complement strand
ATACCAATTCGCCACTACCAGCCGTGATTTTTGGTATATTTCAACGGAACTCGGTATTCGTAGTGGTAATCCACAGTTAAATAACTGTTGTAAAAATAAACTAAATCGGTTCATTAGGAGGGGGGGGGGTTTACTCCGGACCCACAATACCAATTCGCCACTACCAGCAGTGATTTTTGGTATATTTCGACGAAACTCGGCATTCGTAGTGGTAATCTACAGGCAAATATGTGTTGTAAAAATAAACTAAATCGGTTCATAGAAGGGGGGGTTTACTCCTGACCCAAATTCTTAATATACTCATACCGGTCGTAATTTCTGCTGTATTGTAACGAAACGCGGTATACGTCGTGGGTAACTCATGAGAAAGAAGTGTTGTAGAAATGAGCTCAATCGGAAAGCGGGGGTTTAATTTGTGATATATTTCAATAGAAAAGCCCGTCAGACGTAGGTTCACAAAGCCGCCGCAAGGAGCGCTTTCTACCACTAGAGTGACTGTATCCTGTTCCTGCGTTAGATCAAAATACGATAATATGAGGTTTTTTGTATTTATTACAGTGTAATAGGTACCATGTGTAAACATAACTCTGGAAGCAAATTATTAATTGATCAGTTACTCATTACAAATTTAAAAGAGAACTATTCATGTTTTTATTTTATTTATGTAGGATATTTTAAGCAAATTGTTCTGGAAAGCAATCTACACTACCCAAATTCTGAGGAAAGTGCTTAGTTATGCAGCTCCTGCGTGATGGACTTTTGTTATTATTTCTTTTAAGTTAATAAATTAAGGTAACTATTGTATGATAAGGAAGTATGTTTAAGTAATTATTTGTATATTTTTTCTGTTTTTGGTAGAACATCTTTCACTTAAAACTTTCTTTAAAGAGTTGTGGAGTCATTGATATGAAATGGTTAATGTTAAAAGCAATAGTTGTTTCATTTAATTAATTTCATCAACTATTTTGTCGATAAAATCTTCCTAACCTATTCGAAATATTTATTATTAATTTAATGTTGTTGTATTCTCACTATAATTTTTTTTTTATAGATTATTCCCGTGTAATTTATATTCATGTGTGTATATATATATATATATATAGGGTAAACCAGACAGTTATTGACACCCCAAACTTCAACTTAAAGAAATAAGCGAACTAGTCCTAATTTCATTTTAAGAAATACAGGAAACTAATGTTTGAAGTGCCCTCTAAGTCATCTATGATATACCTGATTGAAAAACCAACCACAGGGAAGGCTTTAAAATTAATACCTCCAAGACTTGAGTTGAGAGCCAGTTAATGGCTACAAGGTTATGATTTCCTGAAGGATTTTCATTCAATTTTTTTATTCCTACTCTCTTCCTACATTTATTGCAATAAAGTTAAGTACTTTATATTGTTTGTTAATGTATAATTGAACTGTCTTGAGTGATTTTAATTTAAAATAATCAATTTAAATATTATTATACAGGAGTGTCAATAACTGGTCATTTTTTCCAAAGTATTTTGTTATTGACACCCCATGTCAATAACTAAATTATGATTTTTTTTTAAATATTGATGGTTTTGTTTTAATTTTAATAATTTAATCTTCCTGATTAATCGGCAATGTTTTTTTTTTTTTTACTTTAATTCGAGTGTATCTAGTTATTGACATGGGGTGTCAATTTCTAGTTTTTGGGTTCAATGACTAGTTATTAACACTTTCCTAATAATAAAGTTTCTAATGTGTCTATAACAGGTGTTAGTATTTCTATGAAACTCAGTTATAGCCAGAAGGATTTAGAGAATGCCTTGAAGATCATAAAGGATGGCTCCTCCATTAAATCGGCGTCCAAAGGATTTAATCAAATCTGCACTTCAGATTAAGCAACAAATTTGTAAAATCATTGTTTGGACCACGGTAAATTCTATCGGATAAAGACAAACTAACTCTAGTTGCTTGGATAGAAAAATGTGCGAAAAAGGGATTCATGAGGAAGAAAAATTACATTTTGCAATCCCTAAAAGAATTGATTGAATTTAAAAATATGAGCCCTCCCTTTAAAGGTAATTGTCCTGGTGTTGGCTGGTACAAGGCTTTCTTACAAAGGCACCCCTCTATACAGAGAGGATTTCCGAAGCCGTTACTGGGGCCAACGCACGTGTTTCTGAAGCTAATATTTAAGGTGGTTAGAGATCGTCATTTCAAAACCAAATGAAGATACCATAGGACTTCAAGAAGGTACTGAAAGTCATACTGCACCTGAAACTATGCCTGCCACATATTTATTATTAACAACAACTCCTCCTGGATATCCAATGGGAATCAGCTTGGTCCATCGGGCATCGAAAGCCGCCCTTGGCTGAAGTGCTATACTGGCCAGAATCTCGGAAAAGAAACATTCCAATTATTCATTTGTCACATCACATGTCATTCGTCACAAGTAAACAATGAAAACTAATGCTGGAAGCTAATATAGAAGAACAAAGAAAAATTTCAGAAAAAAAGGAAGCCAAAAGGTTGGAGTTGGAAAACAACAGTAAAATTCCTAAAAGGGAAATTAAACAAACCAAAAAAACTAACCCTACGTTTGAAATGTGGCAGTATTGTAGAGGTAATTTATTTTGATGTTTGAAAGGATATGAACATATCCCTGAAAGTGACGAGTCTGATGAATTTGTTTGTCTTGCGTGTTACATCCTGGAGTTTGATGAAGATATAAATGAAGATGATGAAATGTAAATTAATTATTTTATTTCATTTTACATAATACCTACCAGCATTTTTTATCTTTTTTTTAATTTTTTTTTACTAGTTAATTCATAATGTTAAAAAAGAAGAAATATTTCAATTGTTTTTTATATTACATTAAAGTTTATGATATTTTTGTGACATTATTTCCTTATAATGATCCATTATAACATAAGAAAAAAATGTTAAGAGTACAAGGGGTGTCAATAAATGTAGTGTCAATAACCCATCCAAAGGTGTCAATAACTAGTTTTTGCACTTTTTACCATAATTATTGCCATATGTTAAAATGTATTGAACTTTTGAAAGAAAAATACACTTGAGTCTTTCAAAGGATAGATAAAGAGGAGCTAAAGCAAGTTTCAGTTTGATCCCTTCATAAAAAGTATTTTTTTTTTAATAGTCTTAAGGGTGTCAATAACTGTCCGGTTTACCCTATGCAATTGTTGTAGGCAGTTGGTAACAGCTTTCCTCACATATTTTATTTTCAAGTTACATATGGTGGGGTATGTCACACACTGGGTTATTAAATTTTCTTACATCTGCTCTTAATGAAGCCTGGAATTGGTCGTCTTCATAATGAAGTAAGAATGACTCAGTGTCTCTTTGTCTATTAAAATTTAACAAAAAGACTCGTTGATTAAGTTCTCTTCTATTTGTGAATCGGCGCGCAAACTCTCGCACCGGTTCTAAACCGTTCACGAAAACTATAACAGCATCAAAAGATTGAATTTTAGTAATTGGTTTCTTGAAACAATTCGCAATGACATTTTTTTCCATTGAAAATTTACATAAGTATGTACACAAATGAAAATTTCTTTCGTTTCTTGTTTTGCGATTTTCTCCAAAACGAAGCAAAAAGGAGGAAATCTCTAAATGACTTTTCGTCTTAGTTTTTCGGTCCCCTACACGCTCCTGAAGTTTTGCCATTTAAAATTGGGACACCCTGTATATATATATGTATAAATAAATATATATGTATATATATATATATATATATATATATATATATATATATATATATATATATATATATATATATATTTCTCAATTAAAACGTGTTTGTAAAAACATTTACAATACTATAGTTCACGGTTAGTGGTTTTTGCCGCCAACATTTCCCAAAAAACGAATCGCTCCATATGTTTCTATATATATATAAATAAATAAATATGTCTATTAATATTTATACAAAAGAAATATTTGAAAAATAAATTATTCCAGGGAAGGATACGGTAAATGCATTGGGTGGAAATGAAAATTGTCAAACTTAGCACAGAAATTTCCATTATTAGTGGTAAGTAGTTTCATTAGCTTCTGCCACCAGCATCAGAGTTTGCACGGTTTCAGATTTACTGCTGATTGCTGACATTCTAATAGTTATGCAATTTTTTTGTGGAAAGGTCATTTTCATTTTTACTAAGCACCGTTCTTCACTTCCAGCACCCATGTACTTTAAAAGGCTATTGTATTTGCAGTAAATGGCAAATCTTCAGCCAATAGATAGTACAAGAAAGTGATAAATTGTGTTAAGATCCCCTATAAGGTGTATTGGTGGAGGTTAAGGAGGATGAAATAAAAAGGTGCTAAGTCCTTGGAAGGATAAGGAGAGAGTCCTAGCTGTCCACTGTCCAGTGTCCGGGGTGTCCTGCGGAGGACAGCCAGGACCTTCCCTACAAGGACTCGTCGGCGAGGCTAGCTTTTTACACCTTCCCGGAAACTCTCCCCATTACACAGTCTAGCCTCTCTTTGTTTTTAGTTTTGGTCTTTTTGTTTTCTCGCTTTTAGTTTCCTCCCCCTCTCTCCGCTTTATTTTTTTTTTATTCTTAGGTCTTTTCTTTTTCGCTTTTGTTTCGGATCGTTTTCTTGTCTCCTTTCTATTCGCGCCTTTTGTACATTTCCAGTTTTAATACCTTGTCCTGTTGAAGACAGGCTCTTCTTAGATGTAATTGTTCAAATGGATTATTTTAAAAAAAATATATATATATAGATATATATATATTATATTTGCTCACTTTGTATATTTTCTCTATAATCTTAATTTTGCCGTATTCGATCGCACGTCACAAATATGGATGCTTTTTCATGTTTTCCACGTTTGAGTATCCCTCCAGCGTGGGAGTTTATTTGACTACGTATGCCATCCTTTCTGGACACTACACGTAAAATATGGATGCTGTGAGTTCAACTTACATGAATTCTCTGGGCACATTTTACCCAATAACAAACGTGGACAAAAATGTCGTCAGAAGTCACCAATAACAAACTACAAACTTTCAAACCCGCTCTAAAAGCATGGGAAACAGCTTATCAAGAAACGGCAATAAACCGCTTACAAATCGGACACACTCGCTTAAACACATTCTCATCTTATTACAAAAGAAGATCCACCAAAATGCAATCAATTTAATAAACAAATAACCGTAGACAATATCATTGAATACGAAAATATATTGAAAAAGTACAATATAGAACGATCATTTAAGGAAACACTCTCTGATTCAAACAAAATTATCCTTCTCTTAATGACATTTCTTAAAGATGCAAACCTCCTTCAGAAAATATGATGTTTTCTTACCATATTTATTTCAAAGAGAAATTGTAACTAATGTAAACTGCGAACAATTTATGTCTAAGATATATATTTCTACCACGAGCAATAAGGGTGCGTTTACATCTGACACTTCTCGCAGGAAATATATTTCAGGTTTCGGATATAATAATTATGATAATTATCTATCCGATACCTCAGATATACTTCCTGCGAGAAGTGTTAGATGTAAACGCGCCCTTAGTTTAAATTATAATTCTCTTAGTTTAAGACATAATTTAGAATAATTTGTAAGCTTTCAGATATATTAATTTTCTAAGTTTAAGGTAAGATTCTAATTTTTCTTAGTTTAAATTATTATAAACTGTATTCCCTTAAAACTAATAATTTTAATACTTTGTATTAACCAATAAGTATATACAGTATTGTATAGTATTATTTATATAGTAGAATAGTATAATTTAACATAGGAGAAAATAAATAAAAAAATATATCACTACACACACATACTGCACTTATTCCTCGAACTCATAGAGGTCTCAAAGTCGAATCAAAAGAACTCAAATTAGGACAAACAACTAAATTTGTAGAATAGAAATTAATCTTTTGAACCGATATTCTAGAAGGCACAAATAACATAGTAGTTCAGCTCCAAACCCCATATCCTATACTATCTAATATCAAACCTCTTACCTTTCGGAAATCTAATGGGCAAGTGAACGATTGATGAGTATCAAAATTACTCATTTTTCCAAACAGGCCTTAATGTTTCATATTGCAAGGAAAAGTTGTATGCGGCGTTAGCATCTAGCATCCATTAGCAGGGGAGGAATCAAATTATTAATTTGACTGTACCGCCGTTATTTTTACTTCATTGTAATGAAACTCGATAGACAATATGCCCACCAATGGGAATATGTCTATTAATTATATATATATATATATATATATATATATATATATATATATATATATACATATATATATATATATATAAATCTATATATACAGTGGAGTCTCATTTATACGAATGTGAGGGGGAACGGAAAAGGTTTCGTATAAGTGAATAGTTCGTATAACTGAATACACAATATGTTTCGTGGCTATTTTAAAATAAAATAAATTCTTCATAAAAAAAGTCACAATTTTATTTTTTGTACATATTTACGGTAACGTTGTACCTTATTATATTTTCAAGTTTCATATCAGAAAATTCTCCTCGATTCCTTTCCTCTTACCGATAATAGTCCAGGCAATTTCATCCGTTTAGCTATGTATATTTTTGTTTCGTTGGGGTTGTCATCAACTTCAGTATTTTTATTTTGCGTTCAAGCGAAAGTTTTGTTCTTGTTTTAAAAGATGAAAGGACAATAGAACACGGCTGCTTGAACGACTACTGTATAGAGAAATGAAAAACGAGTAAGTGGAGGGGGGATGAATCCCTAGCACGTGGTGTATTCTTAGTCCGGAAACGAAGGAAATGACACAAGGTAGAGTGCATAGAACACGGCTAAATAACTAAAATGACAAGGAAGAACTGAGATCAGTGAGAGAGAGAGACTGGTAGGGGTAAGTCACTGGTAATTCTGTAAACATTTTGTAGAAAAGCTGTTGTCTCTTCGTATAACTAAATAGTATTTAAACCAGGGGAACCAATTAGCTTTCTATATAACTGATTATTAACCAATATAACTGATTATCGCATAAGTGAATAATTCAATAGAAAGGATTAAATGGAGTTTCGCCGGGGAACGAAAAATGCTTCGTATAACTGAATGTTTCGTATAAGTGAGACTCCACTTACTTTCGTATAAGTGGAGAAAAAGAGAAGATTAAGATATGTCCCAATTGGTCAACTTCTCTTGTGAAATTGATTGAAGATAATGGGAGCTATTTCTAAACCAATCCATTGTATTAGTAGAGATATCTATAGGATGCGGGTACAATTCCCGATAAATACTCCTCTGAGTATAGAAAGACACAAGATAGAATTAACTGCCTGGCCAGCTCCTTCTACGGCTCCACCGTTCTCGACAAGAGCTATCTCCGACACTTTAATTTACAATTTCAGCTTATTTATTTTCCACGTTTATTGTTGTTTTTCCTATCGCCTGTAGTTCTTTCTTCTCGTTCTATCATTTATTCATTAGGATATAAACACCTCACCAATTGGAATAGTTATTCCATTCTTTCTTTTATATCACACCTTAAGTTTTTTTTTTTTTTCTCTCTCTCTCTTTTTCCACACCTATCAGTGCCGGTCTTCTATTTTATTAACACCTTCCAAGCAATGGTCTTACTTTTTAATCACTTGTTAACTAATGTATCTTTTTTTACAACATCTCCAATCAGTAAGAATTTTTGAAGAATAATTTCCACATAAAAGATGCAGGTGTGACAAAAAAGCACTAACGCATGGCACACTCAATTCTTTATGGCTTATTGATAGCTTATAGACTGATTTAGCATATATATGCTTTAGCGATGACTAAACTGAAAAAAAAACGTTACAAAAAAGTGTCCGCTGGCGTTCGCGCATGCGTGGTTGCCATGTACGAAAAATAAGACAGTACATTACATAGGTTTGTTGGGCGGAGGATCTAAAGCATATTTATGTTCCTGAATTTGAGCAGCAGGCTCTAAACGAAATTTTTTATTGTATGTAACTACCATGCCATTTATTGGAATTTTATTTTATGTTTTAACATAGACCATAACCAACATCCAGGTATTTCACACTGTTTAAATATAGTGTTGGAGGCCCGGTGGCCGTGAGTGTTAAGGCGTGAGCACTTAACACTCTGTGCCAAGGACGGAGGGTTGGATTCCCACTATGGGGTGGTGGTTTTCCTTCAGAAAAAACAAAAGGCATCAGCCCTATCCTGGATAGAAAAGGGTGGTGACATATAGATAACCCGTCCTAAAATTCTTAGTTAATAATAATAGACGTTTAAATAAATAAATATAGTGTTATCATTATGTAAGGCCCCGTTTTCCCTTTGGCCTTGTTAAGTGAATAAGGATGAGAGAAAAGGTTGGCTGTCCATCTCTAGAGATGTGAGAACCACGAATCCGCAAACGTTGCGTCTGGGATGGTGGCACTGCACGTGGCTGATTCGTAAGATTCCTGGAAGATCTAAGACCTGACAAGAGTTTCTAGTTCAATCACCTGCAAAAGCAGGAGTGGGGTACAAAGGGTTTAAAAAGAGCTGGCTTACCTCCGACCGGGCAGAGTTTGCATCCGTTCCTGAGACTTCGGCCCAGATGCTGTTCAGAGGTAGGCCAGTTCCAAATTCTCTATAATCTCCCCAAATGATCATATTTGATAACTCTACCTATCTGTCTCTCTCACTCAACCTTTTCTCTCATCGTAGCAATGGTTTATGATATTTATGTTTGTATCCTCTGTGTAAATTATAGTTTTAAAAAGGAATTTCCGCTTCTCTAAAATATTTCCCCATTGTCTATACCTCTAAATCCCGTCCTTGCTAATCAGTCCCATACAAATGGTGTCAGGTTTCCGGGTAGTATTTAAATGTCCAGCTGCAAGCCGGCATTAGATAAGAACCCTGCTCTCGAGATAGGCCGGCGGCTGTACTGCTGATGCTGATAGGACAATTCCTCGAACTGATATCTCGGCGCTGGGTAGTTGTTCATTCAATGTCCTCACGTTTCCTGGTTTAAGGACCGCCAAATACGGATATTTGGTGGTTAGCCCTGTTAGAGAGTAAAGCAATCCCTATTCGTAAGCATAACGTGTTGGGGTTCATTGGAAACGTTGAAAATAGAGCTATACGATGGTGGTAACGGAACAGCAGTTTGCCGATCTGAATACGGCATTGGATCAGGCGTTGGCTGCAAATGAGCAATTCAGGGAAGAATTCGAGAGGACAAGGCATGAGGGTAAGCAAGGAAAGAGGGATCTTTCTCTTCAGGGAATGGTCGGTCCATGGTCCGGTGACGATTCTGGGGTTCCAATCCAAGACTATCTCAATGGTTTAGAATTAGTGGCAACTAGCGGAAACTGGGAAGATCGTGATAAATCCCTTGTGTTAAGGATGAGACTGAAAGGGATGGCTGCGAAATTTTTGGCCAGCAGATCGGATCTCAAGGGGCCAAATGTAAAATATTCCACGATTCGAGATGCTCTTTTAAACCGCTTTAAAGCGACTATGCAACCTGAGCAGTTTCTCCTTCAGCTTAGTTCAATGAAACAAGAGCGTGGGGAGGATGTCAGAACTTTCGGAGATCGTTGTCGGGAGATGGGTGAACGATCACTCTCAGGTGAGGGATCGGAGGAAGAAGTTATAGGGGCTCGCAAACAACTGGATAAAGTCGTCCTTACATCATATTTAAATGGGCTCGGAGGAGAGATTGGGAGGCTGACGAGACTCGCGTTCCCAAAGGAATTACAAACCGCGATTGAGAAGGCTAGAGCCATTGAAACGGAGTTAGGGCGACACGAAAAGGGAATATTTACTGTAGAGAAGAATCCCCAGGATAACGAAATTCCCAGTCCCGAGGAAGTTGGACAAAGCGAAGTAAGGGTCATTGAGAGGGGTAATCCAAGTGGCTGTTATCGCTGCGGGGATACGAATCATTGGGCCAGGGGATGTCGACAAACAGAGAGGGTTAGTGATATTTCTCCCAAAAATAGTACGAATTGTTATAGGTGTGGTCGTCGTGGGCATATCGCTCGCCAATGTCGTTCTAAACCCCTCGTGAAAGGAACTTTGCCAAAGAAGGCCCCAAACGCGAACGACTTGGGGAGGGCCCCGGCCCTAAGTCGGCGACAAGGGGATCGCGCTACGAATTACTAGGCATAGGTGGGGGAGGTGAGAAAGGGTTAAAGGTGAGCACCTGGATAAATGGGCGGATTCATAGGATGATAGTAGACACTGGTGCTGAAGTTACTCTAATCAGGTCTCCTGCCTCAGGGTCCAAATTAAGACCCGCGACTAGTAAGATTAGGGGGGTAACTGGTGTGGTAATCCCGGTACGCGGTATTCAAACGGTGAATATCGAAGTTAAGGGCCATCGACTGTCCCACGACGTCATAGTGGCTGACGTCTGCTTAGAAGGAGATGGACTATTAGGCTTAGACTTACTAGGGAAATTAGACGCCCATATAGACCTACGTTCGGGATTGTTAGTCACGGGAGCATCGCCTAAAATTGAATCTCTACCTTCCGTTGGTTCGATAACAAAGAGGGATGAGTTAAAAATGTCTGCGAACCGAGAGTGGGTACGTTTCATGAGTAGGACGGCGAGAGAACTAGAAGCCAAGTTTTCAGGTCATATTTTATCCCTTCCAACTAGCGTGAATATAGGAGCTAAGCCGATAGTCAAGGAGGAATCAAGACACACGGGGAAGAAGGATAACAAAACCAGCTCAGCGCGTCTTTCGCGAGAGGAAACGCTTCCGGCCTTCAGTGAATCTCTATTAGAGATTTCCGTACCAGGGAAACTAGACCAGAAAGCTGTCATAATTGAGCCGTCAAGAGCACTTCCCAATGGGGTTGTAGGAGGGAGATGCATTAACACTCCTCGGGACGGCCGTTCGTGGATGCAGTTCGTCAATTTGACCGCTTCGGCTGTGACATTGCCACGGCTTCTAGTGGTAGGTCTGGTAGAGAGAGATTGGGCGGAAGACGGTGGATCTTGTTCGGAGAGGGAACGCGAGGATGGCTCTAAAACTCCTGTTGGTTTCGCCTCGATCGTTGGCGAGAAATTGGGCCATTTAAGTGGTGGGGAAAGGAGGGATATGGAGTCCTTGTTGTCCAGATATTCAGACATTTTTTGTGAACCGGGTCCCGAAGGTTGCTCCCTGCCTGTTCAGCACCATATTGAAACTGGAGATGCCAGACCTGTGGTGAAATGCCCGTATCGTGTGCCTTTCAGTGAACGGGAGGAAATGGAACGGCAGGTTCAGACGTTGCTTGAACGAGGCGTCATTACGCCGTCTAAAAGTCCTTGACAAGCACCTGTAATTCTAGTCAAGAAAACATCCCCAACAGGTGACTTAAAGTATCGATTCTGCACAGATTTCCGTGGCCTCAATGCAGTTACTAAGGTCGATACTTACCCGCTTCCGTTGATACAGGAAACCTTAGAACAATTGGGGAGTAGCCAAATCTTTTCCACAATTGATCTTTCGAGTGGGTACCACCAAATACCGATAGCACCCCAGGATCAGGCAAAAACGGCCTTCACGACTGTAAACGGACACTATGAGTACAAAAAAATGGCTTTCGGCCTTGCGGGGGCACCTGCCACGTTCCAACGGGTCATGGACCAACTTCTTGGCCGACTGAAGGGCACCGGATGTTTCGTTTACCTCGATGATGTGGTGGTTTATAGCTCATCACTGAGGGAACACATGCTCCGGTTAGAGGAGTTGTTCGACATATTCAGAGGCGCTAATCTAAAAGTGAACTTGAACAAGTGCGCTTTTGCGGCATCGGAAGTGACCTATCTGGGACGAGCACAAGGAGCTATGGTGGTATAGCATGTCTAAGCCCACTCACCTCCATCTTCAATGCAGAGGGAGTGCTGGAGTAGAATCGCTAGAGCGGGTTCTAGATGGAAGTGGGCAGCTTACCATAGCACCTGGTTGCACAGCTTGGACACCTGATTATCGCCTTTTGCAGATAGCCGACGTTGGGGAATCCTCTCAGGTGGTGCAGTTGCTATGGGTCAACGTCACGATCAAACCACCCTTGGACCTGCCAGTAAAAGAGGATTATGATCCCGCAGTATGGGAGGATACTTTGAAGGAGCTCAAGGAGCTCGAAGAAGCGTCCAATAACTCTTCGGCTGAATGGAGAACATGGAGCGATGTTGAACGGATCCTTGCGGCCCAAAAGAAGGGGAAGGAAGGAGAACTTCTGTGGATAGCAGGCGGGTCGGTTGCTCTAATAGCACTTCTTGGGTTTACCACTGGCCTGCTAATTACAAAACTCAGATCCCGGCGTGGTGCGAATCAAAACTCGCAGCCAACGGAAGGAAGTGGGGCAGCAGGATTCGTAATACATCGACCGGCAGCTGAAAGTGTCGTATCTGTAATAACGGAGCGGATATAGACCGCTCGTAAGTGTAGTAGCCGTTCAGTGATTGTGACGACAGTGTTCGGTATAGTTATAAGAAAATGGTAACATAAGGATTTTTACCTCCTAAGGGAGAGGTTTTGTCTTGTAAAGATGCCAATAATGTTTATTTTATTTTAATTTTTACAGCGCATCACCTGTATTGTTATTAGCACTAATATTGTTTATTATTATTATTATTAGTAACATAAGGATGGGTAGTGTTAAAGGTAAAGTAATGTTCCAAGGGAAACATGACTTTGAAAAATCGGGGGGTGATGTAAGGCCCCGTTTTCCCTTTGGCCTTGTTAAGTGAATAAGGATGAGAGAAATGGTTGGCTGTCCATCTCTAGAGATGTGAGAACCACGAATCCGCAAACGTTGCGTCTGGGATGTTGGCACTGCACGTGGCTGATTCGTAAGATTCCTGGAAGATCTAAGACCTGACAAGAGTTTCTAGTTCAATCACCTGCAAAAGCAGGAGTGGGGTACAAAGGGTTTAAAAAGAGCTGGCTTACCTCCGACCGGGCAGAGTTTGCATCCGTTCCTGAGACTTCGGCCCAGATGCTGTTCAGAGGTAGGCCAGTTCCAAATTCTCTATAATCTCCCCAAATGATCATATTTGATAACTCTACCTATCTGTCTCTCTCACTCAACCTTTTCTCTCATCGTAGCAATGGTTTATGATATTTATGTTTGTATCCTCTGTGTAAATTATAGTTTTAAAAAGGAATTTCCGCTTCTCTAAAATATTTCCCCATTGTCTATACCTCTAAATCCCGTCCTTGCTAATCAGTCCCATACAATTAGTATATAAAAATTCTGTCACAGAATATTTGCGTAATTTAAGCACATTTCTCAGCAATATCACATTTTTAAAGAACATTAAACTAGCTGATATCAATGCCATAAAAAAAAGTGTAGTTCTTAATAAATAGTTTAATACGATTCCGGATGAATACTCTCTAATAAATTTGATTAACAAATAAAAAAGAAAAAAAAAAAAAAAAGCGTAAGGCGTATGCACTATGCGCCTAAAGTCGTGGGTACGATTCCCACGAGGGGTAGTGGCTTTTCTTTGGAAAAAAGAAAAGGCACCAGTCCTATCCTGGCTACGAAAGGGTGGTAACCTATAGATAACACGTCCTAAAATTCATTGTCAATAAATGGACCTTAAAATTTAAGTAATAATAGTAACAACAGAAAAAAACGTCCCGTAACAGGCCACAAGGTCCCAGAGGGTCAGATACTGTATAGGTATCTGATGTTTGTCAAACGGCACTCTAGGCAGATATTGTAATGAGAACAATGCTCCAACTTCCCATAAATAAATTAATTAAAGGCTGGATTGGCTTTGTGATGGGCGTGGAGGCCGATTCCAACCCATGAACGAAGACACTAGAAGATACAAATCGTGCTCTTGAGTTTCCAACTCAGGTCCTCCAGCAAGTCTAGTCCTCGACCTTTGAGCTAACCTCGTCCCCAAATAGATTTGAATGGCTCGTAGTAAGTTTTGTGGATGAAGATAAAAATTTTCGCCTCACAGGTTCTCCTTTAGATTTACGAATACCCAATATACATATCGAGGGTTCAGAGCACAAATAGACCAATTCCATGTTATACAGTTTTTAGAAAATGATTAATATGCGTTTTAATTGCAGAGACGTTGTATAAATCCTATTTACCAGTCTAAGTCCTATAAAGATTTGAACTTATTCATGTATTTATTCAAATTTTAACGTTCATTATTAATAACTAAGAATTTTGGGACGGGTTGCCTATAGGTTAACAAGCTTTTCTATCCAGGATAGGGCTGATGCCTTTTCTTTCTAAAGAAAAGCCATCACCCCATAGTGGTAATCGAACACACGACCTTGGGCGATGTTGAGGTCTCAGACATTTGAACTTAAATACTGACATTATTTATGTAGAGTCTTGTCGATAAAACAGTTTTAACTTGGACTTGGCTAACTTGTTCTCAGAAAACAAATAAATATATCATCCATTTGTGTAGCAAGAACTGCTACACGTTGCAAAATAACGAAGTTAGGACTTAGTCTCCTGTAGCAATGAAAAGTTCCATTTTATTAATACTGTTCAATGCCATTAGATTATAAAATGCCAAAATGAGCTTGGCCTACCCGTGCTCTGAACCCTCAATATAATGAAATATATATATATTTTTTCCCGACCCAGTCTTCTACTATCTAAGTACTCAACGTAGATCAAATATTACAACGAAACAGAATTGTGTTGTTAAAAGTAGAGTGTAGGACTGTGAGAAGACTTGAAGCTGAAACCTTTTTTAATATCGATAAATATGAGTCTAGAGTTTGGGTTGGCAGGTATTAGCCCGCCCTAATATTCCTGAGGATCCAATAGACGAGATGTATCCATAACTCCCGACACGCCAATATCCTATCTATATATTCAGGGGGGCCTTTAAAGGGAAATGGCCGATATCCTTTCTATCTTACACTTCCTCAATACCTTTACTATTCCTTTACAACGGTATAGAGGAGAAAGGATCGTTTCGGTAGCGTTTATTGCATCCAATCATGGTCCGATTGTTCTTCAGTTAAGATCTTGGAAGTTGGGATACCGAATATCAGTCAATGTTGAACAATCTATAACATTTGGTAACAATATGTGGGTCTTTTTTTTGAAGACCACATCCGGATTATCGAGTTTACGACACTATTGTGTAACTTGCTAAAAATTTATTATTAATTATGATAAGCCGTTTATACTAATGTTTTGACACTTATATGATGGACTGAACGAATCCTAATAACGCGGGTAGGGTTTCTCCATCAGAAGTCTGGAAAGGTCGCCCTGGACCCCAACCAAGTATAAATAGGGCCCGGATTGCATTATTATAAACACATTTTATAAACGGATTAATAACAATAAAAAAAACACCGTTAAATTTAACTCCAGAAATGGACATTGCATTTTTCAGTTTTTTTCCTACTGTGCATGTTGTATCACCATATTGATACCTTGACATTCAGAAGATCTTTAAACGTCAAACAACTAAGAACGTGGAATTCTACGAGTTACAAAGTTTTTCTAGTAGAATAAAAAAAAAAAAAATATACCTAAGGGAACGGATTGATTGTATTCGTTCCCGACATAGTTTTATCGCAAAAGAAAAACTTTTGAAAGTTCCTCCTAACCGAATAGAGTTTGCAGGTTCTAAGGTTGGAAATATTTCTACAAAGTTGTAGCATTGTTGGTAAGGGAGTTCCATCTGGACGAAATAATGCCAAGGACTGGAGGTCAGCTGGTTGCTGATAAGGTGTATACAGAGCAGAACTTAAGGGCTGTATAAAAGTGAAGAGGTGTCCGTTCTCTCTACAGCTCCAGATAAAACAACTAATTCCGACTGGTTCTCATTACCTGACAACTGTCTTATCTCGCTTACCTCTTTTAGTCATCTCTCTCTCTCTCTCTCTCTCTCTCTCTCTCTCTCTCTCTCTCTCTCTCACACACACACACACACACACACACACACTCACTCACTATCACTTAGTTGGGGACAACCAGACAGCAAAAATGCGGTTACCATTCTCATCTAAAGATTATGGGTCCTCGTACATTGACGGGGTTTTCCTCAGTTTCTTCTGAACCTTAGTTTGGATATCGTTTAAATATAGCTAAGTGTCATATTCTGCCACTAAACAGATTACATAGAAGGTTTCTCTATTCCTGAGCATCTTTAGCAAGCCTTAGAAGCATAAAATGCTATTTGCCATCAGCGGTTCGAGACACTTACGGGATGCGGTCATCTTCTAATGCTACGAAGTGCTGTTGCATCAATGCCTAAAGATGCGTCTATCGCTTGTTCGTCTGCATTAATTGTTTCTTCATTCACCGCTGAAATCAGGCGAGTCCAAAATTTTCGTTTCACTTTCCCGGTTCCATCTCAATAATGTCGTGCATTGTAAAAAGAGCTTTCCAAGCACTCAAAACGTTGGCCAAGAACATAATTATAGCGTCAAATCACTTTGTACTTAACATTAGACTAGGATGACAACTTTTACTTTAACTGTCAAAACTTAAATGGCCGTATAATAGAAATTCTATAGTACTATAGTATTATTAAATTTTCTAATGAAAGCTTAAATGTAAAGCAGAGTCTTGGTCAAATAAAAACTTATTTTTTTTTTTAATAAAATATTGTTTTAGTCAATATTTCTACTATACACCGGTTTGCAAATAATAACTTAACTGCCCCTAAAAGGTTATAGAATCGAAAAAGAAAGTCTCAAAGGCTGAAACTAAATTAAATCCATATGCCACCAATTTTCTTCTGGGAAACCAGATATTTTTCCTCGATTTTCTTCCCCTTTTTTTTCAATAAGGCAATAAAAAGTTTGCGACCGAACAGTCCGCCTCCTGCTAAGGATCCTTTTACAGGTTTTGGAAGGCTGGAACTTCCCTTTTCCTCACTTAGGCTTGTTTTAAAAGTTTTTAAATAACCCCTAGTAAGGAAAGGACAACTTTGCGCATTCAAATGAAAATTTATTTTCAACTTTTTTTTTTATTTTTATTTTTTTTTTGTGACCTAAAATTTCTAAAGTGATGAAGCCGGATAGAGTCTATTTTCGAAATTCATAATATATAATTTCTTTTATTTTCGCTTGTCGCGAAAGTTAATTATCCAAAGTTCCTCTCATGGGCTTTGAAAAATCATTTTCTTTTTATAATTAACTTACCTGAAGAGCTAGTCTGTATATATATAAATCACGTGTCTGTCTGTTTTTCTGTTTGTTTGTTCCTTATACAAATCTACACCGTTTGACCGATTTTGACCAAACTTGGAATAATGGTAGGTCTTGATACGAGAAATCTCCTAGGCTAGGTCAAAAAAAATCTACCAGCTGTCTGTCTGTATGTTTGTCCCTTATACAAATCCACACCGTTCGTCCAATTTCGACTAAACTCGGTACACATGTAGATCTTAATCTGGGGAGTGTCGTAGGCTAAGTCAAAAACGTCTACCAGCTGTCTGTCTGTATGTTTGTCCCTTATACAAATCCACACCGTTCGTCTGATTTTGGCTGAACTCGGTACACAGGTAGATCTTAATCTGAGGAGTGCCGTAGGCTAAGTCAAAAACGTCTACCAGCTGTCTGTCTGTATGTTTGTCCCTTATACAAATCCACATCGTTCGTCCGATTTTGACTGAACTCGGTACACAGGTAGATCTTAATCTGAGGAGTGCCGTAGGCTAGGTCAAAAAAATCTACCAGCTGTCTGTCTGTATGTTTGTCCCTTATACAAATCCACACCGTTAGACCAATTTTTACGAAACTTGGTATACATGTATGTCTTCATACGGGGGTTGGTATAGGTTAGGTCAAAGTCGTCTAGGACTCACAGTTGGGAGGCCACGGGTTCATAACAGTTACAGATTCGTGTTATTAGATTTTAATAATACTTATTTGGTGTCTAATTTATTTAGGCTTTTCTATACGCAGAAAGTAGGCGTAGCATGGCACGCCGGGTAACGGCTAGTGTTTTATATATATCCAGAAATTACATCAATGGAAAAATAAAGTTCTAGCTAATTGCTCAATGTAAGTGTGTATTGAAGCTCGGGCTCTTGTGAATATGGATGATATACTTCTGGAGCTAGTCTCCAGGCCAGTTACGCTTCAGCCGGCGAACAGGGTTATTTGGGAATAGGTGTGATGATAGGGAGCTTATTAAATTTTTTTTATGTGTAATTACATAAATTATTCATTCAATCTACATGCTAATCATGTGCGCACCATCGTATAGTTTCACCAAGTGTAATGAAAAATCAGATAATGATGCAAAAGATGCTCTGTTTGCCGCCACCACACAGTGGGTAGAAATCCCGAAAACGTGACCAAAATTACTAAATCTTCTTTCAAAAGATCAAAATTTGTTACTCGGGGATTTTCGAGGTCGCTGATTAAGAATTCGAGGTCTGATTTAATAATTTCAAGATTGCAACAAATTATTTGCAAAATTAATTCAATTTTTAATATTTTGTACTTTTCTTTATGTTATGTTTTGAATCGATAAAGGAAGATAGCATATTAATAACAAAAGTCATTCTCCTTATCAGAATTGTCCGCTAGATACTGCTTTTGATTCCGGTTTGGATTTGAAATGTCGAAAAAAATATCATCTACAGAAATGTCTGGTGATTTTAATAATTCAACGACTTCTAGTCCTAATATTTTCAACGGTTTTGAGATAGCTTCCGTATGGTGGAAATGTTTGCGTTTGATGTAACCTTTTTATTAATTTTTGTTTTTCGCTACTGACGCGGCGCTTCATAGCCAATGTTAACGTGAAATTGGGTGACCTTTAACCTTTTATTTAGTTTATTTCATTTTTCTTTCCTGTCACAATGAAATCTTTGAATGCTTCGTAGCTCTCTTGAGACTACACCAAGCTTGTAAAATCTATATTATAGTCTTAGCACTGCCTCATCAGCTTCACTCGGTCGTTATTGTAGAGCTTGAATTTTCTATGATGTGTTCCACGTCTTCGGCCTCTTCTCCACATCTGCATAGAGGACTTTGCACTTTCTTGAACTTATATAAATCCGTAGCGAAGTCTCCATGGCCAGTACGCGTTTGATGTAACCAATAAACGGTTGAAAACATCTTATATATGCGTTGAGTGCGTTCGTCAGGCCAAATTCAGAATAAATTACCGAGGGGAAGGTGCCCCTGTGCCCATGGAATTGTGGAATTCCTTAGCTCGATGAGAAAATTTACTTTCGAAAAGACGAAAGCCAATTTTCCTATTTTTTACCACATTTTCAGGATTTTGACCCACTGAAGTACGGAAAGATACAAGAATAAATTCCGGAAAGTGAAGAAAAAAAATTGTGAAAGGCTAAGATGAAGCAGTTGAGTCTACTTTTCTTATTGCCTAATGGTGTGTTTTGCTCAGGCGAAGCGGATAGCTTCCGTCTTCAATTCTCCTTCACTTAACCCTCAACTAAAACTCCTACTTTAGTAGATAGTTCTGACTTGGTCAAGTCATATACTCGGCAAGTTATGCCTTGCTATAACAGCCCTCTTTATTTTCAACGTATCTGGAGGGTTTTTCATAACATTCACTCCAAGAGAAGCACTCTTTCAATTTTGTTTGCCACAGACGTGATAAAATAGGAAGTATCTTGTTTTTAAATACATATATTAAGTACACGAACACACACACACACAAATAATACAAATAATATATATATATATATATATATATATATATATATATATATATATATATATAAGGCGTTGCGGATACGAAGGGCGAACTCACCATCAAGTTCCCACTAATTCCTCGTCAATAAATATATAATATGTTTATTAATATAAATACATAAACAAACAATAAGACGTCCCACAACGAACAAATGTAAAAAACCATGCTTTTTTTTTGACAAATCACGACTTATCGCTGAAACGAAGCGTTGTACGAAAAAACATTTCAATACAAAAGTTATAGCTTTGTAACCCTCTATGAAACAAAATGTGTGGTTATTCAAACACTATTATCTCGTAAAATGTTCAAGCTAAGACGCTGAATTTGGGCTTCCCTCAAAGATAATTTAATAAGCTACAATCTTAGTATTGAAGTGTGTTTTCGTACAACGCTTCGTTTAAGCGATAATTCACGATTTGTTTTTGTGCGTTTTTCTCGAAAACGAAGCGAAAACGAGAAAATCGCCAAAAGGCTTTTTGGCTTATTTTTTCGATTCTCCATCGATATACGAAGTCTGTCGGTTTAAGACCGGGACATCCTGCATAAATGGAAGTCTAGAACCATCAATTTTATGGTGTTTGAACTTTGTTCTTTAACCCTTTCGAGACGGCAACCCGCAAGACCTTATAGATGCCCGTTACATTTTCCTGGTTCCACAAGACATATTAAAATAGCTAGGCCTCCTCCGCTGATTTCTATTCATTTCTTCTAATAGACTTTCAATATTTGTTTCTACCAGTCAACGGCAGGCTTAATTTTTTTTTCCACAAAATAAGATCAAGTCAAATATTTTGGCGTTCGTATAATAGCTACGGAACATGTTCTCTGTGTACACAGCAACGGCTAAAACACAAATATTTCCCTTCAGGGGGGACCCGAACTATGCAATGGGACCGGATAGCAGAGGGAAACCCACATTTAATAGGCTCAAACTGCATTTTCATTAGAGTGAATAGAACTTACAAACCTCACCGTCACATATCGCAGTAAGCTGTCACAGTGGTGGCTTTCAATCCCAAACAAAATTCTGAAGTGGCCATCAGGTCAGGACCATGCAATCCTATTGTCACGAACGTAGCTAACAGCCTCGAATGGGTTATATCATATTGGAAATTGATAATGACTGTCGCTTATACGATAAATGGATAGGATAAATGGACTTTATCTAGAAAACTGAAGTAAGCATGGATGAAAGTATACGATACTTCGTACAACATTACAGTCCCTCGACAATCAACCCTAGGAAATTAATCAAACAATCGACTGTCATTAGAAAGAACCGCAAGAAATTCAGACACATTAAGAGCAAGAAAGAGACACATGAGCTTCCATTATCCACTTGGTAGGAGCATAACTCATAGACTCCATAACTAGCACTGCCAATGATAATGACGCGTTTTCTTCATCAAAGTCTCTTTCTATAATAACTAGTGGCATTCATCTAAACGTATAACGTTCTTATGCTTTTAATCCACTTCTCTGTCAAATCCCTCAAAATCTCTGAAGTGGCACTCCATCCGAAAATTCTTAAGCTTTAACATTCCTTTAAATGTTGATGATGATTCCTCATGTTTAATCGTGCCAGAATGGAAGTAAGCATAAAGCGGAAGTATTGTGCAATTTCTCTGGAGGAAATGGAAAAACCGATATGTTGGCGTGGCAGGCATTATCTGTAGCAGATCCTGGCTTGCCTGTACATATCGAAGACCAAAAATATTTACAGAGAATCCTGGTTAAAATGTGGTAGGAATAAAGCAACAAAGATACACTCAGAGTCTTACATAGAGAGTCTTATTGCTAGCATACACGTCATATGCGTGGGCATCAGTGCAAGGATTGTAACAAGATCCTGGGTGTTAGGTATCTCCTGGTGGCGTCCACAGCACTCCAAGATTCCAGGGAGTGACACCAACTCCCGATGGCACTTTAGGATCCGTTATCTGTAAATGAAACCTCTCTGAAAAAAATAGGATATTTAAAATACCTGAAACTTTATAATCTAATATAGTCTTAGTACTGTAAAAACGTTTAATTTATTTATGCATACTCGTATATTCTGTTAGAGTGGACGTTGAGTTCGTTTAATGGATGTGTCGTGTAAATTTTCACTTTAGGCTTAGGTACATTTAGATAATGTTAGTTCCGGTATATGTTGAAAAGCGGCTAACAAAATTTGTAACTAGAATCTTTAGCTTATGCATTTAGAATCAGGTTAAATTATAGTGCTTTACTTCAATAAATTACTGAAGCTGTAAAAAGTTCAGAATCACAGGAATTTCAGAATGGCATTAAATACTGATAGATGCTTCATCATATCGCACTAGTATTTCTAAAGTGACACAAAACAAAAATCGGTGTTTTTCAGTTATGACTATGAAAGACATGGTAAATATCTCTTTATCAACCATCAACAATATATGTACCTAACTTCAGAACTTGTACACCAGAGGGCACTTGTGTTACTCTTCCTGTCTTAAAGCCCTACGTAGGCAAGAGTGACACAATTTCAGCTGAGTTTTTTTTTTAGTTGTGTCACTTTAGAAATACTCCTAGAATCCTTCCTAACAAGGAAGGTATGACAACTGGGGACACCTGAGGCGTGGACATGTAACTATAATATCAAATTGCATAATACAGTTGAATTGTAGATTGTAATATTCTGTAAATAAATAAAATATAATTTAATTAAAATTTATACTAGTGCGATATGTTATCATAAAATGAAACAATTCCTAAGGCTGACAAAGACTCAAGCAGTTCTGCTTAAATTCACAAAAACGATCCAAAAAGTCATTGTAATCCAATTAAACTTGACTCTCCATTAAAATGTTCTTGTATGGTCAATTCAAGTTCCAAAATGACGGAAAATACTCCACTAAGACCGCAACTGCAGTGCACTAGAGTCTCTTTAGCCTTATCTAAATATTTATCTGACCACAAAGGATCGGCGAGACAACGGAAAGGTGAGGTATTTGTCCGGAGCTGACTAGCTCATGAATCAACAGTCTAGGCGGCTGGAGAAATCTCGTTCAGAAAACCTATTTCGGCATAACCCCTCTGTAGGCGGGCGGGCATAAAAACCACCTAATAAAGGGGCAAACCATAAATTCATATATTTTATTACAGGATCATAGGAGGTAAGATATCCTTTAAACTAGGTTATGGCGGACATTCTAAGTAATTTCAGGATATTCCGAGAAACATATCCACTAAAAATCAGGATAAGCATTTCATTTCTAGAAATAGCATTTACACAGCACAATATACTTCTTTAGCTCTTCTACAAATCATAAGCTTCCTCATTAACTAAATATACTTACAATTCCAGTTACCGGGAACTAAGAATTTTTAATTGCTTCCAAACCGATAAATACTAAATGAACAAAATTCGAGGAACACTCAGCACTAATTATAAAAATATCATTCTAAAAACAAAACTAAAATACTCATAGTATGAAATATTATTATGCGCTAAATGCCAGTGGTTCAATTCAATACATAAAATTGACTCTGCAAACCTTTTTTATTTGCAGAAAAACAGATAAATTATAACAAATTCTCATGAATGCAACTCTACAAAAACTAATTTAAATTGTCAGGAAAGCCTTGATGGGTAGATAATGTAGAAGTATCTGATTGTTGACCGTAGGGCACACTACGATAATAGTGTAGTCAGTACTATGCTCAGGCCGCCTTAAATTTTCCTTTGCAGGTTTATTTTGGACGGGGTTGACTTTGGGACGTTCCCTACGTCCGACACAAACTATTGAACGTCGAAAGTTAAAGATAAAATCTTCAGCGAAACTAAGACGTTACGATGGGGAAGTAACCTTTCTAAAAGGGAAACATCATTTCTAACCTTTCTAAACATCATTCGCGAAAGAGAGAATGTTGTCATAACTCATATTTTCTATAGCATAAATATTATAAGCAGTCATGGAATAGTTGGCATTGGGCTAGGAAACTTCAGTAAGATTTCTGTGAAAATCTATATTCAGGACGTTTCGGCTAATCTTCTGTAGCGTTCTTCAGCAATGAATGTCCGGGGGTGGAGAAATACCAAAGTAGCAGTTAAATGACCATGGTGGAAATATGACCGTAACGTCCTGAATATAGATATAAATAAAATCGTATTGATCTTTCCTAGCCGAATCCCAACTATTTTCTGAATGCTTATCACCTCAACGACTAACTATCATTATGTCATCCAAAGAAAGTAAAAATCTTAAACATATTTTCTCCATACTCACTTAACTGCAGCTTTGATCTTTCTCCGTCCCCTGACATTCATTGCATACGAAGGCTACCAAAGAACAGCCGAAACCTCTTGAATGTTGATTTTTACATATTACTATTGATTTTTCCTAGCGGAATCCCATCTATTCTCTGGCTGCTTATCACCTCGACGGCTAACTGTTTACACATCATTATAAATATCATATTTATTGTTGATATATATCTTTCATTTACAGAATATTACAATCTACAATTAAATTGTATTATGCAATTTGATATTAGTTACTTGTCCACGCCTCAGGTGTCCCCAGTCGTCAGCCGAATGCCTTCCTTGGTAGGAAGGATTCTAGGATGAGCTGGAGTTAACCTTACGCCATCCAACTACACCCTATGACTAGCAGGATTGGAGGCGAATGAGACGTGGGCATTGATATCATTAGGAGAGAAAATATCCATTATCTATAACACCCTAAATTATTATAATTTCATTCACTCCACGACACTACACTACCTTAGTAGATCTAGGGGCCACTTTCTATTAAGACGTCTTGGTGGATTGGGCTATAGGATTAGGATGATTGATTAATTTGCTATGGAAGGATGAGAAGCGGCAAGGGATGATATATTGGACAAAAGGGATATTTAGGTCATTATGGAGGGTGCGATTTGAATCATATTAAGGAGCATTGACTATGGTACATAGGACTTTGGATTGAAATGTTTTGATTCGGTGGATGTTGGAATGCTTGGCTGTCCCCCAGAATTCTATTCCGTATGTCCATTCACATTTTATTTGTGAGTTGTATACAGTTAGTTTGTAACAAATAACATATTAACAAATAAATTAGTAGTATTATAGTATTATTATTGCACTGAAGAAGTACATAGTATTTATGGAAAACAGAGGCGAGTATTTTTCTTGAAAACAACTATCATAATATTAAAAAAAAAATGATTTATGTAGTGAATTGTGATAATTCTTCTTCGAAAAAAACTTGTTTACCAGGAGTGTAAAGGGGGCTCTGTAAATGATAAGAAGTTTCACGCTAAATCATTAACATTAAAAAAATTACCATACACATTTGTACAATTAATGCGAATCAGTAAGTTAACAAATGTATGCGGAAGAGGGTGAAAGCCAACAAGGCAGAAGTGAGTGGTTGGTGCAATAGTAGGAACAAACACTTAGAGACCATTTGGTAATGACGAGCATAAATTTTCTAGCATGCTCCTTCTCTTGGGGGGGGGGGAGTAAATGCAAATTTTATTACAGTGAAACATTAGCTGTCTGTCCAAAGGCTGAGAGGAGTCTCCGGTCTGCCACCTTCTGAATATGCATCTATTCGCTTAGTCGGGATCTTCTCCAACAAGCCTTTCTCGATGAGTGTTTCCACTGATGTAGCTATGAAGGCTTTTATGGTGACGGGATAATTGAGAGCAATTGCTTACTTATGGCTTAGATGAATGATTATTCCACTTGCCATGATGTCTTAGGTCTAGCCCGTAACAAATATTCCTGTCAATTTAGAGTGCATAATACAAGAAAATTTTCTTGAGTGGCCGCGGTTTTTTATTGATGCTGTTACTTTCAACGGGCTAGATTGTCGCCAGTTTTCGGAAACGTTTGCGTAAAAAAGAGAAAATCCGATGTAGATGTAATTAGCCTATTGAAGTGTGGTTTATCATATGATCAACTTCAAGAACTGTCATTAGAAAATAAGGCTGGCGATACTGACTCGTTAGAAGAAAATGCTGAAGGACGTAGAAGTATTGAATCAGACGATGATTGATGGATAATTCATTTTTAGTGAATAATATAATTGTATATATTTGTTATTATTAAAAAAACAAGCACGTACAATGACTTTTTCAATAATTTTTTGTTCTTTATTTTTGTAGTATATCCTATGTATTATTTTTTATGAATATATGTATGTAAATAATAGATCCAGAAAGTTAATATTTAAATGTTCCATAGATTTACAAAATGTTTTCTCAATGTTTATCCATTATGTCCAAATTTTTGGGTGTCTACAACATTACATTGTTGGCTGTACCTATGGGTCAAAGAATTTTTTAACGATTTTTCCCATACTCGGTGACCTGAAAAAGACAAAAAAATAATTGTATCCACCTAAAAATGGATTTTTGCCCACTGTGTGGCGTCTCGCCATCATCCTCGAAAATATGCATATTTTGTGTATTTATTTAAATTTTAACGTACATTACTATTAACTACGAATTTTAGGACGGGTTATCTATAGGTTACCACTCTTGGGTATAATAATTGTTTAAAATAATTTATTTTGGGTATAACAATTGTCTAAAATAAATTTTTGATCACAACTCTATGAAAAGGCATTGTAGATGCCTGAAATTATACCACATCCAAAATGATCATAACTCAAAGAAATTGACCGGCGTTTCATCTCTAAGCAGGTCCATATATGGATCTGTTACCTTTATTTTTATTTTTTTTTTAATTGATTTTTTTTTACTTTTAAAATGTAGAAGTATTCTTAGGAGTCTAAGTAACTAAGTATTTTCGAGACGCTTTTTTTTTTTCTTTTTTTTTTTTTACTTTAAAGGGCAGAACTATTAATTTAATTCATCACGAACTCTAGAACTATTAAAAATAAACCCAGAAATCTCATTAATTAATGAGTTTTCACGAAATAGGACACCAGCTTCACACACAAATTCAGTCAGGATACACGTGACAAGGAAAACTTACCTAGCCCTAAGAAATCCCATTAATATACGATACCGATTTTTACAAATTTAGTAACTAAATTTTTAATAAGCTCCACTAGAAGTTTCCAAGCAGAAACAGTATTCTATAAAGGTTTAACCTTATAAAGTGAAATTACCTTAGCTACACGAGCTTGGATAAGCTCGTCTTATATTCGCGTCATCATTAAAACTTTCAAAAACCACTTGCTAGGAATTATTGGACTGAAATGTAATACGACTTTTCTGAGTAGGAAGTTTTTCTAAAGCACGAGGGCCCATTAGCTCTCGAGTGTCTAAGCGGAGTTCGAGTCTCGTTCTGAAATTAAATCATATATTTTAAAAGGTCACATCTTGAAGTTAATTAAACCTTAGGCTGTCTAATCAAGATATTCCCATCCATATAGAAGGACGAAGAAGGATCAGTCATCGTTAGACCATTGAAATATGAGGCTTTAAAAATGTTCACATGTATAAACTCGAGGATTTTTGCTTTAATTTAGATAGCGTTATATGTATTAATGTGTATAAAATAGGCAGTTGATTAAAATAAAAACACCTTTACATATTAGTCAATTGACACTTATAACACTATGGACAGAAACATATAACCTTATCTTGGCTTCCTTCTCATAAGGACCTCGGTCAAAACACGACTGCTAACAGACATGTGATAGAAGAACAGATGTAACCACCATCTATTTCACTAGGATGTTACTAGACATACCAGCAAAACCATGGCGACCTGATTGGCATACTGTGACTGACAATAAACTAAGAACTATTAAAAATACTATTACTGACTTGACATCATCGTACAGGAATTCACGCAAACGAAGAACTAGTCCTTGTAAGACTAAGAATCGGCCATACTCGCTTAACCCATGAGTACCTGGTGACAAAGACTGAAAAACCAAAATGTAGACACTCCAACACAGAACTAACTGTTATAACATGTACTGACTGTAGTTTACGGAGTAACATAGATATACCACTTACTTGACCGATTTACATTGTGAAGGCAGCCAGTTTATAGATACATTACTGACATATTTAAGAAATATTAATATTTTATTTTATGTTTATGTGTGTGTGTGTGTGCGTGCGTGTATCGTGTGTATGAACATTTGCTCTATATACTTGGAGGGTGCAAGCAAATTAATTAAAAGATTTTTATTTAAAATTAAAACGCCAATAAGTGATAAAAGAATACTATAGATCTTAAATAAAAGATCAGACTTAAAACAGATACAATAAAAACTTTAAAATTTAAGTAAAGAAAAATTGTGTAATTCTTTTTTGCTCTTATAATTTTACGGACAATTATAAAAATTTAATATTTTAAGAAATTGTCGGTTAGTCTTTAGAACATTGATTACTTATACATTATATTTATATAATATACAGTGTAAGCAATGACCCATAAAATGTGTGACAATAAAATTAGAAGGTGAATTATATAATATTATTTTTTTATAGTTGAACTATTTACCTTGAACTAAATATAGAAATTGTTGGGTCAGGTTGAAGAATATTGAGTGCATATATATTACATATTCAAATATAGTTGTTTCGGAGAAAGAATATTCTACTAGTTTATAACCTTTTAAAAGTGCTATTAAAATGGGATTTCAGTTTTAAAAGCCTCAACATAATAAAATTAATCGACGGAAGGAGGTGACTGTTTACACGTAACGCCCATCATTTATTCTTTATTACACCTCGGCTGTAAAGTTTATCGCACACTCAACAGAACAAAATAATGGAAAATACTTGTAATCATTAATTATACTATTTAAGGTTAATTTAAAATAAATACAAAATTTTAGAAAAAAATAAACTTCACAATAATGTTGCTACCAAGGAACTTAAATATCTGTCGAATATTAACGTTTATGTACAATAGCCCGTTCAGATATACGGAAATGTCTAATTCCGCATGCGCAAAATTTTTAGAGAAATATTCCCGGCGGTTCTACCATTTGCAAAGTCCCATTTGAAGGAACAAAACGATACGTAAAACATTATAAAAACTGATTACGTCTTGTTTAAAACTAGGTGAGGCTTTGAGAGGTCAGAAAAAGGGAATGTCTAATAAGGAAAGTGTCTAATATTTATCAATGCTTAGCTAAAGGTATGACTAAAAACGATTTAAACCTCCTACTGATAAGGTTATAACAGAGAGAATTTCTACTGCCAATTTCCTGCACGGGGAGTATAGGCTATGCCATTTTGCCTCCAACAATTTAAACCATCTATTTGAACAGGCTACAATGACGTCCTGGAAAGAAACTACAAAGGAATAGAAAATAGTGAAGTCGTGGTTACAAGATTCACAATTGGACATTCATGTTTAACTCATTTCCATTTCCTCCCAAGAATATGGTAACTCGTTTATATAATTTGTATTATAACTAATTTAAAAAAAAAAAAAAAAAAAAAAAAAAAAAATCGGAGGAATTCGGATTGACATTTATGGATACGCCTGATGGTTGATGTTTTAGAGTTCTGATGCGTACGTCCGAATGGGTAACAATAGTAAATTGTAAAGGATCAGTTTGTTTTTATTACTTAAATGTGATTTGCGGGTTAATAGTCTATAAATGTGTCCAAATTGTCTCTTAATATTATTAAATTTACTTATGTAAATTGTGTCTTAATATTACTAAATTTACTTATGTAAATTGTCTCTTAATATTACTAAATTTACTTATGTAAATGTGTCGGATAGTCAATAATAAAAATCACACGATTAGTTCACCTTCAAAATCTTATTCAATGATATACATGTATTAAACCATAAGAAAGAAGCTTAGTGCTAAAAATATTTCTGGTCCCATGAATAAAACTATCAACAGACTTTGGATCTAAAACTTCTTCCTACTTGAGTCAAAAGTAAAAGATTCAATATGGTGGGCTGATATATCAGGTGATTATTTATGGATTCTAAAATACAATATTTATTTCCAGAAGAAGAATATATATACCCCCCCCCTAAAACCACTGATTGATGTCATCACTTTATTCATCATATTTCTATTTATGTTCCATTTGTCCTGTTATAAATTATGTGAAAATTTTCGAAGACAATTTTTCTTCGGACATTATTTATTGTGCCAATTTATTGTCCCCTTTATTTGTGGAATGTTGCTTAAATCTTTTCTTCGGCGATTTTCCGGATTCACCTATACAAGGTTTTTCAAAATTCTGGCAACTAATTTTACTATGTTGAGTAACTAATACACTTTATATAATAAATCCACAGCGAAGTAAAGTCATATATTTAAACTTATTGGCCCAAAAAGTAACCTTTTAGCGCGGTTTTTGGAGTGTTGTACCGCTCTTTGTTATTCTTATCCACCGCCTCAAATATACTGCGATATCAGGCACATTTTGAGGTCATAAAAGCACCTTTATGCAGGCGTATCGTTCCCATTCAAGAAGATAGCCTTGTTAAAAGGGTATTGGAATGGTATGTATAAAAAGGACACGATTACATTCTGTAGAAAATTTCCAAAGCCTCAGTATACAAGGTAAGCTCAAGAAGGGAAGACCCGAAGGCCGTAAAGCCAAGAGCTTTAGACACCTCGGTCCACCTAGGGTAGAGTTATAAAACTCCCAGGCTCGCCGGCTTTAACTCACCTACGCCCCGAGTCCTTTTTATGGTTATTGAAAAATAAAATTATTGACGGTAGGTAGGGAGTACGACAAAGGGAAATGCCTATCCCATGGATGGAGGACGCGTCTGAGACGGAGGAAAATGAAAAAAGAAGCAGGCGCGCGGAAGGGTATAATAAAAAATAATATGAACGCTGCAAAAAGCATAAAAGACTCAACAATAAAAGAATAATGCGTGTTAAATCCGAAATATTCCTGAATCTACGGTGATAAACTTATGCTTTGTTTTTACAGTTTTTTTCACTTTTTATCAGCTGCTCGTATGGCTTTCAAGTAATAAAGGCAAATGTCTCTATTCAGAATACTTCCCTTCAAAAAGTAAAACAGTAACAGTAAACTCAAACGGAGTATGAGGAGCAATCATTTATTTCACTTAACCTGAGTTACTTTTTATTCATATAATAAACTTTAGCATTTTACGGAAACGTGACTCTCGTTGTAAAGTTGTTATAACAAATTTTAACACCTTTGCTCACTTTATTTAAACAAGAAGAAATATTAATAATCCTCTCAGCAATTCAAGGGAGGTGTTTTCATTATGAAATGAATAAGTAATGTCAATAGAGATTTCTTGAGACTGATAGTTCGTAAAGGTTTTTATAAGCAATAATAAAAGTAGTCAACTTTTTCAAAAGTTAAAGCAAATTATAACTCAATAGCATTTTATACAAGGCTCAAATAACAAAAGTCATCTTAATGAGGAAATAATATTTTCTGTTGTATAGGTGTCTATAATTAAGAACTAATCCAGAAGATTTGAAAAATGTCCAACTCACAGAAACTGCGTCATCTTATCGCGTTCCGATAATGTTCTTATCCGTTGGGTCAATACGAAAACGTGGAATTAATTTATTTAATAGTTTGTAAAAAATGACAACACCAATGAACACCTACACCAATGAATCCTTGAAGAAAAAAATGCCAATAAACTTACAATAGCGGAAAATTAATATTAATTTTAAGTACCTTGTTTTACTCGTAAATTATATCGATAAAATCAATTATAAAAAAAAACAAACAATAAAAGACAAAGAACCGTTTAAAATGAAACCAACGCTTTTGATGTGTTTAGCACTTATTTCTCCAACCATCTAAAACTACTTGAGAACTGTTTTCGTAGGGAATTTAGTAGGCTCTAAGAAGTTTTTGAGATATTTAAGAAAATATACAAAAATACTAACACTTCTCCTGTCAGCTAATAAAATATTTTTATTTTTGAAGCATCCTCATCGATACAGAAAGAGGTTAGTCCGTACATAAATTACTATTATGTCCCAAAAGGCTGATAATTAATTCTTCCTAAGGAGGAACATTTGTTATAAAATAAAATTAATCGGCCAATTAGAAATGGGGGCTTACTGCTCAACCAAATAATTAATTTATCCATAACGCCAGTTTATTTCTACTTCCTTACAATAACCGGCCACAATTGGTCCATTAAAAGTATGGGTTTACTCAAGAATTACATTGAATTAAAAAATTAAGAATAAGGTGAGTTAAGTGTTCATATCAAATATTTATTTATTTTTTATATTTTTTTTTATTTATTTATTGATTTTAAGGGCTTTGCATCTGAAGCTATGAGCCCTATTACAGTTACAAAAGATTATTATTTTTTATATAATAACGTCCACTCATTTCAAACATAAAAGAGCAATATTATTAATGTTAATTTTGTATTATATAGTTTTTTATAAGCAAATCCTTCTCGATTGGGGAGTAAAATACCCAACTTGATGAGAGATTTTTCTTGTTATGCAGCTCCTGCGTGGCGGAAGTTTATTATGTATAAAAATCATAATAAAACTTCCGCCACGCAGGAGCTGCGTAACTAGAAAAAGAAGAATTACTTAAAAAATCTGTAAACTTAAGGGTGCTCATACACGGTGAAGAATATCTCAAGATTTGGCCTGCGCACTCCAAAGCTTGAAATATTCCTTACAGTGTATGAGAAAGCCTTGGGGCCAGAGTTGAACTGTACAATCGAAATAGGTAAAAAAAAACAAAAAAACAATAAATTAACTGTACCGTCCAATGAGGCCGGGACTGTGCAGGCAAGGCCTGGCGTGTGTGGACAAGAGGATATTTGCTTCACATACGTACATACATGGGTCTACTATACCTGGACTGTGCAGTCCCTGCCTTGAGGTTTATTAACTTATTGTGTCTGAGCTAGAACCGTACAGTCCAAACCTTAAGGCCAAACTGTACAATCCCCAGCCACCTTAAGACTGCTTTCAATATGATTTGGTATACCTGAATTCGGGCACACAAAACAGTGTTTCTTTTGGTCATATCTTTCCTAGGATTGTACGGATGCTATATTAAGAAACTCGAAATAACATAATTATAAATATTGAATACAAAGTAAATAATTTGAACTTCATTTTAGAAATATAAGCTATTTTTCCTTCTACCTCTGGCGAATTTCTCTAGTAATAAATATTCTCTTTTCCCTTCTCCACTATTACTTAAATTGGAGTTTATAACCGGTCTACTGGAATTCAAAAGAGACCATTTCACAACTAACGACCCGCCATTGTAGGTATTGAAAGAAAACTAATGGAAAGACGTCAAATTTCAAAGATAGTTTCAATAGTTAATGGATTTAAGAGTTAAAGCTGTCTTCCTTTTAACTTAAATCCTTCAAGTGCTTTTCTTATTGATGTAGGGCGCTTTTAACTCATTCAAGTTCTTTTAGTTATCTTGTTCAGCCAGCATTAGCCGCTTAAATACTGAATTTATATTAAATATTATGCCAACATTCCCAGATTTTTTCTTTCATTTTAGTGCGGTTCCTCCCTCCCTCCATAGGGAGGAAACCCGCTTATGAGATGACGCAATCCGAAAGTGCCGACACGATAATTTCCCGTTTCAGATGCCTAAGATCACGAATATAACAGTGGTCCAAATTTATATATATATATATATATATATATTTGTCCGTTCGCTCTCCCACCGACACAAAAATGGTCCGATTTTGATGAAATGTGGTGCAAAAATCTTTCTGCTAATTTATAAGGTATAGTTCGTCGACCAGAAGAATTCATATACCGGAACATAATTTCTGGAGTGAAAATTTCTCCAAAATAATCGTAACCAAAAAAGTCCGACTCGCAGGAACTGCATCATCTCAGCGCGGTTCCGTTCTTCTCCCTAGTCTAATTTGGAAAGATGAAAATAGAAGCAGTTATTATTTTGGTTCCACCAGTCTTGAAAGGTCTTGATTTACGATCTTACCTGGAAGGGTCGGCTAACACTAGAAACGGTCCCGCTAGTTACAAGGTCTTGGAATCTTGGAAATCTACATTTCTAACAATAATTTGTTTTTATTATTTTACTTAACCAGTTTTATTGTCAAATACATTGTCCAATTATAAGCAATTCAAAAATAACAAGGAATAAAACAAACAAAAAGAACCGTTCGAATAAACGAAATCAAATACTTTACAGTTATAAGCACTTATTTCTCCGATTGACATCGCCTAATTAAAACGTTCTTCAGAAACTTTTTTGTTGAGATTGTCAACGGTTTTGAGATACTAACGAAAGTATACAAACGAAAGTCTGACGTTTTTCTCCTAGCCGAATCCCAACTATACCTGTCTTCGTATCTCTGCAGCGGCTAACTATCTCCATCTACACTATGAAAGTATACAAAGTTACCAAAACGTTTCTTCTCTGTTAATAAAATATTTTATTCTAACCCTTCCTTTACTCCAAACGTAACCAAAATTTCAACATATTAGTGTTGATGAAATTCGAACATGCATAAAATGTTTCAACTGAATCCCATAATTCGAAGTACCAAAATCAAAGACAAAAAGAATAGTTCGAATAAGCGAAATCAATTACTTTAAAGTTTTAAGCACTTATTTATCCGATTGACTTCGCCTAGTCAAAACATTCATCAAAACCATTTTTGTAGAGCATTTAGTAAGCTTTCTAATAGTAATGTTCCGTTTACCATGATTCTCAACCTTTTTCGAGATATTAACGAAAGTACGACATACAAAGTTACCAAAACTTTTTATGTCTGTTAATAAAATATTCTATTCTAACCCTTCCTTAACTCGAAACGTAACAAAAATTTCAACATATTAGTTTTAATGAAAGTAGAACATGCAGAAAATGTTTCAACTGAATCCCATGATTCTAAGTACCCAAACCAAAAACGGTATTCAAAAACTACTTTTCCAATTTTCTCGAAAACGGTTAAAGCTATCGCCTTGAAAATGGTTTCATTCTTTTTTAGCGCGGTTCCTCCCTCCCCCATAGGGAGGAACCCCGCTTATAAGGTTGATACAATGAAACAATCCGGAAGTGCCGACTAGAACATTTCGCGTTTCAGAACCCCTAGAAACCGAAAATAACGGTGGTTCAAATTTGTATACATATATGTATATATATATATATATATATATATATATATATATATATATATATATATATATATATGTCTGTTCTCATTTCTGGCTTCCCTAAAGGTTCGATTGTGATGAAATTTGGTACAAAAATCCGTCGTCCAATTTGAAAGGTCAAATTCGTTAACCAGCAGAATCCGCCCACTGGAAGATGGCGTTTGGGGCGAAATTCGCGCAAAAAAATCGTAACGCTTACGTTTTTGACTTCATAAGCTTGTAAGTACTCGTTTTATAGGCTTCTTGGGCTAGGAAAACGAATGAACCCATTTTCAAGGCGATATCTTTAACCGTTTTCGAGAAAATGGAAAAATAGTTTTCGAAATATCCTTTTTGGTTTGGGTACTTAGAATCATGGGATTCAGTTGAAACATTTTCTGCGTGTTCTACTTTCATTAAAACTAATATGTTGAAATTTTTGTTACGTTTGGAGTTTAGGAATGGTTAGAATAAAATATTTTATTAACAGACATAAAAAGTTTCGGTAACTTTGTATACTTTCCTTAATATTTCGAAAAAGGTTGAGAATCTTGCAAAACGTAAGATTACCATTAGAAAGCTTACTAAATGCTCTACAAAAATAGTTCTAATAAAAGTTTTGATTAGGCGATGTCAATCGGAGAAATAAGTGCTTAAAACTTTAAAGTAATTGATTTCGCTTATTCGAACTGTCCTTTTTGTCTGTTTTTATTCCTTGTTATTTTTTAATTGCTTATAGTTGGATAATGTATTTGAAAATAAAACAGGTTAAGAAAAATAAGAAAAAAAATTTAATGTTAGAGATATGGATTTCCAAGATATAGCTTTTCAACTGCCTAGCGTCCTTTCTAGAGAGGGTTGTTTGTCTTTGATTTTGGTACTTAGAATTATGGGATACAGTTGAAACATTTTCTGCATGTTCGAATTTCATCAACACTAATATATTTAAATTTTTGTTACGTTTAGAGTAAAGGAAGGGTTAGAATAAAATATTTTATTAACAGACAAAAAAAGTTTTCGTAGCTTTGTATACTTTCGTTAGTATCTCGAAAACCATTGACAATCTTGGGAAGCGGAAGATTACCATTCGAAAGCTTACTAAATGCTCTACAAAAAATGTTCTGAAGAAAGTTTTAATTAGGCGAAGTCAATCGGAGAAATAAGTGCTTAAAACTTTAAATTAATTGATTTCGTTTATTCGAATGGTTCTTTTTGTCTGTTTTATTCCTTGTTATTTTTTAATTGGTTATAGTTAGTAATGTATTGGACAATAAAACTAGTTAAGTAAATTAACAAAAGCAATTTATTGTTAGAAATATAGATTTCCAGGATTCCAAGACCTTGTCACTAGCGGGACAGTTTCTAGTGATAGCCGACCCTTCCAGGTAAGATTGTAAATCATGACCTTTCAAGACTTTACTACACACAGGAATGGCGTTAGTGACCTTAAGGGTTGTCACGCCATTATAATAATTAATTAAAAACAAAGACGGGTGGAACCAAAATAATAACTGCTTCTATTTTTATCTTTCAAAATTAGACTAGGGATATGAACGGAACCGCGCTACGATGATGCAGTTCCTGCGAGACGGCCTTTTCTAGCCCAAGAAGCCTACAAAACGAATACTTACAAGCTTATGAACTCAAAAACGTAAGCGTTACGATTTTTTTGCACGAATTTCGTCCCAAACGCCATCTTCCAGTGGACGGATTTTGCTGGTTAACGAACTTGACCTTTCAAATTGGACGACGGATTTTTGTAAAAAATTTTATCAAAATCGGACCATTCGTCTTCGACCTAGAGAGCGAACAGTCATATATATATATACAGATATATATATATATATATATATATATATATATATATATATATATATATATATATATATATATATACAAATTTGAACCAACATCATTTTCTCTAGGGGTTCTGAAACGCAAAATTTTCTAGTCGGCACTTCTGGATTGCGTCATGAGATCAACCTTATAAGCGGGGTTCCTCCCTACGGGGAGGGAGAAACCGTGCTAAAACTCGTAACGTTTTCGAGTTCATATGCTTGCAGGTACTCGTTTGGTTCATTGGCATTGGAAAACTAATGAAATAATTTTTAGGGCAATATCTGCAACCATTTTTGAGAAAAGTGGAAAAAGAGGTGAACGGATCCGCGCTAAGATGACGTAGTTCCTGCGAGTCGTTTTTATTACATATAGATATAGCTCAATATATGGCGCTTTGTTAGGTGCACATAAACTATTTTTTGAGAATGAAATATATTTATTGTATGTCATAATACTTCTCTAGTTTACTTCTTAAGCGGTTAAAATCACGTTCTGTTCCGTCTAGAATTGTAGTTACAACGAATACAAGATAGTAATTTTAGCTGAATGTGGAAGTGTGTTCATATTTTTGAGCGGCCTAAATCAAAAACCGTTTTATCTTTTTGATGAAATGTATTGTGAGCGCGTGATAACTTACATTGCACTAAAAATATCGAACGACCAGCAATTAATAAAACAGAAGTAAAACTAGCCTATTTTGTTTTTTTAAACTAAAATGGGAGCCTTATCAGGGGATTCGTAAATCCGGAAGAGAATGATTTTTGTTAAGTAGAAGATAGCATCGGAAAAGTATTTTTCATGATTTCAGAAATCCATTAATGCGTTCAACTGGATGCATGAAATAAATTAGAAATTGCCAACGGAATTGCAAAGGCAATCTATTGAGAAATATTATGTAGGTATAAATGGTCACCTTGCAAGACTCCATATTAATATTTGAAATATAGAATAAATAGATATATTCTGAACACCCGCATATGGCACCGGCTACTCACCCACTACTAGGATCGAGACGACTTAGGCTTAAGGCCGTCATTTTCCCATATTAAGTGAATTCACAAAAGGTTTCTTACTATTTTATTATCCGAAGGAATTTACTACCCGTACAGAATTGAAAATATTTACAATTATTTTTTTTTATTCTACTTTGAAATTCCTACATGGATTACAAACCTCCATAACGCATGAGTGAAGTTGAACCCAGATGCCTTTGACACTATCTTTTTGAACCATTGAAAGTATATAGGAACTACGGCATAATAACTTCTTTCCGTATCAAATTTCTAAATGGTGAGAATTTGCAATATTAGAGGGCCAATTCTTCTTATTCCAAGACATTTTTTATACATAGAATACATTTCTCATCTGCGCATTCGTATTGCATCATGTCTAATAAACAACGGGTAGAATATTGAACGGAAAATCGGAAAACGCTTGAACCAAGAATAATACGTTTTCGTAAAAATAAATCAAAATATTTGGTTTTAATTTTCACACAATGGCAATGCGCTGAAGAATTTACTGGTTCAATGAAATTTTATATTTATTCAATGTTTTGTTTTAGTCTAAATGTAATTATAATTTCTCTTTAAAGCGCAATGGATAGCCAATTATCCTTTTGTTTTTATACGAAATGAGGTGGGTAATTAGCATTCTGTAATAATTAGGAATGTAAAGACATCTCCTAAACATACATTGAGCACATCATTATATGTAGGAATCGGAGTCATCAATTTGTTTCATTGTCCTTCAAAGGAAAACTTTCATGTTGCCCGATGATAACCAATTTAAACAAATTAATAATTTATTATGCTTTGAAAATTCCTAAAATCCACATAAAAACTATACATATTGAGATAATATTTTATCGGTCGCCCATTCAGGAGCTGGCTTAACTTCGGTGATAGACGGAAACCGGTGCATTCAACATGATTATTGCCGTTGACCCCTGCTACTTTACGCAAATCTACGCATTTGCGTGTGGAGAACGTTTAAAATAATGTGAACTTTTCATTCTGATATAAATACATTTCTGCCACTAAATGAAGCCCTACAGGTACAAAAGATCTGATAAAAATTTTTCGTTAAATTTGAAGTAGATTAACCTTCGAATTCAATTATCGTAACACCTTGCAGACAACATTGCAAGCGTTCTGTTCCATTTTCTTTTTTTTTCCATCAGTATAATTAACAATATTGAAGTAGTACATATCGGCCTGTTATTTGACGACTTTAATAAACTAAATAACATACTTTCAACTGAAGTAAAACAGGTTCTATGAAGGAGTCATAAGGTAGAGCGTTTAGACACCTTGTCTGCGCACCATCGGCCCTGTGTTCTATATGTTACGACATGACAGTATATGCCCGAGGTATCGAGTTACTGGAGTTACACATACATTACAAGTACTGTATAAGTATATAGTGTCCTATACTTGAAGTTATTTCCAGACTTATTTTTAATAGTTCTCTTCAATCTTTAGCAAGCGGGTACTTAATAGTTCTCTTCAATCTTTAGCAAGCGGGTACTTAATTCCTTCGATCACGGGCCAAATTATGACCTCCATTTAGATGGAATCCGCCCTTTAGGTGGAGCAGTAAAGTGTTAATAGCTATCAGGTTTGTCTGCCCGCATATTCTTAAGTCGCATATTCCCTACAATGTAATTTAGCATAAGATGATCTTCTCTAGAATGAACATTTTTACATTATTTAATTTTAAATCAGGTACTTGTATCGTAGAATCATTTCTTCCTAATTCATTATTAAAATTCAAACGTTAATAAACCATTTTTGTGCCCATCGAGCACAAAATACAAAACAGAAGCTGTGTAAAACTTACTAGAACAGGAGAGATTATACTAATTATGTCACATAACTGAACACATTTCCCCATACAAAACATTAGTAAATCACATGAATGGGGTTGTATATATATATATATAGTGACATATCGAACATATTCAATCTTGCGAGGCACATTTTGCTTGGATAATAGAGCATTATTGCAATGGAAAGGCGTTAAAGAAATTCCATTCCTCATACCTGTAGCTAGCAATAATGTCTTCAGACTTCTGTTTTTACGGTGTTTTAGTAAGAAGAATTTGACTTCATGGACCCCAAACCCCAATGGTTGAAGTATTCATGAGACATAAGGAAAGTAACTTTTGGACATATTCCGACCAACAGACCATTAAATAACCGCCAAAGAAAAGCAACTGTTTTGGAAAAAACGGAAACATAACATTGTAAAATAAAGATGATATTCAAAAGGTTTAATCTTTTATATGATATATAAAATATATCAATATATATAATATAACTGGATTAAATACAACTTATTTTTATAAATTGAATTTTTTATTACATGTTCATATTTATTATCCCCAAAACAATTACTGTTCGTTAATGTGTTTTTTTATTTACTAGGTGCTTTTATTTCATTTTATTTTTGGAATAAGGAAGGGAATTTACGAGCAAAATACCCCAAAAGTTGGTGCATGGAAAAATAAACAATTGGTAATAAAAAATTCAGGGAATAAACAGCGTAAGAGGAATTTTTCAAAAACTCAGAACTGTTTTCTCATATCATAGTTCCCTGTTCTTGCTATTTCTTCTTTAGATAAAGTACACTTATGTGCGGACCTAAAACATTCTTCCCCTTAATGTTCATAGTTTTGTCCATACTTTTAGTCTGGATCCTGTAATGGAACCTCTGATCCGTACCTTAGTGCGAAAAGTTCTCAAGTAATGCTAGCAAGAGTGGGAAAATAAAAGATTATCCCTCTTGGGAAAAAGGTGCTATACACTAGCGAGCTATCTTTCCCTGTTGAACTTTTACTTTAAAAAATTATGTGCTTAGAAGTTTATAGGGTAAGTAGATTTTACAGCTTGATCCAAACTGAACTAAGTAAAACTGAGGAAATATTTAGACCTGGGTATAAATGAAGAAAACTTTCATGGACTACCCTCCATCCCTCAGGAAGGGTAACACTGATATTTTATCCCTAAAGAATTTTAGTGAAATGAGGAATCATGTTTCTAAGAATATTTATCCCCTTAACTTTTAAAATGTTAAACTGCGGGGGGGGGTGCTTTTGCTTCATAAGTTCGATATATGGATCTCATTATAACTCTACTAAGTAACTAATTATGAGAATTTCAGAATTTTTAATTAATCACTCATCATTACTTGACCAATACATTTGAACTAAATATCAGAAATAATTGGAAAAATACCGGGGCTAAAATAGCTTGCCAATAAATTACGAATCATCAAACTATTGAAAATGGGACAGCTATTGGGACAACAAACGTGATAAAAACGTGCTGGCTTGGCGTAATTATCCAAACTAAGCAAACACTCGAAAACTACTTGAAAGAGCATTACAAACCAACTTGTGACATAAGCAATATAGACTTTGCTGTAAATACTTACTAACCGAATGCAGAAGAATCTTGTGGACCAAAAAAAGGTATCTTCTATGAGGGATGATTTCCAAAATGGATTAAATCCATGTTGTCATCAAATTAATTACTTTTCTAAAAAATTGTTTTTTGAATTTATTAAAGCTCATAAAAAATAAATAAATAAACGTTAGTGTGTCCTCGTAAATATTAATTTATTGAAGGAATTCTACTACCTTAGACTTTTTCTGTGTCCCTTGAAAAGGTGTACGATTTGAATATATCCAAAATAGTCCAGTTTCCAGTTTTGAAAGTCGACACTTCATATTTTCTATTATGATTAAAACGTTATTGTAATGTCCCATTTATGTACAATTAATAATTTCTGATAACAATTGAGAGAAAAATGTGTTTATAAAAATTTAAAAAAATTAAAAACTCATTATTATTACTCAAGGCTATAGATAAAGAAAATCACAATTTTTCCTCAAATTAAACGGATATGTATAGGCAAGAGTGTTTCAAAAATGTCACTATTGGTTTAATTAAAGGGCTACCCTCTATCACTGTTTCCTTTAAATCACAAGTTGTCTGCAATTACGTCGTTCTCTCTTTGTCACTAAATATGAGAGACACACAACAGATTGGTGGGTCGGCAAAACTGACAAACTAACTGGAAAAGATAGATACCAATTTGCCAGTACTAAATAAGGCCACTTACTGTTAAACACAAGTGCTAACAGACTTGTTTTCTTACAAGGCATTCTAATTCTGTAAAAATATGAAGATCTTAAATGACTTTTAATATAGGTATCCAATTTGTTTTCAGGATAAGAGATAAGAATATTATTGTGGAAGCCACTGAAATTTCTACACATTACCTCACTGTCGTTCCTAATGATTTAACCTACTTATTTTAACGTTTAATCTGTACTTAATCTTTATCTTCGTTACGTTTTAAATTGTTGCAAAAAAAAATATTTTTACAATCGCGATAAAGTAAATTTTTTAAGGGGTGGGTCAAATAGTAATTGGCCGATAGCTCAAAATTTACCAGTTTATTTGTACTAGCACTAAATGTGTTATGATACCGAATGAATGAAATTCACTCTTGTTTATCCAGTGATAATTGAAGATTCATAGAATAATTAAATTAAATATCAATTTTTATTATATTTAAACTATTAATGAATAAATTATTATTATGACTTGTAATGTTTTTATCTATACTGGCATTATTTCTTTAATATCCATTAGTTTTAATGTGCTCCTTATATTATTTTTAGGATATGAAAAAATAAAATAAGTCGGCTTAAAAATGTCTTCCGTATTTTTCGTTAGATGTTACGAGGGTTAATGTAACGTTGTTTAAAACATCGAAATGAAGTATTTAGATTGTTTCTCCCTCTTCCCTCCAAAGGAAATGAAACCAGCATACGGCGTCAAAAGTATTAAGCAGTTCGGGCGTGCTGACAAGAAATCTCGACGTTTCATAACCATGAAACACCATTCGTTAACATTTGTTTTTATGTATGTATTTATAAATACAAACAAATATATATGTATATACTATATTTATAAACACATATACAGGGTGGCCCAGATAAGCGACCAATATGTCGACCATCAGGGCTCTACTCCAGTACACTATTAGGAGTCTTAACCTCAGAACATTTATGCTAGAAGAGTAAACCCCATTAGTGTTTGAACAAACAAATATTAATGTATATTACAAATTGTATTTATTAAAAAATAAAATAAATAAATAAAATCATTCATATTTGTGATCTGTAATTTTGGCAACGGGGGCGAGGTTAGCTCAGTGGTAGAGCACTCAACTAATGAACTGGAGGACCAGGTTCAAAACCCGAGCGCGAACACTAAGGATTTTTTCTTCCAGTGCTGCCGTTCGAGGGTTGGATTTGGGGTCCCAGATCGTCCCTAGGCTCACCCAGCCTTTAATTAATTTAATTAATAATGGGTACCTTGGGTGCTAATGACTCTAGCAGTCGAAGCAGCCAAGGGGAAAATCAGGCGGCCGGAGCATAGTGTTGACCTCACTATCTCCCTAGTGTGCCGTATGGTCAAGAATCAGATACCTCTACAGTATCTGCCCCTCTGGGCCCTTGTGGCCTGTTACGGGACTGATTTTTTTTTTTTTTTTTTTTTTCTTTAAATTTTGGCAACTCTTATGCCTAAAGCTCCAATTTTTATTTATTTTATTTTTTAGTTTACACTATTGTTGAGCGCTGAACACATTATCCTATGTTTAATTACCTCTCCCTTAACAAAAATACTATTTAAATCAATTCAAGTGCCTTTTTTTTTTTTAATTTCAGATGAGGAATACATGCGAATGAAATATTTTTGCTAACATATTTATTTATTTTTAATATTTACAATAAATAAATTCTGTAAATTATTTAAAAAAAATTGATGATGAATAAGTACAAATATGACATATACAAATAAAATCTAAAATATAACACAAATATAAATAATATTATTAGTGTATGATAAAACTATAACAATAATAAAAATATAAATATTATATCTATGCAACAAATACTTTTCTTTTCTTTTGACTTAACTTTACTTTTTTTGGTAACCTAAGGAATAAGTTAGGAAATAATTTAGCTCTGTATATATATATATATATATATATATATATATATATATATATATATATGTTATATAGACATACATATTTTCTGATGGGATTCTTTTGTATAAAAATATGATACGTGTTTGTGAAATGGGGCACACAAATACTATTTAAAAAACGGAAGATGTAGTTCTATAACCAGCCAATACCGCGCCATTTTTCCTGGAGAAAATTCACGCGAATAATTCGTGTTACCTTTCTTATTATTTTGCGTTAAGAGAGTTTCAGACTTATTTTTAAAGGTATTTTGACATTATGAATCCAATAAAACAAGTTTGTCTATTTATTTAAGCGTAATGAAAATAGAAATTTATTTTTGGGTATTTCGAAACTACGGATTGATTACAAACTAAAATTTCAAACGTTTATCATTCATCCCAAAATATAAATTTTACAACAAAAAAAAATTACTAGCAAATAAGAGCAGATTTTGAATTTTCTTATTATATCTTAAAACTCTTCATAACAGTTGGGAAATCGTGGTAAGTGAAAGGAAACCGTTCGAGCCCCTAATTCGTTCTTTAAATTTTAGTAGAACCATCTCAGTAGGAGAAAATTGTAGCTTAATTGTTATTAAACCTTTCTTGAAGCTAATATCCAGAAGCTGCGTCAATAAGAAAGAAATTGGATGATTGGATCAGGCGTTTAGTAGTAATGTTTTGTTAACTAGTATTTACGATGTAGCAGGAGACAGTCCAATATAGGCAGCCTGTCTGGCCTATATGTTCCGCTCAGCCTGTCGCTGCTTTCCTCTGTATGTATTCTAACAAACGTGTCAGAAAATAAGCGAACCACCACAACCAACGATATTCAAAACACTATGGATTTTGATCTACTAATTTACATAATTATTTTTGTTCTCCAAAACTTATTATAAACTCAGATAGGTTTGTGGAGATTATGTTAATACTGTCTATGTAAGTAGCGTATGTTTATACACATCACGCAACGTTTAGAGCCTAATTAATGAGATTGAAAGCCTTTTCAAGCGAAAGTGAATGTGAAGCGCGGATGATAATACACACACATATATATATATATATATATATATATATATATATATATATATATATATATATATATATTGTAATGATATTTTACATTACATATTTAAAAGTTTTAAAATTAACACAGAAAATTCGGAAAATCAAAAAGCTCATTGATATGTTAAATTCATTGAGATAAACAAATATTATTTGTTATATTGGTCTAGCAGTGGATACAGTTAGCATTGGATACCGGTAGGACGCTCCCGCCAAGAAACAACGCCATTCCTTATGCAGCTCTAGTAGAGTCGGTTACAAGCCAGTCTGTGAAAAGGTGGCTCCAGTCTCATATATCAGTCTATTGAAAGCAGTTCAGTTGTAATGGAAGATACAGACACATACAGTGAAGTCTGTTAAAGGAAGCGTCAGTCTCATGTCTCATCTCTACAATTCAGTTTACAAGAAGATACAGTCTCATAAGTGCAGATCAGTGAAAAGAAGATACAGTTGTAAAAAAGATCCTGTCCTATGCAGTTAATACCGAGCTGGCTTTATATCAGGTAATGCTTGTTTATATATGCTTGGATATAACTTATCTATGAGTTTTTTTCTTTTGTTTTGGTTTTTTATTATTTAAAATTCTCTTTGTTTTACTTTACTGGACTCGAACCCGACCCCTGAGATAAAGAGTTTTTAAATTTAAATATTATACCTTTTGTCGACCCAACGTGGCGCAATTCTCTAATTCAAATATTTTAATTAATTCATTTTAGTTTAATTATAACATTTTGGCACATCAACGTGTGGCTATTATAAAATTATTTTTATATTTTATTTATTTTTATTATAACAATATATATATATATTTTTAGATGGAACGGCATTTTTCTCCAGCGGTGGTACTCCTCCTCACTTCTTCCCGGAATATTTCGATGGATTCATCTCCATCTTCTTCAGCCAGGTACTTGTTTCTTCCTCGGTGGTAGCCAAGGGAATGACATTTTTCTCGATCTGGGCTCCTTTTCTCCCCTCTAGCCACAGTATCGGCGGACGAATGGTGTTGAAGCTCCCTGGTGTAGTTGGGATTCTGTCCGTTGGCAGCGCTGATGGTATTGCGTCTTTTTTTTCCCCCTCCTGCTTCTATTTTCCTCGCCGTAAGGTATATATATATATATATATATATATATATATATATATATATATATATATATATATTATTTATTCTTATAGATGACCCAAAATATCAAAATTCTTTTTTATCCTAGGAGGCATGGGGTCATTAAAGCAGTCTTCCTTTATTACACCACTTTATTTATTGGGCCCGACATGTTTCGTGCATCTTTTCTTCGCAAATCTTCAGGGGCACTTCTACAACAAAATATAATTTTTTGCACATCCACACAAACCTTTTTTCTACTATATTAAAACTATCAATACGATCTTTGAACTGTTCCACAAAAGGCATTAAAACATTATCATGCTCATTAAATGTTACTTCTACCCTAAATATTGCAATAATTATAGCTAAATTACATATTTTTTATAAAAGGTGTTGAGTCCTACCTTGCAAGGAAGTCCTCCCGTTACCAAGTCCGGCTTAATACTAACCCTGTAAGTGGATAGCCAAAATGGCCCTGTCGTTATCTGTCCTTTGTTGTTGTCCTAGTAAAGTCTACTCGTCAAATATTTTTTTATACATTTTTGGGTATTAATCTATTATTCCATAGAAAATTTGGTGAACATTTTTCAGATCAGTTCTTTTATTCACTGCTATTTTCGAATTTTTTAAAATATAAATATTTTCTTTTATTTTTCTTTTCAGGGTATTTCTTTCTTTATTTAATATTTTATTTAAGTGCGACACATTTAATAGACAATCTTAAAGATATTAAGATTTTACCGGATTTTAAATTAGTATCATTTGACGTGGTTAACATGTTCCCAAATATTCCCGTAGTGTTAGCAATCAAAATAATAAATAACAATTGGAACCAAATTGAAAAACACACAAAAATTAAAAATAAAGAATTATTCATCGAAGGAATTCGCTTATGTTGCAAATTTGGATATTTTCAATTTAATAATAAATTATATAAACAACTTTATGGCATACAGATGGGAAACCCACTTTCAATAGCTATTAGTGGAATAGTTATGAATTTTATTCTTATAGAACTTATTTCGGAGGTCAAAATTAAAATACAGTTTTTATACAGATACGTTGACGACCTTATTTTATGCGTAAAAGAAAATGACATAGACGAGCGTTTAAACATTTTTAATAATAAATGCAATAATTTGCAGTTTACAAAAGAGTTAGAAGTGAAAAAAGGTTTGGGATTTTGGGATATGGAAATAATTAGAAATGAGAATAATTGCCTAGAGTATAAATGGAAACCTAAGACATATCATTCAACAAGGATGATTAATTTTTACTCCAGCCACCCTTTTAATTTCAAAAAGAACCTTTTATATAACAGAACATTATCAGCTTTGCGGAGAACATCTCCTAAATTTTACAGTGAAATAAAAAATAAATTGAGAAATTTATTCACGGAAAATAATTACCCTAGGGATTTAATTGAAATTCAAATAAAAAGAGCTGAAAAACACATAATATATAATAATCGATTAATTGACCTTCCGGAAAATAGTGATAAATGTAAATTTGAACCTCAACTTTTTAATTTACCGGACGAATTTTTTAACGATTTACAGAACAAAAAGAAAAGAAAATATTCTGAAACTTTTATTGAATCAAGGCCATCTAAAAAAGTTAAAACAGAAGTAATAAACAAGGAAGTGCAGAATAATAAGCGTAAAAGAGATCTTAATGATAATTCCGATATATCGAACAAAAAACAAAGATTATTGGTGCAAACTAATATTAATCATTTTTTCATTAAAAATAACGGCAGATTAGAAGAAACCACGTTAAATAATCACTTATTTTTACAAAAAAGGAAACAATTGGTTTTAAATAACAGTATTGACAAAGATGTAAATCCAATTAAGCAATATTTTACGTTCGATTATCATCCTCTTATAGAAAACAAAATAAAAACAATATGTAAAGATGTTTGTAAAATTGGCTGGAAATATAAACATACAATAAACAATGTATTTAGTAATATTAAAGACAGGGTTAAAGCATCAAGTTCAAAATATAATATTTATAAAATCAACTGCAACGACTGTAACAAATGTTATATTGGGGAATCTGCGCAATTATTAGGTAAAAGAATTATACAACACGTAAAGAGCATTGACACACAAGAAAACGGTACAGCATTGACGGATCATGCAATAACAAAAAAACACAGTTTTAATTTCAAAGAATTCAAAATATTAAATAAAGAAAGAAATACCCTGAAAAGAAAAATAAAAGAAAATATTTATATTTTAAAAAATTCGAAAATAGCAGTGAATAAAAGAACTGATCTGAAAAATGTTCACCAAATTTTCTATGGAATAATAGATTAATACCCAAAAATGTATAAAAAAATATTTGACGAGTAGACTTTACTAGGACAACAACAAAGGACAGATAACGACAGGGCCATTTTGGCTATCCACTTACAGGGTTAGTATTAAGCCGGACTCCAGAGGGAGTACTTGGTAACGGGAGGACTTCCTTGCAAGGTAGGACTCAACACCTTTTATAAAAAATATGTAATTTAGGTATAATTATTGCAATATTTAGGGTAGAAGTAACATTTAATGAGCATGATAATGTTTTAATGCCTTTTGTGGAACAGTTCAAAGATCGTATTGATAGTTTTAATATAGTAGAAAAAAGGTTTGTGTGGATGTGCAAAAAATTATATTTTGTTGTAGAAGTGCCCCTGAAGAGGTGCGAAGAAAAGATGCACGAAACATGTCGGGCCCAATAAATAAAGTGGTGTAATAAAGGAAGACTGCTTTAATGACCCCATGCCTCCTAGGATAAAAAAGAATATATATATATATATATACACACACACACACACACACACACACACACACACACACACACACACATTAACGGGGTCATTTCTGGTATCCAGTTAGAGGGCACGACAAAAAAACAAAATTTTGAATACATTTTCGAAAAAGTCACACGAGCAACCAAAATTCTGGAAATGATAAATCCTTAGCTGTTAAACGAAATCATACATCAATATACTATAAGAAAAATGTGGACATGAAATATCAGAAATATGAGCAATAAAATGAAAAAGGGGAAAAAACTTAAAATAAAAATATATAAAATACGCAACAAAACTATAAAACGTGAAGTATTTGCTAATGAAATTCTAGGATAAATTTTAATGCTTTTAAGCTATTTAATTATTGATTCAATAAGATAGTTAGGGTCTCCAGGTGGTCTTGAGTTCTGAAGTGGGAGACGGGGGTTCGAATCCCACCTGCAGCAAGGATTTTTCTAATTTAAGTGCCCGTTCCCTCCTGCACCATGGATGGCAGCACTGATAGCTCAAATGTCAGTGTACAGTAAAAAAAATACAAAATAAGATGGCTACCATCTGTTAAAAGAATGTTGATGATCAACATGTGTGTTGAATTAATGTTCCCCAGTTCGTCGTCAGTATACTTTTTTTGGTGAGTGTTCCGCTGACCCACTCTGTTTTCTTGTTTTGTGTCAGTGAATATGTCAAAGTATGACCAATACGGACTCAATTCGTGTACCTCTTCTGTCGGGTTGCGTCTGTTTGATCGGTCCTAGTTTCTTCCAGCATTTTTGATTCTTTCTACTTTCGAGCATTGGTTAGATATGTTTTGGTGAGAGACGCGTTCTTGTTTTTTTCTTAATCTTGGCACACATTTCTGCAGAAAATGCATTTCCTCAAATCATCTTTATTGCAAGGGAGTGTTTTCTGAAGTTTTCTTCATCCCCATTGTGCTCGGATAGAGTTGCGGACCGGGTTCTAGGTTTATAATTAAGCCGGAGCATGTCGAGTCTCGTTGTGGCTCAGAACTTATCTCTTAATCCTGCAAGAACAAAGAGAATTTCTCATTTCACCGCTTCATCAAGCTAGGCTTGCCACAGAGCGAGCTTCTGTCTAACTAATACCCGGTCTATCTTCCAACTTCATTCACTTCCTCGACGATGTAGTACTCAAGAAACTTAGTAAGTATTATCCGTTGACTACATCATGAGCATGGTAGGCATATTCGTTTTCATATAATAACTCTCTCTACATAAGAGGCAATAGCCAATTCAGCTCGGAATTTGTATCATTATTATTATTTTGTGTATGCGTTAAAAATCGTTTTTCAATACGACTCCTTTATTTTACACAAGGCCATTCAACACATTAGTGCCACCATCAGAACATGCAAGCCAGGACCTGATGATGCCACATATGTGTTCAAAGGCTTTTTTAAAAGCTAGTTTTATTGAAAGACAATTTTTTGTTCACCTTCAGGAATAAGGCAACCCCACTACCGGAGGACGTCAAAAATGAATTCAGCTTGTCAAGCTTCTACCAGAAGACCACAATGCTGTAACAAAATAAATGTACATGCGCGCGAACACCTGGTGATGGTTGAAAGGCCTTGTGAAAAATAGAGCTATTTTGTAGGAACCCATTTTTTTTTTCTTTTTTTTTTTTTTTTGTTAATTTTTAGAATCAAGCACTCCACAATCGGAGAGACGTCAAATATATATCTATAAATAAATAAATATATATATATATATATATATATATATATATATATATATATATATAAACACACATATCCATCTAATTATATAAATAGTTATACATCCCCCTATACAATTTTACATATACATCGAACTATAAGTTAAAAATAGAAGATGTGTGACACATTTAAAACATTGAAAAGAAGAGGCTAAGTGCATTATCATTTATTAGTTATTGATTTTAATTCTCCGCCGCCACTTGCACTATATTAGTGTACAAAAACATTACCCGTTAAAATGAAGCTAAACTGAGCGATAAAATAAAATCAAAATATATCTATACATATAAAAATCAACTGTACGTCTGTTCCTTATACAAATCCACACCGTTTGACCGATGTTGACCAAACTTGGCACACAGGTAGGTCTGGATACGGGCAATCTCCTAGGATAGGTCAAATTTCAAAATTGGGTCAAAAGATTCCTTTCTTCGATAAGAGCTATCTTACTCGCAGGCTGTGGTACTGGCCTCTGTTGGCTGCTTCACGAATTACTTCGGCCATTTTGAATATTGTCTAACAATTAATTTTTTTAAGTTGTTGATAATTAGAATAACTCAATCTCATTGATGACTTTACATCATTATATACCCATGTAATGCAGTTCATTTCATTTTTTTTTTCCAACAGTCACTGTGTAGTTAAGGAGTGCTGGCCTTTCTTTGATAAGAGCTGTCTACTGGCAGTCTGTGGTGCTGGCCTCTGTAGACTCCTTCACGAATTACTTCAAATTCACACCGTCTGACCAATTTTGACGTCACTTGGTGACAAAAATGATTAAATAAGCCTATGGTGTTGTTAAACATTAAAATATTTTAAAGTTTTGTCTTTATTGTGTATGTTTTGGTGTATTTTTAATTTTTGCTGGTTATAAAATAATGACTATAGTCTGTCGGAAAAGATTACGTCCAATTCGGGAGGATACGTCCAATTCGCTGTGGAGTCATAACTTCTTCTCTCCTGTAAATTTGCAAGGCTCACTTACCAACACCTGGGGTGGTACAATTTATCCGGATAGACCAACGGATAGCCAGGTTCAAGGAGGTATGAAACCCAGGTGTTCCAAATAAAAATAAAAGAACACAACAAGATACTCAGAGCTGGTAACTATATTGAGATAAGTACATTCAGTTTAAACATGATTAATATTATTCAGATATTGAATAATATAGAAGCACAAATAGATCCTTGGGAAAAGTATAAATATAAATTAAATATAATTAACATTTAGAAATATCACAAATAAATTCCCAATAAAAGAATATATATATATATATATATATATATATATATATATATATATATATATATATGTATGTATATATAATTAATATCTTGAAATACCACAAGTAGATTCCCAATGAAAATGTAAATACACATATTCCAAATATAATCAATATCTAGAAATATCCATCCCTCAGGGTAATTATTATCTCTAAATATAGTTTTGAGTTTATTTGTTATTTCATTTAAATATTTTGGTGATGTTCGCAGAAGCGCCGTCAGTGTCCTATTATAAAGCAAATTCTTTTTAAAATTTAAAGGGTGACTAGAATAAAAATTAATCATACGACCAGAAAATGTATTTTTAGTCTGCCATTTAAACTCAAGTCTATTGTCATTAGTTCGAATTATTTCCATATCTAAAAACATAATTTTGTTTTCATTTTCAATTTCTAAAGTGAACCCTAAATTCGTCTTATTATTAAAAAACTGGAAGAGTCTATCTATATCGTTTTCATGTACACAAATTAATAAATCATCCACATATTTATAAAGAAATTGGATATGAATGTTACAGTCATTTATGATTTCTTCTAATATGTGGTTCATTACAATTCCACTAATAGAAGCAGATAAGTGGTTGCCCATTTGTACTCCAAATTTTTGTTTATAAATTCTATTGTTAAACTTGAAATAGCCATCCTTTGTACATAATTTAATACCATCTATAAACAGGTTTTTGTCTTTTATTTTAGTTTGTTCTACAATTTTATCCCAATTTTTGCCAATAAGTTTGATAGCCAAGTCCACCGGAATACTCGGGAACATATTAACAACATCGAAGGAAACCAACTTATAACCAGAGATTACTGTCATCTTTTCTAATTTATGTTTTAAATCTATAGCATCTTTTACGTCAAATGGATTATTATCAACAAAATGTTTTAATTCCATGTTCAATGATTTAGATAATTTGTGTGTAGGGGATTCTGTTGCGCTGACAATAGACTTGAGTTTAAATGGCAGACTAAAAATACATTTTCTGGTCGTATGATTAATTTTTATTCTAGTCACCCTTTAAATTTTAAAAAGAATTTGCTTTATAATAGGACACTGACGGCGCTTCTGCGAACATCACCAAAATATTTAAATGAAATAACAAATAAACTCAAAACTATATTTAGAGATAATAATTACCCTGAGGAAATTATAAATAAAGAAATTAAAAGAGCCGAAAGAAATGTTTTTTACAAAAAGAAATTAGATGTGAGGAAAAATTTAAATTTAATCAATTTTGACTTGAATGTTTTTAATTTTACGGACGACTATTTTTATGATGACTCTGATAGTAAACGGAAAAGGGATGACACTGAACATATAGGTAATGACAATTCTAATAGGAGCAAAAGAGTTAAATTAACAGAACCAAAACTGACTGTTGCAACAGACAACACCAACCATACTCTGAAACGTAAACTTCAGGATACACAAACAATAGACGACATAAAAGGCAACCAAGAAAAAAGAAGGAAATTAATACAAAGTAAAATTTATGATTTTTTTGACGATAGGAAAACAAACATTTTAAATACAAACGGAGTTGTAGCAGATAAACTCATACACAATGAACATATTTATAAACAGAAATTGGATAATGACAGTAAAGATATGAAAACTTTAGAGCTGGTTAATTATATTACCTTTCGTTATAATCCAATATTTGCCAATGAGATAAAACATAAATGTAAAGACCTAGGAAGAATCTCCTGGATATATCACGACAAAATCGTAAAAAGCTACAGCCGAATTAAGGATGATTTAAAAGAAAGAGAAACCAAATATAACATATATCAAATTGGTTGTGCAATGTGTGATAAGGTGTATGTAGGAGAATCGGGGCAACTTTTAAAAAAGAGAATCAAACAACATGCCAAAAACCTTGACGAGAAAGACAACAAGACTGCATTGGTGGATCATGCGATACAATATAGCCACACATTTAATTTTGACACGGTAAAGATATTAGATAAAGAGAAAAACCCCATAAAAAGAAAAATTAAGGAAAATATACACATAATTAAAAATAGGAAAAAGGCCGTCAACAAAAAAACAGATATTAAATACCTGGATAAAATATTTTTTAATTTAATAAACAAGACGACTTAAAAACATTTTATAAAATGACAAAAAACTTCTTTTGGAAAATCGACATTTACCCTAAAACTATCGATTTTAAACAGCTGATACCTAGTAGACATGATTGATCTTATCAGTCCAGACGTGGCCCTACCTGCGGAAGGTTCTCTAATGGATAGGCTGTAACCATGTTTTATTTTATTTAGATTAAGTGCTCCTGAAGAGGCGTCACAGCGACGTGAAACATGTAGAGCCAAATAAAAGAGTACAGAAAAAAGAAAGTGTGTTTTTATAAAATTGACCTTCTGCCACAGACGAATATATTGAAAAATAGGGTCACTATCTTATAATATATATATATGTATGTATGTATATACACCATATATTATTAGTAATCTGGGAAGACTCACCTTCAACCGACGCCTCTCCTAACCAAGGCCTACCGACCACAGGAAAAAAACAAAAGAATAAAAATCTTAAATTGTAAACGAAAACTGTTACACCCAAAATGGAGAAGAAAATTGGCTATATTTTGTGGATAGTAAACATTTACAAGTAGTGCGAATTCCGAATCAAATATAAAACATAAAAATGTAATTAGTCCAAAGAGGTAGAGAAAGCAGGATCTCACTCCACGCAGGGCGCCACGTCACACTCCGTGTACCTTTTCTGCTAGATGGCTATTCCGCTAGAGTTTTTTGCACTGTCTTAGTTTGCTAAGTTCCGCCCTAACACTCACTCAATGGCAAGACTTTCCGTTTTTGGCCATATTTTTTTTTTTTTTTTTTTTTTTTTTTAATCTATATTTATTTGATTTTATTTTCACGTATATTACAATCTACAAGATCTTTGGTCATAATAATGAATAAAACTAAATAAAAATAGAAAAAGTTTTTATTATTACCGACGCTTGAATTCCAAGCCTTTATCAGTGCTGTAAAACAAAACTGGACATGATATATATTACTTAGGTGCCATATATATTAAACCGTTTTTTTCCCTTTATTTCTTTTTTAAGGCGCTTCGACAACTAGGCCATTAGCGCCGACCTCCAGGATGCAACGAGGCATTTTACCAACGAGCCGTGGGATGAGAAAATTCCTGCCGCCGGTAGGGATCGAACTCACCATCTTCCGCTTATGACTCTAAGGCGCTAGCCGCTAGACCCAGGGAGACCCCTTTTAAATTTATTAGTACAATTTTTAGACTGTACTTCATTCTAAGTATTGAATTTGGTTCATCCACAAATTAATCTCTAATATTCCTTCAATAAAATCCAAATCCATTTAATAATAAATGTAATTAATGCATCCATGTCGTCTATTAAGCTCATTGATTCAATTCATATTAAATTTTCCATCCAAATGTTTTTTAGGCGCTACTGAATATTTAAACGGTTGCGAGAAATTAAAAATGAAGCCGCAGGAATAAAAAGGAACAAATTCTCTCCACATTTTTTCGAGAAAATAGAATTTCCTCCTCGCAATGTTTATTTATTCAAAAACATATTCCATTCAGCTTGAAGATAAAACGTATGTAAAATGGCGAGCTCCTGATTCGGAATATATGAATCATAAAACACCTTTTAATAAAAGATTCCTCAAGAGTTGTCGAAAGAATATGAATATTTGCTGTTCCTTACGGTTTTCTTTGCTACATTTTGCAAAGGTAGCCTGGATACATTTTCTTATAATTATTCGTTAAAATCACACAACTTTGGCTATGAAAAACCAAAAGTTGCGAACTTAAACTGTTATTAAAAATTATAAAGATAAATAAACCTGTGCAGTTGAAGGAAAGGTTTATCCATGGTTGTTTGTGTATTCAATTCAAGTTTCTTAATAAGAATTGATAGTTCAAATTTTACGGAATCTGTCTCTTTAGAATTAGAAGTCTAAATTTCCAATTTCAACCTCTGGACTGAAACAATAACACAGGTGAACATTTGATAAAAAAAAAAGTCCGACTTGCAGGAACTGCGTCATCTTAGCGCGGTTCCCTACATCTCGAAGAAATGGAATAGATTAGGCATCACAAATCACAGGAAACTGACAGTAGCCAACTTACACTGAATAATACGGATAATTCTTAATCCTTATTCTTGAGGAAGTCTGAATAAGTCAATACAATTGTGTTCTCAAAACATACTCACTCTTCGACTACTGCACAGAAGGCTATATTTCGAACCAAAAATTCGTTGTAATTTTAAGTTTCTTTTGTTTTACTAGCAAATTCATTTTACTGTTATAATCAACTGTAAATATGTGCTTCATAGCAAATAAAATTCCATTCTCTCGAGGGTAAAATCTTTATATAAAATAAGAAATAACGATAACTTCAGTTGTAGGCTATGAGGAAGATGGGAGAAACAAAAACACACTTATGTATACGCCATTATGATTAGCCACTGCCATCATGATTACCACAGCCACTCCAAACTTATTACCAATACCTTTCACTGTTTCTTGGCTTATTTTACTAAAATACTAATTTCACTGATAAATTCAATTTAAAACAAAAAACAAACAATTAAAAAGTGAGATTAAGAAAGACAAAAACCCATTCAAAACAACAAAACAAACACTTTTTAAGTTTTAAGCGCTTATATCTCTGATTGACGTTGCCCCATCGAATATTTCTTCTGAACATTTTTTTGTAGAGAATTTAGTAATCATTCGAATGGCCACATTCCACTTACAACGATTTCCCAACCGTTATCGAGATATTTACGAAAAATTTGTGAAGATCCGAAAACTTTTCATGTCTATTAATAAAATATTTTTTTCGCATACTTCCTTAACTCCAAATATAACCAAAATTTAAAAATCCTAGATGGGATTAATTTCCAATATTTAAAAAATATTTCAATTAAATCCCGCGATTCTAAGTACTCACAAAAAAATAATGACTTACAAAAACATTGATTCCACTTTTCTCAAAAACGGTAGCAGATATCGCCTTGTTGTTTCATTCGTTTTCCTATGTTAAGAAACCTATAAAACAAGTACCGGCAAGCATATAAACTCAAAAACGTAAGCGTTACGATTTTTTTTGCGCGAATTTCGCCCCAAACACTATCTTCCCGTGGGCGGATTCTGCTGGTTAACGAACTTGACCTTTCAAATTATAAGACGGATATTTGTACCAAATTTCATCAAAATTGGGCCATTTTTGAGCTTGCTAGAGTGGTTATATATATATATACAAGCATATATATATATATATATATATATATATATATATATATATATATATATATATAAATATATATATATATATATATATATATATATATATATATATACAAATTTGAACCACCTATATTTTCGTGATCTATGGGGTCTGAAACGAGAAAGTTTCTAGTCGGCACTTCCGGATTGCGTCGTGAGGTCAACCTCATAAGCGGGTTCTCCCTATGGAGGTAGGGAGGAACCGCGCTAAAAACACTCGGAGTGGTGTGGTCTTTTACGGTTTTTGGGGTTGCTCATTACGATTACGGGGTTGGTTAACTTTCATCAAATCACATTGAAGGTCATTTAAAAGTCATATGGAGAAAAAACCGTATGAAAAATCGAAAATTTCATGCGTACTATGGGACCTTAGAAACTTACGCATGAATTTGTTCAGATTTTGCCTACGGTATTTTCACTATTTGACCTTCAAATGATCTTCTAATTACTACTAGGAAAATACGTTAAGTTCAACAGACCATGGATTTGGACTCAGGGACCTCAAAAACATATGCATGGATTTTTTTCAGATTTATTCACTATTTGTCCTTCAAATGACCCTAAATCTGACGTGAAGAAGGTTAAACAACCCGCTCATCGTAATCAACGACCCCATAAAGACCATACCTTACCGAGTGTTTTTTTTTTAGATCAAGAAGCATTCTAGAAAAATTGTCAAAAAGTTATATACCTAATTCACTCCTCTATCGAATATGATAGTTTTGTAAATTGAGTATCGATTTCTTTATTTTTCTCATTCTTGATGTTTTGATATATTCCATTATGTATTATTCTTTTTTTTTTCTTTTTTTTTTTCTAACGGCGCATCGACATAAATCATGGCCATTAGCAGGGTCATGGCCATTGGCATGGCCGAAGTCCAGGGTGCAGCCAGGAGTTTTCTAAGCGAGCCCTCAGATGAGAAAATTTCTGGCGCCGGTGGGGATCGAACCCACCATCTCCTGCTTATGAATCTAGCGCGCTAGCCACTAGACCACGGGAGACCCCTATTATTCTTATTCAATAGCTTTATTATATTTTTAGCCTAAGTTTTTATTAATTTTCTTACGATTTCTACAAGTTCAAAGAAGATTTAGTTGCGGCATTTAGTACCACTGTCGAATAGATGCTATTAACCTCTGGTGTTGACAGTATATGTATTGATCCTTCAACGTGAAAAATGAACCTTCCAGTGAGCTGAAGATTAACCTTCTAACCAATGGTTAGGTATGTATTCCGATTCATCGGATGAGTCGAATTCTTATTTGTACCCCATTAAGTTTTGCCAAATATGCTTATCATGGATAATACTCCAGGGAGACAAGAAGATGATTCTCGTTCTACAGAAGATCTCCGACGTCTGGATGTGAGAGAAGGGCCAGACAATTAGTAGATTGCCAGCCATGGATCGTGTCCGCTGTTCGTGAGATCGCGAGTCATCATCTCGACAAGAACAATATCCTATAACGCCGCCGTGGATAAGAATCCAGTAAAACTGAACGTTATTTATGGCCGAACCTAGAGATAGTCTTCTTGCTCGTTCCGCCGTGGCAATTTACAGCATCTTGTATATATTTATTTTTTATATTTGTTTGCGGCAGGGAAAACCGACTTCATCGATACCAACATCAGAAAGTAATCGCAACTGAACAAAACCCATTCCTCTGAACTTAAAATCTAAGCTTTCTAAAGGATTGTACATGGAACGTATATTTTCCTCTTTTGTATTAAATTTTCCGATTATTTATTTGCATAAGATAACAATTCTAATCGCGAGTCCATTCTAAAAACTCTCTTCTAATATGAGTAGGGCATATTATTTTGTCCTATAGAAGAATGTCTACAGTCAAATGTACGTATATAGAGGACTATTATAATTTTTTATAAACAATTATATACAATAAATAAAATAATTGAAAATCAATAAATATTAACAAAAAGAAATGAATACTTCAAATTAATAAATAAAAATACGACCTTTATTTTTTTTTTCTTGACGAATGATAATTTAAAATGTAATTGTGTGATATAGATATTTAATTAAATGTTGGAGTACAGTGTCGATGTAAGGGGTACCTGGTGATAATAATATTATTGTATTATATTAGTACGGTGATAATATATTTATAGTTTTAAATCCACATTGCAGTGTATCCATCTTCGACCGCCAGTTTATTTCATGAGAAAACCGTGTCACTAAAAGTGTCAAATTTTAAGCCTGGTTAATAATACTTTTTCCCATCTGTAGAGGTTATCGTCCAACCAGGCTCTTGTCATCTCAAAAAATTAATAAAATAAATACATATAAAATTGTAACCCCCTTCTCCTTAATCTAAATTAATTTTTCTTCAATGGAAATTATGGATGATAAAAAACATAAAGAAGCAAAAAAAAAAAAAAAAAAAAAAAAAGTAGCACTAACTTCATCGTTTGCACTTAAATTCATCTTGTTTCAAGATAAATATTAAAAAAAAAAAAAATAAAAAATAAAAAAAAAATCGTTGGCTAGTTATTTCATTCGTTTCTTTTTCAAAAACTGCCTTGGTCTTCTTGGCTAATTTCTGGTATCCTGTTAATTTTATTAATAATTTTTGATATTACACTGTCATTACAAAAATTTGAGTTTATTAGATATATTGTTTATCATTTCGATATACTTACATTCGTAAAACTATCAAATAATAACATTGTATTAGGGATGCTAAAAAGTCACAGATGTTTAATACTTTCAATTCAGAAAGAGAAAACAGTTAAATCATATTTCGAAAATTTTAAAATCATTATGTATATGTTTAAACTTTAAGAATTCATGTATTTAAAATACTAAAACATTTTTTATGAAGAAACACTAATGATCATCCGGCGTCAGATGGAAAGAATTTGAAATATTTTACAAAGTATGCTTATTTTAAATAATATTTACTACTTACTTACTTATATTTACTTATATATATATATATATATATATATATATATATATATATATATATATATATTTAAGAAAAGGAGAGCAGGTCAATCTGGCCGGAAGCGTAGGCATTTCCTATGATATTATTCCTAGAAACTTGTTTCGATAGAGATACCAATGCTATTTCGCAGCTTCCGTTTCTCGTGAATTTGAAAACATATCAGTGCTGTTAATGGCCTTATTTTAGTGTTCTGACATTATTTATTGTGGCCACTATCACCGCCCGTTACACTGTGGGAATGGAGTTTATTATGTGTTTAATGGGCTTTCGATGCGCTCTCTTGACATTTATCGATCCACTTTCTGGAAAAGAATTACTCAATAATGTTACTCAGAGGTATTAGGTGTTTTATAAAAAAAAATGCTTTTAGTTGTGCATAAAATCCCGTGAATATTAAAGAGTGTGTCACGCGGAAGCTGCATAAATAAGCACTTTTCCCAGAAGGTGGGTAGTGTACATTGCATTCCTGATTAATCTGCTTAAAATAACCTATATAAGTAAAAAAAAATGAACGATGCTCTTTTATTAGATGCAGATTGTTAACTGTCATGGTGAAAAGCAGCCTGGGGAAGTAGGATTTGGCACATTTTCAACCAAAAGAATATGAAATATTTTCAAGCAATAGAAGCTTCAGAGAACCTGAGGAAGACATTATGAATTACCAATATAAATATGATAGTTGTTCCTTATTGGCTTTTATGACATTTTTTTTTTAAATTTATATCGCCAGAAATGTGTCTGGTAAGCGCATTTTCATTCGGTTGAATATTATTTGAAAAACTCAGAATAGATACTTCTAAGTAATATTTGGGTTTTACTTAATAACAACATCCTGGAAGTTTGATATTTTTGTTATATTGAAATTTCTTTTGACTTTATACAAATTTGAATAATACATGAAGATTCTAGAAGCTGATGAATAAGCGATAAGTCTACAGGGACAGACAAGGGTAAAATGTCAATAAAAAGAGTGACATTTCGTTGTAAAATGTTTTTAATGAGACAGACGCCGAATGTAACTGACTTCTGCCGACAATACAATCAACTGTATGACTCGATCTGTGGAACCTTTTAACACAAAAAAACAGGGCTAAAAGTATCTCTTATTTTTACGATGTAGGTATATCGGACAATTCGTTTTTCTGTTAGACAAACATTTAAGGTACAGGTTCTGGATCGCAAAATGTTCTAGTCGGCACTTCTGGATTGTGTCAAGAAGGCAACCATATCAGCGGGGTTCCTCCCTATGGAGGGAGGGAGGAACCTAGCTACAAGAAACAAACTAAGTCCTTGAATGACAAAATCATGACGAAATTTTTTACAACTATTTATCCAGCATCTTAGCAGAATTTATGTAAGTAATTGCTTTGTAGAAAATGTAACAAGATATCGAATTTACCTTTTCCATTCACATCGATTTCTCAACAGCTTTCCAAATACTATTTTTTTTTTGTTTTGTTTAGGTGCATCTACTGCTAAGGTCATTAGCACCCTTCTGTTATATGTTCGAAATATTATTAGAAACATTTGAAAAGTCTAATACTTCTCACATCTCTTATTAATATTAATAAATGTATCCAACTGGATAAACCAAAAGCTCCAGGTCTCCAACTAAAATTACTAACAATTTGTGGTGGAGACATGGGAGATAGTGTGGTCAGTACTATGCTCCGGCCGCCTGATTCACCCTTTTGCGGCTTCGACTGGTCATTAGCACCAAGGTACACATTAATAAATTGATTAAAGGCTGGGTTGGCCTAGGTTTGGCCTAGGATGGCCGGGAAGGCCGAGTCCAACCCATGAACGAAAATACGAGAAAATAAAAACCTTTAATGCTAGTTCGGGATTTGAACTCAGGTCATCCAGCATATAAGCCCAGTGCCCCACCACTGAGCTAACCCCGCCCCCTATATATATATATATATATATATATATATATATATATATATTTAAAGGTGAACATAGAATAATAGAACACATTAAATATTAACTGCTAGCTATGTGGAATATATATATATATATATATATATATATATATATATATATATATATATATATATATATATATATACCAGAAAATTCTATCAATTTCTAAAGGGTCTATTCATGGACTCCCACTGGCTAGACCCACTATATTCCACATAGCAAGCAGTTAATATTTCATGTTTTACATTATTCTATGTTTACCCTTGTAAGTGTGACAGCACACAGTGGCCAGTGTATTAGCATTGATTAATGCAACGCCATTATGTGGGGCACATTACACCACATCCTTCATTCCGATTCGATAAATTTTAACAATAACCTAGTTAATTGTCGGGGAAATGTAGGACAGCTGGTTTCAGAGAGTGCTCAGCATTTGTACAATATCTTCCAGATTTCCGCATTCAAATTTTCTATGAATTTCTACCTTAACAATTTAAGTCGAACTTTCTTATATTTTCGAATATTTCTTGCACTATCAGATTCTTTCACTATTTCTTGGAAAATTTAACTAACTAACTCTTTAGACCAGATTTTTTGAGATATCGTCTTATAATTGTATACAGTATTCCTTCTTTACAATACCATATATATTATTATTATATATATATTATTATTACCGTACCAAAAATAACGAAAAAATAACCGACTTTCGCTCTACGAATGACAGATTTCATCTAGTGAAAGTAAAATGCCTCTTTTTAGAGAAATTTCATTAACTTAATTTTTTTTAATTTAATAAAATTAATAGTCATTAGATTTTCTTTAACCTTATTGCATGTAATGACTTTCAACGTCAAGGAAATCAATTGTTAACCGCAAGAGCAATACAATGTTTAAAAATTAAAAATAATTATTTTACATAAAATATTACAACGAGTGCAACGCTGTTGCTTGGTAGTTAGCTTATTTGGACTTGGCTGTAATTACTAATATCTGCATGAACTCTGATTTACTGTTTCGATGCTGTTTATTCAAAACGTATTTGGTTGAGGGGTTACCATAAAGTTGGATTTGTGTTTTATTCACTCAATTATTTGAATTACTATTTGTTAATGACGTTTATGAGTTTTGTATTTTTATTCTCTGCAGTTTACCAGATGTTTGGTCCAGCCTCGATTACTTGTTTTTAACATGTATATTTTATCCTACAATTGTGGTTGGTAGGCTGGTGAAGGTTCATCATAGTAAATAGGATACAAAGCAGGTCAAACACCTGATAACAGGTGAGTATGGTCGGAAGAAGGCCCGAGTGAACCTCGCTGAGCTATAGGAGGACACTGAGGATGAGGTGCTGACCTCGAAAACGTTTTATGTTAACAAATAACCTACCTACCATTTTATTTGAACGTTTCTCTACAATATTTAGGATTCATTATATAATTTTGCTATTTTAAATTGACACAGTATTATTCTAAACTCAAGGAAGAGAGGAAACGGCGCAAAAGAAGGTGGGATGACATTAAACAAGATCTTGAATATCACAATGTAAGCACGAGATAGTGTCAAATAGAACAAAATTGTAGAGAAGGCTTTTCGTTCAAAATACCAATTACGCCATTCAACTAGTTATTTGGTTCGTTGATTCAAATAAATATCTAATAGTTTTTTTCTTTTCTTTTTTGTTTTATATATTTTATTTGGGTTAATTATTTTCTTTGAATTGCATTCAGTAGGATAATACTTTTGCCTGCTTGAAATGAGTTAGTTTTAATTAACCTTACATTCAGATCCACCGTAATAAAAAAAATCGATCATCTTGGATTGATAATTCACACGTGCCTGTTTTGCAGTAAAATTAGTTTTCAAATATATGATTCAAAAAAATATCAACACATCTTTAGGTGTCAGAGGCATATTAAGAGTTTGTGTTATAATCTTCCCAGATCACATATGAAACGACTATAAGATGACGCAGTTCCTGTAAGTCAGACGTTTTATTTGATTTATACTGATGGTACGTTTTGAAAAAGTTACCTCGAATCTGCATATGTAATATTATGCAAAGAATACTAATAACAATATCTTTGCAAACTCGCGCCAGGCTTATCTCACTCCAGTATTTCAGAGCAAAAAAGGAAATGGATAATCTAAAGAAAAAAAAAAGATTAAAAAGAACATTAACCTGAAATAGCATAATAAATAAATTATTATAGGAGTGTATCAACGCTATTCAGATGGAAGATACATGTTCGCAAGTCAAATGGGCTACTGAATTTTGCATTTATGATCGATAATGGTGAAGGCTTGTTTTGTAGAAACCAGTTAGGAGAAATCACCGTCATACCTTTCACTGATACTTATAATGTATCTAACTATTAAAGCTTTATAAAAGAAAAATTTGACATTTTCGTTTTTTTTTTTTTTTTTTAAATTAAAATTCACAAAATAATAAATTATTCATTACAGTCATTACACACCATGTGCCTGTCTCATTATTCCGGATGAATTTATAATGTTTTCCTTTTTGAATGTAATTTAGTGTTATCACGGTGGGGAGAAAAAAATCCAAATAAAATATTTTATTGTTTTCTCTCTTAAACCATTTATTTTATTTTAAACGTTCTGCTCCGGCGCTAATGGCCTAGATGCAGATGCGCCATTATATAAAAAATAAATAAATAAAAAAATTTAAACGTTCTGCTAGGTTTTGTTATTAGCATGCTGTCAAGTAAAATTATATTTCTCATATTATTGTATCCTCATATATTATTCAGTTCAGTGATTAGTTAAGAAAAACAAAATATGGGAAAGTGTTAAATATTGTTATACTTGGTGATAGTTTTGAGATGTGAACGAATTATTGGATCGAATATGTCCAAAACGTTCGATCGAAAGCCTACTAAACCAAAACCCTGGGTGCAGTTTTCGCGCAAAATTTGATGAAAACAACAGAATTCTGAAAGGATAAAATTTTCCAGTTGGAAATACGATAAGATGCTGTAGTTTGTTATATAAAAGAAAGTCCGACTCGCAGGAACTGCTTCATCGTACCTCGTTTCCTTTAATATTTTTAGTGTAATATGAAAAACTTGGAATTGAAACAGTTGATATTTTTTTTTAATGAACTTAAAATGTTAAACGCCTCTTGCAAAATTATCGCTTTGAAAAGCGTGAGTATCTCCCACTACTCATCATCCGAAATTACAAGAAATACAAACACGCTTCTCATTTACATGTCGTTTTTCGTTGAAACAAATACCCTAAAAAACATGAAAAAAACTGAGGCAATCAGAGATATAAGCTCTTAAAAAAATGGAACCGACACTTTCTAATTTTAAGAACCAATTTTTCTAAATGAGATTACTCTATCAAAAATTGCATATGAACCATTTTTGTAAGAAATGTGTTACGCTATTACATGGATGCATTAAACGCTTCACGTTCCGCACAGGTTTCGAGACTTTAAGGGTTTGAGAAAACTATGTTTCCCTCCTTTCTCAAAAACTTTTATAGTGTCAAATTAACAATTAAAAAACTAGCTGGAAGGCATAGGCATAAAATATACGATTTTTTCGTTTAAAAAAAATTAATTAAAACGGTTTATTAGAAGTTGAGGTTTACTAAATATTCTGTTTAAATTTAATTGAACCGCCAAACCTCGGAATTGGTTGCAACATCTACCACCAGGGTCGCTGTATCCGGTTCCTTAGTTTTTATGATCGTGGGATGATCTCTTTTTACATTTGGACGATTTTATTATTCATAAATATCAATAAAAAAGTGCTAACTGAAAAGTGATTTTTTTTATTTATTAAGTACTGTAATACCCCACGTACACAACACTCTGGAAGAAAATTAATTTTAAAAATAATAAAAAATCTAGCTGGTAATTTAATATCATTCGATTCAATAAAACTATCAATGTATTTTTTTTTATTTATATAAGTGTGTTTTTTTAAGCAAATTATTCATGATAGCTGTCTACACTACCCAAATTCTGATGATTGTGCTTAGTTATGCAGGTCCTGTGTGACAGGTATTTTTTTTATTTGGTACTTTGTTAATAAAGTCTCTCGCCTTATATGTATATTTCTTTTGTAAGCTTATTGAATTTTCCCTCTCGGGTAACATAAGTTAAGTAATCCTGTTAAACGTTATTGTGACCTTAAACTTCTCTGTATTTTTATTGATTAACTTTTCTTTATACAATTTTCTGCTGAGTTTTCTTCATTATACGTACAAGCAGAATAAGTAATGAGGTAAACTAGCCGCTCAAATAAATTATTCTATTAAATGAGATACAAGCGGAGGTTTACCAGGATCTCATAAAGTTCTTCCTTTTATGTACAGTATACTCAGCAGTGAAAAATTATGAAAATATTTGTTTTGTTTTTTCTATTCTTTTTATATTTCTAGAGCATGATAACTTCCTATATTATAAAAATAATGAATTTTTAAATAGGGATTTGCCAGAGGTTTATCTCCTTGAAGCTTATACTAGATTATTAACATAATTAAGAAATTCATATTACTAACAAATCTATATATATAAAAATCACGTGTCTGTTTTTCTGTTTTTCTGCTTTTCTGTTTTTCTGTTTTTCTGTTTGTTTGTTCCTTATACAAATCCACACCGTTTGACCAATTTGGACCAAACTTGGCACACATGTACTTCTTGATACGGGAAATCTCCTAGGCTAGGTCAAAATAGTCAAATTTCGAAATTTGGTCAAAAGGTCAAAAGTTTTGTTCAAGAAAAATTGGCTACACTGAACCATTCATATTCTGGCAGTCATTTTGAATAATATCTCAAATTTATTTGTTGATGTTCTTGATAATTAGAATAACTCGAACTCATTGATGACTTTACATCATTATATAATCATATATATATATATATATATATATATATATATATATATATAAAATCTTTTAGGCTTCACAGTTCGGAAGTAACGAGTTCCAAATTGTTAATTAAAGAAGAGTGAATTGTTCAAAAATAGTAATTTTCTTTCCAGTGTTGCCTAGGTGGAGATTAGCAAGCTAAAAAAAACTTTCTTCTTTTTTTGCGAAAAGTTTTTCTTTTGCGAACAAAACTTTTCAGTTTTAACCTGTATGTTTATCTAAATTATAGCCGTATATTCTCAAGATTTGGACAAGTAATATCATATAAGATCAATTTTATTAATTTCTGATGAAAATGTAGAGCAACACTGAGCCCCTAGAAGCCATTAACCATTATCCTTTTTTTTAAGTTTGGTTTGTTTATCTAATTTCCAAAATTTTTTAGTTTTAGTAAAATATTAGTGTTTACCTAAATTATAGCCTTATATTCTTAAAATTTTGACTAATATATATTAATAAGTAATTTCAAATATTAAGTTTTTGATCAGTTGAAAAATGTTGTGATTATCTAAATTATAACCCTATATTCTCAGATTTTGGATTAATATCATATATTAGTAAGTAATTTGAAATATCAAGTATTTGATCTGTTGATTTGGAGTTTCCCGTTTGTTTTCCATAGTTAATTTTTTTGTATTTGTGAATTGCATTTTATCTCATGCATTTTCTTAACATGAACTATGTCTTCAACATTAACCCATTAACCTGCACAGAACTTTAATAATTTAAATACTTTTAGTTCTTTAACGTACCACCTAAAATCATCTATGTGTGACATGATATTTAAACATTTGGGTCATTCCATGTCAAATCAACCCAAAAAAATAGGATTTGACATCCATGATCTCAGATTTTAATGAAACTTGGCATGTTCATTCCTTTCATGGATATAAGTAAGAATATAAAATAGTTTTTGTCAATCTCAAATAGTTTAATTTCATGCCCTGCTAAAGTATTTCAAATTTTGCAGTTATCATCGATTGGACAAAAGAAGTGCACTTAGTTCTAAAATATAAATCATACCTATCGACCAATGTTGATGCCATTTTCTATGACAATACTTCAATAAATATGGAAGCCAGAAAAAAAATAATGTAAGCATAAAGTTATTACAAATGTTCTGAAAAAATCCTGAAGTGTTAAAATGCATTTTGTAAAAATTAAATATGGCGTTCCACACTAAGTGGAATATCATCAAACGATAAAAAGAAAATCACTAACATAGTTTTTTATTATTATTCCAAAAGGTATACACTATCACATGAAAAAATAAAATGTATGGTTTTTTCACTCTTTAATTTTTTTCCCCGTTAAATACAAAAAATTGTTCAATTAAAATTTTAGCTAACAATATATTATTTTTTATAGTACAGCGATTTAATTTTAAAAACTATAAAAAATAACCCAAAGCTATTCAGAATGAAAACTACATGTACAAAATATTCATTACTTCAGTGAAGGGTTTGCTGGGCAATATAAAATGAAATACAGCTTAATTTTTATCACATGTAACTGCACACCAGTAACTAACATTAAAATTTGAAATATTAAGTTTTTGATCTGTTAACTTGCTGGTTTCAGTTCGTTTTCCATAGTTGAATTTTTGATTTGCGAATTGCATTTTATCACATGCATTTGCTTAATAAAAACTATGTCTTTAACAGTAACCCATGGACTGTCCGAACTTATAGCAGGCTCAATATCTACTTGGCTCATACGGAGAATTGTAGTGTTTGTCATTAAACTAGATGCAACATTAGCAAACTCTACTGAGTTTTTTACATTTTTAGTTTCAGATTTGCTCATAACTTCCATTAGAGACCAAGGATTTTACTCTTTCTCCCACCCTATCTACTACACGTTTGTCATGAGCTGTAGTAAAATATTTCTGCTAAAACTTTTTGTGAAATTTTTCTGAATGTATGTAAAGCAATCTTGACATATATTTATTTTTAAACTGAGACAATGGATTATTACTGTAAATAATTTCATTTTGACAAATCATAATTTTTTATTATTATATCATATAATTTTATCAAAAGTGCGTATACAGAATTCATACCTTTATGTTTAGTATCGGAAGAAATGAGAAAAGTAGTGCATTTGTTTTTGAAAAATAATGCTGCTGTAAATAATTGAACAGTTTCTCAGGACCACAATCCTGATTGAATTCTGTTTTAACAATCGCAAGAATAAGCCATTGCAAGAACGGACGTTTTCTTTTCATTAATCAGTTATTTTATTTTATTTAATTCATTTATATTCATTCTTTTTTTTTATTTCTTTCACCTAATTTGTAATTTTGATATTATAATTTGTTTCTTTTTCAATATTATTATTTTTTTTTGTGTGTGTGTGTGTGTGTGTTTAACGGCGCATCTACAACTTGGCCATTAGTGCCGGGCTATCTACAGGTTGCCACCCTTTTATAATGCAGCCAGCACGTGGTCGGTCACCCATTCAGGTACTGACCATTTCAATATTATTATTACTATTTTTATTTGTATTATAATAGTTGTTATCATCATTACACTATCATATTTCTCTATTTTAATATTATTATTATTATACTTTTAAAACTCAGGAAAAAAATATAAAAAAAATGTATATTACTTTGATTGTAATGCAGGGAGTATTGGAAGATGGAACCTGCAGAATCTAAATGAACTCCCTCTAAATAAACTCCCCCCAAGCCATTCAATTTGTTCCTCATATAAATCCACAGCTTTCGAGCGATTTTGAACAAACTTCGCACACAGGTAGGGGTTGATATGGGGAGTGTCATAGGCTAGGTCAAAATCATCTGTCAGCTGTCTGTCTGTCTTTATTTTCCTTATACAAATCCACACCGTTTGACCAAAGTTGACCAAACTTTGCACACAGGTAGGGGTTGATACGGGGAGTGTCATAGGCTAGGTGAAAATCATCTGTCAGCTGTCTGTCTGTCTTTATTTTCCTTATACAAATCCACACTGTTTGACCAAAGTTGACCAAACTTTGCACACAGGTAGGGGTTGATACGGGGAGTGTCATAGCCTAGGTCAAAATAATCTACCAGCTGTATGTTTGTTCCTTACAACTATATAATATAAAGTTGGTGTAGCATGGCACACTGGGTAACAGCTAGTCATTACTAAAAGATTTGTATTTGCATTCCATCACACACGCTCCCTGATCAAACGTATTTCACACAAGGTGGTTTGTTTATGGGCCCATCGCTGATAATATATATATATATATATACATATATATATATATATATATATATATATATATATATATATATATATATATTAGTTTATATTTGTCTGTTCACTCTCAAACTGCCCAATAAATCTTCCGATTTGTTTTAAAATTTCGTGCAAAAATACTAAGTCAAATGATTTGAAATGTCAAGTTTTTTATCTGAGTGAATCTGATGGTGGTTCGAAATTACTGCGTTCAATGTTTAATAATAAATGAAAATCATTCATGACGTGATTTATTCATCATGTCGTTATTATACATAGGATCCTCCTGGTGTAACTGTGATTGTTCCTATGTATAGTCATATTATGCATAGAACCTAAATTTTACATAGAAACTGTTGCGATATTGTACATAGGAACTATTTTCTTTGTTATCATTATATTTATATGTCTGGTCTTAAAAAAGTATTGTTTTTACAAGTTATTTTTACTTTTAGCTGTTTGTTATTCACAAACTCAATTATATAATTAGATAGATACGTACTATAATGTAATTGGATTTATAATTATTATGCAATTTGTTAATTATTAAGGATTTATAATTATTATATAAAATGGTAATTACGCTGGATTATTATTATCCAATTATTATTTAATTGGATGAATATGTATTTCCATTTTATATGTGTATTTGGGCGTAACGCTGTCAATGCGGGGTGCTCATAAATAAATTGGAAAACAAAAAGGCGATATCAATAACATTTTCGGAGAAAAGTCATTACAACTTGTTTTCCTAATTAGTTTTCGGCTCGGTCATTAAAAAACAATTGGTTCAGTTAAAAATCGATTTATTGCTATATATGTATGTGTGTGTGTATATATATATATAACATTATAAGAGGGTTTCCTCCTTATGGAAGAGGGAAGGGACACGAATGTCAATAAGTTATCAAAACAAAATATTCACTTATAAGTAAAATGTCCAAGTGTGAATCTGCAAACGCTGGCAGAATTAAGTATCGTGTCTTCTGCATTATAACCAGTGGAATTAGAGCTAATGAAGGTGCAAACAGAGAATATCCCCTCGGAAAGAGGAGTGTCCGGCTGGTAGTCTAAATACCAGATTAGCCCTGAATCCCTTGGTGGCAGTGGAATCCCAGAATCTAAATTTCAAATGTCTGGCTGAAACCTCCATCTTTCGGGTATCTCGGTCCCGAGAACAACTCCCACAACTTCCACTTGTGCAATATCCGTGTAATCGTTGTGTGATTTTCTTATACTTATGATTTGGATGTTGTAATTTTTCTGTGGCAACATCCAAATTCTATAAAGATAATTTTCATTAACAATTCTTCATTATCTTAACCCTCCTTCGACAGTAGGTGTCGGATACGACACCTTCGGTTTCATTTCTTTTACGGTGGTCATCTATAGGTTGAGGGTTGTAACCCTGAATTACACTATGTAGCGGTAATACTCTAGACAAGAAACAAAAACGGAAAGTCATTGACCTACAGTCTCGTAATTGTAGTATATCTGAAGAAAACTGAGTTTCAGTGTAGGATACGACACCGCCTTGTGGTATACCTGACAACTTTTTCATCATGTATGTAGAGCTGAAAGAGTTATTGCATGACTATTTACCTTTGTTTTACACGGTAATATGGTAAGTAATCGTTTGTCGGTTGCCGATGACGAAATTTTACACGAACTGGCGCGGTAAGAGGCTGAAGGAACTGATGCAGAATTTCATAGTGACGAAACGTGTAGTGAAACCGAAGTCTTTTTGAAGACTTGCTTTCTCTTTAGTCACACCTTACATGAATGAAAGGTTGAAAAATCTCCTCATTCCAAAAACACTCCAAGATGAAATCTGCAGCATCCTAGGTACACCTCCACCATCAACTCCTTCATGTTCAGAAAGACTTCAAAATTTTCCTTGAATGGACGAAGAAAGTACAGGAGGGGAAACCAAACATGTCTTCAGTGCAATAAAAGTATTTGTGGCTAACACAAAAGAGAATTATGTCCGTCCTGCCATGCGAAAAATGATATATATATATATATTTATATATATATATATATATATATATATATATATATATATTTATGAAAATATATATATATTTTTAATTAATTATGAATATATTTATATTAAATATTCTTTTATTATTAAACTTGTATTCTACCCAATTGTCATAGTTATTTGGAAAATGAACTGATTTTTATACTAGGTGTCGTATCCGACACCGCCTTGTGGTATGTGTACTGAAAAATAATAATAATAAATATGCCAATTAATATATGGCTTGAGAAAACTCAAAAAAATTTAAGAATCTCTACCTATTGAAGCTAACTAAAAACCATATATAGCATAAATCTCAATTTTAATTAATAACAATTCCTGGGTACTAGAGAGTAGGGTTATAACCGAAAGCTCTATCAGGATCGGAGAGGATCAGAATCTCCAAATCAGGAAAAATGTAAAATGTATGAATGCACCCTGGAATGTATGCAAAGTCCCGGAAGTGGATTAAGCTAGGCCTCTTCATAACACCTGACGGTGGAAAATTGTAATTCTATCTTTATTCAAATTTTAAATATCTTAATTTCCATAAGTCAATCGTCACGTTTTCCCATTAAGGATTAGAATATATACTATCTTTTCTAAAAGGAAAAGAATTTTATATTCTTTTACTTATGTATTATTTGGTTTAATATTTTTTTTTTTAAACCTTAATTATTCGAAAATATTAAAAGGTTCTTAGAAAAGCCCTCGTGCATAAACAAGTTTTTTACTTTGAGGTATCTATCTCCTTATTCCTTCTCTGAAGAATTCAATGCCTATGCCAATGTTTACATTAACTAATTATTTATGTACTCTAACTGCTATTAATTCAGTTTAATAAATTTCACTGGAAATGTCGGAAGAAATATTTGTCATCCGAGGCCTTCTTGGAAAACATGTTTAAGTGCAAAGGCCTCAGGGAAGCAAATTTTTGCAGGGAAAGTGAAAAGCATGGCGCATGGAAACACGGGCGTGTTTTGGTAAAAGCGGTTTAATTCTGACAAAACAAGCCTTAAAGATGAACCTAGACCAGGTTTGCCTTCAGTCGTCGATGGTCCTATGCTACATGAGTCTGTTGGTCGGAATCCACATGTCAAAAATCGAGGATCAGCCGAAGAAATGGGAGTTTCAAATAAGACAATAAGCCGGAACACAAATATGCATTATGTCCGAAATATCATTTTAAGGTCAGATCTTCATGACTTTTCTTCACAGTTATTCAAAGAAGAAATTTTCAAAATGGTGGAAATAAACATCGTACCCAACTATGGATCGGCACCGACGTCGTGCCGTCTGACTGAAAACTACGATGATGTGAAATCTAGATGCAAGGATTTCATTGCCAAAATTCCAGAATGCTAAAAACAACTAAAACCACTAAAAACAACTTTTGACTGAAAGATGGATTAAAGTAGTTGACAAATATGGCCTATTTTTTGAAGAAAAAATTTAATTGGTAAATTGCAAACGTTTTAATAAAATTGATTTTATGCACAAGGATATCTGTAACAAAATAATATTGTTCCCTATTTTTTCCAAGTTTATTAATAAACATTACCAATGAGACAAAGTGTTTGCATTGTTTTTATTTTCTTAGGAAATAGGGAGATGTTTTTTACCAAATAAGGAAATTTGACATTTTAAGAGGTCTGTTTGGCTATAATTATTCATTTATTTATTTATTAAAAGACCACAAGGAGGTGATTTGCTTTGTCCATGAGCGAACAAGGCTAACAATTATACAGCACCATATAAACATGACTTACAAATGTAAGTAAAAAATAATGCATAATTGGAAAGATAATTTATAAAATAATAAAATTTATCATAAAAATTGAAAATAAAACAAAAAAATAAAATAAAACAGATAAATGTTTAAATTAAAATATTTAAAATGAAAACCTAATATATATATATATATATATATATATATATATATATTAATTTTAAATTAATTAAAACATATCAAGAAGAACTGAAGCAGATAAGGAGTTATAATTAGCCATAATTACCTATAATTATCCATCATTCTAAGGTTTCCAAACGACGCTAGGGATAAGAAGAGATTACTTATGACGTCATTAGACGATAACAACCAAACAAAACCACATTTTAAAGATGAATCATATCTACGCATTTCTGAAATGAATAACTGTATTAAGAACAATAGACAAAAAATCCTAATAAATCAAGAAGATCATGATCAAGAAGACAGAATGAGATCAAGAATGAAAATAAAAACAAGATAACTGTATACAGGGATGTAGGAACACATATTTGACAGATGATAGATAACAGCATGATGAGAATGACATTCACTCATCATGTTTTGACAGGTCAGACGCTCAAGGATTCCTCCACACGATGAATGAACTCAAACGATATTTAGTAAATGAAGTGGACGCCTACGCACATATTTGAAGCATCTAAACGCCTTCCTAAATAAAATGTCATTGTATATATATATATATATATATATATATATGCATGTATATTTATTTTTATTCATATATAGTAATTTGTATATAATATTTGGTGTTGTTGTAGGTTGGACGATGATGGCCTCAATGTGTGGACCTCCTTGATGTAAAACAAATCTTGGAGCACTGTACCACGTTCCATGAAGCCAGGAAGTGGCATCAACTAGCTGGTTACTTGTTGATATGTTAAGTAGCAATGACCCATCTGTGAACAAATTGATAGAATTTATAAAAAAAAAAAAGTTGTTATTGAATGTATGCATTGAATGTGTCTGTATTTATTGAGTAAACGCGTATGTAAATAATATTGTATATTTAGGCTTAAGGTTGCATATATTATTAAGTATAGGTTTAAGTTCAACTGTTATTCTGTTATTTCTTTATAAGGAAGGGAGGCCCGATGGCCATGTGCGTTAAGGCATAAGCACTTAACACTCCGTGCCAAACGGTCGTGGGTTCGAGGGGTGGTGGCTTTTCATTAGAAAAAAGAAAAAGCATCAGCCCTTTCCTAGCTAGTAAAGGGTGGTAATCTTTAGATAAGCCGTCCTAAAATTCGTAGTTAATAATAAATGGACTTTAAAATTTAATAAATAAATGTATAAGGAAGAACCTATGTTAATAGTCTCCAGAATAATTAAGCATATATAAACTGCTATACAGTGTTTTCCAGTCATAAAGACAAATTGAGAACGGTGTAATGACCATGCCAGTTGAAGCACCCAAAAAAAAAACCCTTTGCTGTACCCTAAAATGTGGACATTTCTTATACCCGCCCCTGGATTGTTCCATAGGATGTCGTCATAGGCAGGTTCTTTGGATGGAGTAAATGTGCCAAAAGACATCTGTGAAAAAAACCTTGAAGATTAGAATAATTTTATCGCTATGAAAGTAATCCATTAATAATTTAATAACACGTGGTTATCTATCATCTAATATAGTTCCTTGCCTTATAGTTCAATAAAAACGTTTTACACTTTTATAACATCCTTTATTTTCTTGGCGCGTTTCTAGTACTCTGACTTATTTGCACACAATTATTTTTTAAATTAATTAATATAATTTAATATACCTGATTTAAAAAAAATACGAAAAGTAAAAAAAAAAAATATATTTGTCAGACGGCGGGGTGAGTAATTTTAGATGACTGTTTGCACCATTCTTTCCAGATCCCATTAAAATAGTTGTTTACATTTTTTAAAAGCCAAACTAATCTATCATTGTATGATTTGAAAAAAAAAAAAAAAATTCCAAACCTTGAAAACCAAATAAAACTTATTTTTAGGTCGTATCTGCTTATTCTATTAGCCCCGGGCTCCCCCATGAGAATCCAGCTTATGAGCTTCTAGACCACGGTAGGCTCCCCACATATATTGATTATTTCAATTTAAAATGACAGGAGAGATAAAAATGTTATGGAAAAGCGCTAAGATCAGGAATTCAGATCAGGGTGAGATTAGGACTTAATAATAAAATTAGCATATTTTACTGACTATTACAAATGTTCACAATGCAATACAGGAAAATCTAGTAGAATAGCTGTCAGTAATGAAGTTGAGACCTGCTTGATCCGGCAACTTCACTCCCTGGTGCCGGCTCTGAAGTAGGAAAAAGTGAAGATATTTGACAGATCTCTTCATAAAGTGAAGTGAATATGACAGAGCTTGCCGAGGAGAGACTGATGGCTTTTCCCTTCATATATCAGCACAAGTCGGGAGCGAAGATAGCTTTTTCCGTGTGGCTTAGGACCACATGGAACAATATCATTTCACAAATACATTGTAATTTGGTACTACCTACCTATTCATTTTTTTTTTTAATTTAATTACTGTGTTTAACGTTTTCATCTAATTGAAATATTAATGAATTATATTCATAGTGACACCACTATACCAATCGACAAGGTTTTCTTTACAAACCTCATTCGTGATAGGTCTCAAAAAATAATACTTGCTTCTTTTCTTTTCGCACCAGTTTATGTGTTCATTGCCCTACATGTTTCGTGGCCTTAATGCCACCTCCTCAGGGGCCAATACATCCCCGAATGTGGTGAGCTCGCGCCCCATATTCAGACTGAATATAATTTATGGTTTATATTCATAGTGAATATAATCGTTAAAATGTATATATTCATAGTGACACCACTATACCAACCAGTCAACAAGGTTTTCTTTACAAATCTCATTCGTGATAATAGTACATTTATAGCGCGGTTCCGCCCTCCCTCCATAGGAAGAAAATCTGCAGATAAGAAATTTCCACATTTCAGAGGTCACAGCTCTGGAAAATACTGGTGATTTGTATATATATATATATATATATATATATATATATATATATATTTATTTATTTCCTTTCCTAAGTAACCCTTTAGGAAGGGAGTTTTCAATACAAGGCCGATAAAGCAGTAACTTTTAGTTTTTAACAATATTTGTTATATACGCCCATGTCTCTAAATGGGTTGTTACGCCTGTCCCCAAGTTCCATTGACAAGAAGACTTTCTAATAATAAGTTTCCCGGAAGAGGTGTGGAAATGTTTGAAATGAAATTAATAAATATTGATATTCCATTTGATATATTGTAACAAATCTTCATAGATAAGGTACCTATCTAATAAGAAACATGTTACAAGAAGCAAGATCGATTCATAAGAAGTTTTAGGTTTGTCCGGATCATAATTAAATTAAAGAATCAATAATTGAGCCAGCTGTATATAACATTTTAAATTCATACAGATATTATATTAAGTAAAGATGGAATGGTTGGGATTCGGCTAAATAAACCTCAATATGATTTTTGTTTTAAAAAAATCTATATTTCGGACATTTCGGCTACTCATTGGTAGCCTTCGTCAGCTAAAATGACAAAAAAGAAATTAATACAGAAACAAACAAGAAAAATTTATAATTGTGATAGGTAACAGAACTATAGATACAATTTAACTTATAACAGAACATATCGTCTTAAATTCTTAGAAAGAGTAGAATGAAAAAGAAAATAGGTACAGTAATTGATTTTAATAGTAATTAGTAACATTAATTGATTTTACAAAGAAATAAGAAAACTATATACCAATGACAAAAAAAGTAGCTAATAGTAACATTAATTAATTTTACAAAGAAATAAGATACTACATACCAATGGAAATGCCGAGCGGCAGAGGAAGACCAAGGTTGGCAATTAAGTAACCATTGTGAAAGTGTCTAAGGAAAAAAGGAATCTGCAAGGGGTATATGTAACTGGAAACAGCAAGAGGTGGGGGAAACGGGCGGTAAGGATCAAACAGATGTTTATGACATTTTATGACAGGAAAGGAGAAAAAGGTGTTAATGGAAGGATACCCAAGGGGCAAGGTAAAAATCTAGGTAGGTGGTCGGGAGAGTATTTGGAAAATATTAGCGTACATAGGAGAAATGCCTTGTTGGTCAGTTTTGTAATTTATATTGTTTTTGTTTAAGTTTATGTGTACACATTCCGAGGTCTGTACGCTCTGAGAGAGCGTAACGACCTTGGCTATACCAATCCTCGTACAAACGGAATCGAACCATTGTAAGACAAACGAGCCGCAACGTAATGACACGTGGGCAGCTGACTCACCTTACACGTGACTACTTGCGACACCCAGCCTTCGGACTATCGGTACATTCGGAGCGATCCCCGATTCCTAACGACTTACGACAGCGGGGGTAATTATCGTGTCGGGAGACGCCGACGCCCACGGAGAAATGTCGGCAACTATCAATGTCCTAGCTCTATAATTAATTTTCAATTCTTTTTACTTATCATATATTTTTCTTCTTTTTTTTATTATTTGTAAAAGGCGGTTATACCACATGTTCAATAAGGTTGCTTCATCCTGCAAGCTGTTTAATGTAGGAGGTATAATCATCCATTTCCTAGATTTAAATCTAAAAAGTCCGTCTCACAGGAGCTGTATACCTATGTACATTCCGCCAAACATAAGTAGTGTACTAAATAATGTTTTATAAATAACCAATATGCATAAAAATGAAAAAAACGTTTTCCTCCTTAATATTTGTAATGAACAGCTGCCTCAATTAATATTTTTTGTTTAAATTTTATTACGGAATGTGTGCAACGAACTACTACGAAACTTAAGAAATACACAAGAACTACATATTTTTGTTTATTGATCTTGATCAATAAAGAACGCACCACAATCACAACAACGGAAAAAAAAAACGGATTCAGCGCTCCTGTTCAGCGCATCTAGTGGTAAAATTAACAACCAATGCCGGTTGGGAGACAATTCAATTTGAACATAATACAAAGTAAAGCCCCACATCTAATGAAACAATTTAGTTTATTTTTAAAACAAACATTTCTCATTAGGTAAGTACGGCGAATACAAAGTTTCGTTTCAATGTAACAGAAATTACGACCGAAATGAGAAAATTAGTAATTTTGGACCAGAGTGAACTCCCCTTTCGGATGGACCGATTTTGCTAGTTAACAAACTTGTTAAATTGTTGCCAGAGGAATGCTATATACCAATTTTCGCGGCGAAAAAAACAAAAACTCTGGGTAACTGACAAACACAAATATATATAATTTTTACGGGGGTTATTTTCGGCATCGAGTTGGTAGGATCGATACAGATTTGAAGCAATTTTTCAAAACTTATTTTATGAATGCAACCTCAATAGCTACATTCCTTCGGAAACTCTTGATGCCAACAGTCTGACTGAAATAACAAAAAAAAAAAAGGAGATTTTTGGGTTACGACAATGAAGTAAAAATATAACACATTTTATGATATTGCAAGATATTACTTGCAAAAATTTCGGATAGCATTTTTAAGCTTTTATTTTTCTTTGAATAACGCATCTGCTACTAACCCACTAATGCCAGGTATGATGCGCCCTTTTATAAATAAAGTCATGGTGGGAATATTGAATTATCTTGGACAGTTTTTGAGCAATTCTTTCTTAGTCAATAAAAAAAAAAATGTCTACGTTGAAAAAAAAAACAGGAAATTGGGCATAAGTCCTTTTCCCTTCGGAATCGGACTTTACTTCAAATGTACATTTTGTTGGAAATTCTGTCCAGAATCACCTCCAAGAGTTTGGCTACTTACACCAGAATCACGCTGTGCATTAATATTCTGTTTTTACTTTCCAAGGAAAAATTATAATTTTAAGAAAGTTGCCTTTAGGACAAAACCGTAGTCTAAGCAACATTTGAAAAATTAATTTTTTAGTCATTTCTAAAAGTTTTGGCAAAGGAAATGAGTTTCATATCTTGCACACATCTTAATGAGATGTCTTGAGGTGCAAAATTAATATTTATAACTTACCAAAAAAGTCTTAGAACATCTACTTTCTCACACTTCAAAATTCATTTTTTACTAGCCATCGGCTTAATATATTATTTTTTTTTATATTTACGAACTGAGCAGAACCTTTGAACTTTTTAAGGAGACGGACACCCTTTCTCCTGAAAAGCGTCGTTTCGGCTGCGCCCTCCCAATGTCCCTCCCCCCTCCGAAAACGGGTTGCATTGTGTTGCCAAGATCTATACTTCATCGCTCTCTCCGCCGTAATGACGGCATTATTATTAATTACGTCTTAGCCGAAAGGGACCGCCGCCTCCTTTGTCTACGTCATCAAGCCCAAACCCCTTCCGCCCTGCATTAGTAATCTTCCTGGGAGGGAGGGGGGGGGGGGGAGTGAAGTCTATTCTTAGAGGAAGTTGAGGATCATGGCTTACTTTATCAATTATATTGAAAGATTAGTTTGAGGAATGTTTTAGTGTTTATCGTCTTAACTATTGACTATTACACAATAGCACTTTATATATAATAACAGAACTTTATTTATAATTCCGTCACGCATGAGCTGCATAATTAAGCGCATACCTCAGCGCGGCGAGTATTTTCTGCACATTATTATTATTTATTTATTTGCTATTCAGGATTTCTCCTTAGCATAGGAGTTTGGCTTACATATTTATTTAATTAGTCCTTTTTTTTTTTTTTTTTTTTTTTTTTTTTTAACGGCGAATCGACTGGGCCATTAGCGCCAACATCCAACCAAGGTGCAGACAGGATTTTTCTCAACGAGCCGTTAGATGAGAAAATTCCTGCCGGTGGGAATCGAACCCACCATCTCCCGCATGAGACCCCAGTTAGTCCTATTGTTAGTAATTTTAAATTTCAACTGTTTAACTGTTATAGCATATATTTGCAACATTTCACTAATATGAACATACTATATTAGTAAATGAGTAGCAAGATAACAATATCTCTATATGACAAGTAAATAATATAACTAACAATATATAATTAAATATCCTCCATAAGAAATATAATCATAAAATTAAAACACAAATCAAATTTCAATTAACTGAAAAGTAAATTATTAAAAAAAAAAAACAAAGAATAAAAATAAGAATAAACTTCTATTCATTTAAAATAAATGACCGACACTTTAGCATTTCCTTAATGTAGATAGATATCCCTGTAAGTTTATATTTATTATTGCTATTGAGTGCATTGAGGAAATTAATTTCTAGATCATCATCTAGAACTCTGGGGTTCCACTAAACCTTCCAATTCCTACAGAATACAAACAATGCAATCCAAAATCCTCGGAAGAATATCCAATGCTCCTTACTACGTCTCAAACTTAACCCTCCATAATGACTTCAATATCCCCTTTATCCAATCCCTGGCCAAATCAGTCTATCAGAAGTTCCATTCCAATCTCCCAGGCTATCCAAATCCTTTGATAAATTCCCTATCCTCGTTCTAAAATTCACAAAATCCCCATAGAAGGCTGAAGCGGAGGTGGCCTAGAGACAATTAGCTTGAACATCTCCAGTGCACAAAATGTTTTATATTTTCATTTAAAATTGTTTAGAGTTGTTTCATTATTATTTTATTTTATTTTGAATTTATTTATTTATTTTTTATTTTTTTCTTTAATGCATTACTATTGTGGTTTTTGTAATTGTTCATATTCCCACATCATGCCTCACAATGTCATTATAACAGAACCAGCAATATTACTGGAAATATTTTAACTCATATTGTTGTAATAATCAATAATAATAATAAAAAAATTAATAGTATAGATCATCATGAGTAAGAAAGGTAAGATATTTAGCTAGCTGATCGGATCATAAACGGGGCAATGAAGAATTAAATGACTAATGTTCTCTAGAACATTTAAACTACATACAGAAAATTTCTTCTGCGGGTCTATTGTATATGTTAATTTTTTTAACGTTTAAATTTTATTGCGTAGTTACTACAGCTTCTTAATTGGAATATTGTTTTGCACATGGAAAATGGTAGGTTAATTATAAAAAATTCTTGGACTGTAATTGGACTGATTTTTTTTTTTTTTATTTACATCCTAGCCTAACAACTTTTCCCTGTAAGTTACTATAATATCTGATATGTTTTTTTTACTGCACATGCTTAAAAAATCTGCCTGAAAAAGCCTATATGAACCATCATAGGCAGGGAAGAAACACGATGTGGTTGCGAAATCATAAGGTAATGATTAATCAGAAATCATTTAGGGTAAGATATGTTCGGTCCACAACATAAGGGAGTAATAATGTAGTTGCAATTCCGTTTCTCTGCCTGTAAATATTCTTCTCAGTCATTGTTGTTAGTTCGGAAGTCCCGAAACTGACAGTTCTTAAATGTCTACTGGCTTTAATGCAATGCTTGTTTCGCATGTGTGTTACCTGTAATGTCCATGTGTCTAGCTAACAGAAAACACTATTAATTGCGTGTTTTTATAAAAATTAACGAAGAAGGAGTTACTTTTTTTTTTTTTCTCGACCATAGTAACCCTATGGTAGAGCCGTTTATTAGTTAAAGCGTGCCCCATATCTTTTGATATACTGCACGCATGTCTTTACATAGTTAAAGCGAGTATACATTGTTAATCTTTATAATATTGATATAATAATATATATATATATATATATATATATATATATATATATATATATATATACATAATAACATAAATAGATGTAGTATGTAATAGTATACAAGAATAAAATAATCATTAATAATTTATAATCAATATCCCTTTTGTCCAAGATATAATCCCAATCCGCTTCTCATCTTTCCATAGCAAATCAATCAATCATCCTAATCCTATAGCCCAATCCTTATCCGGCACCAACCATCCTTCCTCTCCACCAAGACGCCTTAACAGGAAGTGGCCCCGAGACTTACTCAGTCAGTGAAGTGTCGTGGAGTGAACAAAAACAATTATTTGTGGAGTGATCAATGAAATTATAATTGTATAAATTGAGAGTGATATCGGTGGATATTTTCTCTCCTCAAGATAACACAGCCCACGTCTCACCCGCCTCCAATCCTCCCTGCTAGTCGCAGGGTGTGGTTGGATGGCGTAAGGTAACTCCAGGTCATCCTAGAACCCTTCCACTAGGAAGGTATTCGGTTGACAACTGGGGATGAGGCGTGAGAAAGTAACCTGTATCAAATTACATGATGCAATTGAATTGTAGATTGTGATATTTCTTTAAATAAAAAAAAAAAAAAAAAAAAAAAAAAAAAAAAAAAAAAAAAAAAAAAAAAAAAAAAAAAAAAAAAAAAAAAAATTATAATCAATGAGAGTAAAGCACAAGATAAATAAGCAAAATAATTTAGTTTGATGATGATGAAGTGGAGTCAGATCTTCTTCATATTCTTCATTTTCCTAGTTGTTTGTTAGATCATCAAAATTTATGGATAAAACAAAGTTGATAAGTTCCTCCTTATGATCTTCGAACAGCTTTCTTTCCGACTCCGAAATTTGTTTTATCTATTTGTTATTAATTTTATTATTATTAAATTAGTTTTCTTATATATATTCAATTTACTTGCGCTATATTGCTTTAGCGAGTTTCCTCCCTCCCTCCATAGCTTATGACGTCGATCCCATGACGAATTCCTGAAATGCCGCCTATAAAATGTATTGTTTTAGATCACAATAAATAAGAATTACATGGATATTTTCTTGTAAGAACTTATTTGGTTCTATAATCCTATCTTGGAAATATTACTTTTCGTTTTATTTCGCTTATATTTATTCTTCTATGCAATATTTATTCTTCGTACAAATGTAACTCTGAACTTTAAGTCCCTCTCTGACTGCTATTTAAGACGCATCCTTCATACCCAATTAGACCTGACAGAACTCCTTCGAGATGACAGACACAATAATCAAACACATAAACGTAACACCAACAACATCTAGAATAAGCAATAAAACAAATACCAGAACAAAATATCTGTTTAAAAAATCTTATTCACTGATATCCATTTTCTTATGAAACATACTAATCGGCAGTTTTTCGTCGCCCTATATTGAAAAGTGATGACTAACGGACAATTCGCCAAAATTTGTTACATGGAATTAAAAGTAACTAAATCGTATTTAATTGTTAATTTCATTTATGTACATATATAAATGTTTGAGCATATAGGCGTACATATATCAAGCAATACATAAATGTACCATTAAGTATTTGAGTTTTTGTACATAACATATTCTCTAAAATTAGCTCATTTAATTCTTGTTGCTCTTTCTTTTTTTTTTATATTATTTTTTTATCTTCTTGAGTTGACTGAAAGCATTTCCTGCGAGCAAATCGCTAAAGTTGCGTAGCTCACAAGAAAATAAATAAATAAATATTAAAAGTCATAAATCACTCTTATATAGTACCAAAATGCCATCAAATAACTTAAAATAAAATATATTTGGCCTTATAAGTCATTTTAAATTACGTCTATTTAAAATTTTATTTGCTAGAAATACCCGGAAGGATTTAAAGAAATATATGATTTTGAATTTCATTTTAGAATATTCAAAGGAAAACTGTAGAAATGTAAAGTGGAATGATAAGAGGGTAGAGAGGAGCGATCTAGCGGAAGCAAGATGTACTAGGAGCAGGAGAACTCCATTCACAAATTCAGCAGAATGACAGATGGCTACGAGTAACCAACCCGCTTAAACCCAACTAGTTAGTTATATTCCATCATGGCTATTATACTTATTTTTTAATTTATTGTTGTATTGTAAGAAATAATGATATTTTTCAGTTTGGATACATATATTTGTATAAGCGATAAATGAGCGTAGATCCAAACTTAAAGATGTAAGCATATTGGAAAAGGTAATACAATTTCCTCTCTTAGGATCTGCGTAACCAATGCACCTTTTTCAAAAAAGGTGTATCGCGTGCGCAAACGTTGAGGAATGTGTTTAAACTAAACTAAACGACGAATTTAATCAATTTATTTAAATTTTAAAGTTCCCTTTTACATAATAAAGTTTTTTTTATGGAAAAGTTGTCTATAGGTTACCAAGTGTTTCCAGCCAAGATAGGGCTGATGCCTTTTCTCTTTTGGAAAGAAAAGCCACCACACTCATGGCCACGGGGCCTCCTAACATTAGGCAAATAAAAAATATAGAAACTCCTGAACTTCTCTAGCATTGTACCATAAAATCCTCAACCCGTTTCTTGTAAGCCACGAATCTGACGCGCTAGCCATCGTACTACCGGAGACCCTCTGATTACTAAGGGGCTGATTTTGGTTGTCTTTCTTTCAAAGCAAATTTCTTCATCGTTACTTGGCCACGATATGTACCGAGTATCGTTGCAAGAGAGTAAACATTTCTGGTATGAACCCACACTAGGTATTTCTTATATTCTTAGTTTACCATACTTTTGATTCTTTTGAGCACGCCCTAAATCTAATTTCGTTGCAAGTTAGCAAATATTTTGACCGTTACAAGCAAATTAATAATTTGCTTACAGAGTAAAACCCACCGCGTTTAATGGACCAGTTTTGCTAGACTGAGGTGTACGAACTCTTCCAATCGTTTACGATGAGAATGTTGTATGATTTACGAATCGTTGGAACTTCACATCAGTGCTACTGACGTAAGATGATTTTCCTGCCGACACCAAAGGAAGATACCTGCTAAAATATTTCTATTACATTTTTCGGGAAAAAACAAAACAAAACAAAAACAAAAACGTTTAATTTTATTTATTTATTAAAGAGTTCATAACGTGGTGATTTGCTCTTTAAGTCTGCGAACAAAGCTAAATAAAATAATAATAATATAAACAAAAAAATAAACAACTAGGGTAACTGCTCCTATTATTGACATACCCCCAATTATTGACACTCATACTTTCAATTAAAAAAATAAGCGTTTGGCGCCACCTATAAATTTAAACTTAGCACCAATGGGTTCGGAATCTTATCTACTTGTTTTCTGCCAAAAACAAGTTTGCTATAAAGAACACCACAGTTGAGGTCAAGATTTTCCCTTTAGCTTTGGAGATTTTCAGAGAATGTAGCTGATTTGCTAGTGTTTCTGCTTAGAAGGTGGGTGCTTATTTTTCGTATTTATCAGTCCCCATTTCTTTCTTTTTTAGCGGAACTGTTTCTGAAACAGTTTATAGTCTTTCTTAGATATAATGCAACCTTTTTAAGTGCTCATTTTGAATAAATAACGTTATTTTGAGGGTGTCAATAATAGGGAAGAGAAAAACCACCTTAATCCAATTATTGACACACTGTCAATAATAGGAATTTTGATGAAATCTTTGTTTTGGTGCCTAACAAACTGGATTTTTAATGCTCAACAAAACGGTGTTTTACTTTCCCAAAAATAATGAAGGGATCCAATTTTTGACAGGGGGTGTCAATAATAGGTACAAAGTATGTGTCAATAACTGGAATACATTTTTCCAATTATTGACAACCTCAAGTTGCCAGTTATTGACATAACTAATCCACTTATGCAAATTCGAAGTTTATCCCTTAAATAAATTCTCGTACCAACCTAATGAGTCTTTTTTCAGGCTCGACTACATTTGTATGATTCTATTATGTTGTGGATGTTGAGAAGGTCTGAAGAATGGATTTGGTTTCTAGGCATGTAAAATGGCTCCCATAAAGATCGATTCACACTATACGTACTGTCTGCGACAGGCCACCGTCCAGCATCCGACAGGCAAAATATTCTTTAATGTATTTCCAATGAGGTAGTTCACACTAGAGCGTTCCGTCACCGACACGCCAGTAAAGCCAAATTTAGGTAGCTGGACGGTGGCCTGTCGGTGACGATACGTATAGTGTGAATCCACCTTAAGACACACTTATGTACTTCTAGGTTTTCACCTCTATGATTCGACCTCGAATTGCCCGAACTACTCGAACTTCTCCGATCTTTTAATCACTGATAGTGATTGGGAAATCGTCAACAGGAGTATCTGCAAACATAGACTTATTCGTAATTCGTTAAAGTTTACTGTGGTGTTCCTTTATGAGAACCCCCTTCTGAGAAGAGCACTTTATCCAAAAATGCAGCCAACATTGAATTCGAACTGATGATGAACCTGAGGAATAAGTGGTCACAAAAGAATCTCCTACAATTAGAGAAGCCAGAAATGCAGTTAATACATTTTAGAGCCAACGGCCATAGCCACGTTAAATGCACCGGTTTCCGTTCATCTTGAAATTTAAGCAGCTTCGGGAGCAGCCAGTACCTACCTGACTGAGTGACCGACCACGTTCTGTTGACATTATTAAAGGGTGGCAACCTGTAGATAGCCCGGCGTTAATAGCCTAAATGTTGATATGCCGTTAAATACACACAGTGTTCTTATGTTAAACCACAAAGAGTTCGCCGTAAGTAGCTGGGAATATAGAAGATACATCTCCTTTTAAACTTTGGGAAATGATGAGTTTCTTGGAGAGCCCGTGCTGAGAATTTCATGAACCATCATAAGAACAAGAATGCAGAGGAGTTAAGTCTCAAAATAAGAACTCAGTGAAGTACAAGCTTCCTTATGGACTTTTAGAGTAACTATACTTATTTATGATATAATTTCATCATAACTTTTATAAATGTTGTAAAAAAAGTATGTCGTTTCTACTTCATTGAAATTGAGTCAATGACTGGTACCTTTTCCTATCAAAAGCTAGATTTTACCTGTCAATAACTGGGTCATTTACCTGTCGATAATTGGATTTTACCTGTCAATAACTGGTGCAAAAAGTCACCTTCTTATTATGGCTAAAATCCTCTGAAATCATTCATTTTTAATTAATATAATAGGCTGAATTAATTCTAGAGATCCTGGCGAGGATAAACCCCTTTGAAGCAAGTGGATTGGTTAATAAATATGGAAGATACTGTAATATTGCCTGAAAATTTTGCTTAATGTGTCAATAATAGGGGCAGTTACCCTAAATTAAAACATTAAAAATATATAGAAATTATCATGTTAAATAAATTATAGCATATTAAAAATATTGAAATTTCTTTTTAAGTTTAACATATTTGTAGTATATTACCGATGTGTTTACTGTTCTGTGTGAGTAGTTAGTGTAAATCATGTGGTAAGTCAATGTTTTCTCTTTTCCTGCAGTCTGGATGTATGTGTTTAATGGCTAATGGAACATTGCAAAGTGTACAAAACATTTAAAAAAAAAAAAGTTTAAAATATCACATATTATAAGATACGTAAAAATATTGTTGTTACATAATTTCAATTACGATGCAAACATATTGGAACAGTATTTTCATTCAAACAATATCATCCAAATTACGATACGTGAATGATTATAGGATCTATCTCTTTATTAAAAACGGAGGAATATGTTATGTTTCAGAAAAAGTTGGAATGTTTCCGATAATATGATCGCAATGCATAATATGTGACCCGGATTCCGAAATCTATTTATAACTTATTCTATTCCACGTATTTCTGACCTTTATTTACGTATATTTATTTATTTTTTTATATATATATACATGGCGCAGGTCAAAAGAATAGTACTCCATTTTCTAAGTCTAAATAAACAGACAGAAATTAAATTTTTAAATAAAATATTTTACAATAACATTAGAAGATAGTAAACAATCGATAGAAAAAAACAAAACCTTTATAGAACTTATCGTAATCAGCTGATTATTAAGCCTCTCGACACAGGTGCTTAGCTAGCCTCAGTCGTAATATGGGTGGCGAGCTAACCACACATGGGGTATGTACAATAAATCATTTTTATTATATTTTACCAATAGATTTAAGGTTAGGATTTAGTATAGGATATGTAATGCTACTCTGTTTATAATTATTAATGACAAGGAATTATTGGATTTACTAAAATGAAAAATGTTTTATTAAAAATTTGTTTAAAATGCTTAGGATTTAATGGCCCCTGAGGAGGTGGCATAAAGGCCACGAAACATGTAGGGCGTGCCAACAATAAAGTAGTACATGGAAAACGGAGTACAATTCTTTTGACCTGCGCCATATATATAAAAAATAGATAAAAAACTATTAATAACTGTATTTATACGTCTTAACGAGAAAACATAAATAGTGTGTTAAAGCGTGATATTTGATTTTAGACATGCAGTTGTACGAGAATACATAAAATAATTTTATATCTATATCCCTGTATATTGATGGTCACAAGAAATTACGCGGTAAGTTCAAAATCTCAACTTTTCAGGGCAGCTTTTTATCAGGGAATTAACAAGAAAAACACGCTATTTTTCGAGATGCCAAGAAACCGACATCTTTATAAGTCGGAAACGATCAAGCTTGTGAGTTACTGACTTATTGACGCTATGCATAAGTCTTAGGAAATAATCATAATGCACTTAACTCATATTGTTCATTTTCCGACTTAACAGCTAATTCCCTCTAACCATCGATGAAACATACTTATTGGCTAGTTTGGTGCACTTTTTCCTGCACGTTAGGAATAAAATAGGAGCTCAGGTGCTCTATCTCTCGAGCAACGCTGGAAATGACTATTTCTTTAGGACAAGGTAGTTGTTTGTTTTTTTAACGGCACGTCGACAAACCTGGGTCATTAGCGCCGACATCCAGGGTGCAGCGAGGAATTTTCTCAACGAGCCCTGAGATGAGAAAATTCCTGCAGCCGCACAGTGTAACGTCCAATGGACAACAACCTAAATTTATGTTTTCTTATATTTAATATTTAATCCTCTAGCTAAGTTTAGAAACTATTCAAGGAATTAAAATCGTATATAACTATTAAATCTTCTGGCCCAGAGCTTTCTTTACGGAGAAAAAATATAAAAAGGCAAAGCAAAATCAGTCCAGACATTCATGAATGTATAATAGAGGATGACATTAATAATCAAATAGAAATTGGTTTCGATTTAAGTTTACATTCTCAAGAATCCAAAAACGATTCTGAATCGGAATTAAGAAATTATTTAATAATTTAATAGAAAATGGTAAAATATTATTATTCTAGGGCAATATTAGATACTATAAGTATAATTTACTACTATACTATTACTACATTATATGTTACCGTTATAATATATTTTATAATATTGTTATTAATAATATTATTACCTGCTATATTATTTCTATTAATATTACAAATATTGCAATTAATATTATTATAGCCGTATAGTATGCATTATTATACTATTGTTACCTTGTTTTGAGTTGATTTCAATTAATAAAAATGTTTATTTGAAAATAACTAGTGGTTAATGATTTTTGTCCATAATCTTCACTACTTCGTTACACTGTGCCCGGTGGGAATCGAACCCACCTTCTCCCGCTTATGAATCTAAGGCTCTAGCCACTAGACCACGGGCGACCCCAGGACAAGGTAGTATTTGTAACTCCGATCAGCAACCGTATGGAGCTACCTTCGTTTCGCAACAAACCCTTTCATTTATGATGACAGTCAATATCTTGTAAAGCATAAAGAAACCGGCCTATATTTTCTGAAGTAAGTAAGGCCTGACAATTCTCAAGATAAAGCGGGTATCTCAAAGATAGTCAGAATCAAACTGGATTTGGTTGCTTCTGGCTCCGATGACAGATCCATACGTAATCTCTTCAATACTTCCCTTCGGTCGGGAGAAGTGCTCGTAATCAACTTACGTAATTTTTCATTTCTCTCATGGAGAATCCTTTTGCCCCGATCCTCCTCCCCTGAAAGGGTTACTCCTTCCAACCCCCCCCCCATCTTAGGGAATCGGAAAGGAATATTTAATTTACCTGGACGACCTTTTCTACTTGGTCCTTCTCCCCGTCCGGAAAACTTATTCAATATCCCGAATTAGGTCCTTTCGAATGGGAGGGAATGAAGACAAGTTGTAAAGGGAAAGTCAAACTGAGGAGGAAAAGAGGGATGTTTCACTTGGGATCGCTTTTATCTGGACAACTTTCATTCGAAGAGGGTAGGAAAGTTTTTACGAAGAGCCCTTCCAGGGAGAAGACAAACTATTCCACTGACTACAATTCACATCACATACTATTGTCTATCCTTTCTTCCTTCAAACAATCCTGAAATGTCTTTAAGAATCGATTGTACATTGAGGACCATTCGTGCAAAAGATTATTAGACAATAATTAACAAAATGTCTTAAGTTATTTGGGATATGAGCGTGTAGATGGCCACGTTTGTCCAGGCTTCCTCTGGGTTTCTTCCTGAAGGGTCCGCTAGAATTCAGTAATTATCATGTCGACACTGTCATATCGTGACATAGGCGTATATAAGGGGAGGGCTGAGGGGGCTGCAGCCCCCCCCCGAAATTTTGTTTTGCTGAGAACATTTCATTTAAAACCTATAACAACGAAAAATGTCTTCTACATTTACCCTGGTCTAATAGGTGCCCAGAGGACCTTAAAACTCACCATTTTACACTGAAATATTTAAAATTTCCCCTACACCCTAAATGCCTAGGTTCTCCCAGCCCCCCCCCAAAAGTATTTTCTATATAAGCAAGTGTATCGTGAAGTCCTATTCACACACATATGTCACGCCACGTCAACGTTCCGATTCCATTTAGATTCTGTCCCAAAAATATGTTTTCATAAAAGTTCAATGACTCTATCTACACTGATCTGGCGAAGTCACGGTTCATAACAGTCAGTCCCACTTCAGTCACCGAGCCGTCAAGAGATACTTTCTTATCAACTATATTTTTTTCACGATTTTTATGTTATTGTTTGTGGAAAAATGTGTGATGATGGAAAGTTGCTTGCATGTCTCAGAAAATATTCTATACTTTATGCTTTTTCAAGTTTGGACACACAGTTTTAAAAATGCGATATGGAAGAAAATTAGAGAATAATTAAATATTTTTAAACTTTGCTTTATTGTCAAACAATTCATTAAATAATGTGATAAACTCCCCTTCCATTTATCTTTTTTATCCATGCTTTTTTTTTTTTTTTTATTCTTCAACCGATATTAACACGCTCAGTGCGGTACGGGGTCGATTGAAACTTTTCTACCTTTGCACAAGCTGAGAGTGTAACAGATAAACATTCAAAAAATGTTCGAACCAGTTTCAATATTGGATCTTTCAAAGGGTTAAAACCGATATGTCTATATCGCCTATATATATTATTTCAAAATTGACACATCTCAAAATAAAACTCAACTGAAAATTTGTCTTTTTTGCCTATGTAGGGGGAATAGCATTAGGACAGGAAGAGGAGTGCCCACTGGTGTACAAGCTCTGAAGCTAGATAAATACAGTTTTGATGGTTGATAAAGAGATATTCACCTTGTATTTCATAGTCATAACGGAAGAACACCAATTTTTGAGTCGTGTCACTTATAGAAATACTAGTGCGATATTTTACAAACTTGGATTGACCCTTGTCTACATTCGACAAGGCTCGATATATCTCACGTATAGATGAGGTTTCGATTTTCTTATGAAAGGGTTTAGTCAGACGCTAAAAATGTTAGAGTTATTCAATGCCATCGTCCCTATTATTTCCACTTTAGCTCTTATTACTAATTATTAACTAGACTAAATCTTTGTATTTAGCTATATTTTTCGTTTGCTTAATTGCAGCCCGAGTTAACTTTTGTTGTTGTTTTTTTCCTCGACTATAGACCACATAGTTACTTTAGAAAGTGAAATATTAGACTCGTCCATTAATAAGGAATCCATTATAGCCGTCTCTTTCGATATAGAAAAGGTTTATGATACAGTTTGGCGCCGACCTATTCTATCAAAATTATCCGAATGGAATATTCAAGGAAATTTCCTCAATTTTGTATTAAATTTCCTTTCGAATAGAACATTTCGTGTAAAAGTTGGAACCACTGCTTCCAACATCTTCCAACAAGAAAACGGAGTGCCTCAAGGCAGTGTGATAAGTACAACGCTTTTTAAAATAGCTATGGACACCGTCCGCGAGCGTATTACACCACCAGTAAGATATCGTCTGTATGTGGATGATTTGCTTAGCTATTGAATATGCCACTACATTAATACAAGAGACAGTAGATAAACTCGAGAATTGGAGCGATACTAACGGACTCAACCTTTCCACCCTAAAAACTCAAAGTATCATTTTTACCAAAAAGAGACAGATCCCACAAATCCAATTAACTCTCAAAAATTCCCCAATTAAACTGACTAACCAAATTAAATTTTTAGGACTCATATTTGACTCTAGACTAACCTGGGTTCCCCACTTAAAGAGTCTCGTTGATAGATGTAAAAAATCTTTACATCTCTTAAGGATTCTATGCAATACCAAGTGGGGTGCAGACAGAAGTGTAATGCTGACACTATACCGTGCATAAATCAGGTCCCTTCTGGACTACGGAAGTGTTGCGTACTCTTCTGCCAAGCCCAGTACACTTAAAATACTAGACCCGATACAAAATTTAGGCTTATGGATTGCAACTGGAGCTTTTAGATCATGCCCGGCCAACAGTCTCCATGTGGAATGCGGAGAACTTCCTCTGGAGTTCAGACGTATGCTAAACTGTTTAAAATTCACATTAAAATCTGCATCTATGAACAGCGCATGCACCCCTCGACGGACTGACGAAGTAACGGTGCGGAAATACCAAACACAACCATCTAGGCAACGCCCATTGCTAGTTAGATACGAATCCTACTCCCATGGTACGAATATACAAAGAACTGAACTTTACGTTAGACCCTCACCGACTTACCAACCATGGACTATACACAACCTAATATTTGACTTGGAACTGACAAAATTTAAAAAGAAAAACCCCTTATCTACACATACTTATTATCCATGGACTATACACAACCTAAGATTTGACTTGGAACTGACAAAATTTAAAAAGAACTTGAAACTTTGAAAAGAAACACAACTTCAAAGCACATCTACAAAAAAATACAGATACGTTATTCATCTACACGGACGGGTCTAAGACTTCACTAGGCACGGCCGCTGCAGCTGTAATTGATAAAAAGACCGTCAGCATTAAACTGCCAGACCTTACAAGCAGCTATTCAGCTGAACTGCATGCCATTCTACTCGCCTTAGAGAACATACAGGACGTAACACAAGACAGGATAACGATATGTACTGACTCACTCAGCGCAATAACAGGACTACAGAACACTTACAATCCAAACCCACTTAACATACAAATACTACAACGGATTTACGACATGAAGAAACTGATCTCAATATACTGGCTCCCAGGACACGAAAACATTGAACAAAATACAATAGTCGACAAAATTGCCAAGACTGCAACAAAACAACAACATCAGGACACAAACCACATAACGTACAGAGATATGCAGAATGAAGCCAAGAAAATAGTTATAGAGAAGTGGCAGAGATCCTGGCACATGACAATAGATAACAAACTAAGAGGAATTAAACAAACAGACGGCAAATTGTTATCCAGCATAAGGCAGAATAGAAGAGAAGTTGTCTTATGCCGCCTAAGAATAGGCCATTCACGGCTGACGCACGTACATCTCATGCGAGACAGGACAGAGGGACACGTCAAGTATGTAACACTCCACTGACAATAAAACACATCCTGACTGAATGTCGGTTGAGAGAAAACTATGACTTGCCGGACAAAATGACTGAACTACTCTCAGATAAAAGCCAGTATATAGACAAGATATACACATATTTAAAAAATACAAATATATTTAACAAACTGTGACGATTTACGTATCTGTCTAACATTATTCGTACAGTTAATCTGAAAAGCAGATATATCTATCTTTGAGAATAACATTACACCAATCTATTTCAAGCATTAACTAAATCTGAACATAAACAATACAGACACAAACTAAACTGTTTGCTATGAACAAATTGCAGCATTAAATCCATTTTAATTGGTAAATTACTGTGTAGCGAAAAACAATAACAATAAAAACAAGCAATGTAGTAATAATGTGCAATATAAGTATATGGATAATGATAAGGAATAATGTAATAATAATAATAATGTGTAATATAAGTATATATATAATAATAAGGAATAAATGTAATAATAATAATATTAATGAATAAAATAATTATATAGACATAATAATGTACGCTATAAGTCTATAGATAATAATAATGTATAATGTAAATATAAACAATATAGACATAGTGCAATAATATAAGCATATGTATATATGTGTGTGTATGTGTATGAATTCTGTAATCATGTAATCATCATTTATTGTCAAATCATCATATCTCCATTTATTGTTAAATCATCATTTATTGTAATCACTGTTATTATCATTTATGTAATCATCATTTATTTTGTGACTATTTTTGTAATCATGTAATCATCGTTTATTGTTATAGAGTATACCGCTAAAAACTGCGAAACTTTTAATAAATAAATAAATAAAATTTTTTGTGCCTTAAAAATCTACAGCTATTGTGCAATATCTGTAGGTAATAAAAATGGCGTATAAAAAATCGTGCATTTTTAGAATAATTATTAATATAAATTCGCTGACACAGCAATTGCCAACCATAACATTTACAAGATAGCTCGTAGATTGCTGCGTCATTACATAGGAATTCCTCAATTGTTCTGCGCCAGACAAGGTGCTACACCATAAATCGATATTTACCCTGTACTTATATTAAAGAATGAAGATGAAAGAGGCGAGTGTTCCTATCTGTTTTTTTTTTTTCTTAAAGCAATATCGGATATGAAATGCTTAAAATGATTGGAACTCCTCCTCCCTAACGGAGAAAAGACAGCCATCCGCCGCCTCACTTGAGGTATAATTACAGCTGAGAAGAATCCAGGAGTGAATGGCTAGAGGACATAGAGGAGTACAAAAGCCGAGAGCGGACTACAGAAAGGGAGGTTTCGAACCCTCTCTCTAGGCCTCTTCAAGGCCCGCTACTCTTATCTAAATGAACCTCGCTTTGTTGACACACTTATCCAACCCCCCCACTCCATCCGCTTCCCCTCTCAGACCAACTTCCCCTCCGGAACCTTGCATTAGTCCCACCTCATTATCGTCAACTGGATCTCTTGTTTAGCATTCAAAGCCTGTATGCGCCTCTTTTTATTTTTTTACTCTCAGCTCTTAATGAATCTCACACTGCGAATGTGGAAAAACGTGAATATCTGAATGATGGTCTTCATTTGGTGTCTGTACATTCACATCAGCGGTTTTTATCGGATTCCTGATAGACCCTTAATTGCCAGCAGGAAGACTGAACCTAAAAAAAAAAAAAAATGTATTCCATTTTCTGTCCTCATAAATTTTTGATCTAGAGACATAAAAAATAAACGACAATATTTACCTCCGATAAGTATAAACAATTCATTTTTCTTTTAAAACATTAACCTGAGAGAATTATTTTAAAATATGTCTATAAATGAATATTTTTTACAGCATAACGTTACAATTTTCGTTATTGTTATTCTAGAAATACTTGTTTGTTGCCAATTCCCCATAAATCGCTCTAGTATAAGTGACACAACTCAAAAATAGGTTCTATTCACAGCGTCATAGTTATGACTGTGAAAGACGTAGTAAATATCTCTTTATCAACTATCAAAACTGTACCTAGCTCAGAGCTTGTACACCAGAGGGCATTTGTGTCACCCTTCCAATCTTAATTCTAAGGCCCCTGTATAGGCAAGAATGACACATTATCAGTTGAATTTTATTTTGAGTTGTGCCTCTTTAGAAATACTAGTGCGATATGTATAAGGTTGGAAAAATAAAAACCATATAGCGAAACCCAAAAAACTCATGCATTCGACTGTTAAATAGGTGGACCCACCAGTTTAATACCAAATAAAAAATTAAAATTCTCTCGTATATTTCATTTCTTTAGATTCTGAGAAAAATGTTCAATGTGAAAAATACCATTGACAAAGTTCTTATTATTGTACAATGCGATCGTTTTTCAATGCGGAAGCATTTCTTTTAACATCTATTAATTCTGTTGAGTAGAAAACTGAAGAAGAACTATGGGAAAGGAAACCACCACGTGACCGTATTCGTGACTGAATCGACATTGTCCCTTGGCAAAAAGTTATGTGTGGCTGACATGAAGGCATTGATTGCCCATTAAGGCTGAAGAAGAAACCGCAGGTCCCGTTTCATTTGAATATCTACAGCCCCTGTCGCTGCGAAACTGCACAAACTGTACTGCACCTGGTGCAATACTGTTTTTTACTGTATTTTTTCAGGATTCCTATTTGTTCAACTCTTTTGCTCGTTATAAATACATATTTGGACGCTTCATGAAATTGAAAGAATTTATGGGCACGAGAAAGGAATATATCTATTATGTCTAACTGTAAGTACATAACGGAACGCCAAGGCCACGGGCGTTCGTTGTTGGTTACAGCAACAGCAAAATCGGGGTCCATCGTAGGGGGGGGGGGGATTACTCCTGAAAAAATGACTAATACGCCTAAGGACCGAAGGTTTTGTTAAACAAAACTCATTATTCGTCGAAATTAAATCAAAGAAAACTTTAAATCTAGCTGGACAAAACTAAAAAATTAAGTATAACATATTAAACTGGGAATATTTATTTATTTTAGTTGTTCGCAACTATAGCGAATCAACTGCTTGAAGAGAATAAATACAATTATACAAGATGGTCATGTTTTTTGCCATGTGTAGAAGTTGACTATAATTTCTCACACAGTTGTATTTATATTTCATTTATGTGAAATAAAATAAAATGAATCAGATCAAAATTGGTGGCTCTTTTGCCACTGTTGTGGATTCTTTCTCCGATAATCTGGATATCTTTCCTTCCACTAGACAGTCTTTTAACTTTATTTTTAATTTATTCTCCGTATCTCCTTCTAAAACCACGATTTTCTCTATTACTCCCTGTATGATTCCAATGCTATCCACTAACAATATACCTTTTCTATGTAGTTTTCATATAGTATATATACAGCCACCTTTGCATCTTTTAATAAAAAAACACACAGGGATCTAGACTCTATGGGTAAACCATTATTTTCTTTCTCGGGTTTCCCTTTATTTATTCAATAAAAAAATGAAAATAATATCAAAATATGAAGCAAAACTATGTATTTATATGTAAAAAAAATATGGAGTTTTGACAAAATATTTGAACTATGTAAAATAGAAAACTGTTTAAAGGCTTTAAAATCGCTTAAAGCGTGCAGAATTTCATCAAAACTAAGATTTACGAATCAGAAAAAATATGCAAATACAATAAAATCCGTTTCCTAGTCATGATTATCTAAAGAAAAAGGTGTGTTGTAGAAATCAAATAAATCGATCAATTTGGAACGGAGCCTTCTCCAGAAACAAATTATTAATTTGACCGTGAAAGCATTTATTTAAACCTTTTCATAATAAATCTAAAATATATATCACATTCAACTAATTAAATAATCAATTTCGGGGTTTACTCCTGAAACAAAATGAAATATATTTTAAAATGTTTCCAAAAAATTTAGTTCACTCCACATGCATTCTCTAAGCGATTTAGGATTCGCTTAATCTTCAACTGCTAAGGGAACTGGACTTCATCTCAAAATATAAACAACAAATTGAATTGATGCCTTCAATATTCTCTTCATTAAACCGCAAGGATTTTTAGCTCTCGCGGTTTTTCCCCCTAAATAAATAAATAAAAAAAAAAATGATCCCTTCACAAATCATTAAAAAATAATCCAAGGGTACGCGGAAGTTTGACCCCCCATCCCTGTAACCTTTCCCCACTCCATAGACGTCGGCCGTTGAAGAAAAGGACTTAGTAAACGTCGGATATAGATTTTCAATTAAGGGCAGGGGGGGGTGGGGCTCTTCTCAACCTTTTCACCGTACGTCTGACCTTATCCGGAGCGTCAGTCAAGTCGGGGATCGAAGGAGCTCTAAGGATCATCAAATATTTAGCCGGTGCTGTATGTTTGATGGGCGGGCCCGTTTTCCACCGTTAGTACTGCTGCCTTACGAAGCCAAATGGCTTTTCGGACACGAAATGGTCGGTACGATCAAAAGGAATATTTGATGAGGGTTTTAAGCCTATGGAGCTCTTGAACGCAATTTCGAAATGCGTTCAAATAATTTAAGTTCAAGTAGTGGTTTTATTTTCTCCACGACAAGACGATTTTGAATAAACTGTAAATTTCCTCTATTTTGTTATTTTCCAGTTTAATCAAGGGCTGCATGAAAAAATATATACCCTGCAGCAAAAAAAAACTAGACATTTAATATTTTTTATAACTCTGAAATAACACTTCAGTATTAATAAGACAGAGGAGATCAGGCTCGGGATAGCCATTGGTCTCAAAGCAGGGTCTTCAATGCCCGACAACGTTAGGTCTCTTCGCCGCAAAAGACGGGGTAATAATCCATTTTAAGAAGCCATCCTGCTTTAATGGAATTGAGTGCTCTAAACTGTTATTTGTTTTTAATCATTACGATTAATTTGTAAATTTATAATAATAAGTAGTTGTTTAGAACTCTGTTTAAGTAACCTAACCCATCTAATTCTAACTATAAATTAAAGAAACACACAGATTTACTGGAGGTGGCACTCAGAAAATAAGTAGAGTGTCCGTAGTTTTCGATGCTGGGTGTATAATGAGAGCTCATGAAACACAATAATATATATATATATATATATATATATATATATATATATATATATATATATATATATATATATATAAATAAAATAATACTCCTTTCACAAAAGCAAATGAGTGCCACAAATACAACGCAATAAAGTCTAAATTAAACTACTATATTTAAAAAAGGCGCTTTAGGAGTCTACAGCTCCGTCTTCAGTACATCTACAACTTATGAAAGTATAATTTTTAAACATTGTTGACACAGAGAAATGTCTAGATAAAATAAATAATGAAGACCATTTCTACAGAACAAATTTTTTCAATGTTTTCATTATGCAGACATTTCTCTGTGTGAACAATGAGTTAAATTATATTGTCCTTTGCTGTAGATGCAAGTAAGAGGGTGCGAGGGGGAGATTTGCTGTGCATTCCGAAAGCGCGTTTCGGAAAATTTACTAAATAGTTGTGGAGCGGACCTAGTGATTAGATTTTCTATTTGATATATATATATATATATATATATATATATATATATATATATATACATATATATATATATATATATATATATACATATATATATATATATATATATATATATATATATATATATATATATATATATCCTTCTGGTCTTCCCTTGGCTTCTTTCTCCAGCGGTGTCAGATTCTTGGCTGTTATATTTCACCCACATCCCAATGGGCTTCACTTTGGTCACACTTCTTTCAGGTAGGCAGGAGCTATGCCAACGGTCATAGCTACTGTGCACCTGAATAAAGTATATATATATATATATATATATATATATATATATATATATATATACACAGATATAGATAGATATGTAGAGCGATAGATATTTAGAAAGAGATGAAAACAAATTACCATTATGTCCCAGGTGCTAATGTGATGGCCCAACATGACACAGGGTCCTGACCCCTAGTCCGTGGGTCCAAAGACTTATGAATTTATTCATAAAACATCATCAGCCAATTAGTATTGTACATGGGCATCCTCCTAGGCCCTTTAATTATAATAATTAATTTCTCTCCAGTCCCAGACTGGGGGGCGGGGGAGTTGAAAAATGAACCGTGTCAAACCCTGACGTTCGACCGTGTAATTGTTATCTACTCGGAGAGACGGCAGATTCTCGGGCATTATCTCTTCACATCACTTATCCTAGCGTCAATTTCTCTCCTTTACTTTCAGGGAGGTGCCAATAAACGCAGGATCCTTACTTACAGAAGGTTTTTTAACACTTCTTATACTTACATAAGACATGGATTTTATACTTACATGTGTGATAAGATGTTCTAATAACTTAGTTAAAAAAGAAAATGACCACTTCTGAAAGAGTAGGTTTCGAATGAACAGCAAGAAAATCACATTAACATATAAAACCAAGGAGGCAGGCTGGAAACCCCAAAGGCGATGTAAAGGTTGACACATTTGCAAGATTTCGTGGCCAGCCACCCGATGTTTCTCCTTACAGATACTCAAAATCAAAATCATATTCTTGAATTTATAAATAATATATAACTCAATTTTTTTTAATATCAAACGTTTAAAATGGCATGTTAAATAATCCAAAAAAAAAAAAAAGTTTAAATTCTTGGAAAATGACGTGGCGGCGCTGTGTCTGCAGGCGGTAATTTTTAATCTAGAACAAAATACTAAAATTATTTCGAAAGAACAAGGGTATATCGTAGGATGTTTAAGAGAATTTCTTTAATATTAATTTCTTCTAAAATGGTAAACAATTATTAATTTTCTATTAAAAAATCCGTCGAAAATCGGTCATAAAATTGTTTTAATTCAATGAATCGAAAAAAATCCTATGTATTTTACAAGCAAATATCCTTAGGAAGCTGCAGTTAAAATTTGAAGTTGATCGAGCAAAAATTGAAGACGCCAGAGTATCGCCCGATTTGAAAAGCGTAGTTTTGAGAAAACGAAATGTCCTGGAATGTTCATTTTTATTCCTATTTAATTTTCTTTTCATACTTTTTTTCTAATAAAGATAATAAAATAGATTTTAATTTTGAAATGTATTAGAGAAAGACCAAAAAAACACTTAACAATTAAAAAGGGACCAATCAAATCTCGCTCAAAAAATTATCTTCAAATGAGCACCGCGTTCACTCAGCATCAGAAGGTAGTGTTACCCCTAATGCCTGGATGGACCTTTTATCCGACCACCAAACGGCAGCAATAGAATATAAAATCTAACGCTTAGCAGAAGTCAATATTTTGTAAAAATATTTTACCAGATCAAAATTGTTGTATCAATTTATTTGACAGGGAATTATTATATGAATATATATAAAGATCAATAAGGATATTTCCCTTTTTTTTTCTTTTTTTTTTTTTTGTCTCTCATACACACAAGTGCACGCACGTACATATATACCCCTTTACTTTCTATTCTGTCTTTCCCCTTTTTAATTTTCGTTAATTATTCATATTTTTTTAAGAAATCTCAACACATTCTGGCACAGTTCATGGTCGTCTCCAAGTATACCATAGAGAGGATCATGGAAGTCTATTTCATTCTGAAGGTCCTTGTTTTTAGGCCTTAAATGTGTGTTCAATAGTAATAAGATCTTCACCACATACTGTGCATTCTGGTCTTGCTTCCCGTTTGAATAAGTAAACTTCGGTGAGACTTTTATGTCAATCGTACATAAGAGAATAACTCATTCAGTCCAGATGACTCGAGACAACCCACCTATTTGCATAAAATGCAAAGAAAGAATCGCCGTACACCATCTCCTGGTTGACTGCAGAATTTACGAGAAGCAAAGAAATAAAATACAATTAGTAAAATTCTAGCGGATCATCCTAACCAAATCCTTGAGCTTTTTGAATGTTTAAGCTCCGCTGATCTAATAAATACAATTTAAAACTAGCTAGCACTAAAACCGACAGCCAAATTGCCGTGTTAAAAAAAAATATTCTGAATTAGTTAAAAAAACAAAGAAAACTAGCACCAATAAAAGCTATAAATAAACAAACACTTTATTATTAAACAATTACATCCTTATTCGTGAATCTTAAAATTAAAAACTCCAGTATATTAATTACTATTACATCAGTTTAAATGGCTCTTTAACCATGTGTTTAATGACCGTCTGGTGGTTGACAACATACACACAAAAAAAAAAAAATTCCTCGACAGAACCACCTCATCTCCCTTACAGTCTTAAGGGTTGAGGTTTTCCATGCCGAGGTAGTGGACTTCATCCCCTTTAACGTATTATCTCTATTTGCAGCTACTCATTTTGCAACTTTTAGAGTATTAAATAATTCACGTATGTACTTCAGCATCCGATGTGCGAGTAAGGGGTACCTTCTTTGATTGCATAGTGTGTTCAAAAGTCTGCTTTATCACTGTCCTCTATGCCATAATGGCTAGGAATCCAACAGAGAATTCGTGCAGACAGGAAGAAGGTGCAACCATGGGTTCACTACCAAATCTAGAAACGGCTATCATTAAACCTTCACATCAATTCAGTTATGTGGGCGATACTTCGACATAAGGCTTTTTGGAAAGAAGTCGATGGATAACTTCAAGGATCAGCTGTATAGCATTAAGGATACAATTCATTTTATAATGAAATATATATATATATATATATATATAAATTTTCAGGCGACACACAACAGATGCGCTGTGGACTGTAAGGAAGCTCTGCTAAAACTCACCACATATGGAAAATCTACATGCCCACAGCCAACGCTTTTTCAGAATTTCATAAAAAGGGGATGCCTTAAACGAAATGAGATTTCCTCCAACGGTTCCACCCTCCTAGTCGACCAACCCCAAGTCTACCACCGATCCTCACGTATTATCATCTTAATTATGTTAGCCATGGAAATAAAGAAAAAAAAGCCTCAATTCGTCGTTCGTTACTTGGGCACTTGGCGACTCCCACGCGGACGCACGTAGAATTTCAATATCATCACCCTTTGCATAGATTATCTTCATCTCTCTCTCTCTCTCGCCCTCACCATTCGAGAGCCAACACAACCCAACACACTCATCCTTAATGAGTGGACCCCAATCCACCCACAGCCTATGTTAATCGCCTACAGACAATGGACAATAACCTCAGAGTGTTCGTGTGTCTGTGTGTCACTGATTTAGAGGTCTTTGTTTTTGTAATACTCTCTCTCAGGATGAGGAGGAAAAGAGGTCTCGAGGGTTTATTTTGGGAGATTTGTCATTTCTTTAATATACTTCAAGTCTTATTTTATACTTGTTGCCTTCTTCCATTACTTACCCGCGCATTGTCTCCGGTGTTATTAAGTGTGTTTATTTATTCTCTCTTGTGAAATCGTTTCATATTCTAAGAAGGAAGTATTTTAATTTATTTTAATCATTTTTTTTTTTTTGGATATAAGGTAAATATAAAGAGAATAAATATTCTTTTAAATATTAATTGAAGTCCTTTTTTAAGACTTTCTGATAGAATTTAGCAAGTCAAGATGGCACTGATGAATGAATTTTTAAAAACTTTCTTAAAATCTTCATCATTCCTACCTGCTTACCATTTTCTTTCAAAATAATTTTAGTTTTTAGTTCTACATTAAAAATTGCCACCTGCAGACTATCACCCGTGAAAAAAGAGGGTTTCCGTTTGTCAGACACAGCGCCGCCATTTTGTTTTCGAAGGATTAAAACTTTTTTTTGTGGATACTTTAACTTCTCATATAAAACAAATATTTATAAACTAGCTGAATACCCGTGCTTCTTCACGGTTATTTTATTGCGTTAACAATTAATCATCAAACTTAACGCTACTATATAATATTGTGCACTTTATTATAGCACGGAAGTATAATGTTTCTTGACACGGGGGCGCTTCGGAACAGTGTCAATAAACAGATAACCTAAAGATAACCCGTTATCTATAGGTTAGCAGTAACAGGAGTTTAACCTGTACAGGTTAAAATTCGTTGTCAATAATAAATGGATGTTATAATTTAAAAATTTATCTTTCTAAGATGTCATTTGGAAATACCCATTATATTTGCGAGCGTTACCAAGAAGTGTTCTGACTGGAGATGCTGATGTGTGAGGAGGCTGTGCTAGGGTTCAGGATATTATAACCTAGGATAGGTCTAGGTGTAGCGTAAACTCTATGAGGGAAAAAATCACAGTTTATTTGTAGTAATTCAAGGTCTGCTGAAATAGATACAGTACGGTAACAGCTCTTCTGTTATTTATTTATTTATTGATGCTGAGTTTCGCAACAAGGGCGACGAGTGATAGTCAGTTGGTTATAAAATAAACGAAGGTAACAAAAAGTATTAAAAAAATATAAAAATATTATATACAATAAAAATAATGTAGAATAAAATATTTCCATTAAAAATGACATATAGTTATAATTTCGAGTAAATGTGTGTACATTTTAAATGTGTTAGAAGTGTTTGAATGTACGGACTACCTTCTGTCAGTAAGTCATGTAAGTCATGAGGAATCGTTAAGTTGCTGCGTTGTCTACAGTCCGTCAGGATATGTTTTACAGTTAATGTTCTGTTGCATAGTCTACACATTGGTCTTTCCTTTCTGTATGAGTGGGTAAGTCGGGTGTGGCCTAAACGTAGTTTTTTTTTTTTTTTTTTTTTTTTTTTTTTTTTTTTTTTTTTTTTTTTTTTTTCTACGGCGCTTCTACATCTAGGTCATTAGCGCCGACATCCAGGGTGCAGCGAGGAATTTTCCCAGCGAGCCGTGGGATGAGAAAATTCCTGCCGGAGGTTGGGAATCGAACCCACCATCTCCCGCTTATGAATCCAAGGCGCTAGCCATTAGACCACGGGAGACCCCGCCTAAACGTAGTATGCATAAAATTACTTCGCCTTGTCGAGTGAATGAATCTGTCCCAGGCTTTGGTCGTGTTCTTAATTTTTCTTAATTTACATTCACTCTTCAGCCAATTTTCTTCCCATTCATACATTGTGTTAGTCTGTATGCTTTTGCTTAAGTCGGATGTCGTCATGGTGTTTACGTCGGGTTCAGGTCGATTTGTAGCTAGTTTTACCTGTATGTCCACAGCTGTACTCATTTTTATGTTCGTGTCCAGGTAGCCATAGGAGAGTAATATGTTTGTTTATACTTTGTAGAATGTTTATTTGTGAAAATATGCTTTGGATAAAAGGATGTGTACTGTAAATGTTCTGTAAGGACATTAAGGAACTTAATTTAAATTTTTTTGACGGGTTACTTAAAGTTTACTACCATTTTTAATGTACTGATGTTATGAAAGTAGCCACCAATAAATTATTAAAATGTATAATCAATTAAAAAAAAAACAATGTAATAATTCGATAGCGTTGAATTGTGAATTATAATTACGCAAACAATTCAGAAACTTAATAATTGTGGAGTACATAATTAAGTTGCTATCCTGCTACCAATCTCACATCAGGGGGAAGTGAAAGTACAAATTATGTAAGCAACAAAATTAATTTAGCAACTTTATAATTCGATGTAAATTTACAGGATAATTTAACATTCGCGTGAAGCCAAGTATACACTACCTACTCGATGTAAACTAGAAATTTAAGCGTTACAATTTTTTTTCGTGCAAATGTTGGTCCAAAAACCATGTTCCGCTAGGCGGGTTCTGCCTGTTAACGAACTTGACCTTTCATATTAGACAAAAGATTTTAGTACCAAATATCATCAAAATTGGGCCATTTTTGAGCTGACGAGAGAGCGAATAGACAAATGTATATATATATACAAATGTATATATTTATACAAATGTATATATACACACCACTGTTCTTCTTTCGTGATCTAACCTCGTAAGCGGGGTTCTCTCCCCTTAAATGCGCTAAAAGGATGGCACATGTATTTCAAAATAAACTCCCATTATGGAGGGTAACCGAAAAGCAGTAAAAGGGTCACCATTTTATAATGTTTTTAAAATTATCTATATATATAAAAATCACGTGTATGTTTGTCTGTTTATCTGTCTGTTTGATCCTTATACAAATCCACACCGATTATGACCAAACTTGGGACACGGGTAGGTCTTGATAAGGGTAGTGTCATAGGCTAGGCCAAAAATTTCTACCAGCTGTCTGTCAGTATGTTTGTTTTTTATACAAATCCACACCGTTTGACCGATTTTGTTCAAACTTGGTACACAGATAGATCTTGATACGGGAAGTGCCATAGGCTAAGTCAACGTTTTCTATCAGCTGTCTGTCTTTATGTTTGTTTCTTTACCAATCCACACTGGTGTATCAAGGCACGCCGGGGAACAGCTGGTATACCAAAAAAATGAGGCTCCCTCATGAAATACTTTCTCAAGTGATGCATCTTCTAAGCATCTTGAAGATCGCCTTAACCTCTTCTTGTCAAACGAACACCCACATCCCACGGCCTAGCGACAAGCACCCCTTCCTTAGTACCCTACATGTAGACCATAAGACGAGCCCAGCAGGTCGGGCGTACATCAATACCGCCCACCTTAGACAGTTAATTGCTTTATTTAAATGAGCCAGCCCGACAACAATTACTCCATCGTCCGTCCGTTAGTTAGTACACGGAGCCGTGTAATTGTATTTCACTGTCATTATCCTACATTAGCCCAACATGTTCTCACATCATCAGCCAGTCAACATCTTATACCTAAAGTCATAAAAAAGAGTTAAATTATCATTTCATTTTTCTTTCTTTTTTTTTCTTTTTTATTACTTCACTTGGATTAGTTTTAATAAACATTATGTGATATATGATACTTGAGGTTGGCAGCATTTAACATCACCGAAACATCCTGAATATATGTAATATGCATTTACAGTTTTCAATTAATTAAACAAGTGTTTCAATAAATAGTTATATTGGTTTCACTATTAAAAAAAAAACATTTTCTCTTAACCTGTTTGCTTGTTCACTTCTATTGCATCAATTTCTAATTAAAAACACTCGTAATCATTACGAACTACTACAAACAGACTCGACAACAACATTTAATTAGGTTAAATTTTTCCAATCATTCTTCGCTCAATAAATGTATTTTTCTTTAATCGATTGTTATATAATATCTCATAGCTATTTATTCGTATTCGATAATTTGCCAACGTTGTTTATTACTTCTTAGGATTTTTTTTTTTTTTTTTTTTATTAAGAGCGTATCAACAATTGGGCTATTAACACCCTTTAATATACCCAACAGCCACTTGGTCAGTCACCCATTCAGCACTACCCACACCCGACCTTGCTTCACGTGGCTATGGCAGTTTGCGAGAATTAGGTTATATTACAAAATATGGCTACATGAACCTCACACGTAAAAATAATATTGACTACGCTACTATGTAATGAAACAAAGAACAAATATATGTTTTAATATCCATTTCAATGAACGTAAAAATGTTAAAATATTTTCCCAACAATATTAGTTTTTGGTTATACAATTCAGACGATCGATGTTTCGATAACGATACAACAATATTAAAACACAAAGCCAACTGGAATTCAGAATACTTGACTATTGCTTAATGCTGAGGAAAACGTATTTTTTCATTTTTTTTTTATTTTTTTTTTAATAATCGTTTATTTAAAATCTGTACAATTTATATAGTACAATAATTAATTGTGATCGTCTTGCGTACATCTCAGTGAATAGTATATGGAAGGAGCCAATCATTATTGGCACTTCCTAATATATGCTAACATTTATGTTTTCACTGTATTAAACCACTGCTAGGGTAGCTGGTCACGGGGCCAAAGTCTCTTAAGCCTCCTGGGAAGGTCTTTAGGATGGGTCCGAGTGGATAGGGATTGACTTCTAGGATTTGGGTGGGATGACAATTTGGAATGAAACGTTAGGAATCTGGATGTTGCGAGGTCTTTTACGAAGAGGATATTTAGGTCGTTGTGTAGGGTTTTGCTGGAGACATAAAAGGGAGCATTAACTATTCTTCGAAGGACTTTGGATTGGAATGCTTGTATTCGTTGTATGTTTGAGTGTTTTGCTGTTCCCCATAATTCAAGTCCGTAAGTCCAGATAGGTCTGATTATAGTTTTGTGTATAGTGAGTTTGTTGTGTGTCGTAAGCTTTGAAGTAGGTCCAAGTAGTCGTCTTAAGAGTCCAAATCTCCTGTTCAGCTCTTGTCTTTTTAGTCGTGTGTGTGGGTTCCATGTGAGTCTGCTGTCTAGTAGAAGTCCCAGGTAACGCACCTCATTAGATACAGGAAGTTGACTGTTGCATATGAAGACTGGAGGGCAAGTGCTCTTATTAAGAGTAAATGTTACGTGACAGCATTTTTCAGGATTCACTGTGATTTTCCACAAGGTGCACCATTTCTCGACAGACTCAAGGTGCTCCTGTAATTGCTGAGAAGCTGTAGAGGGATCGGGGGAAGAGGAAAAAATGGCTGAATCATCGGCGTAGGTTGTTATATGTGTAGATGGGTGGGTAGGGATATCTGCCGTATACAGGAGATAAAGGACAGGACCTAGGATGCTGCCTTGTGGGACGCCTGAGGATATGGGTCGAGAGGAGGACAAGGTAGTACCAGACCTTGCTTGAAAGGAACGATTCGAGAGGTAGGATTGAAGGATGAGGTAATATGTGTGAGGTAAAATACGCTTTACTTTGTATAACAACCCCGGGTGCCAAACCCGATCGAACGCTTGGGCGACGTCGAGGAAGGCACTCGTACAGTAGTTTTTACATTCGAGCGCGTAGGATATTGTGTCGACAACGCTGAAGCATTGTTGGATAGTGGAGTGACGGGAGCGGAATTTTTTCATTAACATCGAAAATACAAAAATAACTAAGTAACTCTTTATCTAATTTATTTAATGTGGAAACAATAAATTAAAGATAATTCTTAATTAGGCAATAACTAGCTGTATCTTTTTCATCGTTTATTTTAGATTAATGAGTGCTGCTATTAATTATGCATGTTAATGAAGGTAATCTTAATGATATAAAAATTTAAGACGGTATTTTATTCATGGTGATCAACTTGGGAAGGAATTGAATTTATGGTTGGTTAAACATTTTGTAAATAAGATACATGGCTATTTTCGCCGAGTATAAGACAAAGTGGTTCGTTGAAGACTTCTCATAGGCCACACCTGGTCGTGGGATTGGGTCACTAGGAGCAAGCACTCATTGGTGAAGCACGCAACGCACCCATAACTCAAACTTAATCGGCCACTGGCTGCTTGCCTGCTCCTTTATCCTAGCAGCGATCCCACATTTATTTTTTATTATTAAACCAGCGCTATTATTGGAGAGGAAAATCTGTTTGCTGTATTTTAACTTCCGCAAGTTTTGTCCAGAAATCTTGGATTGAAGATTTGAATATTTCACTTACATTTGGACCTCTCAAGCTTAAGGACTTCAATACAACACATACTCTTCAGACTTCTGAAGTCTGCGGTCCAGCGGTTGGTTTTTTCCAGGAGAATCATTTTTTTGTGATAACTTTTTAAAATCTGTGATATAAGGCCGCTTTCCCTCCAGTGATAACGTGAAAGCACTCCGTGTCTAAAGGTGGCCACGTTCAGTTCAAATCTCAAGGCAAAGACTGCACAGTTTGGCCTAAGGGTTTGGACTGAACGGACCTATGCAGGGACTGCACAGTCCAGTTATAGTAGACCCACTGTATGTGAAGCTAATATCCTCTAGTCCACAAACATCAGCCTCGCCTGCACATTCATGGCCTGTACAGTTAATCTATTGGTTTTATCATTCTACTTCGATGGACGGTACAGTTCAACTCTGGCCTCAAGGATGTCACATACGCGGTAAGGAATTTCTCAAGATTTGGACTGCGCATTCCAAAACTCGAGATATTGCTAAGGTTGTTGGCTTGACTCCCCCTATGGGTTCTTTCTTTTCTTTTGGAAAAAAAAAAGAAAATACATCAGCCCTAGTCTGGCTAGATATTATTGGTACCTGTGGAACTTGTCCTAAAAATCTTTGTTGTGAATAAGTGGACATTCAAATTTAGATAAATGATAAACATGATATGTTACTTATTACTTAACGTTAAAATATTAAATAAAGATATCAATTACAGGAAGAAGAATAGATTGTTAATCCAACGAAATACTGCCTTTGTAGATTTATAATCTATTCTATAGAGACTTAAATGCCCTTTTTATTCAGTGTGTTATAATTAATAATTAATGTCTGCCAGTCCAGATAGTAACTAGTTTAGTTTCGTGGTTGGGGCCAACCATCTCCCCTTATTAAAGATTTATAAGGTATAATTAAATATGCATTAGAAGGCAAAATACAAAAAAAACTACTAAAAATATCATGCTAGGAAATCTTTTAACTGTTCTTATTTTGTGCTCTCACAGCCGTAATGATTTTACATTCTTTACCTTTTAATAATTAATATTAACTACTTCCATTTTTTACCAAAATTTAACGAATTGTTAAAAGTGCTTATTTTCGGCAGGGTGCTACATTGTTTTTTTATTAATTTCTTTTATGTACACATTAAAAACAATCTTCCTTCGTTCAAAGCACTACAAGGTATAAATAATTATTCGTTAGACATAATTAGAGCCCGGAAGTTAGGCATTTATTTTTGCTTAAAATAGGCAGGCAAAAAGGCACTTGAAATACTGAAAATAGGCAGTACAATAATTAAAATAGGCATTTATTAGAAGTGAAGGCAAAGAGGAATCTTACTCATTATTAATGAAAATATGTATTTTAAATACTCATTCGTTTCTTTATTACCAATTTATCGCAGAATTAGTGTATTTACCCTTACTTTCCCTTGTTACATGCAAGAAGATGCTTTTTCGAAGTATCAAATGTCATAGACCCTCTCAGAAAAAAATGTTTTTCATCGCGGAAAAACTTCCTCTGCATTATCTAATCATTTCGAAATCCGGAATCCCAGGTAATTACGGATTGTCACAGCGAAAGGGGTGTCAGAAAGGAGAAGTGACGTACTTCTGTCATCCTCTCTCTTTCCTGCTATTCATTATGCTCGAGCATTCCTTCTACTATGGAAGGTTCTGTTATTTTTATCCCTTCAATTCCATCCATGGGTTGGGAAAATAAGCTTTCAAATAGATATTTGTGACGGCAATATGTAATTTAATTTGTGCAACTTTTTTAGTCCTCGATGAACGGTGCTTTTTAAAATGTTTAAATCGCAGAAAAAATTGCATAACGAGCAAAAAAGGCAAAAAAAGGCAACGGAAGCCAAAATAGGCATAAAAAGGCAAAATAAAAATGGTCTCTACACTTCCTAAATGCACGAAAACATATTTATTTCTATCTGATTCTTCAATATATCCATTCAGATAAAAAAGGCATTTTGCCCAACTTCCGGGCTCTAGACATAATATTTATACTTGCTGCATTCTACAAAGAAGTAACCGAAAAATAAAGTTAATTGTAACAAATTCTTGTTTTTCTTTTTTTCAGAAAATGGGTCATGTTAAATAAGCAAAATAATAGATATCGTGTAATTTCTTACATTATCATGTTTATATTTAATAATTACTTTTGAAAAATAATAAAGCTACTTGATAGGTTTCATAAAAAACAAAACAAATTTATTTGTTTCTGTGATGTCACTTTATGGAAGTAGACTACTATTTTGCACCAAACAGGCGTAAGTCATGTTGATCAAGCTTTCACCTAATGTTATATTATTTGCAACAGTTTAGCGCCTTTGGTCGATCATAAGGTGTCCTTCATATTTTTTTGAGGGCGTTATATAAATTACACCTTCTATCGGCTTTAAAAAATAAAAAAACAACACGCTTAGTTTGATCATGAAAATGTCATTTGGGAAGTAAATAAAAAACGGTTATTCATTTCTCATAATAAATTGTACGTGTATTTTATACATTCATTAATTTACAATACACTTTTACGTCAGTGATACTCAGGAATGATTAAAAGGCCATTTCCTACAAAATAAATTTTCGATTTCGAGACCGATGAAGGTAATTGCGTCATATTCAAAATTTCCATTGACGCAAAATTTGGATTCCCCCGCCCATATGAAATTTTCGTGTCAATGTAAAAAGTTGTGGTTATTATTTATTTATTTTTTCATTGCTTATTTGATCATTATTGATAACTTACAATCTGCACAGTTATGTTCAATAAGTAAATTTGGTCAAATTATACAAACAACAAAGTGGATGAGATGAGGGAAGATGACAGTCAGCATTTTAATGAAAACTCGGTCATTGAACTATATACATTATTGACACTATTTCAGAAGGCAGGTTAATTAATCTATAATAATAATTTAAGTTATTATAATATTTATAAGATATGAATAATGCTCTTTTTTTCACCCGTCCTGCCAACTGAAGAAGTTTTGATTTTTCGTAAAAAATAATTACTATAAATACAAATCTAACAACATAAGACAATAGATTCTCAAAATAAAATTCTTTAATTTTAATACATTTATTTTAATCTAAAAATACGCACTTTCGAAAATGCGACGAAATCGGCCACAATGGGTTTCTTGGCAACTTTATACAATACCAAAAGCACGGAAGTCTTAGGGTGGATTAATGAAATTAAAACGTCTTGCATTTTCACGCAGTGCTGACTGATGTGCTTAAACTAATCGAAGCCGATATATTGCTAAGTAGTTACAGTTTGGCTCGCATTTTAGCTTAGAGCTTATTTTGTTTATTAAAAAAAAAAATAAAAAAAAAAAATTGTCATTTCGATACAAGGAAGCCAAAATGATGGTCGATACTGTTGAACAAGTTTTCTGGCTAATGAATTCGCCGAACCCAATAAGTCAACACCAGTGTAACTGAAACTAGTTTTCATACATAGGACGACTTGTATAAATTCAAAGTCTAATATGGTTGCGTGGAAAGTTCGTACACAAAATTCACGTACAAACAAACGGGAGAAAAAATAATTTAAATTCATAACGATTTATTTTTTTACTACCTCTCATGTGCGTGGCCAACCCCACAAGTGGTGGCTTACGGCGTCACATCTGACTGGTGTTGAACGAAAACCGCACGCTACATGAGATGGTAAGCGATTGAAATCCATTTCTTTAACTAAAGAATTTCTCGAGAAGTGTTTCCATTGCGTGGAGGCTTGCGTGAGCCCCATCAGCGTACTGTGTGGCAGTACACGCAACGCATGTGACTTCGGAGTCAGGTCGTCAGGTGGAGCGTGCTGTACCTTATAGCAGCGGATTGTGTTTCCAAACTTAAGGAGAATCGAATTACCAATCAGAATCTTTTAGAGTAGGTGGCCATAAATAAGAACACTGGCTTCGTCTAAAATAAAAAGTGGTATTAATCTGGCTCAAAGGACCAAAAAAAATGGTCATCGTATAAAAGGTGTACTGTGGAATGTCTCTGATATTTTTTAGTATTAGCTTCACTTACACAAAAAAGAAATTCTTCCAAAAGTATGTAGCATGCCGTTATTAGACCAGTAACATGAGTACCGTAATGAATAAAAAAAGTATATTTTTTCTCTTCTCATTTTTCAGCACGTAATTTTTCATATATAAATCAAATAACATGCAAAAGTATTATGCACAAATAATAATTTGTAAATCCCAGATTATGTTATGTATAAAAATAATTCCAATCATAAGAAATGGCGTCACAAAGTATCTGTATAATTGAGCATATTCCATAAAATGTTGGTCAGTCTCCGCAACATTCCTGAACAGCTTGCTTAAAATAATCGATATAAATACAAAATAAACCTACATAGTTCTGCTCTTTTTTATATTTGTAATGAAAAACTGATGAAATTATTTTTTATTTTTATTAAAGTCTGTTTTAGAATTAACACTAACTTTTGATGAACCGATTTATTTATTTTTTTTATTTTTATTTTTTTTTATAATAAATATTACTCATTAAAGTCAATACACAAACATCAGTCACGTCACGGACAGTCACGCCACGTCCGTCAGAACGGAGTGTTCTCGCGCAAGCTAGGCTAGAGTATTTCCTAGTTCACCACTAAATAGTACGAGATTTAAAATTTTCCCCTGCTACCTCCGTTTCGACTAAGCGCACTAATAAGTAAAAGAATGAAGAGAAATACAAAATCAGCCCCGTGTGAGGTGTGCAATACGGTACGAATTAATTCAGAGTGATCCGCACAACACCCGTGTATGCAAAATAACGTCCGAAAAGTTAAATATCACGAAAAAGGTTGTGAAATAGTGAAAATAATTCAATATCCTGAAGATCCGACAAGATAGTCACCGTTTTAAATTTCGGTGGACCAACTCTGTGTGGTTAAACGTTGTTTAATATTTCGGAAATGTTTGGTTCCGTTTCATTCTTAGAATTCGAAATTACACTAGATATAAGCTTTATAAATAACCACACTAAGATTACGCAATCCGTGCTTGTTTGATGTTTTAGCGATAGACTTACAGAAAACTGTCCCTACGCCACCCAGAATTATTAGAATGGGTGACCAATATTAAACACCCAGGTTCAAATGTACTTAAATCATTATCAAAAATGAAAACAAAATATAAACTTTTAATTAGTGCTCTTGTTAAACGTTAACCAATAATAATGTCTCAAATTGGGTTTTGGCTAAATATAAATATTAAATTATTAAACCAACTTTGTATTAAGCAGTCAAAGGAAAAAAAGCGCAAAAAAAAGGATCCCTTCTATTTAAAATAATTAATCTTCCTAAAAATCTTCTCAACTACCAATTAGGATATATCTGCAGTGGTTTAAAAAGATTTTTTTACCCGGATTGATTCAGCATAAAACCAACTCGTTTATTCGAAGGAGAGACGGCAGTTAGCCTGAATAATTTAGTCGAGGGTCGGGAGTTGAGTTTTTGTTGACTTTAAAGCTCAGCAAAAGATTATTTTGTGCTATCAAGAAATTCACCACCAATTAGCCTTGTGTCGACGATGCTATAAAGAAGTTATAACAAAAATGAGGGGAAAATATTTTTAAAGAATTTCTAGATTAATGACGTCAATACTCTAAACCTATTATTCTTTTTTCAAGTACCCTCCATAACCCTCACAGTTCCATTTTTTAATTTTAAATTATTAAAACTTCCAACAGAAGAACCTTTCATGAAAGGAAAAAAACAAACCAATTTGTTAAATAATCATTATAAACATTGCAATAAAAATTTATTTACGAAATGAGGAAGACGAAATCAATTAAGTAAACCATATGAGATGAACGATTTGTAAAAAAGTATCAGCCAGTAGTAACCTAAACAAAATATCCATTTATCTAAAGAAATTATAAACTGTACAATTTCATTTGAAGACAACAGCTAAGTAACCTAAACAGCTAAATATAAAGATCCAATGTACTACATAACAACTAGTTGAAGGAGTAAAACCTCCAACCAAATGGTCCTGAACATACGATTGTCAAATAAAGGTGTTAACATTCTTTCCCATTAGTTTGACGAAATTCGCGGGAACGAGCATGCTTTCAAGTGTACGAACCATCGTTAAGTCAAAGGTCATTTTTAACACACTATGTACCTTTTTTTCGAAGACAACCACAAAACAATAAATGATAAATAAATAATCCTTGATAATTTATGAAAATATCAGAACAGTGAGCCCTAAAAAAATGTTTACAAATAATTTACTTAGAAACAAGTAAAATAATCTACAAAACCTTCCAGTGGCTAATTTTAAGTGATTCTGGAATGGCTAGGAACAAGCAAGGGTGCGTCCGAATATTCTAAAAAATTCATGCAGTTAGCATATTTTTTCTGTCTATTAACTTCAGAAAAGATCTGACTCAAAAACTTTCTATTCACAGAAAACTGCAAAATTTGAGCACGTTTTCTTACAGTGATTAGCCATTGTGTCGTTTACAAAGAAAATTAAAACGCTTTATATTTTCCTATTCTATTTCAATTAATAAGCTTCAAAATTTAATTTTTAAAACACATTTTACATTTAAAGAAACTAAAAACAAAAATGGAATGGAATATAATTCTAATAATCTAAGAACATAACATAGATTTTTCTCTAAAATTCTATTCCATTTTTTTTTTTTTTTTTTTTTTTTTTTTTTTTTTTTTTTTTTTTTTTTTTTTTTTTAGTTTCTGTAAATGTAAAATATAAGATATATTATATCTTGTTTTCTTATACAAGGCACTAATAAATTGGTCTTGCCAGGTGGGTTTCAGATAAACCCTAATCTTAAAGCAAAGATTTTGCTGGCAAAAAAATTCATCTAATCATTCGTTATTGAAACTCGTTGCGAATGAAAGGAAAGGGCGCCCCTATCGCGCTTAGAGCCACACAAATAGATAAGAGGATAGACAGAGATTAAATTTTACGATGGTCATACCTAATACCTAGTAGTTGGAAATGTGAACAAAATTGCCAAAACGTCTTTATTGAGTGCAACCTCAAACACCTTCAGAAAGGTACCTTGTAGTAAATCGTAGGAAAAAAAAAAAAAAAAAAAAAAAAAAAAAAAAAAAAAAAAAAAAACTTTTCAACATAGACTTGTTATAATATATATATTTTAAACTCTGTAAAGTTTGCCGCCCAATGACACCACGTCTCTTTGAGTAATGCTTCATTCCATGCATCTATTGAGTGTTTGAGAAAAAGTAAAATAAAACTCTCGTCCCTTAGGAGAATCCCTAATGAGTATAAGACTAATTTTCTTACTATAATCTTTATTCAAGACACCATGCACGAGCTAATGTAGTATACGGGAAGAAGTATAAATATTAATATACAGACTTAAAGGATCTTAACCTCTACATATACTGTGGCACACCCCCGTAGATAAAGGTGTGGCAGAGTTAACTAGGAGTGTGGGATTTTTTATGTGTTGCGTCGTGTAGTTTTGGGATATTTCAAATTCTAAATTGTCTTTTTTTGGTTTACGTTACCACCTATTCACCAAAATACAATGGCTATTGTACATTTTGACTTCAAGCCCGGCTATGCTGACGCTCTATGCGACATCCAGAACCTCAACTTTGCCTATACAGAACCTTCCAGCAGACTGTTGCTGTCGTGCCCTAGTGACTGATAAGTCTGGCCTGCTGATTGGAGAAATTTCAAATCTTGGAACATCCACCTTGTAAGAATTCCAAATGAACGAATACTACAACAGGAGTACTATGGTTCGAGCGGGTTGTAGGAAGGAGGTACATTACTTATACATAGTTCCAAATATTTGATTGCTAAATATTGAAGTTAAAGAAATTAAAGTAGGTACTTACTTACCTTTATGTATTTTTGTAATGCAATTCTGCATTAGATTCTCCTAACATTCTTTGAAGTGCTACTTCATTATTATACAGTAAAAACATAGATACTATGAGCATTTTATGATACTGAACATCGCCTGCCTTCAGATAAAGGTGTCCCTAAGAAATATTGGATCCTTGTCCCAGAACCTTAATTGTCAAACAACCTGAACGTAAAACAGAAGTACCTGGGTCCAAATCTCAGCTCGGCGCTTCATTTTTTGACCAAAATAATAATTTGAAGTTTTTGTCATCAAGAGTTCTATTGATCATTTTCGAGTGAAAAAGGATTGACGTCTAGGATTTAGTGGGGTTAGGAATCGGGAATTTGCTTGATCTGTTACAAAGGAAATCTTGAGGTCGTTATGTAGGATTTTGTTAGAGCCTTAAAGGGAGCATTGCCTATTCTACGAAGGACTTTGGGTTTAAAAGCTTGTTTTCGTTGTATGTTTGAGTGTTTTGGTGTTCCCCATAATTCGAGTTCGTTAATCAAAATAGGTATTTTAGTTTCGTATCTAGTGAGTGTGTATTGTGTAGTACCTTCGAAGAAGGCCCGAGCCGTAGCCGTCCACATCTTCCATTAGCTTCTGTCTTTTAAGTCGTGTTGTGTGGGTTCCATGTGAGTCTGCTGTCTACTAGAAGTCCCTGGTAACGTATCTCAATGCATACTGGCAGCTGACTACTGCAAATGATGACAAGAAGATTAAGAGAGAATGTTTCTCGACAGCACCTTAATTTTCCACAAGTTGCACCATTCTTCGACAGACTCAGGGTGTTCCTGTAATTATTGGAAGCCTTAGATGGACCAGGAGAAGAGAAAAAGATGACTGTATCAAAGGCATAGGAAGTTATTTGTGTAGAAGGGCTGATGGGGATATTAGCCGTGTACAGCCGTTACGCCTGAGGATGTGGATCAAGAAGTAGACATGGTAGACCTTGCTTGAAAGGAACGATTCGACAGGTAAGATTGAAGGATGAGGTAACATGTGGGAGGTGAAATAAGCTTGACTTTGTACATAAAATCCTGCACCCAGAGGTGAGAATAAATTTGGCAATTTTTATTTGAAAAAATCTCGACAAAGCTGGTAGGTGCATAAAAATCCTCTTTTAAATTTGTGTTAAAGCATAGCGGTATATAGCTGGAATATGACCTAGATGTTTGCGCCACATTCAGAAATGTAGCTACGTATTTTAGCGAATGCAGAGATAAATGTATGAATACAAATAGTCCTAGGGTGCGGATATTTACTGAATATATTTCAGCTAGGATAAGACCCGTTCTGATAAGAACTCCCTCTGAATGTACAATATTTCTTCATTTCTTCCCTTAGCAGCATGTATTGCTCTATTTTCAATTCATGATTTGAATTTACTTTGATACTTTGTAAACTTCCGTGGTTTTTATAGTAAGATAATATTCCCGAGATTTTATAATAGAATTTTTACTTTCTTAGAGTTTTTTTGATTTAACATTTCTCTCAAGAGACGGCTTCATGGCTCCAAGTTTAAATTATTTTACGTCACAGGTATAAAAATTACTAAAATTCTGATTAATTTTATTAAGCATCTGCGATGAGTCTCCAATATCCAATAATATGCAGAATAGTATTATTAATAAATTGACGAACTCCTAATTATGTTTAATTGACCTTCCAACAAGATAAGAACGGTTCTGAACCTTTTGGTCAAATTATCTGAAATATCAACTGTACAAATTATAGAAACAAATATGATTGTGAACTTTTTCATGATTGTGGCTTATGCCACTCGCAATTCTTCAATGCTGAATTGTAATAACCTTCCTCGAAGTAGTTCTAAGGATCTCTAGAGCCCTGTTGTTTTAATAAATGTCAAGAAGTAGTCCTATTCTATAGTCGGAGTAAAGTCGGGAAAGATCTAAAGTAAGGATCCATGTTACTTCTCGGGTTAGGTCGATGCCTCTGAGGTTTGCCTCGTGTATCAGTTTCTTCAAGCTGAGGATCACATATTTCCTCGGAAGAATGCCATGGATCACCCTAATGGCCTATCCACACCCTCTTTATCGCTTTCCGTCTGTCCAAACCAAAAGGGACATTAATTATACTATGTAGAACATATTTTCTAAAGACAGGAGCAGTTTTCGTTTTTAGTGTGTTTCCTTCCTCCTTATAGGGAGGAAACTAAGCTAACGAAACAATTTCTAAAAGATATGAATTTGTCTGACAGTAAAATATCATGAACAAAATTGCCTGAATTTCATTAAATTTGTCTTAAAAATGTTTTCTCTAAAACGCAAGGACAAGTTCAGAACATTCCCTTACTGGCGAAATTCACGCAAAAAAATCATAGAAACTGTTAAGGCTTCCTGGTACACTTTCTGATTTGACCAAAGATCTTCAAGATGATAACTTTAAGCATTTCGAAGAAAATGGAATTACTAATAAGAAACATATCTTAATCTCATGGAGGAACCTTTTGAGAAAATCTTTAGTAAATTAGCACAAACTCCTGGGGACATGAAGAAAATATCAACAAGGTTTCGGAATGTCTAAATAAGACCTTTATTCAAAATTTTAACTTTTCTTTATTATTATTTTTTAAACTATTATTCCTTTTGTTTAAAGGTAAATTTTGTCAGTTTTTGGTCTTTTTATGATAACAAAACTACATTGTTTATAAGAAGTTTGTTTTATTTTTGTCTGACATTTTGGCTTGAAATTCAAGCCTTCATCGGGGCTGTAAATCAAGGAGTACGGTGTTGATACTAATTTATGTACAGAATTCATGAAAGGAAAAACATTAGACTATAGTGAATAATACATACAATGCTAATTGTGTGTTATAGCTAGAGCATAAATTAAAAGAAGATTAATACAGATTTAAAACTTAAATGGGTAAAATAGGTATTAACTCTGTCCTCCTCGTTTTACAGACCTGAGCTGAAACGTTGGCAAAAAAATAAAATACATTTTCCTATGAAAAATGTAGTTTTATTATGACACCAAGACCGAAACCTGATAAAATCTAGCCTCAGAATCCCGACGTCCAAGGAACTCCTCTCAATAAAATTCATATTTTTTTAAAAGGCAAATCAACCTTGCAGGTCAATCTTGTTCAATACATTTGTTAAAAGTAATAGCTACATAAAATATTAAAACTGGAAGTTACTGCAAAAACTATAGGAAAAAATGAACATCAATAAATCAATAAAAACAAAATACATTTAATAATAACAAAAAACTAGTTTAATATTTTCCAGGCGGAATGTCAATAAAAGAGAATTAACAAAGTCAATTCAATTTATTTTATTTAAGCTCTACATGTTTCACAACTTACAAGTAGGTGCCTCGTCAGGAGATGTAAAAACAGATTTTACACAGCTTACTACTCACAGCTGATTGACGATATACGTAGTAGTAACCTCAGTTTTGACGCGTCCATTGTACAGGAAGGTTCGCCTTAATACACTTAGGCTGTATTTCTATGATAGTGAGGTTTTTAGTCCCCGAAGAAGCACCTATTTGTACGATGTGAAACATGTTGAGCTTAAATAAAATAAATGGAATTGATTATTTTAATTATTTTTTTTGGCATTCTACCTGGGTTCCAAACGGTTGGGTCACTGTAACATACAAAAACACTAGTTGTAAATAAAATATATTTAATAAAAACTAAACCAAATAAATAAAACTAATTTAAATTAAAAAGTTTCCTGTTTTTTTTTTTTTTTTGTTGTTTTTTTTTAATATTAAATCTACTATATATTTGTCAAATACCACTCACTCACTCACTCACTGACCTATCAACGCCCAGCCCAAACCACTTGACAGAAAATGTTGAAATTTTGCATGGACACTCCCTTTAGGACGTAAACACTCGCTAAGAAAGGATTTTTTGATATTCAAATTTTTAAGTATTTTTAGAGGGGTTTGAAGTTTTAGTTAGTTAGAGCTGGCAAGCCTAGGCAGCAAGCGTTGCTAGAACGATAACAGAACAACTGTTATTTCATAGTATTATTTTTAATTGCGGTTAATGTCAACTATGATGGCAGACCTAGAATTACTAGAAATAAACTGTGATTTTGTCCCTCTTAGAGTTTACGCTATACCTTATGATGGTCCATCGCTTATCAATTGATGAATAACTTTTAGTATGACGGGAACCGTGCTATAATAAACTGCACAAAATTATGTAGTAGCGTTAATTTTGATGATACAATATTTAACGCAATAAAATAATTACTTATCCGCCGTGAAGAAGCACGGGTATTCAGCTAGTTATTTATATTTCACAAAAAAAGATCTGTAGTTCTCAAAACTGTCGACGGTCTCTGGCTTAATTCATGGTCACCTCAGCACCCAAGAAAAAAGAGTCAAATTTATAACACATGTATGAGCAATAAAAATCTAGCTGAGATACCAGAAGGCATGGATTATAACCAAAGGGCTAAGCTTATAATCGGTGAGTGGATTGCAGAGTACAATATTTTACTAATGGGGTTTTAATCAAGAAGAAGTCTGCGGACATCAAGTCACCCGGTGTTGATTTCTTGTAACGGATGGGGAGATCTTCCATACCGAGCTAAATGGTTTTCCTTGTTCTTCTGTCTCGGGTAATGTATACCCGATCCCATACACCCGAGATAAGCATACCCGTTCCGAAGCTTAGAATTATCTTCAGAATCCTGGGGCTTACTCGATCCTCTTTATATCTTACGCTTACCATTAGTATTACACGTTAGAACTAATAGTAAAGAACTACCTAGTAATATCAAGCAATTAGGCTTTTAAGCATTCAAGTTGTCTTATCTATTTTTATAAGATGTTTGGCAAAAGGTAAAACAGCCAAATATAAAAAAAAGTCCGGACCCAGAGAGCAGACCTTGTTTACTATATGTTTTGGGGTCTCTGAATCTAAATCCGTTATCAGAAAAAAACCAGCACTTCTTGGTTTAAGCCTAGCCCCACAAATGTCATAGTTTAGGATATTTGTACGTTATAATCTTTTTATTCAAGTTGGTAACAAAAAAACACGACTATTTCATGTCTATTGCCTTTAATTTTTTCATGTGTATTGCCTCAAAAATACAAATTGTTTGGTCCTGTTATAAATGAAAATAACAGTTGAAATTTGTGGCCTCTAATAGTCTAGAAAGAATTTTAGTATGGCTAAAGGTTGGTATATTGTCTCTCTCATTCCACCAGGCATTATATAGGTGTCTGGTTGGCGGTAGAGGTTGCGTTAATTAGTCCACATAGTATTTAAACAGGAAAATACTAATTTTTTAAATAATTTCGAGAAGCTCATTTTTTTTAAAGCCTGTTTAAATTTTTGAAGCTTAAATGTATTACTGTTGTTTACAATGTACCAGACGATGTAAATTGTCATAAAATGTACCAGACATTTTTATTCATTTTAATTTAAACACTTTTTAAAAATATTTTATTATGGCTAACATTTGTATATGACGTTATTTAGGTAATCTATAATTAATTTTCCAACACAGTAATTCGCCCGTTAAACAACAAGCCACCTGTTGAAAAAATGCAAATAGTCCGCATGTATGTTAGTTGGGCAAACGAGATAGAAGACAAGACATAATTATCAAGATGGGGTTTTTAATAAAATTGAGTCGTAGTGGTAAATGAGTTTTTTGTAAAAGTACAAATGGAAAAACAATCATTTTTGAAGAAGATTAATTAAATAGTTTTTGGTCATTTCCTAGTAATAAAGTTTGTATTTGTTTAATTGCCAACTGAAATAACATCTCGACAAATTTTAAATCGGTTTGGCCGGTGGATTATACGACCGAATTGTTGTTTTAAAAATTAATTATGTTTTTTTTATATTTAAATAACATCATACATAAAGTTTAGCCATTTTGACATATTAAAAAAAAACAAAAAACAATTTAAATTAAACTTAAGAAAAAAATGTCTCGTGCATTGTGAGAACATTAATAACGTCTGGTAAATTGTTAACAACAATATTATTGCCCGGCAATAATAAATCTAAGCTTCAAAAAGTTAAATTGATATGATAATATAACAAATTGCACTCTGAAAATGATTTTAAAAATTAGTATTTTCCTGTTCAAATAAGATGCGCACTAACGAACACAACCTCTCATGTATGTTTATTTCAAGACTTTTAAAAATGGAGGAAACTCGCTGAAAGGTGTACAACAATTTTGAAAACATGGTTTATTATTACATATGATTGACAATAGATTATCAGAAATCAATTTCCGCTTCTAAAAAAAAGTATATCTACAAAAAATGTGTAGTTCTATTGTTGGTATCATTATGTCTGGAAAAACTCAATAAATTACTTTTTTAAAAGAAAAAAAAGAATAATAGATCACAGACAATGCTCAGAATGACAATGAACGTAACTATTCGAAAGAAGAGCGATCATTTGTCTTGGAAATAGTAGAATGGTTTCAGTCATGGCAGATGCCTGCTTCCATTACGCAACAGGTGACACGGCAGAACGAATGGCAGAAACGGAAAGAAAGGAGACACACATATAAAGAAAATAATGAAAATACTATAATCAGCAAAGCGATGAAGGAAGATTTGTGCAGTAAAAGAAGACAAATCGCTCTGAATCCCTTGTCTCTCCGGTTCTAACATTATTAATGGCCTTGCTGCCTGTATCTCCGTCTGCCACTATTCGGTATGGCATAAATTGTTTTTAATTTTTTTTTTATTGTTTTTGGGGTTTTGCTCTCCGCAGGGCGTCTGCTGTCCGGGACCTTTTTTAAGGCAGGCCATCTGCCTCATTGGTCCGATACTACAGAAAATTATTTTGACAAGAGCTATGGTTCTTTGGGACGTCGTGAGAACGGCCCTTTTGCGTGTTTTTTAAGGTATGCATTTTTTTTAATTGGCTTTCCGGTCTGTAATGGACATCTTTTGACCTTTGAATTTTCAGTAACGTAAATCGATCCCCCAGCTTCATTTGAATGATTTTTTAATATTCGAATCGTTTCTCCATTGATACATATTTCTTGCATATTCAAAGTTTTCAATTTTATAAAAGAGAGAATGCGACAAATCACTTGGCTCTTGTCCTGTAGAGCCTGAGTTCAATACTCGCGTACGCATTTAAGATTTTTTTTTTTTTTTTTTTTTTTTTTTTTTTTTTTTTTTTTTTTTTTTTTTTTTTTTTTTTTTTTTTTTTAGTGTAGCCGTCCGAGGGCTGGATTCGGCGTAACCGAATATATATATATATATATATATATATATACATATATATATATATATATATATATATATATATATATATATATATATATATATATATATATACATATTAGGGTGGTTGCTAAAAATCTAAGTCGGAATTTCATAAAAGGCACCCGCTCAAAATGGTCATCTTTTCCAGATTTTTAGATAGCCAAAGTTTGAGCCCGATTAGAGGTCGTTAACACGTGCCGCAAAGCGCCTAAAGTTTTCATAAATGTTTATTTATTCACTGTTTGGGGACATTCAAGGCCAAAATCTCAGGGACGGCTCCTCGTATACACCCTAACTATGTCTTAAATTAAAGACAATATTGTTCTAGGTAATTTATATCATAAAAAGAATTGCCGTAACATCAAGTCTAACGGATCTAGAACAGCCTTTGTCATCAAAAACGGGACCTGGTACCTTTAAAAACGGGACCTGGTACCTTTAAAAACGAACTTCGCATTTTATGAGAGAACCTTTTTTTTGCTTCTGATCCACATTTTGAAAAATTTAGGCGCTTGGCTGTACGTGTTAACGACCTCCTATCGGGCGCAAACTTCGGCTATCTAAACATCTGGAACGGGTGATCATTTTGAGGGGTACCGTTTACAAAATTCGGACATTTTTCATTCAGTGCGACCTCTATACATTTTCCATTAAATGTCTTGCAATATTTTTACACGTTAACCGCCATGGGGGTCACCGGTGACTGGCAGTGATATATTTCATGAGGCCGTAGGGGTCACCCTTGACCGACAAAACGGCCCTGTCTTAACCCAACTACAGATCATTGCCGGGCACAAATACTTCGTATTCTACTGCTGAGCGGTGACCGGCAGGGCCCAACGGAACTGCCAAGTACGTTGGTTTTCGGAAATTTCAACTCTATGACTTTTGGGTAGCTTATAATGTATAAGATAGAAATAAAATAAAAATAAGTAAAAAAGATTTATGAAATTACATTATCTAGGCGCACGGTAGTGCGCCAGGCCAAGTTCCGGCCTAAGCATACTGTGTGTATATTACAGGCGGTCTTAGAGCCGATTTTTACCCTCTCATAACTTTCAACTAGGTAAAGATAAAGTTATGAAATTTTACACAGGTATTATACTACTAGATGTGAGTAAAACTGGAAATTTTTATAATTCTACATCGAATAGTTTCAGAGATATAAGCGATCGAAAATCGGGATTTATAGGACTCACTCACTCACTCACTCACTCACTCACTCATCAAAATTATTAGGCACTTCCCATGATGCTAGAGACTTGAAATTTTGCAGGATGATTGATGTTAGGGTGTTATTAAAGTAAAAAATCGAAAAATCCTGAATAGTTGTGTTTGACGCCTTTTCCGCGGCGGTGGCGTGCCAGTTTCGTACTTCCTTCAGAAACCCATCATTCCGTCCGAAACCCATGATGTGGGGTATCAAATGAATCGTCTCGGAATGAAGAACCTATATTTGATATTTTAAGAAACATTTAGACGCATATAGGCTTGGTAAAAATCTTATACCAGCTGTCTGTCTGTATGTTTGTTCCTTATACAAATCCGAAACGTTTGGCCGATTTTGACCAAGCATGGTACACAGGTAGGTCTTTATCCGGTGAGTGTCATAGGCTAGGTCAAAATTGTATATCAGCTGTCTGTCTGCATGTTTGTTCCTTATACAAATCCACACCGTTTGGCCTATTTTTTCCAAACTTGGCAAGCAGGTAGGTCTTGATACGGGTGTGTCATATTACTAAAAACGTTTCGTTCCATCGGAAAGCCATCATTCCTTCTGAAACCCATCGTGTGGGGTATCAAATGAATCATCTTGGTAAGGAGAACACCTATATTTGATGTTTTAAGAAACATTTCGACGCATCTTAACATTTTTATGTACATGCCTATTATGGACCTACAAAGACACTTCTAAAATGGTCTCTGGTGGGATTATAACGAGGACAAATGTGAGGAAGAATGATAGATGAGAGATATTAGACGATATAAAGGAAGGGATTAACTATGGTGAACTTTAGCCGGAATTTGTACATAAAATTGATTCATTCGTTCACGGAGCACAGCCTTGATCGTTTATATTGTTCACAAATATTTGCTTGAACCACAAGTTTTTTCTTGCATTATTTAGTAGTATCTATTTTATTTGTACTATTACTTTACCTACTTTATAAAATAATCTAGGAAAACATATTATAGATATCATAATACTCAGTGGCAAAACTTGAGACTCTATTAAAGTCATGGAGCACCATATTGCAATCGATGGCTCAATGCGCTCATTTAGGCGTATAGTTAGTAGTGTTCAATTCATTGAGTATGGCAATGTATGGGACGGAAGGCCATTCATTGAAGATTCGCCATGACATAGTAAAACATATTGTAGATAACTATGATGACTACTCTCCCCACATCTCAATGCCTTGGGCTCTTCCTGAAACCCCTTCAGCTAATCAGTATAGTGCATACATGAATCAGCCCTACAAGTATGGGGATTCTTTAGAGCTTTCTGCCGCAGCGGCTTTATTTAAAAAACGCATCATACCTGTGAGGGAAGGAAGTGTTGAATTTGATATGGGCCATAGAGAGTGGCCTCTTATAGTTCTTGAGTTTACTGGTGATAGAGGCTCCGGTCATTTCAATTTATTCTGGCCAACTAACGTCCAGTTCTATGAACATCCCTTGCCATATTTTTCTCCTCCTTCACGACCACCTCTTATGAGACTCTTTGAATCCGATCTTGCCCATTCTGTAGAGCAGGTAGATCAGAAAAATGTCATTGCTCATCCCAGATCTATTGCCCGTTCTGTAGAGCAGGTGGGACAGGAAAATGTCACTTCTCAAACAGGTACTTTGAAGGAAGCTCTATTTCAGCCTGATATTAGTAGCACTGAAATTGAGGATGCTAGTCAATGGACAGTTGTTGGAAAAAGAGGAAGACCAAAATCTAAGAAAGTAGGTCGTCCCAAAACTTCAGGAAAGACAAGAGCTGAGCAACTTAGAGAAGGAAACAGAATTTACCAAAATAAAAATGCAAAGGTCCATCCTAGAGCAGTAGCCAAGTATACTGCTTCGCATCCTGAACTAAATAAGGAATCTGTACCAAAGTATACTGCTTCGCATCCTGAGATAAATAAGAAATGTGTAGCCAAGTATACTGCTTCGCATCCTGAACTAAATAAGGAATCTGTAGCAAAGTATACTGCATCGCATCCTGAGATAAATAAGAAATGTGTAGCAAAGTATACTGCATCGCATCCTGAAGTAAATAAGAAATGTGTAGCAAAGTATACTGCTTCGCATCCTGAACTAAATAAGGAATCTGTAGCAAAGTATACTGCTTCGCATCCTGAGATAAATAAGAAATGTGTAGCAAAGTATACTGCATCGCATCCTGAAGTAAATAAGAAATGTGTAGCAAAGTATACTGCTTCGCATCCTGAGATAAATAAGAAATGTGTAGCCAAGTATACTGCTTCGCATCCTGAACTAAATAAGGAATCTGTACCAAAGTATACTGCTTCGCATCCTGAGATAAATAAGAAATGTGTAGCCAAGTATACTGCTTCGCATCCTGAACTAAATAAGGAATCTGTAGCAAAGTATACTGCATCGCATCCTGAGATAAATAAGAAATGTGTAGCAAAGTATACTGCATCGCATCCTGAAGTAAATAAGAAATGTGTAGCAAAGTATACTGCATCGCATCCTGAAGTAAATAAGAAATGTGTAGCAAAGTATACTGCATCGCATCCTGAAGTAAATAAGAAATGTGTAGCAAAGTATACTGCATCGCATCCTGAAGTAAATAAGAAATGTGTAGCAAAGTATACTGCTTCGCATCCTGAACTAAATAAGGAATCTGTAGCAAAGTATACTGCTTCGCATCCTGAGATAAATAACAAATGTGTAGCAAAGTATACTGCATCGCATCCTGAAGTAAATAAGAAATGTGTAGCAAAGTATACTGCATCGCATCCTGAAGTAAATAAGAAATGTGTAGCAAAGTATACTGCATCGCATCCTGAAGTAAATAAGAAATGTGTAGCAAAGTATACTGCATCGCATCCTGAAGTAAATAAGAAATGTGTAGCAAAGTATACTGCATCGCATCCTGAAGCAAATAAGAAATGTGTAGCCAAGTATACTGCCGAAGTTAATAGAAAATCAGTGGTGACATATTCAGCAAATCATCCTGAGGTGGTAAAAAAAAAAGCGAGAAAATTATAACTTTACTAAGAAATACGCTTATTCGTGTCAAGTTGAAGTAGAGAATAAATTGTACGAAAAATTGAAAAGTAGAGTAGAGGTAGATAGTCTTGTGAGGAGCGTGATACAATTACGAAGACACTTTGTAAAAAAATATTTGAATGGCTTTGACTCAATTCATTCAAGTCTAATCACTAGACTTGAAAAGTTAGAAGCTCTTCCAAATGACAGTACTCTAGAGGACAAATTGATTGCTCTCTTAACAAAACTATTACACTGTAAAACACAGGAACCTTATCCCGAGGATAAATATCACAATAGGGAAAGTGTAGAAGGCTTTCAAGAAAAAGATAAGAACAAAGACGATACGTTTTGGGTTTGTGATCCTAAACTTTGTAATTTCGATGACTCGATTTTGAAAAACTTAGTATCTGCTTTCAAGTATATTATCCAGTTAACCCCTACGACATTATTTACTACATTTAAGAAAGAAGACACACCTTATATTTCTCACTTCAAGTTCCTTTATAATCTTAAACACCACTCACCCACTCTAAGGACAATTATCAGGAAGCTCTATGAATTAATTAATACACATGAAAAATTGCAATGCACAGATAATACTTTAGATGAAGCAAACGTAGAAAAGATGAAGGATTTAGTTGAGTCTTCAGAAAAAACGAAAGGCATTAGTGTTGAAGTAGATGAGGAATCTAGTGAAGACATGATTGAAGAGAAAAATTTAAATTGGCCTTTGAAGTACTAAAGGAAATAAGTAAAGACACTCCGAAGAACGAATGTATATCTTGCCGCCGTTTAAAGTGTTTGCGTGGTGTGATTAAAATTGATAACCTACCTAAACCTGTCACTACTGACGTCTGGAAAAAACTTCATGGGTTTTACAAGTACAAAAATATCACACCAGGCTCTTATATTTGTAGAACATGTCTAGGGAAATTAAGGGAAAATCATATGCCTAGTATCTGTGTTCTAAATTCTCTGTATTATAATGATGTTCCTCAGGAAATTACAGTACTCAATCAATTCGAAAAAATGTTCATACAGAGGGCTAAAGCATTTCAGGTAGTGTCGAATATGATTCCTGTAGGGAAAAAAAATTTACCTAATAGAAACACAATAAAAAAAGTTAAGGGTAGGACTTTCCATTTACCGTTACCACTCGAGACTACGTTGAAAAAGTTACCAAATCCTGACGAGCCAATAAATAAAAATCAAGAAATTTATATTTTAGTGCACAGTTGTCCAACAAAAAATAAAGTAATATGGCAGGATTTAGTTGACGTTAAAAAAGTGTACAATGCTCTTCAATATTTAAAACAACACAATCCTCACTATTCTCGCATCGTACTCCCTACCAATCCTGGAACTCTTATTGACCATGTAAATCAAGACATTCACTATGAAGGAGAAGAAATTACAAATGTAGAGGAGGAGGGGTATGTATTGGATGAAGAACAAGTTAAAGAGAGTGACGAGGCAATGATAACTCAGGTTTCTGAGGAAAGTGAGCATACTGAGTACGAACAGTATCTAGGCGCACGGTAGTGCGCCAGGCCAAGTTCCGGCCTAAGCATACTGTGTGTATATTACAGGAGGTCTTAGAGCCGATTTTTACCCTCTCATAACTTTCAACCAGGTTGAGATAAAGTTATGAAATTTTACACAGGTATTATACTACTAGATGTGAGTAAAACTGGAAATTTTCATAATTCTACATCGAATAGTTTCTGAGATATAAGCGATCGAAAATCGGGATTTATAGGACTCACTCACTCACTGACTCATCAAAATTATTAGGCACTTCCCATGATGCTAGAGACTTGAAATTTTGCATGAAGATAGATATGAAGACGTTATTAAAGGGAAAAATCGAAAAATCGAGAAAAGTTGTGTTTGCCTCCGCTTCCGGGGCGGGGGCGTGCCAGTTTTGTACTTCATTCGGAAACCCATCATTCCGTCTGAAACCCATGATGTGGGGTATCAAATGAATTGTCTCGGTATGAAGAACCTATATTTGATGTTTTAAGAAACAATTAGACGCATATAGGCTCCGTAAAAATCTTATACCAGCTGTCAATCTGTATGTTTGTTCCTCTTACAAATCCGTACCGTTTGATCGATTTTGACCAAACTTGGGACACAGATGGGTCTTGATACGGGGAGAATCATAGGCTAGGTTAAATTGTCTATCATCTGTCTGTCTGTTTGTTCCTTATACAAATACACACCGTTTGACCGATTTTGACAAAATTTGACACACATGTCGGTCTTTATCCGGGTAGTGTCATAGGCTAGTCAAAATCGTCTATCAGCTGTCTGTCTGCATGTTTGTTCCTTACACAAATTCACACCACTTGACCGATTTTGACCAAACTTGGCACACAGGTAGGCCTTGGTCCGGGGAATGCACTAGGCTAGGTAAAAAAGGTCTTTCGGCTGTCTGTCTGTATGTTTGTTCCTTATACAAATTCACACCTTTGGCCTATTTTGACCAAACTTGGCACGCAGGTAGGTCTTGATACGGGAGTGTCATATTAATTATGACGTTTTCTACTTTTTGTTCCATCGAAATGCCATCATTCCTTCTGAAACCCATCATGTGGGCTATCAAATGAATCGTCTTGGTAAGGAGAACCTATATTTGATGTTTTAAAAAACATTTCGACGCATCTTAACAAAAACAGTTGTGACTTCTTTCTTAAATGTAGTAAATAATGTCGTAGGGGTTAACTGGATAATATACTTGAAAGCAAATACTAAGTTTTTCAAAATCGAGTCATCTAAATTACAAAGTTTAGGATCACAAACCCAAAACGTATCGTCTTTGTTCTTATCTTTTTCTTGAAGGCCTTCTGCACTTTCCCTATTGTGATCTTTATCCTCGGGATAAGGTTCCTGTGTTTTACAGTGCAATAGTTTAGTTAAGAGAGCAATCAATTTGTCCTCAGGAGTAATGTCATCTGGAAGAGCTTCTAACTTTTCTAGTCTAGTGATTAGATGTATGTAGGTTGATTATTGGTATCAAATATCAAGCAGTAAGGAGAACCTAATGCAGAATCCAAAGGCCCTGGTTTTATATGAAGTACAAAAGCCAGTAGGTATGCGGCAACTATATTCTATTTAATACTTAGAAAAAAGTAATGAGATCCCCAAAAAAACATAAATGTGAAATAGAGGCCAAGTTCCTGCCCCCACAAAGAAACACTCCCTTTCTCAAAAATATCCCCTCCTGAAACCCCCCAAAAACGCCTTACCATTCTACACTCCAAAAAGTAGTATGAGTTGGTGTATTAATTCAACCAAAAATATTTGCCAATACAAGAGATGATACAAGAAAGAAATGTCCAAGTTCATTACTTGGAAGACCTCATAGTTACTTACTAAGAACAGTAAAGACACTTCAACTGACCTTTAAAAACAACAATAAAAATACTTATATCCAGTTACTAAAATATCACTTTCCTCAACCAGGTATATTCTTAAACTTGGCAATGTTTAGTTTTTCTCTAAAGATAATTTCGGCACAAAAAAACATTGCCAAGTTTAAGAATATACCTGGTTGAGGAAAGTGATATTTTAGTAACTGGATATAAGTATTTTTATTGTTGTTTTTAAAGGTCAGTTGAAGTGTCTTTACTGTTCTTAGTAAGTAACTTTGAGGTCTTCCAAGTAATGAACTTGGACATTTCTTTCTTGTATCATCTCTTGTATTGGCAAATATTTTTGGTTGAATTAATACACCAACTCATACTACTTTTTGGAGTGTAGAATGGTAAGGCGTTTTTGGGGGGTTTCAGGAGGGGATATTTTTGAGAAAGGGAGTGTTTCTTTGTGGGGGCAGGAACTTGGCCTCTATTTCACATTTATGTTTTTTTGGGGATACTATTTACCCTTTTTCTGTTAGTGCTCTTTACCAGATGTTAAAGGTAAACGCTGCTCCGTTAGACTCTCGTCACACAGACATCGATGTAAAATGTTTTCCAGACTTATTCGTTGAGGGCCGATTTGGTCAATTTCATCCTCGATCTGTGAAACTTACATAAGCGGAATTTATAAAAAGTCTCCTAATGCTTAAAGATCCTAGGTTCCGTTTAAATCATCAGTATCTCTTTTACCTTCTGCATGATGCAAATATGAGGCAGTTAAATGCGGGTATTTTCTACAAACTAAATGTAACAAATCAAAGCGAAAAACTCAATGCAGGGTCATACTTGGACAAAATGAGTAAAGATGAGCTAGAGTGGGACTTGCAGGCAATATTCGGCAGGCTAAGAAATACAGAACAGTTTTGGAAAAAGCCGAGAAGCGATGTGGTTTGCATGACTAGAAGCTATGGCCCTGCCACTTGGTTTTTAACCATTAGCCCTTCAGAGTGGATGTGGGATGACTTAGGTCATTATATAAAAGAGGTAAATGGCGAAGAAATGTCAAAAAAGGTGACAAGTGAATTGATTGCACTCGATCCTGTCTCGGCGTCACGTTTTATTGATATTCAATTCAAAGCCATGGTTGCTTTTCTAACGTCATCAGCAGCACCTATCGGAGAAATCGTTCATTATTTCTGACGCAGAGAGTACCAGTCTAGAGGTCTCCAACATTTTCATTTAATATTGTGGGTTAAAGATGCACCTATTCTTGAAGATTCGACCACCGAGGAGGTGGCTAAGTTTATCTCTCGTTATGTGACTTGTGCTATTCCAAACAAGCAAATTTCCCCCATACTCTACGAGCGTGTTACCAAGTATCAAACGCATAGACACAATCATTACTGTTTGCGTAAAAAAAAGACACCACGTGGTTACGTGTCAGTATGTAGGTTTGGTTTTCCACGTCCAGTGACCGATACAATTGAATTTCGAGATGTCACAGAGTCTATAGCTGCTAGGAAAACTTTGTCATCCAACAGTAGGCTCTACAACATTGTCAGATCAGCAGAATCAAAATTTATCAATGATTATAATCCAGCTGTACTTCTAGCTTGGAATGGTAACATGGACATACAGTATGTAGGAGAGAGGACGGCTGTATTGAATTACTACATTACCAAATACACCACAGAAGGTGAAAAGAGCCACACCGTCGATTCTTTTGACAAAATAAGCTCGTCAAAATCTTTAGTGAGTCGACTCTTTAATGTAGGACTCCGAGTATTAAACAACCAAGAATGTGGATTACTTGAAGCTAGTGACACTCTCTTGTCCATTCCCCTTCACGGCACAGACCCAGATACCATAATAAGATGGCTTGATATTAACATTCACAGAAATCGTAGACTCAAACCTAAACAATACATTTCAAATCTTGACCCTGAATCCGCTGATCTTTATTATGATTCTCTTGTTGACACAGAATATCCACACAGACCAAAAGAATTAGAAAAGATACATCTTTACGATTTTGCTAGAATGTATGATATCAAGTCATCTCGTCCAGGTAAGGAAACAAGTATTTATTACGAATTGTCTCCATCAAAGTTTCTGAAAAAAAGATCTAGACCGTACCTTATCAATCACTACATGTATGATGTTAATAAAATGCCAGAAAAATATCACTTTGCAATATTAATACTGTTTAACCCTTGGAGAAATTTGGCTACATTAAAAGCGGGACAGAACTGTTACACTGAGGCTTTTAATGTTTTAAAAGACGATATAAAGGAAGGGATTAACTATGGTGAGCTTCAAACGGAATTTGCACACAACATTGATAAAGCATTTGAAATGATTGAGACAAGAATTTCAGAAATTGAGGATCGGGAAAAGGACGAAGTTGAGAGAGATGAGAGTGGCATAGAAAATCCACTTGACTTTGAACCCATCGAAGCATGAAATGCCATGGACGATTTCCGCCAGGCTAATACCTTTGTATCCACTGATGAACTAGATCAAATGATTGGCACCTTAAATGCTGATCAACTTCGAGTTTTCCAGCAGGTTACTGCGAGGTTAACTCAAACAACTCCTGTATTAAGGCATTTCGTCAGTGGAACCGGAGGTACTGGCAAAAGTTTTTTGATCAACACGATCAAACACTGGGTCTCTAATAAATTGAATAAGTCAGTTGCCGTGAGTGCTCCGACGGGCATGGCTGCCTTCAATGTGAATGGCCTAACAATACACCGTCTTCTTCAGCTGCCTGTTGAGCATGGCCGCACATTACAGTATAGAGCACTCTCAGATCAAGTATTGAAGGTTCTGAAGGCAGATCTTGCCGATGTGGTTCTTCTTATAATAGATGAAGTATCTATGATATCAAATATTATACTTCTGTTTATTCGCCTTCGCTTAACCGAGATCTTTGACACAAGCGAGCAAGAAGATGGTTGGTTTGGGAAGCTCCACTTGCTGGTTTTTAGCGATTTGTTACAACTTTCTCCAGTCAGACAGAAACCAGCGTTCGAAGGTATATCTTCCGACGAAGCATGTAAAATTTTTGGTTCATTAGGATCAATAAATATCTGGAGATCTCTATTTACCTATGATGAGCTTACAATTAACATGAGACAGAAAGATGATTCTACCTTTGCTAATATATTATCTCGTGTTCGTCTGGGAGTCCTGACAAAGAGGGATCAGGATATTCTATCCAAGCAGCTAGTAACGATAGAGTCAGAAACTATTTCCTGCCGAATTAAAGAAGTCACTAAGCATTTGATGTCGTTACCGGAAGACACTGTATGTTTACTACCGACTAAAAACATGTCTGACCAATTCAACAAAGCAATGCTTGAAGGTATTGACCACCCCGAGGTTGAAATTTCTGCATTTGACAAAATAGACTGTCCTCGCTTCTTAACCAAGAGAGCGGGAGAAGGTGTCAAAAAATATGAAGAGGATGCTTCTATGACGGCTGGGCTAGAAAACAAGATTATTTTGAAATTGGGTGCCCGTATCATGCTCAGGAGAAATATTGATGTAAGTTTGGGTCTAGTTAATGGCTCTATTGGTACAGCCAAGCAAATAATCTACGATATTGAGAATCGGTCTAAAGTTAAAAAAATTAAAATACAATTTAACCATGGATTAGTGTATGACTTGGAGCGTGTCACAACAAAGTTTGAAGTATTACCCCGAGCATATGTTAATCGCGAGCAATTCAGTCTTTGTTTGGCATACGCGATTACTATTATCAAGAGTCAGGGTTTAAGTATTAATAATGCTTTGATGGACATAGGCTCTTCAGTATTTTCTTGTGGACAAGCTTACGTAGCACTGTCTCGAGTCAAAACACTGTCTGGCTTACATCTTATTAATTTCAACCCCAGTCAAGTAAAAGCACTAGAAAGCGCAATAGTTGAATACAATCGACTGCGGAGAATCCATCGACCTGATTTAGCATCCTTAAATCTTTGCCAAAAAAGAAAAAGGAAAATAGTCGACAGAGACTGGTTACTTAGTCGCAACATTTTAAACGTTCAAGAGGAAATCACAGACAACCCCAAAAAGAAGAAACCTTCTAGGCCCAAGAGAAAAACAAAAATAACTAGAAAGAGAAAGGCAAAAAAGTAATTCTAAAGTGACGCAAAGTAATATTTTTCAGGCATTTTATTAACATCTTTCATGTAGTGATTGATAAGGTACGGTTTAGATATTTTTTTGTGGGTAAGAGGTGTTTAAGATTATAAAGGAACTTGACGTGAGAAATATAAGGTGTGAATTCTTTCTTAAATGTTGCAAATAAGGGAGGATAACTGCATAATATTTTAAAGTTTAGGATTACAAACCCAAAACGTATCGTCTTTGTGCTTATCTTTTTCTTGAAGGCCTTTCCCTGTTGTGATCTTTATCCTCGGTACAAGGTTCCTGTGTTTTTCAGTGTAATAGTTTAGTTATGAGAGCAATAAATTTGTCCTAAAAAGTCCTGTCATCTGGAAGTGCTTCTAACTTTTCTAGTCTAGTGATTATATGTAGGTAGGTATGCTACTTATTGGTATCAAATATCAAGCAGTAAGGAGAAATCACGCAGAATCCAAAGACTCTGGTTTTATATGAAGTAAAAAAGCCAGTAGGTATGCGGCAACTAAATTTTAATTAATACTTAGAAAAAAGTAATGAGATCCGACCAAAAAAACATAAATGTGAAAAAGAGGCCAAGTTCCTCCCCTCCCCCCTCCCCCAAGAAACACTCCCCTCCCCAAAAAGCGAGAAATGCCCCCTCCTAAAACCCCCCAAAACGCCTTACCATCCTTGACTCCAAAAAAGATGGGGTATTAAGGTTACAATATTTTCAACCAAAAATAATTGCCAATAAAAGAGATGATACAAGAAAGAAATGGCCAAGTTCATTACGTAGACGACCTATTAGTTACTTACTAAGATCTGCAAAAACTCTTCAACTGACCTTTAAAAACAATAATAAAAATACTTATATCCAGTTATTACAATATTACTTTCCTCAACCAGGTATATCCTTAAACTTGGCAATGTTTTATTTCGCTGAAATTATCTTTAGAGAAAACTAAACATTGCCAAGTTTAAGGATATACCTGGTTGAGGAAAGTAATATTGTAATAACTGGATATAAGTATTTTTATTATTGTTTTTAAAGGTCAGTTGAAGAGTTTTTGCAGATCTTAGTAAGTAACTAATAGGTCGTCTACGTAATGAACTTGGCCATTTCTTTCTTGTATCATCTCTTTTATTGGCAATTATTTTTGGTTGAAAATATTGTAACCTTAATACCCCAACTTTTTTGGAGTCAAGGATGGTAAGGCGTTTTGGGGGGTTTTAGGAGGGGACATTTCTCGCTTTTTGGGGAGGGGACATTTCTCGCTTTTTGGGGAGGGGAGTGTTTCTTGGGGGAGGGGGGAGGGGGGAACTTGGCCTCTTTTTCACATTTATGTTTTTTTGGTCGGATAGTTTTAAACGTGCATGATTAGTAAAAAAACTAAATAATTGAATTTCAAATAATTGAAATATAAAACCATTCAGTGACGATGTTCTCTATGGAAACACGTCAAAGATGGTGTGTCTGACGTTTATATTCAGGACAAAATGTTGACACTTTTATCGTTCTATTTTTGAGCATTATCTATTAACATTTCGCGTTTGTTGGGAGTCTTGTTTGTTTGATATAGTTTTGACATTTTATAGGTTTAATATTTATAGACTTTAGGCTTTTCTTTTTTTCGATCTTGTGGAAGATGCTTTTACGAAAATGGAATTTGATCATGATGATGATTTCACTCAGTATTTAGTAGATGCGTTAGATCAGGCAGAATTAGAATGGAGACATAAACGAAGTTTATCGTGTAGTAACGGTGACTCATTGGTTATAAGAAATGTACGGAAAAGAAAACATATACGGTTTCTAGATAGCGCTGTGCCCGACAAAGTGCCCGACTCGGCCCATTGAAATAAAATCTACCAGTTCACGCCAAGGCGGGCACGGGTGACCGGCACCAATCAATATCTCTTGCGGAAATAATAAAAACGTATTTTTTTTACCCAAAACATTGAAATAAATTTAAATTAGACCAAAAAAACACAAAACAAAAAATTACAAGAAATGCTTTGTCAAAAAGTTGAATGGCGGTTAATGTGTTAATTCAATAGTTTTGTTAGAGGAAAAGTAATCTAAATTTTGATGGATTTCATATTACAGATTCCCGTTAATTTTGAATTCTTTATATATCCAGTTTTCTTTTTACAATAAACAAAAATTACGGCCTCCAGAAGAACATTCATACTTAGATTTAGTGTATGCACTAACAATTAAATTAAACAATTTTGTTTAAGTCCATTCTGCTTCTCTGTCATTATTTTTGAGCATTACACGAAACTTAAAATGACTGCTGTTAAGGAGAGTATTAGTAATTTGGGTCTGGAATAAATGCAGTTAAGTCGCAAAATATCTTACTAATCTGAGATATTTTCATGATATTAAGCAGATGATAAAAATGCTAAAAAAAGAATATTAATGGTCATCTTATAAAAAATTTTCTACTTATTATAAAATATCAAAATACCCCATGCTACAATACACTTTCGTGTATTTTAGCTAATATGTTCCGTGTATTGATTTATTCTATTTTCAAACTTGAATAAATTAAACTGAATAAACAGAAATTGAATTCCCCAATTCAAATTTACTCATTCAAGCGAATTATCTCTCTCCGTTCAGCCTTATTCGTTTTGGAATCATTTTTATTTTTCAATTTGAATCCCGGCCTCCAACAAAATTAAATCAACAAGAAATACTTAGCTTGTATTTTCTGGCTGTTTCTCTCATGAAATCATTACTATTTGAAATTCTCTCAAAATGAAATATGAGAGCAAATTTTTTAGGCAATAATATCGTCGCTCTTAAAGCTAGACATAACTATATAAAAAAAGTCCGTCACGCAGGAGCTGCATAACTAAGCACTTTCCTCAGAATTTGGGTAGTGTAGACTGCTTTCCAGAACAATTTGCTTAAAATATCCTACATAAATAAAATAAAAACGTGAATAGTTCTCATTTTGTAATGAGTAACTGATCAATTATTAATTTGCATCCAGAGTTATGTTTACACATGGTACCTACTACACTACGTAATAAATACAAAAATCCTCATATTATCGTATTTTGATCTAACGCAGGAACAGGATACAGTCACACTAGTGGTAGAAGGCGCTCCTTGCGGCGGCTTTGTGAACCTACGTCTGCCGGCTTTTCTATTCAAATATATTACAAATTAAACCCCCGCATTCCGATTGACCGATTCAGCTCATTTTTACAACACTTCTTTCTCATGAGTTACCCACGACGTATACAGCGTTTCGTTGCAATACAGCAGAAATTACGACCGGTATGAGTATATTAGGAATTTGGGTCCGGAGTAAACCCCCCCTTCTAATGAACCGATTTAGTTTCTTTTTACAACACATATTTACCTGTAGATTAACACTACGAATACCGAGTTTCGTCGAAATATACCAAAAATCACGGCTGGTAGTGGCGAATTGGTATTGTGGGTACGGAGTAAACCCCCCTCCTAATGAACCGATTTAGTTTATTTTTACAACACATATTTACCTGTAGATTACCACTACGAATACCGAGTTTCGTCGAAATATACCAAAAATCACGGCTGGTAGTGGCGAATTGGTATTGTGGGTCCGGAGTAAACCCCCCTCCTAATGAACCGATTTAGTTTATTTTTACAACAGTTATTTACCTGTGGATTACCACTACGAATACCGAGTTTCATCGAAATATACCAAAAATCACGGCTGGTAGTGGCGAATTGGTATTGTGGGTCCGGAGTAAACCCCCCCTTCTAATGAACCGATTTAGTTCATTTTTATATCTCACTTTTCTCTCTATATTAACACTACGAATACCAAGTTTCGTTGAAATATAACAAATATTACGGCTGACATAGTCAAATAAGTGTTTTGGGTTCGGGGTAAACCCCCCCTTCCGGTGGACCGACTTTGGTGGTTAACGAACTCGTTCAATCGTTTGCTAATTGAATGCTATATACCAAGTTTCGTGACGAAAAAACAAAAACTCTGGCCGCTATCGTGTTAACAGACACACATATATATATATATATATATATATATATATATATATATATATATATATATATATATATATATAAATTTTAACGGGGGTCATTTTCGGTGTCTACTAGGTAGGATCGATAAAGATTTGAAGAAATTTTTCAAAAATTCCGTCATGAGTCCAACCTCAATAGCTACTTTCCGTCGGAGGAAAGTGCTAAAACTACATTGATTTTGTATAATATATTTTCATATGGATATATGGGTTTAAAAATTCTTCCTTTTCAGTGGAGTCTAATGCCGAATTTTTAATGCTTATCTTGTTGATATATACTATATATATAGAGAGAGAGAGGGGGAGAGAGAGAGATCCTTTCTGTCGGAGGCTTAGGGTCGATAAAAAAAGCACAACTTTTATCATTCCTTTTATTTATTTAAATTTTAACGTCCATTATCATTAACTATGAATTTTGGGATGGGTTATCTATAGGTTACTGCCCTTTTCTAGCCAGGACAGGGCTGATGCATTTTCTTTTTTCTAAAGAAAAGCCACCACCAAATAGTGGGAATCGAACCCACGACCTTTGGCACGGAGTGTTAAGTTCTTAACACTCACGGCCACCCGGCCTCCTAATTTCTTTTATATTTTTTGGCCGATATCTTTCGTGATTTTTCTCACATCATCAGAGACATTAATGTTTAGAAAGTCTTCTCGTCCTGAAGTTCTTTCTCGTGTCTCAATGGATAATGGTTCATAATCGAGGGCCCCAGAGGTCAAGGGGTCTCAGTAACTCGGTAGTTTTGAGAAAATAATATAAAGTTTTAATTAAATCGTGAAATTTGAAATTACTACAAACTAAGAAAGTTAAATAGCGACATGAAATCATGAAGTTCTTGAAATAGTAACGATATATTCGTTTAATTTAATAACTGATGAATCGTCGGATTATAGGCTGCTTATAATATAACAGAATTATTATTCAAGAAAATATATATATATATATATATATATATATATATATATATATATATATATATATATATATAGATACCAGTATAATATTACTTTTGGCCTGTTTCTTTATGTTTTTTTCTATTTTATTTTATATTTTAAGTTCTTTTTTGTTGGAAATAATTTGTACCACTTAATTTCGTTTAGACACCAGTCCCTACACATTACCAACCTAATTTATTCGGAATTGCATTAAGACGGCTTACTTTAAAAATGACAGCTCAAAAAAAAAAAAAAAAAAAAAAAAAAAAAAAAAAAAAAAAAAAAAATCTCACAAAATGAATACATATTTACAGACGGGTTGTTATATTTGGTGTAATTACTAGAGTATTGCTGTCGAAAAGACGTGCCCGCCTGAGGAGGTGCGAGAGAGAAGCTGTCAGAACCCGGGGCCCATCTAAAGGCGGCAACATTTAATAATATCCACCCGGTGCATTAGCATATATATTAGCTAAATAATATGATAAGGGTCCAGGAGGCGGCTAGCTCCGTGTGGCTTCGTCACTCAGTTCGCACTTACTACTGACAGGCTACTGGGTGGAGAAGCTTGGGAGGATGGCTGGACTCAGTGGGATAGCTTATAGATTCAACGACAAATGTTACGGTTTTCCCTCAATTGATGTAAATTTGTAATATTTTATGAATTCGTGGGGACTAGGTGCATCAATTTGTTAAGGTGTAATACTCCCTTCTGTGATCAAAGTCATTTTCTTGAATTTATAAATAACAAAAAAATCAATATATTTTAATTCTTTATGTCAAACGTTTTAAATGGGATGTTACAGTATCAAGATTCAATTCATCGAAAAACAAAATGGCGGCGCAGTGTCCGATGAACGGAAACCCTCTTTTTTCACGGGCGATAGTCTGCAGGCGGCAATTTTTAGTCTAGAACGAAAAACTAAAATTATTTCGAAATAAGAAGGTTAAATCTAGTAAAGTACGTAGGATTTTAAAGAAATATTAATTTTTTCGAAAATGGTGAACAATTATAGTTGTTATTCATTCTCTATTAAAATCCGTCGAAAATTGGTCATAAAATCGTTAGTATTCAATGAATCGAAAAAACCTACGTACATTACTAGCAAATATCATTAGCTGCAGTTAAAATTTGAAGTTGATCGGGTGAAAATTGAAGATGCCAGAGTATCGCCCGATTTGAAAAACATATTTTTGAGCAAACGACTTTAAAGTTTAATGTTCTGGAATGTACATCTTTTTCCTATGATAAAAAAATGGGGTTTTATTTTGAAATGTATTGAACGAGGACCAAAAAAACTTAACAATTAAAAAGGGACCAATCGAAGCTCACTCAAAAATTTATATTCAAACCAGCATCGCGTTCACTCGGCATCGGGACTTCACTTGGAAAATCGTATTCTTTGTCCATTTTAAGAAGTTTTCTACACAAATACACTCTTGGATATTATTTTGATTAGTTAAGGAAGAATTTTAGCCCATAAAAAAAGTTGAAAAAAAAATACGAGGTAGTACCTATTACCTTAAAGTAGAAGCAACTACCTAATGCAGCGGGGGGTCTTCTTACCCCCCGTCTAATAAGAAATCATGATTGGAGGGCAATTCGGGTCCGAACTATAATTGTCTCACCATGTTGACATCACAAGGTTGAATCAATAGATGCATGAAATAGTACTGGCACGACATCGAATTGAACCAACTAGACTAACCCACTGGATCAGCATAAAGCGTCATAAGTAGAGCATTTATTTTTGGTTAAAATAGGCAGGCAAAAAGGCACTTGAAATACTGAAAATAGGCAGTATTGTAATTAAAATAGGCATTTATTAGGAGTGAAGGCAAAGAGGAATCTCACTCATTATTAATGAAAATATGTATTTTAAATACTCATTCATTTCTTTATTATCAATTTATCACAGAATTAGTGTACTTACTCTTACTTTCCCTTCTTACAAGCAACAACAAGATGCTTTTTCAAAGTATCAACGCTCATAGACCTTCTAAGAAAAAATGTTTTTCATTATGGAAAAACTTCCTCTGCATTATCTTATCATTTCGAAATCCGGAATACCAGGTAAAGCACCATTGTCAGAGCAAAATAGGTGTGAGGATGGAGACTTACTTCTCTCATCCTCTCTCTTTCCTGCTATTCATTATGCCTGTGCATTCCTTCTACCAAGGAAGGCTCTGTTATTTACAGAGGGTCAATCCACGGGTTGGGAAAATAGGCTTTCGAATTGATATTTGTGACGGCAAAATGTAATTTAATTTGTGAAACCTTTTTTTTTCGACGAACTGAAATTCAAAATTCGTTATGTGCTTTTTAAAATGTTTAAATCGCAGAAAATAATGCATAACGAGCAAAAAAGGCAAAAAAAAGGCTTTAAATCTTAAAATAGGCAAAAAAGGCAAAATAAAAATTGTCTCTACACTTCCTAAATGCACGGAAACATATTTATTTCTATCTGATTCTTCAATATATCCTTTCAGATAAAAAAGGCCTTATTACAGTAACCCCCCAATGTGGGTATTTATTGTCTACGTGTTCTATATCTTTAATATTACGAGTATTTTATTTATTTATGTTAATTGGAAAGTTAAATGATAGCTTAGATACAATGAGTAAGGTTTAAGAATATACAAACTAATACTAAAACTGTAAAATAATACTAACAAGTATTAAATTTAGTGCAGAAAATAAAAGTTTGTGGAAATAAATTATAGAATAATTATAGAAAATTTTCAATCCACTAATTCATTTATCACGGGGAAGGTCAACACAAAAAAATACATTAATCAACAAAAATAATTTTTTAATTCCTGCTCGACATGTTTCGCACCTTTAGTGCCCCATCAAGACCTAAAATATTTGAATGTTAACACCCAAAAGAGCAAGAAAACCTTCCAATTATTAATAGTTATGACGTGGGCTGGATGGTGCAAGGTTCTGTTGCTCACTTTGCCGTATATATTCCAAGATTTTAGCTCCTGATGAGCCACCAAAGGTGCGAAACATGTCGAGCAAGAATTAATAAATTAATTTTATTAATTCACAATATTAATTAATTTTTATTTGTTGACCTGCCTGATAAATGAATACGTGAAAAAATGATAGAATAGTGCAGACGAATAAAATACCGAAATTAAATTTTGAGAAAAAAATAAAAAGTATAATGTGCTGAAATATTGCAGCATATATTTTAAATGTATTCATAGTCTATTGTACTCGTACATAAATAAATGTATCAAAATGATCAAAGTTTTCATAAGAATTTTCCTGTTAGAAACAACTTGTAACATATACAATTTTGACTTAAAACAAAAATCATTGCATTTTAAAATGAAAAGTATTTCTTATTCCTAACGGTTCGTTTTGAATTCCAAACCTTTGTCGTCCCTATGAGGAGAGCAAGGAATCAAGCAATCGTTGGGATTTGGGTAAGACAAAGCGCCAATTTTTTAGAAAAATTTATATTTTAGACGTTTCGGCAAGATCTTCGGAAGTCTTCTTCAGCAAAAAATGCCCAGAGGAAGGAGGAATTCCATACTTATCTATGTTCAGCGGATCACATTATAGTGTGTTCCTAATTCCCCCAAGCCCTAAGTTGCTTATGAAGGCAGCCAAAGAGCATGCCGAAACTTCCGAAATATAGATTTTTCTAAAAATCTGCCGTTTTGTCTTAGCCAATTTGCAACTATTGCTTGACTCCTTATGACCTCAAAGGCTAACTATCTGCTCCTCATTATGTAGGTTTTTAAGTTCTGTTCGTTAATTAGGAGTGTCCGATTAAGAAGAGACCAGACATATCTAAATATTATTGAAAATAGCTTATTCTGAAGAATGTCTAAAGATATGATAAGCCCATTGTATCCGAGATAACTCTGTGAAAAGGGTTCGTGGTATGGAGAGGGATTTTACCCCAGAGCTTCGGCCATAGTTTATACATGAGCCCCGATCTATGGCGAACACGCCCGAGCACTCACCGCCCTATTGTTGTGCTCTACCGCCATTAACACAACCACTGCAAGGCCCTCTTCCAACATTCATCACTTCGGCGCGGTTAACATACATTTTTTTTTTTTTTTTTTTTTTTTTAGTGTGATAACTGATTCTTCCAGATGCCCGGATTACTAGCGAACCAATGCGCACTGTGATTGCAGAAAGCAATAAGCAATGATATAAAAAAAAAATCCGACTCCCAAGAACCTCGTCATTTTAGGGTATTTCCATGCAACAAAATGCCGTAGTAGATTTTCATGCGCAATATGATTTGCAAGTTTCAAATTCAAAGGCTTAAAGGTTTGCAACAAAACCTGTTGCCGTAACCTTAAATTTAACCCTATGTCGACCACGTGGGAGAGAGTTACACCGTCGCCTACGTGGGGTCCAATAGGACCCCGCTTACATCTATGGTGGTAACGTGCTAATACTTCATAAGACTACCTTAAAAAAATATTCAATCAATTTGGAGGTGTCAGTGAAGATACCCTCCAAATATGGAGTCTCAAGTTCCAAAATTGTGGTTGTAGGATTTGAAATTGCATTACAGAAAGACAATAACACAGGAAAATGGAATCCTTTCGTCAGATTGTAAAATTCGACCAATTCAGTTTTATCTTGATACCAGACACTACCATGATGCAAACTAATTAAATTGGAAAAATAAAATACATGTAAATATCCTAAAAAAAAAACTTATCACGGAAGCCCACATGGGGTCCGCTCCGACCCCAACCCCAAAAAATAATCAAATTGAGGGGTGGACTATTCTTTATGAGCGATTTGACACTGCGGATCTTCGGGGCACTACTGAGTAAGAAGCTACTCAAATAGCAGGAAGATAGAGATACGGTGGCTATAAGGGGGGGGGAGGAAATTGTGTGCGTGGGGTCCGCCTAGACCCCACCTGGTCGACGAAGGGTTAGAAACTCATTTTTGTTTATTCAAAATTAAGTTCCTCCGAGGTTGATTTACAGAAAATGTTATTAAATTTACAGAAAATGAGTCTCTGTTGAGAGATTAGTAAGCACAGAACAAGTATATATTTATAGAAGCACTCTAAGATGTCAGCCATACGTTAGGCAATAGATTTAAAAATTATGAGAGACTACAATATCGACAAGTTGAAACTTTTTTTTTAAATTTTGATTTGGGTGCATCGACTGCGGTGGTCATTGGTACCTAAGTTGAAATGTTAAGTTTATTTAAAACTAGCGTTTTCTGTTCTGGGAAAATGAATTAATTTTAGTATTTCATTTTATTAAAAATTAATTTTTAAAACTGACTGAGTTTCGTTTCCTTGTCGTAAGAAGTCAAATTCATTAAAGAATGTAATAACAAGTAATTTATCTTTCGGTATTACTTACTACAGTTTAATCAACACCAGAGATACATGCGTCCATTTGTCAGCCAGTCGAATACCGTGTGCGACTAAAGAACACCAGGGAATGTTAGTAAAAAAAAAAAAAGATGAAATGACTCCATAAAAAGCGAAGAGAGAGTCGGTCCGCTAGTGAGAGCCAGGCGTGAGAGCGACGGAGGCTGTGGGCCATGTGTGCTGGAGACAAACAGACGATTAGTAACTGGATCTATTCTCGAGTGGAACACACATCAGCAGTAGGAACATGTGCTAACATCAGATAGCAAGTTATGTGTCCTCATGTCTTGGTGTCAGCGGGACGTATATCGTTGGATGTATGCTAAATTAACGGATCAAATTTTTGTTTTTAGCTCGTTTTCATTCACACTATAAGGAGGAAAAATATTAGAAACTGCTCATTTGAAAGATGAAAATGCATCTAAAAATCAATAAATCATGCCAAACAATAACGAAATATCGAAAACTAGTTGGAGCATTTGTTTAGGGAAGCAATCGTCCAAAAATCACAGCAGTGATAGAATCAAACAGATAAAGGATCACACTTTAAATTATTCATTTCACAAATCAAAGATGACAACAAAACAGCAGATTTAACATTTACACTGACGCAACTTCTGACTGGACACGACTGCAGATTCAAAAACACTTAACAAATGGGTCCGTAATCACCAACACCCTTTTTTTCTCTGAAAAATAAAGATACTCACAACATAGCATTATCTTGTCTCTTAAGATTCTACATTGACACACATTGTGTTTAATTTTGTTTATTTTATTTGTTTGGTTTATACTGCCTCTACCCATGTGAGTCATTGGCAGTTCTCTAATTTTTAGCGCGGTTCCTCCCTCCCCCATAGGGAGGAACCCCGCTTATAGGGTTGATACAATCCAGAAGTGCCGACTAGAAAATTTCGCGTTTCAGAACCCCTAGAGACCTAAAATAACAGTGGTTCAAATTTTTATATATATATATATATATATATATATATATATATATATATATATATATTTGTCTGTTCGCTCTCTAGATAGAAGACGAATGGTCCGATTTTGATGAAATTTGGTACAAAAATCCTTCGTCCAATTTGAAAGGTCAAGTTCGTTAACCAGCAAAATCCGCCTACTGGAAGATGGCGTTTGGGGCAAAATTCGCGCAAAAAAAATCGTAACGCTTACGTTTTTGAGTTCATAAGCTTTTAAGTACTCGTTTTATATGACTCCTGGGCTTGGAAAACGAATGAAACCATTTTCAAGGCGATATCTTTAACCGTTTTCGAGAAAATTGGAAAAATATTTTTTGAATACCGTTTTTAGTTTGGGTACTTAGAATCATGGGATTCAGTTGAAACATTTTCTGCATGTTCTACTTTCATCAAAACTAATATGTTGAAATTTTGGTTACGTTTGGAGTTAAGGAAGGGTTAGAATAAAATATTTTATTAACAGACATAAAAAGTTTTAGTAACTTTGTTTACTTTCCTTAATATCTCGAAAAAGGTTGAGAATCTTGGTAAACGGAAGAATACCATTAGAAAGCCTATTAAATGCTCTAAAAAAAAGATTCTAATGAAAGTTTTGATTAGGCGATGTCAATCGGAGAAATAAGAGCTTAAAACTTTAAAGTAATTGATTTCGCTTATTCGAACTGTTCTTTTTGTCTGTTTTTTATTCCTTGTTATTTTTTAATTGCTTATTGTTGGATACTGTATTTGAAAATAAAACAGGTTAAGAAAAATAAGAAAAACAATTTAATGTTAGAAATATAGATATCCAAGATTCCAAGACCTTGTGACTGTTTCTAGTGCAGCGGACCCTTCCAGGTAAGATTGTAAATCATGACCTTTCAAGACTTTACTACTCACAGGAATGGCGTTAGTGACCTTAAGGGTTGACACGCCATTATAATAATTAATTTAAAAAAAAAAGACTGGTGGAACCAAAATAATAACTGCTTCTATTTTAATCTTTCCAAATTAGACTAGGGATATGAACGGAACCGCGCTAAGATGATGCAGTCCTGCGAGACGGACTTTTTTATATTTGATGGGATAGGCCGATGTCTTTAATAAATTTTAGTACTTTTTGTACTGTCCTTTCTTCATCTGATAAGATTTCATCCATACTGCCTGAGATGCTATTATGTTGCCGTTGTTGGTTGTATCCCATGGATTGTGTCAGGAAATGCTGAACAGTTAATTCTTCATGAAAGAGTTTACAGGTGGGAGGGTAAAGTCCTTTCAGATAGTAGGTATGCGTTATTTTGGTATGGCCAATCCGTATTCTAGCCAATACCACTTCCTCTCTTCTGCTCAACCTTTCAGAGGTTTTCCAAACAGTTACTGTCCCTTTTATGTTTTTTAGTTTGGTTTCCGTGTTTAACCATTCATTTTGCCACAATTTCATTACCTGTTATTTTATATGTTTTTTAAAATCGAGGCCGCATACTTTTTCTATTTTTATATTATTAATTTGTGCTGTTCTAGCATCGTTTGCTACTTTGTCCACTTTCTCATTGAGTTCAATCCCCACATGTGAAGGAACCCATAAAAGAGCAATTTCTTTATGTTGTGTTGCTAGATTCCTCCATACTTCTGCAATGATTGGATGGTTCTTGTTTAGTGTTGGTAGTGCCCTCATCACGCTGAGTGAATAGACATTACCTGATTTCTGGTTACGATCAGGTGCTTGTTGTTGTCTTGGATCTTGATGTCTTCAAGGGCCTGCCAAATCGCAAAAGATTCCCTCGTGAATATGCAATTAGCTTCATGCATGTTATACTTCTTGGAGGAGTTGTCTCTTAAAAAGGCACATCCTATTCGGGAGTCAGTTTTAGAAGCATCGGTATAAGTTTTGGTGTATTCTGTATATTTTTGAATATGTTCCAAAAAAGTATTTTGATAAATTATATTGTTTGTGATTAATTTTGTATGTTCAGATCAGGTAAAGTCTAGGATTATTTGTTTGGTTTTCCAGAATGGCGTGTCTTCAGGTGGAAATGTGAATATCTCGGGTATATTTAAGTCGAGTTTAACCTGGTTTTGTTTTCAGAAAATTTAAAGCCAGTACTATGACTCCACTTTTCCAAATTGGAAATGGTATTTTGTAGTTTCTTTTGGATGTAATCTAATGTTTTTCCCCTGACAAATATTGTGAAATCGTCTGCGTATAAGGAGCATTTAACCATAGGTCGTATGTTTGTGACTATGTCGTTAATGGCAATCAAGAACAAAGTCACACTTAAGACCGACCCTTGAGGCGTACCATTTTGCAAAGGATATTGTCTAGAAGTATAATGACCAATGCTAACCTTAAAAGATCTTTTTTGTAGAAAATTCTAACTTAATTTTGTTTCTTCTTTGTACATATTTCAATTTTTGTCATTTTGAATTATTCATTTTTATATAATTAAAAAAACTGTAAACGTTGCACATAGTAAATACTTGGGATGTACAGAATGAAACAATGAACTCCCACATCATAAGCATTTATTGCCTAAGAGACCATCCAAACAGCAAGCCGAAACGTCAACATTATAGATATTTTCAAAAATCCGACGACTTCATATTGTTGTTTATGCATATTGAACATTGTGTAATGAAATTTAAGTGTTCTTTATGAGGGAGTAATTTAAGTTGAAAAGATAATTTTGCCTGAGTCATCGTGAACAGTATTCATTTTATTGTTCTTTCTCAAAAACATAAGAAAAAAAAAAAAAAGAGAAAGAAAGAAAAATCAAACTGATGACTAGAAACACAAAACTTTAATATTCCAAGAAATTGGAAGGCACGATCAATCCATCACTTATAAGAGATTAAGACTGGTGAAGGCTAAGCGACCAAAGTTTTGACAAGTTTCATCAAGAAGAAGAAGAAGAAGAACTAGATGATTATGAAGAAGTCGGAAGGAGACGTCACCAGTTCTCCCTTGAGGACAGGGCTTTGACAGCTGGGATAACAAACTTTTAGACTATTTATTGTAAGTATTCACTCTCGATTCATACCAAAGAGGTTTTAGTTGAAGTTCTTACCTCTTTCTCTCAGGACGTCTCTTAATACTATTACCTCTTGAGCTGACATTTGAATAGGAGTAATGTTTGTTTAAAAACTGGACAGCCTAATGATGTAGGTACTGTAGGTCCTGTAAGTAATGTATTAACAAGCAAATACTGCTATAAAGTCGATACTGAGAAGACCGACGCATCTATCTTAGCGTGTTGCATATTGCGTGATAACGTTCTTAACAATAGTGTAATTTGGAAAGTTTCCGATGAACACCGCTAATATTTTTCATCCCAATTAAATCCCGCCAAACTGTGAGATGTTATGCGCCAAAATGCAAAGAAAATTTAGATCGCATTTAGAAAATGCGATCCATCCATAGGTGGCTTTAGACAAACATTTCTGAGGGGGCATAATTTGGTATGGGCTTACCGCCGTGCCTGGGGGCGTAGAATCAATTTTATTTAAACAGGCACCTGAAAGTCATCAAGGGAGTTTGATAAACTAAGAACATACATATATTAGAACTTATTACTATTAATTTGCCTCAACAATTTCTTTTTCTAACTTAACCGAATAAGATTGTGAATTATCATTTGTGGGCGAAACCCCCAAGCACCCCCCTCCTTTTTTGGCCGCCACTGGGTCCATCTCCTCGACGCCTGCACATTATTAAGGACAGCTCCATCGTAAACATCAAATAATACAAACATGTTTCTGATTTGATTACCTTCTTTATGGAAAATTTCATTTTACTGCTAAACGCGTTTAAATAATGCAACAAACGATAAAAATCTGTGGAAGCAGAGACAAAAAAAAAACAATTTCGTTTGTTTAAATCAATACTTTTAACATTTTACACAGCGATTTCTTTGATTGAGATCGTACAATCAAATATTTTATCGAAACGATTTTTGTAGGAAATTAATGCGCTTTCGAATAGACATCTTCTACTTACTACCATTTCCAACGTTATAGAAAATATACGTAAATCTCAAAACTGTTCACGCCAGTTAATATATTTTTTCTAATACTTCCTCGACTCCAAATCTAGCCAAACTTTATATATTTTAGTTTGGATAAATGTTAAACCTCTTGAGAAATGTTCTGCTCAATCCGAAATTAAGGATCAAAAAATGTTAAAATTCTAGCTTTAATTTTCTTAAAAACGGTTATAGTGTTATAGGTCCTCGAAATCATGTCTGAATTGTTTTCATTCAATTTTCCATTCCTAAATACCTATCTTTTGATAGATATGAAACTTGTGAACCGTAAGAGCTACGATTTTTTGGGGCCGAATTTTTATGTTGCCGGAAAAACCGTGTTACCTGCCTAATGAACTCGTCCTTTTGAGTTTTATACATACATCTGGAATAAATCCTCGCTCTTAATGGAATTACTTGTTGTGGCGAAAGAAAAAAAAAAAAAATTATGGACACTACCCTGTTAAGGCCAACGGCCATAGCCACGTTGAATACACCGGTTCCCGTAGATCACCGAAGTTAAGCAACGTCGGGCGTGGTCAGTACCTGAATGGGTGACCGACCACGTGCTGTTGGCATTATAAAGGGTGGCAACCTATAGATAGCCCGGCGCTAATGGCCAAGTTGTAGATGCGCCGTAAAAAAAAAAAAAAAAAAAAAAAAAAAAAAAAAAAAAAAAAAAAAAAAAAAAAAAAAACTACCCTGTTAAGACGCTCACAAACGTTATGAGCATTCAGATAGATAAATAAAACCTAGCAAGGTTAATTATTGTTACATTCTAGATACCCTTAAGTTCTTTCAGGAATGAAACCTCACTCACTAAATTTTGTTGGTGTGATTCTTATTAAAGAACCGAACTATGCCATATAAATAACCATGAAGTTTGGAACAATATTTTTCTATTTTTTATGTATATCATTCTTCAGACGCTCAAAGAATAACATATTTGTACATAGCCAACAATGAGGGAAATTTCTCTCTCTTTACTGTTATTTCTGCGAAATTAAAATTGAAAATTAAAATGTTTTCTTTCTGAAAAAATGTCTTAAGCTATAATTGTCAGACCTAGAGAATTTTCAAAAAATTATATTTGTCAAATTCAGTAAGTTTGGGAATTAAAAACGTTGAAAAATTCTCGTTCATTCGTACGGAAAATAAAACATATTAGTCAAAAAAAGCTAGTAGGAAAAAATGGAATATTTTCAATATTTCTAGATCCTCAAATGTCATAAAGAATTTAAAGCTCATTGCGTCACATAACGAAGAAAATTTGTTCTACATTCCTAGAGCACTCAGAAGATACTTTTGGCCGAGGTCCAAATGCCGACATCTGGATGAAGAACAGCTTACACCTTGTATAATAATGAGAGGAAATAACTGGGCTATTTATTTGAGCTATCACATGCCTCAGCTGTATTGGGTCTAACTCAAAATATGCTCTCAAAATACTCATAACTAATGTGTTATTTTTCCTTAAATAATAGTTATTTCACTGTAAATTAGTATAAGCTGACACGAAGCCAAATCGTTTCAACTTTTTTTAGTAGATGACATTTATAAAAATAAATTTGTGTCAACTCGTTTATTTCTCTGAATAGATTTTTTTACGCAGCTAAAATTATTAGTATTACTGAAATATTAATGGGTATTGATGTTCAAAACACCCGATAAAACCATTAAAGTGTAATTTCCAGAAAGTTTAATAATGACCTCATTAGTTTTAGAAATAAAAGCAATTTTTAGGAAATCAATAGAACGACAGAAATGACATTTCTATTTAGTTTATTTTATATATTTTTATTTTCTGCTTCTTCTAAATAAAATCCATTCCCAGATCGGTATGTGTTCATTATATAAAGGATTTTAGATTTTTTAATTTATATACTACTATATTTCATATTTATTTGTCACATTTTTCGGCCATGGAGGCTGGAAAGTGAATGAAAATACTTAATTGTGTCAGAATTACTGCAGAAAAAAAATTTATTTTAGTCCTTCTTTCTAACTTTTTGGGATTTCGTGGGCTCTCTTTCAATTTTGGAATAAAGTACGGTAGTAAATTAAGATGTGCTCAGTACTGAGTAGTTATTTGTGGTACATGTCTGAGGGTGCAAGTCTCGTCGTTGGTAGGGTGCATTTACACTAGAATAGTTATTGCAGGATATTTATATCAGAGAGAAATTCTGACTAATGTAAACCATGTAGAATTTATGTCAGACATAAATTCTACATGGTTTACATTAGTCGCAATTTCTCTCTGATATAAATATCCTGCAATAACTATCCTAGTGTAAACCCACCCTAAGAATGGTTCCTAATTTATTGCATGAACTAATATACCGTAAACAAATAAGTAAAATATTTAAATTAGCGGAAATAAAAAAATTATATTAGTTCTGGAAGATTTTAGTTCTGCCAAATTTATATTAGCATACATGAAATAGTTTAATAGTGTAGAAAAGATGATAGATTGTAATATAAAGGTTTGACGGTGCGCATAAAGTGTTAAGTAGAGATTAATTAACAAAAACACGCTAAAATCTTAAAGTCGTTATTACTTCCATCAAGGCTAGGTATGAAATTTTAATTTGAAAAAATGGACAAATACTGAATCAACAATAATATTTTAAACAAAGAATTACTCTCAGAGGAATAAATTAAATCCCCTAAAAAAAAAGAAAAGAATTTAGAGGGAGATAAGGACAGGAGCACCTGGTTTCACTAATCCCAGGACAATAGTAAGCTAGACTAATCCTATAAAACTGGTGCGGGTCCTATCAAAAACAGGATAGTTCTAATTGGCCGAGAGCCAGGATAATCCACCTATTGTTCCTGTACACCGGGCAGGACCTAAGGATGTCCTGTATGGAATATATTCTACATGCGTTACATCATGTCCTTTGTCCCCCAGGATTCCTGTTGAAAATGGCCTTTAAAATAGCGAAATGTCCGATCTGCAGGAACTACATTTTTTTAGCGTGGTTCCGTATTATAACCGTTTTCTTCTAATAATAAGGTCCTATCGAAATATATACAGGGTGTCCCGTAAATGTCTAGTCATATTGTGAGGGGTGATAGAGGACCTTTAGGGGAACAAAAAATGTTCTATGACGATTTCCCGAATTCTCGCCCATAAGGGAGAAAACGTCGTTTTATTGGTTTTTTCGAGACAAACGTGGTTTTTAGAAGAATAATCGTTGTAGCTCCATCCCAGGTGGTACTACTAGAAAAGGGGTGAAACCTATCGAAAGCTGAGTAAATTTACTATAAGACTAGTTGAAAGTAAACGTAAAATGAATGAACGTAAGTATGTATATCTTACCAAAAGAAAGCTATTCTAAATTTCCTGACATTTTATTGATATTTCTTTCCAGCGTTACTCCTCAATGGGCGGGGTCTGTGATTTCGGGCTTTTAGAAAAACTTCCTCATTTAACCAGCTTTCCATTCATGTATCACAACCCTGTGTTATTGAAGTATTTGAACGGTTTAAGAACAAAAGTTTTTTAAAAAACATGGATCTGTGAAAATAAAATTATATTTTTTTCTTCAGTTTATTCAAAAAGCTGAAGAGAAATATTTATTTTTATAAATGTTTACATAATAATAAATAAATATTTACTTAACACAATAAAAAAAATTACTTCCACGAATATAAAAAAAAATCCTAAAACAGTAAATAAATAAAATACACATTTACTTTGAATTTATTAATTCAGGTAACTAATACTGGTTCCAGGTGGCGGCCATTAAGGAACACCAACCATACATTAACCTCAAAAATTACTATTTTTACCTAGATCACGCATTTGAACACATTTTTACAGGACTATGTATGTCTTATTTATGAGGGATAGAATTTTTAATTACCACAACAACAACGCATGGGCTCACGAGAATCCCAGTGAGTTTCACAAGCATAGCCATCAGTATCAATTCAAGGTAAAGCATTTGTTTTAAAAAATATAAATACCTGTAAAAATGTGTTCAAATGCGTGATCTAGGTAAAAATAGTAATTTTTGAGGTTAATTTATGGTTGGGGTTCATTAATGGCCAACTCCTCGACCCAGTATTAGTTACCTGAATTAATAAATTCAAAATAAATGTGTATTTTATTTATTTACTGTTTTAGGATTTTTTTTTATATTCGTGGAAGTAATTTTTTTTATTTTTATAAGTAAATATTTACTTAAAATTTATGTCAAAATTTATAAAAATAAATATTTCTCTTCAGATTTTTGAATAAACTGAAGAAAAAAATATAATTTTCTTTTCACAGATCCATGTTTTTTAAAAAACTTTTGTTCTTAAACCGTTCAAATACTTCAATAACACAGGGTTGTGATACATGAATGGAAAGCTGGTTAAATGAGAAAGTTTTTCTAAAACCCGGAAATCACAGACCCCGCCCATTGAGGAGTAACGCTGGAAAGAAATATCAATAAAATGTCAGGAAATTTAGAATAGCTTTCTTTTGGTAAGATATACATACTTACATTCATTCATTTTTACGTTTACTCCCAACTAGTCTTATCGTGAATTTACTCAGCTTTCGATAGGTTTCACCCCCTTTCTAGTAGTACCACCTGGGACGGAGCTACAACGATTATTCTTCTAAAAACCACGTTTGTCTCGAAAAAACAAAAAAACGACATTTTCTCCCTTAGGGGCGAGAATTCGGGAAATTGTCATAGAACATTTCTTGTTCCCCTAAGGGTCTTCTATCACCCCTCACAATATGACTAGACATTTATGGGACACCCTGTATACAAGAATTTATTGTGGAAGATTTAATAGTCTTTCGAATGATTACCTTCAATTACCATAATGCTTAATTTTTTTCTAAGAAAATATTAAAAAAAAAAATCTAATATATGTGTATGTGTTGACAAAATAATTTTTTATATTACGAATAAATCTAATAAATAATATCGAGACAATTTGATGACATTGTTCAAAAGTTCTTCCACAATGGCAACATTCATTCGGAATTTGTTAAATATAACAACAACAAAAAATATAATTTTTTTTCAAATCAAAAGATACTTGTAAATTAATTACTTATAACACAGAGTAGGAATATGTAAGTACTTATGCAAATACTTAAACAAATATTGTTTCTAATATTCTTCTCACCTACCTTGTTTTACTGGAAAATAATTATTACTGCTAAAATCAATTAAAAAAAAAACAATAAAAAACTTGGGAAATCGAACCGAAAGAACTGTTCAAAGCAACGAAACTAACACTAGCGAATTTTTAATCACTTATTTCTCCGATTTAGATCGTCTTATCGAAAATTACTTTGAAACATTTTTTGCAAAAAATGTAGTACAATTTCAATTGGACACTTTCTACTTACCTCGATTTCCTAACCGTTTTGGAGATATGTAAGAAATTATAGAAATATTCTAAAACGTTTTTTATTTTTTTTTTCCCTAATATTTCATTAACTCTAAAAGCAACCAAAATTTAAATGGTGGACATATTCTGCTGGGTAAAGAACTTTTCTAATTAGATAAAGGATTTTTTGTGCTACATTTCATCAAAATCGGATTATTTTTGGGCTCTATATAGCTATAGCTCTATATGTGTATATATATATATATATATATATATATATATATATATATATATATATATATATGACCACGGATATTGTCGTGACTTGAAAAGTGGAAATTTCTCTTTGGCGAATCTGGTTTGAGGTCGACCTCATAAGAGGGTTTCTTCCCTATAAAGGGAGGGAGGAAACGCAGTAAATGTTCAATTTCTTTATTTATCATTTAATACCCGACCGTAGGCAGATAGGAGCCACATTAGTAAGCCACACACAAAGTCATTGTGATTTGAGAGGGAAAAAAGAAAGAGCCGAGCATGACTCCTTGTACGACCCCTGGTTTATAAAGCAATTATAATCTTTGCATTCGCAAGACATAGCGCACACACCGCGAGTCGCATCCTTATATCGAGCCTACACCCACGACACCGTCCAAAGGATGTCGGAGCGCGAGTCCTGAATGCAAAGGACTCCAAACCCCACCTCCTCACTTCATCTAAATGTTAAAAGAGCATTAAGACACTCATAATTACAGGACGTATATATTCAAGGAAAATGGAGGGGGATAGAAGCGGCCCCCGGTTCAGGCATACAAATTTCCTGCTTTCCGCCGGGATCTTCCGTCAACGGTTACCAGCTTCGATTATGAATTGCAAATATTTGGTTCATGAATTGTAAACTCTGATCGGCAATGCAATGAATTTGTCTCCTACAGTAGCACGGTTCATGGATTACCAAACCATGTCTTATGCAATTTCTTTCGCATGTTTTATTTGATGCTATTTCTGCTTACAATCCTTTAAACTAAAAAAATAGAAACTCATAATATTTTTGTCTTCAATGGGTTGAAACCAACACTCCAGAATTTCAAGTACTGTTTTCTCCGACAAATATTGTCCTATGAACATTTTCCAATTATAATAATTTCTCAACTGTTATCTATATATTAAAGAAAAGTCTAAAATTGCTCTTGTCTGTTGGTAAAATATTCTTTGTGATGGACTACAAACGAATTTCTACTCGATCCGGAGTACTGGAACTCTTCATTTCTCTCAAAAGTGCTCGGTGATGTTCTCTTGGAAGAAGTTTCATTGTATTTTCTGCGTCAAAATAGTAAAATAAATAGTGACCAACAATTTCAATCATTTTGTTCTTCCGATACAACGGCCAGGTCATAATTGAAGATCACCTGCATAGCAACAACCAACTGTAATTCCAGTAAACAGCGTCCACAAGATGAAGTTGTTACGTCGAATAATACCCAGTAACTAATACTATGAAAGAATTTATTTTTCAGACAGTATTATTGTATTCACTAGTATTTGCTCTTTTATTACAATTATATTATTTCAATGGTTATATAATTGTCCTCATTTTCCGAGAGAGAGAAATTTAGAATATAAGATTCATTTTGTTTGATTAAATCAATACCATTTTTACCCGGAGTTGGCATTTTCATAGCATAACTCCAGTTACATCCTTGAATTAAAATACTTTGAGCATCGGTAAAAGTTGTCAATAGTCCTTAAGTCTACTTAAAAATAAATTAAGATTTTTTATTTATGTATTTTTCAAATTATTGATTGAAGTATTTAAGTCCTTTTGTACCTGATTTAATTTTACGTTTTTAGTTTAACTTACGTTTTCGTCCATTGGAAACTATTCTGCCTTGTATTATTGAGTTCAATTATATTTTTTTTTTTTTAACAGTTTAATATCATTCTTACAAATGTAGCATCAGTTTTACCTTCGGAGACGATTTCATTTTTCATTTTGGTATTAGGAAGTGTATTAAATCGGTAGGAAGAGATAGTCTGGAATATTTTTCGTAGCCAATAGATAGGATCGAACATAAGGTTCGGAGACATTTTTCGAAAATACATTCATGAGTGCAACTTTAACAGCTACATTCTTCCAAAATGTACTAAAAAAGGAAGGTTATTGGATACCGTTTAATATGATACATTTGAAGTTGTTGTTTTGTTTTTTTTTTTTTATTTTTTTTTTTTTTTAAACAAAGTAGAACTCAGATAAAATATATTTTGTTGGTACTTGTTGCAAAGCTGGATGAGTCAAGGGTACCGTGATAGGGTACGAGCCCTCACACCGTGCGTACCCCCTTCCATAACTTATGCAGGCCTCATTTAGAAGCCCCCTTCAGGACAATAACTCCTTCTTGAAAAGTTTACCTGACGCCATCCAAAGACATCCAAGATTCACCCTCCCTTTCCGGCTGATAAATCATTCAATGTGCATCAACTTCCGCGCTGACATTTTTAAGTCGACATCCGGATTGAACGCAGAGGCTTTCGTTTCACAATGGAGCTTCGCCATTGGCGCTTTAATGAGTTCCAATGACTTCCCTCAAACAGCAGGCGGTGTGCCCTTTGTAGCATTTGATGGGATTCGGTGGTGGTTCCGAGTGGGGTCCTTTTCACGCATTGTGTGAACGTTCTTGTTGCGTTTGATTGCACACAATATGTTTCCCGCTACATTCTTAATTCTTATTCAACTTGCAGTTGTAAGCTTATATGAATGGGTGTACTCATTTGAAATTCTGGTCTTTCATTAGACCCACAACTGTGTCCTGGCAATGTTTAGATTTTTTAAAAAAATATTATAGCGAACCTGTTTGTTATCCAATAATAAGGCGAGGGCTTGTTTTCTCCCTTCCTATCTAGGAAAAAACGTGTTTATAAGGTCAAATACAAATTTTACCGTTGGGTCACGAAAACAAAGCTGGTTCAAACTTATCTGAGTATGGAATGGGTCTATAAAAATTTTGATTAGGATTTTCAAAAAAAAAAAAAAAAATTATCTTAAATTAAAGGCCATGTTTAGTTTACCACGAACGCTATTTCATTTGCAAAATTCTCTTATGGGTTTTCATTAATAGGCTTTTAGGTAAATATTTTATTCGTTTTTTTGACACAGAAATGTTAATTAAGCACAGGCGAAATCTCAAACTCCATGTAAAAAAATTATAAACTCTTGAATATTGGTTTAAAGTACATCAGGTTTCGTTTGATATAGAAGTCATAGCCTTTTTAGTTCTTACTTGTATATTATAAGACTATATTATTATAATTTTTAGACTAAACTGTTAATTGTATTAGTAAAAAACGTAGAATTAGAAGTATTGGAGTATCTCCTAGCAATTCACCATAAGATTTCGTTGATACAAATGCAAGGTATTGAATGTGAAAAAAACGCATTTTTCATTTTCAATCTATACTGATTGCTGTTGTACTGATAAACGGCAAACTCTCAAATCTAACCTCAGTGAATGGGAAAGTAACCACTGTTAAAAGGACGAATCTGCCGACTATATCATTGTCAAAAAGCAAAGTAATGAATAAAAGTTTTTTCACTCAGGAAAGTGGTGATTTTCATTTTCGATACTTTGAATTTGAATCGACGATATCATTGATTTCGTTTATACTCTAGATCTATTCTTTTGACCATGGGCTTATATAACCATCCTACTACAGTATGAGTATCAGGTTTCATAGGGCAGTGCCAGGCTCATATACATGGGAGTGAGGTTAGCTAAGACTAGCTACGACTAAGGTTCTGGATGATCTGAGTTCAAAATCAGGGGTGCCATACCGTCCCTAGGCCTGCCTAAACATTATTAATTAATCTAATTTGTGTCTGAAAAGGGGAAATTTTGGCGGCCGGAGCATATCACTGACCACACTATCTAGCTAAATCCTCTAGACTATACCCTCGGGGAACTTGTGGCCTGTTAGGAGCCTTATATATATATATATATATATATATATATATATATATATATATATATATATATCGCATATTTGTGCGAGTGAGTAAACGACTAAGGCTATAATCGCCCAACGGTCGACTGTTTTCGACAAAATTCCCACAAAACATTCACAAATAAACAGGTTTTCCATTCGTAGTCATTCGAGAACTACTTTTACTGTAGTTAAAGTTAGAATCGATCGAATGAGAAATAGGAATGAATGAAATTCTTGGAAGCTCTTCGACTTGTATTATTCAGAACGAAACTTCTATTGATAGACGCATTTATTCATTTCTCTCATCTTAAAAAGAAAAGAAAAATTTCGTCGATTACAAAACATAAATTCAGTGTATTCTTAACTGAAAAAACGAAGCCACCCACATCGCTTTGGAAGTTTTATTCTAAAGCTATCACGAAAATGATCACGTCCAAAATGGAAGAACATAAATAAAGAGATGGAAGAGGCAGTTATGGAAGTAGAAGTACCATAAACACATCGCCTACCCTTCAATAGCTATCAGTATTCCAGGCAGCTCTACGAGGGGCACAATAATGACACGTTCTGTTTACACATAACATCCTCCAGGGTCGCTCTTTTACATCGGATCCCTCATACCGGTGGTTCAAACTTTACTGGCAACTTCCAGGTTAGCCGGGCACTTAATATACCAAGAATTCCAACATGGGGAATTTCTAAAGGTAATAATACAACGCTAGGTAGAATTTAAGTGTTTTTTATTGCTTACTACCTGTTCCCCGGCGTGCCATGCTACTCCAGTGTGGATTTGTAAGGAAACAAACATACAGACAGACAGCTGATAGACAATTTTGACTTAGACTATGACTCTCCCCGTAACAAGACCTACCTGTGTGCCAAGTTTGGTCAAAATCAGTCAAACGGTGTGAATTTGTATAAGGAACAAACACACTGACAGACAGCTGCTAGATGTTTTTGACCTAGCCCAAGACATCCCCCGTAACAAGACCTACCTGTGTGCCATGTTTGGTCAAACGGCGTGGATTTGTAAAAGAAACAAACAGACAAAGAGAAAAACAAACAGACACATGATTTATATATATATAGATTACATATATTTTTAAAAAAATAAACAAAATAAAAACCTGTCGTTTGCATTGTTATTCAGCATTAAACCTCAACCAGGTATACACTGTATGTTTATGTTTCGGATTTAATAGTATGTTGAACGTTATATTATTTGAATCTTGATGTTTGAGTTTACCTTACTCGGGTCAGGATGATGTATCAAAATTAAGCTCCAAGTACAGAATTCAACAAGATTTATCGTACAAATAATGAACGTGAGAGACTCTGTGATTTTATATAAAAATTTAAAAAAATGTCAATAGTAATTTAGAATAATGTTAAGTGGGAGTTGTTATTTATTTAATTATTATTTATATGTTCTTAGCTTCTATAGCAATTTCATTCCATCAAAACAGGACCTGTAAGGTATACTGAACCAGTATTTTTATTTTAATTGTGGTTCTCCTATTCCCATTACAAGAGGTTTGAAAATGTTAATAATATGCCTGAAAGCCACTGGCTATTCAGCAGAGATGGCGAAAGAAAATATTGTGTTTTTGTATTGGCTGCTGTATTTCAACAAGTCGTTCATTTCTCGTATGATATTTAGTTTGTGTCGTCTTCTGCATTCTGAAAGTAGGTATTTTACTGTAATAAAGTACCTATTGCATATACAACAAGGTGGTTTGTTAAAGTCTGTCACGAGATATTCGTGTTTTAGTTTTGTGTGTCCTTTTCTGAGATTTGGCAACTCTTTTGAGATATTTTATTTGATATTACAAAATATCTGGGCAGAAAGTTGAGCATAACCGGGTGAGGCTAGGACTTGGATGGGTGACCATCTGGGATAACCTTAAGCCGTTAGTGTTATAAAAGGGTTGTGACCTGTAGACAGCCCAGGATTTATACGCCCTAATAAAAGAAATAAACATAACCAAAAATTGTAAATGTGATTCCTTTTTCCCAACAGATAAATGTAAAAATAAGGAGTATAAATCTCAGCTATGTATCTTTTCTTTGTTGTCCAAATGTTTAAAAGGATACAATGCTTCTTGTAAATCAGAAAGATATTTAACAAAGAGGTTTAAAAACTGAGATAAATCCCGCTTTGTCGTTTCATCCTTTCCATTCCGAGAGTTTAATCCTTCCTCCATGTGAAGCTTCATTAATTTGGTGCTAAGCAAGATTTGGTGGTTGGCACTAAGCACTCTCAGGCCGCGATTGTTCGTGCCCAAGCAGGCGAAGCCCTACCGGGGGCATCTGTCTCTCCTGGATTAAGCCTCCCTAATCACGTTAGAAGGGGTTCTTCCATATAATTTAATATGGCTACATCTGCTCATGGGGAGAGTGAAAAGGAAGCTGTTAACAGAGGATATTTACCTTAGATTAAGTAACGCACGCGGAAAGGGTGAGGTTTGTCGTGCATGGACGTGGATCTTGCTTAAATAATGGACGCCACAGGACAAAGAGCGACCCTTCGGAGCGTGAGTGTGGCTGCGATTGGTGTATGTGGGTTTGCTGATTGCGTTTGCAGGCAGGAAGCGTCAGCCAGGGGTTAGGCCTTTATTCGTAGCGACTGTCCGAAGTGGATCCCTGTTCCCAGGGAAATTAAATGATTATTTACAATGCGATGTAAGAGTCACCATAACAAAATATAATTAATCCCAGTAAAAACGTCGGCTATTAATCTTAATATTTACTTTTTTTCATCATTCGAATAACTCGGTCAAGCTTCAGAAAAATATGACATTGAACTCATAAATATCAAGGGGATATAAACCATCGGTTCACATGAATGGCATAGCGTCATATGTGACCAAATTGTCCGCATTGTATGGCGTCATATAAGTTATATCCGATACCAGGACAATTTTATTGTCCTATAAATCCCTGAGTACTTACTTCTAGTAAGTTTAAATTTATGAACTGGCGTATAATACTGAACCTGATAGTCCTGGGCGCAACTGTTTAGAGTTGCATGTTGAGAGGAACTAATTTTTGCGTAAATGTCTTCGGAAGGACTGAATATGATAATTCGGTAAAGGGACAAGAATAACTGATTACTCCTTTACACAAAAAATTAAAAAAATAGGTATTACTGTTTGGAAGCTTTGAACAAGAAAACAGGATAAAAGCTTAGAAAACCTAATCCCGCAACCAACACCCAAATATTTAGCCTTTACAATGCCTATAGTGTACATTCTTCTAAAGAGGATTATTTGATACTTTAACTTAGTCAAATAATAAGGGGAAACATCAAAAGAAGCAACAAACAGAGGGATATTTTTTGTACTAATTTTGCACTGTGGACGAGGGTAACTTCCTTTTGATGGAGCAGACCGCAACTTTTTTACGCTTACCTCCCGCCGTGCATAGATGGGATAACCCCAACTGTTGTTGTAGCAACATGTGGTCTCTACGGTCGTCATATTCGCCATAGAGTTTTTTTTCCTCAGGTAAAACCACCACATGGCAAGCGTTTTTTTTAAAGATACGTAATAAATCCTGTGAAGTTCGACCTGCCTCCCATCAAGCCGATATCGCACTAGTATTTCTAAAGTGACACAACTCAAAATAAAATTCAACTGAAAATTTGTCACTCCTATCTATATAGGGGGCTAAGCATTAAGACAGGACGAGTGAAACAAGTGTCCTCTGGTGTACAAGCTCTAAATCTAGGTGCATACTGTTTTGATAGTTGATAACCATGTCTTTCATAGTCATAACTGAAACATTACAGATTAAATTGATTTTTGAGTTGTTTCACATTAGGAATAGTAGTGCGGTATGTTTAAAAAACGTCTTAAGAGTATGTTGATTTCTTCATAAATTTGACAGATTATATTTTTATATGGAAACAATTTGACATACACTTTCACAAATTACGCGAGCTAATCACCTTGCTGTTGTCGAGCACCCTAAATAAATAAATGATAATAATAATTTCACATAGTCTTAAGAAATTCCATATATCCGGTAAGGGTACAAATTTTTCCTCACAGTAAAATTGTAACGGAAGTGACGTCATCACCCCGTCAACAAATTCATAATTTGTCGTCAATAACTGGTTTTAACTTACTTCCACAATGAAATTTTCGTGATATAAATTATTTCTGTTTTGAGAGAAATCACTCAAATAGTTTGTAATGGAGATTTAAGTCTTATTTACTGCTAGGCATTTGCACCGGACTATCAACAGGCCGCCACCCTTTTATCATGCCAATGGCTAGTGAGTTATAACTATCTACCATTGTGGTTGGTTGGCTGATGAAGGTTCATCGTAGTAAATAGGATGCAAAGCAAGTCAAAACACCTCCACTGTTTAATTCCTTTATTTTAACAGAACGTTTTCGAGGTCAGCACCTCATCCTCAGTGTTCTCTTAACACCCATCGACAAAGGACACATTACAATCAAATAAAATAATTTAACTGTACCCATTTGATTTAAGTTAAATTATTTTATTTGATTGTAATTTTGCCTTTGTCGATGGGTGTTAACAGGACACTGAGGATGAGGTGCTGACCTCGAAAACGTTCTGTTAAAATAAAGGAATTAAACAGTGGAGGTGTTTTGACTTGCTTTGCATCCTATTTACTAGTTATAACTATGACGGTGTGAATGAAACGATTTTTGAGGTGTGTCACTTTAGAAATCCTAGTGCGATATGTTCCACTAGGTTGTAACTGACACTACAAAATCACTGGCGGGGCTTTATATATATATATATATATATATATATATATATATATATATATATATATATGCCTGCTAACAGGGCAGTGGCCACATTTGTGATTTGAAATTTTGAGCTCGTAGGGTTTTTAAAACTGACACTCAATAAAAGTCAAGTACAAACCACTCGCGGTTTTCCTAAAACCCGAAAATACTCGCGGAATTCAGAGTAGTTTATAGTGCTGTTGACGTTTAGTCTCTCTCTCTCTCTCTCTCTCTCTCTCTCTCTCTCTCTCTCTCTCTCTCTCTCTCTCTCTCTCTCTCACACACACACACACACACACACACACCCACACATTCACTCTCTCTCTCTCTCGCGCGCGCACACACAGTAATACGCTCTTTCTTGAAAGTAAGGGCTTGAAATGGTTAAAATCCATAGCCCTTACTCGGGAAATGCACACGACCCAATACGACCCATTGTACCCAAGCACAAAGCAGCTTTGGCCAAGCAAAGCATGTCTCCTTTCCCTAAGAAACCCCAATCTTTGAGAGGGTTACCTCTCACAAGTCTGCATACTCCGAACTCTAAGCCACTTTCCTTTCAGTACTAAAGCTGAAAAAGTCTCTGTTCACAAAGACGTGGCTTTTTGAGTTAATATGTATCTTTCAATGGGGTAAAAATGAAAAAGACACTTTTCGACAAAAGAAAGATTATATTTTTATAAAATTGATATTAAAAACTTAAGCCAATAGCGGTTGACAATTGTCGTCCATCATTCAACCATTTGATTATTTCTTCGCTATATTACTCTTTGTAGCAGTAGGAAAACTTTTTCATTGTTCATTCAAGTTGTCTTCCCCCCAATGAACACCGACCGTAAATCAAAATAAGAAAGCATCCGTCATGCAGGAGCTATTTAACTAAGAACGACTTGGTAAGTTTATGCTGCCTTATAGATAAAACATATATAACTAAAAAATAGTCTAAATGTAGTGGGTAGGATCGATAAATATTTGAAGAAATTGTTTTTGCTACAGCAGTGAAATGTTCAAGAAAACGTTTTTTAGCTCTAAAATGGACATAATATACGGAAATCCGGAATAACCCGCAGAAGAAAATAATTTACGAAATTAAATTCAAAATATATATTTTTTGTGAGTACACGAATTATTTATTGTAATACAATTTTTATTTTATTTCCAAATTTATTGGATTGAAGATTTTAATGCAATCAATTAGTTGTAATGTTTCTTTATTTAAACATTTTACTTGATATGTTATCAAGTATCTTATTTGTTTATATTTTAAATAGCGCGATAACTCATTCTGTATATAACATTTTATGGGCTAGATTTTTTTTTTCTTTGTGGCCCATCTCACCCCCAATAGAATTACTCCCCCGCATCGCCAATTCGAGACAATTCAGACAAATAGGCGCAGGATGATTTTGCGAAAATCACTTGATAACTCGCCGACCACATTCGGCAAACAAAGGTTCGGCAGACGATCAATGAAGAAGCAGGTGGTTTTACAAGTCTACTGCAATTTACACGGAATTTAGACAAGGCCGGAGCTGTGAACTAGAAAACTTTTTTATGGAACCTATCAGAAGATACCATTAACGTTTTAGAGAGATGATAAACATCTATCAGCAAAGGTATCTAAAAAAATGCATCCAAACACAGAGCGTAACTCTTCATTGGGCTGGATCTGAGATTTCTGGTTTAAAAAGAATCAATCTTCAATTAACCAGCTTTCCATTCATGTATTACAACCCTCTGTTATTGAAGTATTTGAAGGATTTAGGAACAAAAGTTAATAAAAAACAAAACATGGATCTGTGAAAAGAAAATTAAATATTATTTTACAGTTTATTTAAAAAGCTTAAAAGAAATAGTCATTTTTGTAAATATTTACTTAGAACAATAAGATCTATTACTTTCTCGAAAATAATAAAAATTCTAAAACACCACACATAACCTTGAAAAATTATTATTTTTACCTAGATAACGCATTTAAACACATTTTTACAGGTATTTATAATTAAAAAACCAATACTTTACCTTGAATTGATACTGATGGCCACGCTTGTGAACCGCCTTGGGATTCTCGTGAGACCATGTGTTTTTGTTGTGGTAATTAAACATCCCATCCCTAATAAATAAGATGTCCTGTAAAAATGTGTTCAAATGCATTATATATGTATCAAGGTTACACATAGATTTACAATCGAGAAAACTAGAGCCTGCAAGAAAATTACAAAAATTCTTTACTAAGTTTTTAGTAGCAATAGCTACAATTATGGTGACTAATAAAAAAATCAGTAAGTAAGGAGTCGGTTAAATTTAAATTACTTAATGGAGGAAGTATAAGAGGAATAATAGCCTAAAATGAATTCGAGCTCATCTAATATTACATGAGTTTCACAATGTTGCTCTGGACATTGAAGAATAGGCCAAACAAAAGGTTTACAGGGAGTTCATGAATTTTCAATTGGGCTAGAAAATTTAATGAAAACCCTTACAAGAGAAGATGGATCTGCTTTTATTACAGAATCGCTTTTCATAAAATAGCTTTTCACGGAGCAACCAAAAGGCATAAGTAATATCTTCTCATTAATACGAAATTTTAACTTAAAAGTTGAAATGTTTTACAAAATTTAATAAATCTGAAAAATGTAAACAACCATGACGAAAATAAACACGAGAAAATCTGCTGAAATTATGTTTTCGTTATTAAGTTAGATTTTATGTGACAGTGCTGTTATATGCTGTGAAAGTTGTATGCCTTTTGCATTTGTGGAGTTTCAACATATATATTTTCTACGGTATTTATTTATTTATTATTTAATAAGTTGTAGCGGCTAGGCGATTCAACTTTAAAAAAATATTACATGAACATGTATAAAATAATACAAAAACGGAAAACCAGTGTAATTCCGGCGTTATGATTAATTGCAACTACGTTTGACAGGGTAATTTCATATTGCAATACCAATGAAGGGCTACATGAAGGACAATTTATTATTCTCGAAAAACAGGAAGTACTCCTTTTATAGATCCTTTTTTTTTTTTCTTGTTAGAAAGAAATCATTCATGTTAAGAAAAAAAAAAGCATTCCGAAGGACTGAACCAATTGTTATATCGAAGAGGATATAAAAAATAAGAGTGTTTAATACTGAAAAATAAAGGATGGAAATATTGTCCTGGATCATTGTTAGTATGTCATGGGAGTGGTATAGATAATGCGGACAGATAAAGGCCCCACCATGACATTGTGTATTAGTCACGGACGGGGGAATCATTGTTAGCTGGGGCCATTATAAGCTGCACTTATACCATGATAGTACTCTATTAACTTATTATCACATACCTCACGGAGATAAGAGAACGAGAAGTTGGGTCCCTTTTTAAAATTAAAGTCAGGGAATTAAGAATGATTAAGTTTTCTTAAATGAAGAAGAAGGACTATTATTAGCGCGGTTCCTCCCTCCCCCATAGGGAGGAACCCCGCTTATAAGGTTGATACAATGAAACAATCCGGAAGTGCCGACAAGAAAATTTCGCGTTTCAGAACCCCTAGAGACCGAAAATAACGGTGGTTCAAATTTGCATATATATATATATATATATATATATATATATATATATATATATGTATATATTTATATATATATATATATATATATATATATATATATATATATATATTTGTCTGTTCGCTCATTTCTGGCTTCCCTGATGGTCCGATTTTGATGAAATTTGGTACAAAAATCTGTCGTCCAATTTGAAAGGTCAAGTTCGTTAACCAGCCAAATCCGCCCACTGGAAGATGGCGTTTGGGGCGAAATTCGCGCAAAAAAAATCGTAACGCTTACGTTTTTGAGTTCATAAGCTTGTAAGTACTAGTTTTATAGGCTTCCTGGGCTAGGAAAACGAATGAAACCATTTTCAAGGCGATAGCTTTAACCGTTTTCGAGAAAACTGAAAAAATAAATTTTGAATGCCGTTTTTGGTTTGGGTACTTAGAATCATGGGATTCAGTTGAAACATTTACTGCATGTTCTACTTTCATTAAAACTAATATGTTCAAATTTTGGTTGCGTTTGGAGTTAAGGAAGGGTTAGAATAAAATATTTTATTAACAGACATAAAAAAGTTTTGGTAACTTTGTATACTTTCCCTAATATCTCGAAAAAGGTTAAGAATCTTAGGAAACGTAAGAATACCATTGGAAAGCTTACTAAATGCTCTACAAAAAAGGTTCTAATGAAAGTTTTGATTAGGCGATGTCAATCGGAGAAATAAGTGCTTAAAACTTTAAAGTAATTGATTTCGCTTATTCGAACTGTTCTTTTTGTCTTTGATTTTGATACTTAAAATTATGGGATTCAGTTGAAACATTTTCTGCATGTTTGAATTTAATCAACACTAATATGTTAAAATTTCGGTTACGTTTGGAGCTAAGGAAGGATTAGAATAAAATATTTTATTAACAGACATGAAATGTTTTGGGAACTTCGTATACATTCCCTGATATCTCGAAGACGGTTAGGAATATTGGTAAACGGAGGGTTACCATGCGAAAGCTTACTAAATGTTCTACAAAAAAGATTCTGAAACAATTTTTGATTAGGCTATGTCAATCGGAGAAATAAGTGCTTAAACTTTGAAGTAATTGATTTCGTTTATTCGAACGGTTCTTCTTGTTTGTTTTTATTCCTTGTTGTTTTTTCATTGGTTATAGTAGGATAATGTATTTGACAATAAAACAGATTAATTAAAATAAGAAAAGCAATTCATTGTTAAAAATATATCAGGCTGTACCGTATGAAATGTCAGTTTTGGATTTGTCGATTTCCTTCAAATGTCTTGAAACTGTCGAGGCTCCTATTCCGAGTTCTTTGGCATATTCCCTAGTGTTTTTAATTGCTTATAGTAGTCAAATGTATTTGTCAATAAAACAGGATACGTATAATTAGAATCAATATTTTGTTTGTTAGAATTTGAAGATGCCGTATGAATATCTAGATTACAGTACTGGTGTTGATTTCGTTCTTTACAATTATTCTTGGTATTCCCTATTTTCATCTGTTACCCATAGTTTTTTATTGTTAGTAGGTTTTTCTTATTGATTATAGAATATAAATCTATTTGGCTGTAAAACAGGATACGTAAAATTAGTGACAATATTTCGGAGATTTCTGAGCGAAATACTTTTAAGATTTTCTACCACCACGAACGGCTTTTTTCCTCTATTTTTATCCACTAGATAGGCTTTATTTTGCATATTATTCTATATAAGTTTTATTCAGCAGGGGATTCTGATGAAATGTCGTGTTTTTGCTGTGAATTTTAAATACGATGTATCTAAGATTGGATAACATTAGCGAGTCTACATAGTTAAGAACCGACGACGGAGGATTACTTCTTGCTATGATTTAGTCTACATATGTATATTAAGTCCTAAATCCAAAAAATAAACTTCACAACGGTTACTATGAGCGAATATGGCGGTTCAATGTCCGTAGAAGGTCTGCAGGAAATTTACCTGCTAAGAGTTAATCCTCAAGAGCTTTAAATATACCCCAGGTATCTGCCGACACAAAGACAAAGCCTAGGCGGAGAGCACCCCAAAAACACAGATCCAAACATAGGTTATATACTAAATATTCATAAAGACTACTTAGTTGTAAACCGATTCATCAATTAGCAATCAATAGTTTTCAACAAATGTTATATACTAAATATTGATAAAAAGCATTTAATTAGAAAAAAAAAACAATATTCCACAAGACTTGTTTTTGGTCCATTTGTGTCTACTCCATAGACTTAATTAGGTATATTATTCTATTTTAGTTGGGCAACTAAACTTTGTTTTATTTTGTTAAATAAAGTATTTTTTCTTGACTTGTTATTCGTCAAGACTTTTATTTGTCCTTGTGTATTAACTAGATAGGTTTTATTCGGCATATTATTCTATATAGGCTATATTAGGCAGGGTATTCTTCTCAATCTTGTGTACTTCTTCTTGATCCTTCTGTACATGGGCGTATATAAAAACAATTTCGGGGGGGGGGCTGAGACCAATTCCAGGGTATGGAATACTAAATATTTAGAGCTTGGAATAGTTTTAGGCAACTAAAACGCTATTACACGTAAAATAAAATATGTTTTATGAACTAAGTGATCTTATTTAATTTATTTTTAAGGGCTTTACGAGAAGTTTTTATCATCAATTCAAAATTTCGGGAGGGGCTGCAGCCCCCTCAGCCCCCCCCTCATATACGCCCATGCTTCTGTATCCACTAGAAAGGCTTTATTAGGCATATTTTGTATTGATTTATAGACCTTTGCTTTAGAATGAGAGCCAGATTCTGTAATTTCCGCTTCTGTGTAAAAGTTAGCTACTGTCGGTGTCCCTGACGCCTTAATATCACTTTTATTCGAGATGCTCGAGAGGATTTTGACAATTTTCACGAGATATATAAAAAAAATAAGTTTATTTCTTTTCTAAGCTTATCAAATGGCACTAGGGACATGAACGAAACCGCGCTAAGATGCTGCAGTTCCTGCGAGTCGGACTTTTTTTTTAATAAAAGAGCTGAAATATACAGGACAAGTTCACAAAAGTTGTGTTGATTCTTGATGTATATTACAAATGCACATATGTAAATATATAACTCGTGAATAAGGCGGAAGGTCAATAAAATTACGCCACACACTTTTACACTTTTTATTTATCTTCCCCACACATGTTTCGCACCCTTATTGGTGCCTCTTCAGGGGAACAAACATAAACATTAAATTCAGCCTCAACTTGAGGAATGGAACCTTCCACCAGCAGGGCCTAGTCTAAACTGGTTATTGACTGAACGAATCCAATATGGTGTCCAATAGTCAGCTGATCGACAATCGATCCGTCATAAATTTATTTTAATTTCCAGATGAAATATAGTCCTATAATACTTTTAAAAACAAAATCCATACACAACCCACCATTTTCCTATTTTTTATCAAAACAATTAATGAAAATATTATAAAGGTGGTGTATTTCCGTTTTTTAGCGCGGTTCCTCCCTCTCCCATAGGGAGGAACCCCGCTTATAAGGTTGATACAATGAAACAATCCGAAAGTGCCGACTAGAAAATTTCGCGTTTCAGAACTCCTAGAGACCGAAAATAACGGTGGTTCAAATTGGTATATATATATATATATATATATATATATATATATATATATATATATTTGTCTGTTCGCTCATTTCTGGCTTCCCTAATGGTCCGATTGTGATGAAATTTGGTACAAAAATCCGACGCCCAATTTTAAAGGTCAAGTTCGTTAACCAGCAAAATCCGCCTACTGGAAGATGGCGTTTGGGGTGAAATTCGCGCAAAAAAAAATCGTAACGCTTACGTTTTTGAGTTCATAAGCTTCTGAGTACTCGTTTTATATGATTCCTGGGCTAGGAAAACGAATGAAACTATTTTCAAGGCGATAGCTTTAACCGTTTTCGAGAAAATTGGAAAAATATTTTTTGAATACCGTTTGGTTTTGGTACTTAGAATCATGGGATTCAGTTGAAACATTTTCTGCATGTTCTACTTTCATCAAAACTAATATGTTGAAATTTTGGTTACGTTTGGAGTTAAGGAAGGGTTAGAATAAAATATTTTATTAACAGACATAAAAAGTTTTAGTAACTTTGTTTACTTTCCTTAATATCACGAAAAAGGTTGAGAATCTTGGTAAACGGAAGATTACCATTCGGAAGCTTACTAAATGCTCTACAAAAAAGGTTCTGAAGAAAGTTTTAATTAGGCGATGTCAATCGGAGAAAAAAGTACTTAAAGCTTTAAATTAATTGATTTCGTTTATTCCAATGGTTCTTTTTGCCTGTTTTATTTCTTGTTATTTTTTAATTGCTTATAGTTGGATAATGTATTTGACAATAAAACAGGTTAAGTAAAATAACAAAAACAATTTATTGTTAGAAATATAGATTTCCAAGATTCCAAGACCTTGTCACTAGCGGGTCTGTTTCTAGTGTTGTGGACCCTTCCAGGTAAGATTGTAAATCATGAACTTTCAAGACTTTACTACTCACAGGAATGGCGTTAGTGACCTTAAGGGTTGAAACGCCATCATAATAATTAATTTAAAAAAAAAGACTGGTGGAACCAAAATAATAACTGCTTCTATTTTAATCTTTCCAAATTAGACTAGGGATATGAACGGAACCGCGCTAAGATGATGCAGTCCTGCGAGACGGACTTTTTTTATTTATCACTTTTTTCCTGTTTTTTATGATGTGTATGTTTTCTTTAATCTTTCTTTTCATTCTATTTCTTTCTTCCGCCTTATTCGCGAGTTATATATATTTCAGCTAAGGGTCATTTAATGAATAATACATATGTAAATATATTATATATATATATATATATATATATATATATATATATATTTATATATAATATTAAATAAAATGATCTACATGAGTATGAAACATTTTACGCTAATATCTAAAATTATCTTGTGAGCTTGGCCGACTAGACGTTTCTAACAAAAAAAAAAACAAAGTTTGCTGCCAAAATATATTGCGTTGCAAAACACACAGTATACTTATCGGTCTTTCGAAAATTCATTTCAATTGGTTATTTAACATTTACAGCACACATTCAATTATAAATAACACATTCTCATGGATCCCTACTAAACTATATTAGCATTTTTTAAAAGAATGAAGCTTTCATGTTCCCATGAAAGATATTCTTCATTTCATCGATCATATATATATATATATATATATATATATATATATATATATATATATATATATATATATATATACAGGGTGGCCCAGATACGCGGACCACAAGAGAGATAACTACAAAACGGTTTGAGATATCAAAATATTTCATTAGAGCAAAGTTGTAGTTCTCGTCGAGATCTATAACATAGTTATAGATCACAAATTTTGAATGCTGAGCACATTCTCCTAAGCTGAATTAGCCCTTCCTTAACAAAAATACTATTTAAATAAATTCAAGTGCCTTAACTTCAGTGTTAATTTCAGATGAGGAATACATGCATGTAAAAACGTATCTTTACAGAGAACTACTTGGCGCATCGAAACCCCGTTTGCACGGTTCTTTCTTGTTTTGTTAGTACATTTTAAAAATATAATGCAAAATACGGGTAAAGCGGAAATCTTTCCTTCAAAGGCCTATTTCAGCCCTTAGAAGTGTTATTTTCTCATTTCCAAGGGCACTATTTTATAGATCTCGACAAGAACTACAACTTTGCCCCTATAAAAAATGTTGATGTCTCAAGCCGTTTAGTAGTTATCTCTCTTGTGGTCCGCTTTTCTGGGCCACCCTGTATATATATATATATATATATATGGTCATGGCCATAGTCACATAAATTTGTTTTATTTTTAAGTGGAGTCTTTTAAAATAATCCATTTATACGTGCTAATACATATATCTGTTATTAAAAACACAATCTTCAGGAATTTGGCGTAAATGTAACACCTTGCTGAGGAATATGCTTAGTTAGGCCGCTTCTGGGCAACGAACTTTTATAATTATACATTTGTCAAGGGGACCAAGAATATTCTACACTATCTTGAACAAATTATTGCACGTCCTGCGAAATTCAAAAGCCCAAAATAGATTTATTTACAACCAATTAGATTCTGCAATTATTTTCCTTATTAGGTTTTGTAATGTAATCCGAGCTGGTTATTAGAACCCTAAGAGGAGGGAATCGAACCCTCAACAGGACAGCATTAGTACCCCGGAGACTAGAGGTACTAAAGGGGTTAAGCCCAGGGGTCAGCTAATGCTATCCACTCAATTAGCACGCCCCTATTGCCTCCAGCTAGCCATCTACCGGGTCCTTGTATACATCCGAGCATGATACCATTTCGGAGTTTAACCTTAACGCAAAGAGGCTCTCTCTAAAGTAAAACAATCGTTTACTTTCCTTTTCTGCTGCCCAAAGCAAAAGAGGTAACATAAGAAAAGAAGTAGTTCTTCGCCGTTTAATGATAGGCCACTCGTATATTACTCATTCACGCCTTGTGACAAAACAAAATTTTGAGATGTGGCAAAACTGTTACACAACATTGACTATAAAACACGTACGAACTGGAAAAACGTTGACGTCCTGAAATCATAGTTTTTTTAACTGATACTAGATGGAACTGTCGGACCGGAGAAGTTACATGGCCCATGTTTGTAAACTCAGTTAGATCAGCATACTTACTCCAAAGCTTGAAACAAATCTAACGATATGGCACAATATAAGTACATTTAAAATCTAAAATAAACAAACATTTTACATTTTACTGAAAGACTATGTAAAATTCATTGAAGTAACATTGAGTAAACCTTAGACTAAAAATCGTCATCCAAAGTAGGTAAACTATGCATATTGATTACCCAACAATTCTTCGTAGGCCCGGTAGACGTGAGAGGTAATGCGTCAGGACTTAACACTCCGGGCCAAGGGTCCTGGGTTCAAGGGTGGTGGTTTTTCATTAGAATAAAGAGAATGTACCAGCATTATCCTGGCTGGAAAAGGTTGATTACCTGTAGATGGACGTTAATATTTAAATGAATAAAATTATGTTTATATTTTTACGATGAAAACACCTGAAGAAATGAGAGTACAATGGCTTAATACTAATACGCCATTGGCACGGATCTGCATTTTTACAATTAAATAGTAAGGAGACTTTCACGGCGATACTAGAACTTCAATAAGTATTCAATTCAACGTCCTCCCACCAGAGGACTATATAGTTTTTCGTTTTTTATATAAGCGTTTAACATATTTATTTATTTTAGAGCTTCGTAACTAAGATGATAAGCTCTAATTTAAGCAAAAAGAAAATATAATAAATTTTAGTTTTCAAATAACAGTAATTTGAATAACCTATTACAAAATATAAAAAATTGTGAAATTAAAAATACAAAACCTTGTACAAAAAAAAATAATTAAATAAAATAAATTTATCAAAAAGGCTAGAATCCTGGAGTATCTACAATTTACAGCTGTGCTATTTACTGATTGCTTGCTATCATAAACATTAAAAGCTAGTATGGAAAAATAATGTTTTGAAAATAGCCGAGCTATTTACAAAAGAGTAGGTACACTGTCTATGTCTTCTTAATGATTACGTTCCGTCCTCGAGGTTCTGGTATTTTTCCCAGAGATTTCTTATTTTTCGCTTTCAATGATTTGGTACTTTTCCGTTTCTTGGGCGGTTCTTCACTTCGACCAGTCAGTACAGCCTTATCCTTTTCTTCCGTATCTTCTGCTGTCACCATCCTTTCATCACTAGCAACAACATTATCTTGTTGAGGGTGAGGTTCAGCTGCAACGGGAATGTTGGGATTGGAAACAGGTAACAAGGCCAGCTTTTCTAAATTGTCCATTCTTTGAAATACGACTTCCACAGACCTCAGGAATTCGTCGATTTTTCCATTTTCATTCTGTACACCCTCGGTTCCAGTTTCATATTCTATTGGCTTCGGGTTTACCGTAGAAGTAGGAAACTTTTGACACCTGTTTTCGAAGGGTAAAAGCATTTGGTCAGTTGAATCATAAAATGGAGCTGTAGAACAAGTAGAACTGTCTTCTGTATTGCAGGAAGAAGATATAATTTCATTTGGTTCTTGATGCAGGTTGGAGACTTTGTTGAGGCCATTAGATTCTTTTTTAAAGGCTTTGGATGAGCCTTAAACAGTATTTACGCGTATTTGGTTATTTTCAGTCTGATTTTTACAAGCTTCGGGACATACGGAAGCCAAACGATGTCCTTTGCAAATAAAACAGCTGATTTTACCTGAGTCAATAAATATTTTATACCATATATTTAACAAGAGATTTTGTATTTCTTGATTTCTGTAATTTTTGGGGAGATCATTTTTGAGTTGTGTTGATTTGTTCATAAATTTGACCCATTATATTTTTATGTGGAAACAATTTGACATAGCCTTAAGACATGCCATATACCTGGCAAGAATGTAAATTATACGTCACAGGTGACACAAAATTGTAACGGAAGTTACATCATCACTGCATCAATAAATTCGTAATTTCCCGGGAATACCTGGTTTTAACATACATCACATTTTCATCACATTACATAATTACATTTTCGTGATCAACATGACTTGCGAAATGACGAGATTTAAGCCTTATCTACAGCTAGGGATACTCGCTAGCTATTAAGAGCTCGCCACTTTTATCACGCCAATGTGAAGTGATATTTCCACCCATCCAAGTACTATACTAGCCATGCCTGAAGATGAATAACTTGGTCGATCAACAGGAACCACTGTACTCAACAATAATGCCGGCCGGCTGTCAATAATATCTATTTCCAATTTTAAAATAAAATCTTAGTAAAACTTTATAACTATAGCTCTATAGAAATAAATAAACGATGAAAGGACAAGCATGAAGAGGAAAAAGAAAATGTATTTCCTACGAAGAAAATATAATTAAAAGCTATTCCCCACTCCAAGAGTTTTTCTCACTAATTATTCTTTAATGACGGAAGTGCTTAAAGTGAAGTCTTGATATTTATAATGAATCTTGTCAACAACGTCTATTTATTTCACTGACCTTAAACAATCATTTTATTTAGGTTAAACCAATGGAAGACCGTTTATGTCTGATTGTAATGACACGTCTCTTGATATGGAACTGCCACAGGGCTGGAGGTATCGTAATTTTGAAGCCCGGTTGATGCAAAAGTTAAGATGTCGGAAATATATATTGGCAGGAAATTAAATTTGTAATTTGTCTTTTAATCATTGCTCATATTTTAGAAGAGTAACGACGGTTATTGTTGACAAAGTTAGTTATTCAACTATATTGCTAATTCTTTGGTTCATTCACTAGTAAATAGTAGTAGTTCCGTTTGTGTCCTGATGTCATATAATGAACGCATAAGAAACCACATTGGAGAATAAAGAAAGTAACCAAGTCGTAATTTTCACTTCATAAACCTATGCTGAATATTAGAGACGTTAAGTAATGGGTATATCTAAAAAAAGTAATAATTATTAACTAATAAAGTAATAATTATCAATATTTTTAATTTACTTCCAAAATGTCATTTTCATGATCAAAATGATTTCCCTTTTACGGAAAATCACTCAGTTGGCACGTTTCAAAGGTAAATATCTACAAATATTCATCGATCTTATCTACTTGGTAGTAAATTAAGTCTGTCACGCAGGAGAGGCATCCGCAGCAAGATGCTATGCTTAATTTTTTTTTTTTGCTTAGACTGCTACCAAAAATACCATCATTCTAAATTTTTCATTATCAACGGAAAAAAACGGTGTGGCAGCTAATGACTGCCTAATTATTTTGAAGACTATGTACAACGTGTTTTCTTTTTAAACTTATACCAGAATTTCCGTTAAACTTACACCTATAACTAAACCTTAAGATACAATATTATTTACATACTTACACTCACTTAAACGCACTTTTTCAATAAATACAGACACACACAATTCATACATTCAATAATAACTTTATTTACAATGCATTCTCATTCACAAACTTAATAGCGCGGTGTTATATAAGGTAATAAATCCTGATTTCTATTAAAATTGTATTAATCTATTCAGAGATGGCTCATTTCTAGTCAACAGGTCATTTAAGTTACCAACTATTGGCCTGGCCTCTTAGAGTGAGGTGCAGACCACCAAGATGTGTCTCAAATCAAGGTGCTCCCTACATCGCGAGCATTGGGAACTCGTCGTCCAACAAAATAGTAACCCTGAGTTAGACACGTGTGACCAATTCGGGGTATCACCACGAAATCTGCATAATTATTGTATGTTCTTTTTTCCTAGAATTTTAGGTGCTTCCAATATTCAATTTTATTTGAATATCAACATTATTATATATATTATCTCTCTCTCCCTCCTATATATATATATATAGGTATTATAGCTATTATGAGATAAGGGATGTTTGCACAATTGAATGACCTGCCCGGGAGAACATTGCTAGAATAATAATCCAGTCGAATACATGAGGGTTGGCCATTGATCTGTAATTAATACTTGATTGTTTTCCTGGCTGCTGAGAGCAAACACCGTAGAGTAACCAGTGATCGGTTACCCCTTCCGATTGCTTTACTTTAAATATTAACCATTACTTCCTGGAGGAAATGCTGCAATATTTACTTCCGAGTAACCGTACCGGTGGGTATATTTGCACGGAATCCCGGAGAGTTCCGGAGAGCCGAGGGGTTAAGGTATGTAGATGTTGTAAAGTCAGAGATTGGTACAATTAATAATGCTCTAAGCAGGAGGCCTCCAGAAATCTATCTACACCTCATATTTAAGTCCGTCTGAGCTGCTTCTAAGGGAGCTTTATCTAAACAAGCTGAATATCATAATTACCAAACGGAAATAGCTATTGAATAATATTTCAATAAATGTACATGTATAATAATTGCAAAAAGTATAAAATTATCGCGTGTCCAAAACCACAAGTCCACTCCCTAAACTGTGCCAGACGTATTTCTTATTTAAAATCATGATTTAGTCATTTTAGGTTGATTGGGTATGTACTAAAGAAAGATGAGAAACTCAACTACCGTTTGTAACCGGCAAACAGTGGGTGAAATCCCGAAAACTTGGCTAAAATTATTAATTTTTTTTTTAAATTATCAAAATTTGTTACTAGACTGGTCGCTCATTACGAATTCGATATCCGATTTTTTTTTAAAAAATATCAAAATGGCCGAAGAAAATGAATTTTTTGCAAAGCTGATTCAAAATTATCAATATTTAATAAACGTCTTTATGTTATCGCCTTAATCGAAAGAGAGTATAAGTTATACGTTTTATTTTACTGCTAATAATAAAAAACGTCAATCTCATTATAAAAGTTGTCCGATACATGTGATACTAATTGGGATTCTGACTTGGATACATTTGAACTATCGAATAAAAAATCAAGGAATCGAATAAAAAATGACGGTGATTGTAAAGGCTTACGCACTCCCTACCAAGGGTCGTTGGTTTCGTTCCCACTAAGGGTGGTGTATTTTCTTTGTAAAAAAGAAAAGGTATCAGCCGTATCCTCGCTAGAAGGTTCGATATCTAGGATTATACCTTGACAGCCGACTGACATGGAACCCTCACACGAGACTGAAAAGACAAGAACTGAACAAAAGATACGGACTACTTAGACGGCTACTTGGACCCTCATCTAAATTATCAATACAGAACAAATTAACGATATACAAAACAATCATTCGACCAATATGGACATACGGTCTTGAACTCTGGAGATCTGCAAAACCATCCAACATCAACAGAATACAGGCATTCCAGTCAAAAGTACTCCGTAAAATTGTAAATGCCCCTTTCTACGTCTCAAACATAACCCTTCACAATGACCTTAACATTCCATTTGTCCTTGACCTGGCTAAAACCCGTTTCCAAATGTTCCACTCCAACTTGTCCTACCATCCTAATCCTGAAGGTCTATCTTTATCGTCCCGATCCCAACCAGACAATCCTCCCTGGCGGCTCAAGAGACAGTGGCCACGAGACAATTTACTCACCTAACCGTATCATGATCATTGAAATAGATATTTAGACAGCCACGGAAGTGCCAACAATGGTTGGCTCCTTCCAAATTTGTATGGTTTTTATTTTTATTTTTATTTTTTTTACTTTAACCGTTTTGTTCAATTTATTACATTATGTATCTGTATCAACAAACTTGATAATGGTACATATAATAATTTGTACAGATTTCAAATAAATAAGTTAATAAAAAAAAAAAAAATCCTCGCTAGAAAATGGTGGTAACCTATAGATAACCCATCCTAAAATTCTGAAATAATTATAAATTGACGTTAAAATTAAAATAATAATTCAAAGACTTCGGCTCCTAATAGTAATGCCTCATTTATCGTATTATGATGGGAGCGAGGTTATCTCAGTGGTAGATTGTTGGGTTTTTATCCCCACAAGCTCTAAAGATTTTTACATTCTTGTGTCTTTGTTCGTGGGTTGAATTCGGCCTCCCTGACCGTCCCTAGGCCAACCCAGCCTTTTATTAATTTATTAATGGTTACCTTGGTGCTGATGGCTCTAGCAGTCGAAGCAGCAAAGGGAAAATCAGGCGGCCGGAGAATGGTACTAACCACACTAACTCCCTAGTGAGCCGTCTGGTCATGAATCAGATACCTCAATAGTAGGATCTGCCCCTCGTGGCCTGTTACGGAACTAATTTTTTTTTAATTATTCTTCAACTGACCCTTTTCTAAATATTCTTATCTTCGTGGACGGCGGAAGGTCAACAAATAAAATCTTCAACACTCAGTATCACCAACCTTATTTCATCCCTACATGTTTCACACCTTTATTGGTGCCTCTTCAGGGGAAAAAATTACAAAAATAAAACTTACAGCCTACACCTGAGGAGGATAACCTTCCACCAGTACGGCCACGTCTAGAATGATCATGGTCTGGTTATTTTTGTAATTTTTTCCCCTGAAGAGGCACCAATAAAGGTGTGAAACATGTAGGGATGAAATAAGGTTGGTGATACTGAGTGTTGAAGATTTTATTTGTTGACCTTCCGCCGTCCACGAAGATAAGAATAATTTTTTTTTTTTTTTTTTTTTCATATTATGATAAAGTAGTTAGTGATATTGGTACGCGATAAATTATTTTGCTTCATACCTTTATAAGTAAAATGATAATTTGTAACAATATCAAGAAAATATAGAATTTTTAAAGGAAACAGGCCTGCTTCATGACAAAATACTATGTAATGAATCTACAGACGTTAGATAATTAAACGAAAAAGATCCGCTCCTTTTTCTAAATCGAAGATTTACAAAATCAAAACGTTTTTGCAAAATTTATTAAACTCAGAGAGAACTGAGCATGAAATGGCAGGGAAGCTAGTTAGCAGACTGTTACAATTTATACGGTTCAAGTTCCACTGGTTACGGCATTAATAGCGTTACCGTTACTGTATTAGTCTTCTGTCAGGAATTTAACCTTTGCCGAGACAGTTTTCGGTCCCTTCCTCCTTGGAAATTGCTGTTTAAATTATTGGATCGCTTAGTAGTTGTGTAATGAATGTCAGTACTGGATTCAGCTGATTAATTGGATACTGCATTCCGAGATACTGCAAAACAGGAAGGGCTAATTTAACATAAATATTAATAAGAAAACATTCATAGATGTAAATAAATTAGGTTATTTGTATTCATTTTTCTGAAGCCACTTATCTTTAACGAAAAAGATCAATAAATTTGGATTGAAAATCAGAATCTTGGACGAATGAATTACTTATATATATATATATATATATATATATATATATATATATATATATATATATATATATATATATATACAATATGTTTTGTTTTAAATTTCGTCGCCGGGGTTGAAATTTTTCTTTGGGGCGACGGCTTTTCTCTCCAGCGGTGTTACTATTCGCAGTGCTGCAATATTTCGCCAAATACCTCTCCTTGGTGGAATGGTGCTGTTTTTTTTTTTTTTTTCATTTTTTTCCTGGAAGAAGTAATCTCATTCCTTTGTCAACTACCAAGGATAGATTATATATGCCCGAAAAAGCAGCAGAGAAATCCGGCGAAATATTGTAGTATGGAGAGGAACAATACCGCTGGTGTGAAGTCATCTCACCGTCCAAACACACACACACACACAAATATGTTTATATGCATATATATATATATATATATATATATATATATATATATATATATATATATATATGTGTGTGTGTGTGTGTGTGTATGTATAAATATGCGAATTATTTTCTACAGTTTTGGCTTAGAAGACGTTTAACGGCCAAAACCGTAATTTCTATAGTCTAAACCTATTTATTTATTTTAAATTGTTATTGTATTGTATTTATTACGTCATTATTGATTACACAGGCAAACAAAAAAAGTGGTCTTTTCGGAGCCTGTTTCACCCCATCGGCACAAAATCACGGTCATTTCAAGGACAAATATGTTTACTTAGTAAAAAAAGTTTTCACTGCAGATTCATTTTTTGCAAAATAAACGCATTTGTCCTTGAAATAAACTTCATTTTGCGCCGATATGGTGAAACAGATCTCGGATTCGAATTTAGCGGCCCTCAATTCATTCATTCACTCGACTTCAAACGAAATTTGACCCTCAAATGCTCTTAAACCTGACGTGATGGGACAAAATGGACTCCGGATTCGGATTCAGCGTGTCGAAATACATAAAAATATATGTATGGTGTCTTTGGAAAGTACCCCTTTTTGGTGTGTGTGTGTGTGTGCGTGGGGCTGTTCATTAAATTCTTCAAAAACGTATTACCACCAAATATTATAAGTACACATTATTGGATGGCTCACGCTAAAATACACACTTTAATTATTATTAACACTTTACTTTCGTTTTATTAGTATAATTTAGTGATTTTCTGGCAACTGTCCAAATTTACTTCTTAAAGACTTTACAGTGTGGTTTTAATGGATTGATTCTTCTTCCAATAATTCAGTTAAATTTCCTTCTAGCGCCCATTTTTTCTTTTTTGCCATAAATGTGTGGCCTTGAGTAAGGATGATGAGAATATTGAGTAAGGAAATATTAATGATTCAAGTGTATTGATTAGATATTAAAATTATAATTGATCAAAATTCCGTTGTTGTACTTATTGATGAAAGTAAACTTCATTTTAAATATCTTTTGTGCCAACACAAGTTTCCTTTAAAACAATTAAGGAGTTATGAAGAAGGGAAGAGGGTGCAGTTGTTAGTTTAGTGGCTGGGGTTACCAAGTTTTAAAGTTTTCGAACCCTCTTCCTAGGCAAGTAATTTGAGTTTATATTGACTTCATTTGAAGTATCGTTACTTTTAATACTCTTCTGGGAAATTACATTTAGGTTAATAATAAACACACACATAAACACACTAATTAAAAGAGAGAGTATTTTGATTTTCTATTCTCCCACAATTTTGGTGTTTGGACTAAGTATGATAGTATTTTTTATTTTTTTATTTGTATAATATTTAGATTTTACTTACGTTTGGATGTAATGGAGTATTAGAAAAAAATATTAATAAACTTGAAAAGTATAATATTCGATGGGGCGATTTCAATCCAAAAAAATAAGTGCTTAAAACTTCGAAATTTTTAGTTTTGTTCATTTCAACAGAGTTTTGTATCTGTTTACATAACGTTTAAATTGATTGTTGTTTTTTTAATTGCATTTGACAGTAAGATGATTATTTTAGTAAAAGAAGGTAAGAAAATGAGAAACGTTGTTATAGCGTTTCGAAGAGCGTTGAGAAAGTGGATGGAGTCATTTCCGCTTAGTATACAATCAGTTTCCTGTTGTGGCGCCTTAAATCTTCCTTTTCTATGAGTGTTTTATTTTTTATTTTTCACGACATGTCAAAACCTACCAATAACTGCTGTTATTCGTTTACTAATGGTATTAGGGATATGAGGGGAACCGCGCCAAGATGACGCAGTTCCTGCGAGTGATTTGATTTTTTTTTAATGTAACCGTTAATAACTGTTTAAGTATAAAGTGTTTGATATATTCATCAATGTATTTCCTAAGATGGGAATATCAAATTGGACAGTCATTTCACACTTTTAGCACTTTCCTCCGGAGGAAAGTAGCTTTTGAGGTTGGACTCATGACGGAATTTTTGAAAAATTTCTTCGAATCTTTATCGATCCTACCTAGTAGACACCGAAAATGACCCCCGTTAAAATTTATATATATCTATATATATATATATATATATATATATATATATATATATATATATATATATATATATATATATATGCATATATATATATATGTGTCTGTTAACACGATAGCGGCCAGAGTTTTTGTTTTTTCTTCATGAAACGTGGTATATAGCGTTCAAATAGCAAACGATTGAACGAGTTCGTTAACCACCAAAATCGGTCCACCGGGAGGGGGGGTTTACCCCGGACCCAAAACACTAATTTGACCATACCAGCCGTAGTTTTTGTTATGTTTCAACGAAACTCGGTATTCGTTATTTTGATCTAAAGAGAGAATTCCGTTGTAAAAATAAACTAAATCGGTTCATTAGAAGGGGGGGTTGACACCGGACCCACAATACCAATTTGCCACTGCCAGCCGTAATTTTTGTTACATTTCAACGAAACTTGGTATTCGTGGTGGTAATCAACAGAGAAAAATGGTTTGTAAAAACTAAATCGGGTTATTTGGAGGGGGGGGGGGGGTTACTCCGGACCTAAAGTACTAATATACTCATAACGGTCGTAATTTCTGCTGTATTGTAACGAAATGCGGTATGCGTCGTGGGTATCTCATGAGAAAGAAGTGTTGTAAAAATGAAGTAAATCGGTCTATTGGAAAGGAGGGTTTACTTTAAAGTCTGTTTCATTACAATTAGCCAGCCAGACGTAGGTTCGCAAAGGCGCTACAAGGAGCGCTATCTCCCACTATGGGGACTGTATCCTGTTCCTGCGTCAGATCAAAAGACGGAATGTGAAGTTTTTGTGTATTTATTAAGTAGTACAGTATCATGTATTAACATAACTCTGGAAGCAAATTATTTACAAAATTAATAATTGAACAGGCCTCATAAGAAATGTAAATGAGCAGAACTATTCACGTTTTTATTTTATTTATATAGGTTATTTACAGCAAATTATTCAGTAATGTAGTCTACACTAAAAAAAATCTGAGGAAAGTGCTTAGTTATGCAGCTCCTGCGTGACGGACTTTTTCTACGCAGATCTTTGATACGTATTCTTAACAATTTTTATTGAAAAATTATTATCTTTAAATTATAGTGGTTGTATCGATTGTACCCAGGAACCTTAAAGCTATTCCATATATATTTACAATCTGCAAACTACTATTAACAAATGGGTGTCCCTGTGGTAGGTTGGTTAGGTTTTCCAACTGCAGGTTCGAGTGCGGCAACCTATAGATAGGACAACGTAAAGATGTAGATGCACATGCGACGTTACAAAAAAAACAAAAAAAAAAAAAAAAAAAAAAAAAAAAAAAAAAAAAAAAAAAAAAAAAAAAAAAAAACTAAACGCTACCTTGCCACCAGGGATATAGTAGAAGCTCACGATTAGAAACAGTGTAATAGTTGCAATGCAATGTTGTAATCAGTACTTTGGCTAATGAAATGAACTTCAGCAACGAATCCATTTCGGCTGTCACGCTGCTGACCTATACCGCGCAACAACAAAGCGCAACATCCCTCTCACATATTTGCTTTCTACTTGCAATACGCTCCTTTTCATTTCACTTTCGCTAAGATTTGATTTGCTCTGATTCCCTTATAGTCCGAGAGCCAGCAACGCACTTTTCATGAAGTGTTTTATGCATCTTGAAATTTTGCTATAATGTACATCTTGGATATATGTGTTTCCTGGACATACCTTGGAACACCAGGTACTGCGCATAGGGGAAAGTTACAAAAAAATATTTCCCAAAAATAGAGTTTTATTCAGAAGCCAGCTATCTTTAATGTAAAATTAAGACAATTTTACAATGAATAATAAATATGACAGACAAGGGGTATAACACGTAAAAAAAAATTAATTGTTTTTATTCTAATTTTAAATGAGAGTTTTATTCGCGCTGCTATTAAAACCGGAACAGCTGTACAAGATCAATGAGCAAGAACCAATGAGGGCACAGAAAACAACCAACACTGCGCGGTCGTCTCATGCACTCTTACGGTTACGCGCAGTTTATTGCTGTCTATCATAGGCAACATTTAATTTTATATTTCCTGATAATTAAACCCCACAAAAGTGTCTGCCCTTTTGCATTAATTTTCAAATATGTTTCCTGAAGCCGCTGTTTAAATCGCAGCGTGAATAAAGAACATAATTTAATATTAAAAATAAAAACTAGATACTATTATTTTTTTTAAAATTACATTTTAACCCCCTTAAAAGTGCCTGCCTTATTTATTATTCATTTTAAAATTGCCTTAATTTGTAATTTTTTTCATTAATAATAGTTGGCTTCTGAATAAAACCCTATTATTGGGCAATATTGTTTTGCACCTTTCCCCTATGCGCAGTACCTGGTGTTCCAAGGTATGTCCAAGAAACACATACTGACCTTCTTATATACCCAAGAGGTACATTATAGCAAAATTTCAGGGTGCATAAAACACTTCATGAAAAGTGCGTTGCCAGCTCTCCGACTATTATAATTAGCTACATTCCTTACTCGTTACCTGACTTGACAATATTGTTATGGTTTCCTATGTTGGGTGAGTTACTGGTATGATTCCACCCAAGAATTTACCTTCTATAGCCCGTCAATTTAGATTCAACGGTTCAAATCTTGCATAAGCAAAATTCTAAGTTAAATATTCCCGACGGTTCCGCCATTTGTATTACAATTTCAATAAACAAAAGTGATTTTGTGCCGTGTAGGAACAGGGAAGGAGTGTTCCAGTTTATCAACAGTGTTCAATGTTTATCAATAATTGGCAAAGCTAAAGCTGAAAACAATTTAAACTAAAACCTTGCCTGTTCTAATAGATGGTTTAGTTGCAAGGAAAAGGGCATGGCCTAAATTATGCGTGCAGAAAACTTGTGGTGAAATTTTTCCCTGTTATAACCTTATCAATCTAAGGTTTAAAACGACTTTAGCCCAAGCTTTGGCTAAGTATTGATAAATATTAAACACTATCTCCCTTGTCTGACCTTTCGAATCATGAAAAAAACAGTATTTTCACAGAATGTGTAAATCTATGAATTTATTTGTAATCCTTCTCTCGTTAATGACCTCAAAGGTTAGTGCGCCTTAAGCCCCCCCCCCAAAAAAAGGAAGCAGTATCGACTTATTTAACAAAGTACACGAAAAGTCCAAATACTCTAAAGTCTGTTAACGAACTAATTGTGAATTTAATACATCGAATTTCCCAAACTTTACCAAAATTTACACAACCTTGTTTAAACGAAAGTAAAAACCCTTTGAAAACAATTTTTAATTATTCTGTCTTTTTTGAGTACTTAATTCGAAAAATCTGTTTATTCCCCACTAAATATCGTCAAAAATATCGCACAGTTTAACCACTGTTTCATTCAATTTCCCCAGTTAAATTACTTAAACGTTTGTTAGCTTTATGATTTTTCCAGATGTGGGGGGGGGGGTGGATTCTGCTGGTTTATCAAATAAAGAATATTTTACATGAATATTATTTTGGAAGATACTTATATGGAACATTTTCTACGAGTTAGAATTTTATTTTTTGATACAGAAGAATTAATACGTCTCATCACCAGCTAGGAGTTCCCATAAAAATGAAGTCCATCTATTTTGAATGAATTTGATCAACAACAAACATGAAAATTAATTTAACGGAATGCTCAGTCAAATTAAACTCGGAGTGTGCTGTTCTGTAAACTCGTTTCGAAATTGACGAAACGACAATATCAAATAATTCAATTGATTGACTGGTCAATTTTAATTCGTCATTAGAGATATTTTAATGACAGGACAAGTTGAAACGGAATTCAATTAACATTTTCGCCTAGAGGAGAGAACGAGGGGTGCGTTTGATGGCCATACATACGTAATCAGTCAATTGACCACAGTTTAATGTTTAATGGCGTGAAGGGGTTGGGACAGCTGTAGGTTCCCTCGGGACACCAAGGGTCGGCCATTGGGGTGGACCAGCTGATTTGCAATGCACATTCTCTCGAATCAATTCAACTTAATACACACATCAACTATGTGCGTGATGAAAGGGTAGGACGAAGGATGTAGAAATATACCTCACACACACACACATATAGCTCATATGGCTATTTTTGTTAAAGTTGAACAATAAAGTTCCACTAACAGGAACTGCATTATCTTAGCGTGATTTCATATAACACTCATATCTGACATGATTTGGAAAGCTTTGAATAAAACGAAAACAACACTTGCGCAATGCGGTGCGCCTATGGATATTTACGCCTAAACATATTTTATATGCATTGGTATCAATACTCTTCCATTTTCCAAGATTTCGCAAATCTTTTAGGTATATAAAAGATAGTAAACGAAATTTCAGAAACTGCAAATATGTGTGGATAAAATATATTTTAGCATAAATATGCTTTATCGATGACTAAACTGGAAAAAACGTTACAAAAAAGTGTCCGCAGGCGTTCGCGCATGCACGGTAGCCATGTACGAAAATGAAGACTGTTTTTCGGGTAGAGCTAATGCATATTTATGCTCCTGAATTTGAGCAGAAGGCTCTGAACGAATTTCATCAATTTCTCACAACTTATACTCGTATATCACTTAAATGCAGTAGCAGAGCAACAACTAAAAAACTAGATTAGATCTGCTTCAAAACATTAATTTTTAGTGCTTAATTTACTGCAAACGGCACCCAAATATACCTATCTTAGGTTGAGTCTCAAACGTATCCAAAACTCCTAGTCGTTTATCATACATTTTAAGTATTCGCAACATTTTAATTTTAATTAAAAAAAATAAATTAATTTGGTTATTTAAATGATTCTTTTTCTCTGGAACTGATGAAATACCAAATATATAATAAGGTTTAAAAAAAGATAAGCTAACTAAAGCCACTTTGTGATATTGATTTGGCATCATTGAACTGACACAAAGTAAAGAAAAAAGATAGCTCGTTGTTAATAATAGCCCCACTTGATACGCAGTTAAAAAAAAAAATTGAATCACCAAAAAAGTTTAATGACTAACATAAAATAATTCTTAGTTTTAAAAGTAACTAAATAATCATAATACATTGTATATGAATCCCGTATATAATACATTTTTTTTTCAAAAGGAAAGAAAAAAAAGTCTGGGAGGTCTGGTGAGGAAATGAGATATCTGTTTCCTATTATGTAATTGAGTCGTTGAGATGGGACAGCTGGCGATGAAGCCGTAAATTACAAGAATCCCTGTAGATGCACTGCGTCCTGATTGGAGCCGACTTGAAGAGCTCCCGGGTGTAGCTTGTTAGCTGCAGATGGAGGATGTGGGGATAACACATCACGGAGGAAATAGAGGTCGGCATTGGAAGCTTTGAATAGGAAACGAATGCTGATGGTGTTTGATGTAGGGATTCGTTTAATAAAACCTGTTGAAATAACGAAGTGAAAATTGGAACACCCTGACAGTGGTTCATAAACCATTTTTTATAGTCCAGAGAAGAAACATGAACGTTTTTACACGCAGGAACTGCGAACTCACAGCGTATTTCCGTGTAATACTTCAATCTGTTGTGATTTGGATAGCTTACAACAAAAACTCCTTCAACAGAACGAAACGATTTTTTGGAATTAAGAAGTCATATCCACTTAGCACCATGTCTAAAAAATTTTTGAAATATTTAAGAAAGTGAACTTAAAGCTCACATCTACAAACGCTTGCCGATATAATAATATATATATATATATATATATATATATATATATATATATATATATATACTTCCTCTTTACCTAAAATAATCAAACTTATTGTAGCGTAGTTTTGACTTTGAAGTAGAGTATCTAAGGAAGACTGCCACTAAATAGACAAAATTCTACAATAGGTGCTCAAATAAAAAAGGCTCCATAATGTAATCAAATCCTATGTAGGCTATTTTTGTTTAAATATAGTTATTATTTTGAATATTTAAAGAATATAAACCAAAAAAAAGAAACTATTTTTTCTTTGAAAATTGAATGATTAGGGATAAAAATTTATTTTAAGACCTCTACAACCTATCTAGACAACTTATTGCAGGTATACTACGACTAAACTTAATAAAACCTACTCTAAGTATATGTAGATATGTTTATAATTTAAATTTAAATATATCAGATAAAAAAATTTACATTAATTATATAACAATTATATATATATATACATATATTTCGGTGATGAAAAAGAGTAACGGAAGTGACGTCATTCGTCAACTTATGGCGAGCAATTTTTGCACGAAAATAAATTCGTAATTCGGTGGGAAAATTGATTTTTAATCATTGCTGAGAAGTACTGATGTAAAAGAGTAACGTAAATTGACGGATAGATGCAATTAATGTACATTTTATTACAAGAAATGAATTACTGATTTTTATTTACTTTGCAAATGGCATTTTCATGATCAAAATGATTTCCCATTAGAAAGAAAACGTTCATTTATTTTTTAAGGAAGCTAAAACGGTTTACTCCATGTTTGAAAAATAAAAGCTGTTTTCTCCAGTTTGATTATCATTGTTGCATTATGATACGTGTTTCTCTCTAAATATCTCCTTGTAAAATACATACATTTAACTGCAAGCAGACCAGGTGCTGGATATAATTGCAAGTGATCCGTATCGAAAATGAGATTGGTAAATGTATTCTAGGAGAGGAAGCGTCAGAGAGTTAATTGTACCCTAAGGCTCCAAATGAACGTAATGGAACAACACTTTGGGAGAACAAACTGAAATAAGAGATAATAAGAAAAAACTACGCCATCTAATTAGGACTTCTGGGTGATTTATTTGTGTATGTAAATACTCGGAGGGAAGAAACGCTCTATTCCAAAGTGCTCCTGGAAGCGTGAAGAGCCCTTTTTTCTGGGCCCGGAGAGTCGGTAATGAAAGAGTTACGGCCGATATAGCCTAATTAAGAAAAGGCGGGAGTCTGTATCGTTTTCCGCGGGAAATGGCTTTCTCTCTTTTCTCTGTCTCGGTTTACTTTATTTATGCTCGGGCAGAGCGCTCTGTCGGTGTTGGAACGAATTAAAAGCCCATTTGTCTCTGGGGGTGGAAGAAGTTTTTACCCTTGGGTGATTAGTGCGGGCATCTGGCCACGCTGGAGGCGACACCACCGAACACATCCCGTTTTCTTCCTTAGTCTCTATTTTAAGGCAGATAATTCTTATTAAAGTTTCCGTTCATCTGAGGATTGTACTGATTTACTCCTGGCCGGTATTACACAAACCTCATATCATTTAAGACACCATCCAATACTAATAGAAACGAATTAGATAATATATATTATTTGCAATCTGCAGTAATAAAGGTACATACGAATTGCAATTCATAAGTGATAAATGGCTCCTCAAGAGTCTTTTCTTTACGTTATTTCCCGTGGACTTCTAAAATTATGATTAGGGAATGAGTTGATAAAGTTCAAAGAAAATATTAGGCATTTCCGGTGAAACATAGCGGTTCGAACTTGAAAGAACGAGATCCCCTTGGTCTGTTCCTAAGGGTGCCCATAAACGGTAAGGAATATCTTAAGATTTGGACTACGATGTCCAAAGGTTGAAATATTCCTTACATTCTATGAGACAGCCTTGAGGCCAGAGTTGAACATTACAGTCCATCGCAATAGAATGAAAACACGAATAGATTAACTTTATAGTTCAGGCCAGACTTGTAAGGTCAAGAGGATATTTGCTTCACATACAGTTGGTCTACTATAACTGGACTGTGTGGAAATTTCTTAACTTATCGTCTATGTTCTAGACCCGAACAGTACAAATCTTGAGGCCAAACTGTGCGGTCCCGGCCTTGAGATTTGTACAGAACATGTATGGCCTCCTTAAGGCTAGGTAGATGCGTTTCTTCTTAACGAGTCTTTGTTTAATTGCTATAATAAATCGGCAAAAAGTCGTGATTATATGGCACAGTTTTTTCTTATTATTTCTTATTTCAGTTTGTTCGACCAATGTACTGTTCCCGTGTCTATGTATGGGCTGGACACCTAAACCCCTTTTAATTCGATCAAATCGCTTTAAGGCATCGTTTCCAACTTCTAAAGGCATACCATTCTCAAATAAGCTACATTGAATTAGACCAAAAGCAAACTTCTAAACAAAACTATCTTTTGACCGCGAATTTCATATTTTAAACCGTTTTCAGGTGCTCAGAATCGGCTGCAAATTAATTATCTAATACATTTATTTACTTATATAACATTTTACACAAAGGTAGATCCAACAAACATTTATCAAAAATTCTAAAGTGGCATCAGATACGCCTTTAAAAGAGGAAGTAAGTGTAATTTGAAACGAAGGATAATGAAATAAATATACACAAACAGTAGTTGCAGGTGACTATTTAATCGTCTGCCTACCACCTCATCACAAATATATGATAGTTAAAAAAACATCCAATTAGTAAAATATAACAATTAAAATATCATTGCTTATTTTTGTATATATATATATATATATATATATATATATATATATATATATATATATATTATATATCCACGAATTATCTTCTGGGCTATTAGCCATGGGCGTATATATGGCCCATAACCTATAACATATATAGGCTCATAACAGCCTATATACCTATAACAGCGTAAAATGTCTTCTACATTTAACCTGGTCTACTAGGTGTCTAGAAGACCTTAAAACTAACTATTTTACACTAAAATATTTAAAATTTTCCCCACACCCCAAATGCCTAGGTTCTACCAGCCCCCCAGCCCCGAAATTATTTCCTATATACGCTAGTGCCATTAGCGCCGGGCTAGCTGTAGGATTCCACCCTTTAATTAGTTTCAACGTCAGGTGGTTTTCCCTGTTGCGTGTTCTTAATTCAAGTACTTGCCTCTCCGGACGTTGCTTAACTTCGGTGATCAATGCAGTAGGCTATGGTCTCCTTCCTTTTTCCCCTAGCCAAAAGTGCCAAATTGCCTTAAATAACTGAAACAGTCTATTTCTCAATTCGACTCTGACTAAAAATGCATAATAACTACCGAAATACTTTAAGACTAATTATCGCAGGAACCAAACAAAAGGCAGGTGATATCCATCCAAATGGGTGCAATTGCGCCTATTGAGATTCACGAGCAATTAAACCATAACTATGGCCTACCACCCTAGTAGGCCGTCCAGCAAGGACATGTGTCCCTTTGTTGCAGGGGAAGGACACCTTTTTTCCCCCGGGACTCAGGAAGGACACTCATTAAGGAACAGGTACGGGTTAGTCCTGAGTTACTGCACACAAAACAGCAACAATGCAACAAATGCATCCTACAAGCCTTGTTCCCTGTTCCTCATTAACCTCCTACAACTAGTTTAATCATCGCTTATTAATTCGAAATTGGGGTCTTTTTGCGAATACCACATCCAGTTATTTGTGAGGTATCTGTAGTGATTATAACAGTGATCCAGAGCACCCGCATAACTCATTAGTGTTTATATTGGCTGTTCATATGGGCAATTCTATTAATTGTTGCTGATAGTGATGTAACCTTTAACACTCACGTCAATCCAAATGGTAATAATTAATAGAATTCTATTAATTTTATCGAGTTGGATTGACTAGAGCTTTCATATCTTCTTAGCGAGCGAAAACGCTTAGCACGTATGCCTATAATGCAAAATAAATATAAAATATAAATATGTTATAGAACAACCGACAATGGGGTCTCCCGTGGTCTAGTGGCTAGCGCACTGGATTCATAAGCGGGAGATGGTGGGTCCGATCCCCACCGGCGACAGGAATTTTCTCATCTCGCGCTCGAGAAAATTCCTGGCTGCACCCTGGAGGCCGGCGCTAATGGCCAAGATTTGTCGACGCGACATAAAAAAAAAAAAAAAAAAAAAAAAAAAAAAAAAAAAAAAAAAAAAAAAAAAAAAAAAAAAAACGACAACCGAAGAGGCCCCTAAGCTTCACAATTACCATTGATTTTTATAATATTAACATTTTTAAATATATTCTGCTTATTTTAATCTATGTTGTACAAGCCTAAAAGTATTACAAATACAAGTTATCTAAGGGTTAATTCACCATTATGTCGCATCACCACAATGTTTGACCCCCGTAAAATCCTCAAGAAAAGCGAGTAATAATTTTTTTATTAACCTATGGAGTACTTAGGTTTTTATACAGGTTTGCTTGTATTTTTAATTTATTCATCATCAATGGTTGTCATTCATTAATTACAAAGGCGTATAATTAATTATGCGGCCTTTTCAGTGTATCTCATAACATAGAACAATAAAACAACTTGTTTAATTTATGAGAAAAAAGTTTACATTTTATCTTCGTAATCTACATCAAGATGTTTGGATCGGTTGAGCTCTGGCTGGAAGTTAAAAAAGAAAGACTACGATATCCTGCAACATTAAATCTAGTTTCACCGACGGGCTGCAAACGATCCCAGAACTCTATCTTAGGTCTAGAAATATGTCTGATTCAGGAAGTATTAATTTCTGCATAGTTCTTATGGTGATCATTTTTAATTATTTATTTCCCTATGAAAGAAATAAATTTGAAAAGGCTATCTGGGTAAGAAATTAAATTTAAAACAAACAGATCATCCAGTTATTTGTAAGTATCTACTCAGCTATGTAGGGATAAATAAATACAACTTATGGTAGATAAAATGATGTTTTGTAAACATATATCCTTTTAATACCTTATCCTGATATTTACTGTTTTAATAATAATAAGATTTTATATTACTGTTTATTTTTCTGAGGTTCTTTTGTTTAACAAAAATGTTAACATTTTCTAAATCAGAAATGTCTCTTCTACCATAGCCGTTATTTTTGACAGTTCCACCTGCTGATTTTAATAGCTGCTCTGACTTTTTTACATTTACTTTTTCAAACATGGCTCAATTATTTGATGCATATTGTAATTAATTTCCTTAACTTTCAGTTTATCTTTTATTCTAATTTTTAGTTTTATGTATTTGAATCTAAGATATGTTGCCTAAGTCCCTGTTGTGATTTATCAGGCTGTACCGTATGAAAAGTCAGTTTTGTTTACTTTGCGATTTAATCCTTTCCCTTTTTTATTTAATTATTTACAAACATTATTGCTATTCATATAAAAGCTCTTTTATTCCTATTATTTAATCAGTAACTTGCGTACTGTGTTGTGAGAACGATCCTCTGAGAAAAAAATAAAACTTAAATTATGACTTGAACGGAAATCCGTATTATTTTTCGTTATGAATTTAAGTTCGTCATAGCGCTGCTGAGGCGTTAATGAACATTACCACGGCGTTCGGGCAGGGAACGGAGCTCTATTACGCTGGAACAGCAACATTGCAACCCCAACTTCTAACATACTCAGTAATTTGTTGCTAATTTGTTACACTATTTTCAAATTTGTTGCTCCGGCCGTTTCTGAGAAAACGTGGCTGTGCTAGCGTAATATTACGCCAGCACAGCCACCCCCGTAACTTTTGATCTAATTGTCTGATGAAATTAAGATTGGTACCAGAATTTGTTGCTAATTTGTTGCTCTAGAATGACACCAACCACGAATTTGTCGCTCCAGCCGTTTCCGAGAAAACGTGGCTGTGCTACCGTAATATTACGCCAGCACAGCCACCCTTGTAACTTTTGATCTAATTCTCTGACGAAATTCAGATTGGTACGAGAATTTGTTGCTAATTTGTTGCTCTAGAATGACACCAATCACGAATTTGTCGCTCCAGCCGTTTCCGAGAAAACGTGGCTGTGCTAGCGTAATATTACGCCAGCACAGCCACCCCCGTAACTTTTGATCTAATTGTCTGACGAAATTCAGATTGGTACGAGAATTTGTTGCTAATTTGTTGCTCTAGAATGACACCAATCACGAATTTGTCGCTCCAGCCGTTTCCGAGAAAACGTGGCTGTGCTAGCGTAGTATTACGCCAGCACAGCCACCCCCGTAACTTTTGATCTAATTGTCTGACGAAATTCAGATTGGTACGAGAATTTGTTGCTAATTTGTTGCTCTAGAATGACACCAATCACGAATTTGTCGCTCCAGCCGTTTCCGAGAAAACGTGGCTGTGCTAGCGTAATATTACACCAGCACAGCCACCCTTGTAACTTTTGATCTAATTCTCTGACGAAATTCAGATTGGTACGAGAATTTGTTGCTAATTTGTTGCTCTAGAATGACACCAATCACGAATTTGTCGCTCCAGCCGTTTCCGAGAAAACGTGGCTGTGCTAGCGTAATATTACGCCAGCACAGCCACCCTTGTAACTTTTGATCTAATTCTCTGACGAAATTCAGATTGGTACGAGAATTTGTTGCTAATTTGTTGCTCTAGAATGACACCAATCACGAATTTGTCGCTCCAGCCGTTTCCGAGAAAACGTGGCTGTGCTAGCGTAATATTACGCCAGCACAGCCACCCCCGTAACTTTTGATCTAATTGTCTGACGAAATTCAGATTGGTACGAGAATTTGTTGCTAATTTGTTGCTCTAGAATGACACCAATCACGAATTTGTCGCTCCAGCCGTTTCCGAGAAAACGTGGCTGTGCTAGCGTAATATTACGCCAGCACAGCCACCCCCGTAACTTTTGATCTAATTGTCTGACGAAATTCAGATTGGTACGAGAATTTGTTGCTAATTTGTTGCTCTAGAATGACACCAATCACGAATTTGTCGCTCCAGCCGTTTCCGAGAAAACGTGGCTGTGCTAGCGTAATATTACGCCAGCACAGCCACCCCCGTAACTTTTGATCTAATTGTCTGACGAAATTCAGATTGGTACGAGAATTTGTTGCTAATTTGTTGCTCTAGAATGACACCAATCACGAATTTGTCGCTCCAGCCGTTTCCGAGAAAACGTGGCTGTGCTAGCGTAATATTACGCCAGCACAGCCACCCCCGTAACTTTTGATCTAATTGTCTGACGAAATTCAGATTGGTACGAGAATTTGTTGCTAATTTGTTGCTCTAGAATGACACCAATCACGAATTTGTCGCTCCAGCCGTTTCCGAGAAAACGTGGCTGTGCTAGCGTAATATTACGCCAGCACAGCCACCCCCGTAACTTTTGATCTAATTGTCTGACGAAATTCAGATTGGTACGAGAATTTGTTGCTAATTTGTTGCTCTAGAATGACACCAATCACGAATTTGTCGCTCCAGCCGTTTCCGAGAAAACGTGGCTGTGCTAGCGTAATATTACGCCAGCACAGCCACCCCCGTAACTTTTGATCTAATTGTCTGACGAAATTCAGATTGGTACGAGAATTTGTTGCTAATTTGTTGCTCTAGAATGACACAAATCACGAATTTGTCGCTCCAGCCGTTTCCGAGAAAACGTGGCTGTGCTAGCGTAATATTACGCCAGCACAGCCACCCTTGTAACTTTTGATCTAATTCTCTGACGAAATTCAGATTGGTACGAGAATTTGTTGCTAATTTGTTGCTCTAGAATGACACCAATCACGAATTTGTCGCTCCAGCCGTTTCCGAGAAAACGTGGCTGTGCTAGCGTAATATTACGCCAGCACAGCCACCCCCGTAACTTTTGATCTAATTGTCTGACGAAATTCAGATTGGTACGAGAATTTGTTGCTAATTGGTTGCTCTAGAATGACACCAATCACGAATTTGTCGCTCCAGCCGTTTCCGAGAAAACGTGGCTGTGCTAGCGTAGTATTACGCCAGCACAGCCACCCCCGTAACATTTGATCTAATTGTCTGACGAAATTCAGATTGGTACGAGAATTTGTTGCTAATTTGTTCTCTAGAATGACACCAATCACGAATTTGTCGCTCCAGCCGTTACCGAGAAAACGTGGCTGTGCTACCGTAATATTACGCCAGCACAGCCACCCCCGTAACTTTTGATCTAATTGTCTGACGAAATTCAGATTGGTACGAGAATTTGTTGCTAATTTGTTGCTCTAGAATGACACCAATCACGAATTTTTCGCTCCAGCCGTTTCCGAGAAAACGTGGCTGTGCTACCGTAATATTACGCCAGCACAGCCACCCCTGTAACTTTTGATCTAATTGTCTGACGAAATTCAGATTGGTACGAGAATTTGTTGCTAATTTGTTGCTCTAGAATGACACCAATCACGAATTTGTCGCTCCAGCCGTTGCCGAGAAAACGTGGCTGTGCTACCGTAATATTATCACCCTATATATATATATATATATATATATATATATATATATATATATATATATATATATATATATAGGGTGTCCTGTAAATGTCTAGTCATATTGTGAGGGGTGATAGAGGACCCTTGGGGGAACCAAAAATGTTCTATAACGATTTCCCGAGTTCTCAACCATAATGGAGAAAACCTCGTTTTATTGTTTTTTCAAGACAAACGTGGTTTTTAGAAAAATAATCGTTGTAGCTCCGTCCCAGGTGATTCTACTAGAAAGGGAGTGAAACCAATCGAAAGCTGAGTAAATTTACTATAAGAATAGTTGGAAGTAAACGTATAAATGATTGAATGTAAGTATGTATATCTTACCAAAAAAAGCTATTCTAAATTTCCTGACATTTTTTTGATATTTCTTTCCAGCGTTACTCCTCAATGGGCAGAATTAGAGATTTCCGGGTTTCAGAAAAACTTCCCAATTTAATTATCTTTCCATTCATGTATCACAACCCTGTATTGAAGTATTTGAACGGTTTTATAACAAAAGTTTTAGAAAATTACTTCCACGAACATAAAAAAAATGCCTGAAACAGTAAATAAAATACAAATTTATTTTGATTTTATTAATTAAGGTGCCTAATACTGGGTCCAGGAGGCGGCCATTAAGGAACCCCAACTATACATTAACCTCAAAAATTATTATTTTTACCTAGATCACGCACGCATTTGAACACACTTTTACAGGTATTTATATTTAGAAAACAAATGCTTTACCTTGAATTGATACTGATTGCTACGCTTATGAAACTCACAGGGATTCTCGTGAGCCCATACGTTTTTGTTGTGGTAATTAAAAATTCTATCCCTCATAAATAAGATGTACATAGTCCAGTAAAAATGTTTTCAAATGCTAGGTAAAAATAATAATTTCGAGGTTAATATATAGTTGGGGATCCTTAATGGCCGCCTCCTGGACCCAGTATTAGGTACCTGGATTAATAAATTCAAAATAAATGTGTATTTTATTTATTTACTGTTTTAGAATTTACAATATCTTTCTTTTGGTAAGATATACATACTTACATTCAATCATTTTTACGTTTACTCCCAGCCAGTCTTATAGTAAATTTACTCAGCTTTCGATTGGTTTCACTCCCTTTCTAGTAGTACCACCTGGGACGGAGCTACAAGGATTATTTTTCCAAAAACCACGTTTGTCTCGAAAAAAACAATAAAACGACGATTTCTCCCTTATAGGTGAGAATTCGGGAAATCGTTATAGAACATTTTTTGTTCCCCCAAGGGTCCTCTATCACCCCTCACAATATGACTAGACATTTACGGGACACCCTGTATACATATATATATATATATATATATATATATATATATATATATATGTATATATATATACATATATACAGGGTGTTCAAAACTCGATTGACACCCCCCTTTTTTCCACAATTTTTGATATTTAAAAGCGAAACTTGGTGGGTATTAACGTGGTCGAATGTACATTCATTGGACCCAATGCACGACCCCTCAACTTTCTCCAGTTCTTCTCCAGCAACCCTAACTCTGGAATCTTCAATGGAAGGGGGTTATTTTTATGACGGATTATTGTAGAGAATTGAATTTTAGGTCGATTTTATATCGGTCATTTTTTCGCTAAAGCGCACCAATGAGTAACAAATTGCCAAAAACCGTTAAAACCCTTGTTTTTTGTCACTTTTCTGCCAATAACGCAGAAAGTATGTCCGTAATGGAAAAAGTAATTGGTATAAACGTTGCAGAGGATTAAATTTTCTTTCCAAAAAGTACCTTTAAATGCCTAAAACGTAAATAGGAATGGAGCAAAACACACTTTTGTTTTTGAAGTTTTCAGGAAAGTTTTTGATCAACGTGGTCTACGCTTCCGTAAAACTTAATAAACATTTTCAACAACTTTTTGCTCCACCTAAAAATCAAATTCAATTAATTTATAAAGGCATTAAAATAATAAATTTAAAGCAATAGAACTCACCTAATGATTAGAATTTCGTAGCAATTATTTTTGTGTTGGACGATTTATTTATTTTTTACGGGGTCTTGACATCTAGGCCATTAGTGCCGACATCCAGGGTGCAGCGAGGAATTTCCTAAATAATAAAAGTTGAGGGGTCGTGCATTGGGTCCAATGAATGTACATTCGACCACGTTAAGACCCACCAAGTTTCGCTTTTAAATATCAAACATTGTGGAAAAAAGGGGGGTGTCAATCGAGTTTTGAACACCCTGTATATATATATATATATATATATATATATATATATATATATATATATAAATTTGAACCACCATTATTTTCGATCTCTAGGGGATCTGAAACGCAAAATTTTCTAGTCGGCACATCATCACATCACCTGTGTGACTAGGTGTCGTCAGTGTGTTTTGCAAGGAAGCCTTTTGTAAAAATGTTCATAATTTTCGATCTATTTGTTCTGTAATTAACTTTTATGCAAGAATTAATATCAAGAATAATTTTCATTTAATTTTGATGATATCACAAAAAAAACACAAATTACTCTTATTTATTTGCTGTTTTTTTTTTATTCTAGAATTTCAATTACATTATGAAATTGAGAGATAATCTCCGTTTTGAGTATTCCTTTGGAAATTTGATTAAATAAAACAACTTTTGTGTGATTCGGCAGTCTGGAGGATTTATTTTCGAAGAGTAGTGATTTTCGAAACGTTGTCTCTAACCAGAAGTTTATATTATTATTGTTTGAATTGATACTACGGTTTGAATGAGATAATTGTGGGCATTTAATGTACATTAGCCTTTAAGAAAATTTATGGGCCTTTATTTCTTTTTTTTATTTATTTAATTTATAGAGTTCTGCAACAGAGGCGAAAAACTCTTTAAAGGTCAGTCGTCAACTTCAAATGTGATATATATGTATATAAGAACATATGAAGAAATAAACTTGAAAAAGAAAGAAGAAAAAAACAAACAAAAAAAAAATAAAATAATAAAAACAGACAAAATTTAGTAAATTAAATTTTTGTGTATAATAAAGAGTTTTTTAAATGTTTGAGTAATGCATTGATTTGTGGGCTACCTTCTGTCAGTATTTCGTGTAAGTCGTAAGGTATGGTCAGGTTATTGCGTTGTCTGCAGTTGGTAAGTATATGTTTAACGGTCAGAGTCTCGTTACAATATCTACAAGTTGGTCTGTCCTTTCTGTCTAGTAGGTAGGAGTGGGTAAGTAAGGTGTGTCCAATACGAAGCCTGGATAGGATGACTTCGTCCCGGCGGGACAACTCCCAGTCCGACTCGCAGGAACTGCGTCATCTTAGCGCGGTAACGTACATCTTGAAGAAATGGAATAGATTAGCATCACAAATCACAGGAAACTGACAGCCACTGCCATCATGATTACCACAGCCACTCCAAACTTATTACCAATACCTTTCACCGTTTGTTAGCTTATTTTACTACAATACTAATTTTACTGATAAATGCAATTTAAAACTAGAAACAACCAATTAAAAAGTGAGATAAAGAAAGAGAAAAACCATTTCAAAACAAACACTTTTTAAGTTTTAAGCGCTTATATCTCTCATTGACGTTGTCCCATCGAATATTGCTTCAGAACATTTTTTGTAGAGAATTTAGTAAGCATTCGAATGGTCACTTTCCACTTACCACGATTTCCCAACCGGTATCGAGATATTTACGAAAAATGTATGGAGATCCGAAAATTTTTCACGTCTATTAATAAAATATTTTTTTTCGCATACTTCCTTAACTTCAAATATAACCAAAATTTAATCATCTTAGTTGGGATTAATTTCCAAGATGTAGAAAATATTTCAATTGAATCCCGCGATTCTAAGTACTCACAAAAAAATAATGACCTACAAAAACATTGATTCCACTTTTCTCAGAAACGGTTACAGATATCGCCTTAAAAATGGGTTCATTCGTTCTCTTATGTTAACAAACCTATAAAACAAGTACCTGCAAGCATATAAACTCAAAAACGTAAGCGTTACGATTTTTTTTGCGCGAATTTCGCCCCAAACACTATCTTCAAGTGGGCGGATTCTGCTGGTTAACGAACTTGACCTTTCAAATTAGAAGACAGATTTTTGTGCCAAATTTCATCAAAATCGGACCATTTTTGAGCCGTCAGGAGCGAAAACAGACAAGCATATATATAAATATATAATATATATATATATATATATATATATATATATATATATATATATATATACATACAAATTTTAGCCACCTATATTTTCGTGATCTATAGGGTCTGAAACGTGAAAGTTTCTAGTCGGCACTTCCGGATTGCGTCATGAGGTCAACCTCATAAGCGAGTTCTCCCTATGGAGATAGGGAGTAACCGCGCTAAAAAGAGTATTTTATAAAGGGAGCCTGCTAGAGTTGTTGTTACCAGGTATGTAAACATAACATCACGTGGACAAGTTAAGAGAGTTAAGAATGAGGGAGGAAGCGGTGAATTTCCTGTAGCTACTAGGTACTGTCAGATTCCTGTGAAAGCTGATTCTTATAATCTCCCGTTCTCCGGTATGCCATTGCGTCGGTGTTTTAATTTTTCTCAAAATACCAAAACATAATATTAACCTTTAAGTAAGGCCTTGTTGGCCTCGGTGCAGCTCCCTCTACATGGGCACCCGTTGTTAATAATAATAATAATAATAACCTTTAAGTAGAGATGTGGGGAGTTTTCAGCACCCCATGACTTAATTAGCACTATATTTTGAATTTAAAAATTTACAATCCATTTCATCGCTTTGGTACCTTCATAAATAGTAGTTCTGTTCACATTGAGGTTGCATTCGCATAAAAAAAAACATTATTTGTTTAGTTTTCTGGGCCTTTTACTGGCTTAGGGTGTTCACAACATCCTACTTACGTGACAAAAATTTAAAATATAATGTCTTCTTTCGACCGCCGTTTGACATTTTATATTAAGAGAATCAAGAAATAATGAAGAGGCGTTTTAAGTAAATGTGTGAAAATGATGGAGAAGATGAGTCTATTGATTCGGACGATGAGGAAAGACATAGGTATTTTTAAAAAATCTACTATATATTTGTCAAATACCACTCACTCACTCACTCACTTACTGACCTATCATCCCCAAGCCCAAACCACACGACAGAAAATTTTAAAATTTTGCATGGACACTCCCTATAGAACGTAGGCGCTCGCTAAGAAAGGATTTTTTGATATTTGAATTTTTAAGTATTTTTAGAGGGGTTTAAAGTCTTAGATGTTTAGAACATGCAAGCCTAGGCAGCAAGCGTTGCTAGGACGATAACAGAACAGCTGTTACTATACTGTATCTATTTCATAGTATTATTTTTAATTGAGGTTAATTTCAAATATCATGGCAGACCTTGAATTACTAAAACAGAGTAATAAAATGTGAATTTTTCCCTCAAAGAGTTTCCGCCCTTGACACAAAAATTTGAAATTTTGCACGGGCCATCCGTTTAGAGTGTAAACACTCGCTAAGAAAGGTTTTTTATTTTTATATTCAAACGTTTAAGTACTATTAGGGGGGTTTGAATTATTAAGAAGAAAATGGTTCGATTTTGATAACATTTGGTACAAAAATCTATCTTCTTATTTAAAAGTTTATGTTCATTAACCACCAATCACGAATTTGTGCTGGCGTAATATTACGCTAGCACAACCACGTTTTCTCGGAAACGGCTGGAGCGACTAATTCGTGACTGGTGCCATTCTAGAGCAACAAATTAGCAACAAATTCTGGTACCAATCTGAATTTCGTCAGGCAATTAGATCAAAAGTTACGGGGGTGGCTGTGCTGGCGTAATATTACGGTAGCACAGCCACGTTTTCTCGGAAACGGCTGGAGCGACAAATTCGTGATTGGTGTCATTCTAGAGCAACAAATTAGCAACAAATTCTGGTACCAATCTGAATTTCGTCAGGCAATTAGATCAAAAGTTACGGGGGTGGCTGTGCTGGCGTAATATTACGCTAGCACAGCCACGTTTTCTCGGAAACGGCTGGAGCGACAAATTCGTGATTGGTGTCATTCTAGAGCAACAAATTAGCAACAAATTCTGGTACCAGTCTGAATTTCGTGAGACAATTAGATCAAAAGTTACGGGGGTGGCTGTGCTGGCGTAATATTACGGTAGCACAGCCACGTTTTCTCGGCAACGGCTGGAGCGACAAATTCGTGATTGGTGTCATTCTAGAGCAACAAATTAGCAACAAATTCTCGAACCAATCTGAATTTCGTCAGACAATTAGATCAAAAGTTACGGGGGTGGCTGTGCTGGCGTAATATTACGCTAGCACAGCCACGTTTTCTCGGAAACGGCTGGAGCGACAAATTCGTGATTGGTGTCATTCTAGAGCAACAAATTCTCGTACCAATCTGAATTTCGTCAGACAATTAGATCAAAAGTTACGGGGGTGGCTGTGCTGGCGTAATATTACGCTAGCACAGCCACGTTTTCTCGGAAACGGCGGGAGCGACAAATTCGTGATTGGTGTCATTCTAGAGCAACAAATTAGCAACAAATTCTCGTACCAATCTGAATTTCGTCAGAGAATTAGATCAAAAGTTACAAGGGTGGCTGTGCTGGCGTAATATTACGGTAGCACAGCCACGTTTTCTCGGAAACGGCTGGAGCGACAAATTCGTGGTTGGTGTCATTCTAGAGCAACAAATTAGCAACAAATTCTGGTACCAATCTTAATTTCATCAGACAATTAGATCAAAAGTTACGGGGGTGGCTGTGCTGGCGTAATATTACGCTAGCACAGCCACGTTTTCTCGGAAACGGCTGGAGCGACAATTTCGTGATTGGTGTCATTCTAGAGCAACAAATTAGCAACAAATTCTGGTACCAGTCTGAATTTCGTGAGACAATTAGATCAAAAGTTACGGGGGTGGCTGTGCTGGCGTAATATTACGGTAGCACAGCCACGTTTCTCGGCAACGGCTGGAGCGACAAATTCGTGATTGGTGTCATTCTAGAGCAACAAATTAGCAACAAATTCTCGTACCAATCTGAATTTCGTCAGACAATTAGATCAAAAGTTACGGGGGTGGCTGTGCTGGCGTAATATTACGGTAGCACAGCCACGTTTTCTCGGAAACGGCTGGAGCGACAAATTCGTGATTGGTGTCATTCTAGAGCAACAAATTAGCAACAAATTCTCGTACCAATCTGAATTTCGTCAGACAATTAGATCAAAAGTTACGGGGGTGGCTGTGCTGGCGTAATATTACGCTAGCACAGCCACGTTTTCTCGGAAACGGCTGGAGCTACAAATTCGTGATTGGTGTCATTCTAGAGCAACAAATTAGCAACAAATTCTCGTACCAATCTGAATTTCGTCAGACAATTAGATCAAAAGTTACAAGGGTGGCTGTGCTGGCGTAATATTACGCTAGCACAGCCACGTTTTCTCGGAAACGGCTGGAGCGACAAATTCGTGATTGGTGTCATTCTAGAGCAACAAATTAGCAACAAATTGTCGTACCAATCTGAATTTCGTCAGACAATTAGATCAAAAGTTACGGGGGTGGCTGTGCTGGCGTAATATTACGCTAGCACAGCCACGTTTTCTCGGAAACGGCTGGAGCGACAAATTCGTGATTGGTGTCATTCTAGAGCAACAAATTAGCAACAAATTCTCGTACCAATCTGAATTTCGTCAGACAATTAGATCAAAAGTTACGGGGGTGGCTGTGCTGGCGTAATATTACGCTAGCACAGCCACGTTTTCTCGGAAACGGCTGGAGCGACAAATTCGTGATTGGTGTCATTCTAGAGCAACAAATTAGCAACAAATTCTCGTACCAATCTGAATTTCGTCAGAGAATTAGATCAAAAGTTACAAGGGTGGCTGTGCTGGCGTAATATTACGGTAGCACAGCCACGTTTTCTCGGAAACGGCTGGAGCGACAAATTCGTGGTTGGTGTCATTCTAGAGCAACAAATTAGCAACAAATTCTGGTACCAATCTTAATTTCATCAGACAATTAGATCAAAAGTTACGGGGGTGGCTGTGTTGGCGTAATATTACGCTAGCACAGCCACGTTTTCTCAGAAACGGCCGGAGCAACAAATTTGAAAATAGTGTAACAAATTAGCAACAAATTAGCAACAAATTACTGAGTATGTTAGAATTTGGGGTTGCAATGTTGCTGTTCCAGCGTAATAGGGCTAGGGAACGGTGAATGAACGAATGGTTTAACGGTGGTTTTCCAGGTTTCGAAGTGGAAATTTTGACCTTGACTACGAGGAGGGAGGAAGACCAAAAACCAAGCTTCAGTCTAATCAGGCTGATTGACCGCTTGGTGGTTGACAACACATTAAAAAAAAAAAAAAAAAAAAAAAAAAAAAACCAAGCTTGACAATGACCACCTGAAAGGAAGGGTTGAAGCTTGTCCCTCAAAAAGCACTAGGGAATATGCCAAAGAACTCGGAGTAGGAGCCACGGCAGTTTCAAGACATTTGAAGGAAATCGGCAAGTCCAAAACTGTCATTTCGTACGGTACAGCCTGATATATTCTTATGCTCAATAATGGGATTATATGGAATTATATTATATGGAATAATGGAATGTTTCATAATTAGGAAATTCCACAGATTTTATTTTAATATCCTAGTTCCTTTGTCGATCGAATAGATGCTTTTTAAATTCTTACCTCTATATATTATTATTATTTATTTCATACTAGGAAATGTTTTAAAATATTGCAATATGCCAATAATCAGGGGGGGTGAAACTAGACCACAAAATGTGGTTAAACCCTGCCAAATGCACCATTCTATCTGTTCTTATTCAAGAGCTATGCTGTTATATATAATAAATTTGTATAATGTATAAATTATTTAGAAAAAAAAGATACGTGTTTTTTCGTAGAAAGGATCCCATTTTCACTGCTTGTACACATTATTTTTCAACGTTATCTTACTTTTTTGAAATCAGCATTAAATTGTCACTGACTGGACTATTTTGTTATCAGCTTTTTGAACAGTTATTGCGGTTTGAACGAGATACTTGTAAACATTGAAAGCGAATTTAATGCTGAATTCAAAAACCTAAGATAATGTAGAAACTATGTGTACAACCAGAGAAATTAGGACCTTCTCCAAGAAATACGCGGGGTTTTCTAAATAACATTTAGTACATCGAAGCAATGGAACAAAAACAGATAGTAACATGCTATTGGCAGCATTTAACTTCATTTTTGTTCTACCTTCACCCCCTTAAGTAATTGTTATTTACTTGCGATACACTCTGTATATTTTTGCAATTCTCCCCCGAGTACAATAACCTCCAGTTCCATTTATAATATCCCCAACGCCGAAGAAGAAAGCCGATTGATGTCTAATCGCCGACTATATCTGGAATAGGCCATCCCACAAACACCACACCAAAGACGGTCTTTCGCTCCACTATCCATCATCCTCAGGTCCTCCCACATTGTTGGCTGTCGGTGATAAAAAGAGAAAAGAGAAACTAATTAAGTCCCACTATCTAGATGTGATCCTTTTATCCTCCCTTCAAAGAGACCTCTTTTTTTTCTATTTTACTTCCATCCATTGGCGTTGTCTTTTAAAAATTAATTTTCCTATTGAAGTTAAGTTTTTCCTGTCCCCCGTCCTTCTTTAAATTGTTTTTGCAAAACGTTGGAAGAAATATACTTCGAAATGATGCAGCGACACTAACGTACCAGGCTTATATAAAATCACCAATATCTACGAGTCCATCTCATAGGACCTAAACATGTCCTTAGCAGTTTAGTTATACTACAACAAATCCCTGAGAAATTTACATAAACTAACCGTTAAGGGAACAATATAAAATTTCTTACCCTTTTAATTTTATTTATTTATTTTATTTACTACTTATACACTTTAATTATCTCATTAACTATATGCTTTGGAGCCAGTAAAAAATAAACACTATTCAAACCTACCTCAAGAACAGAGAACTTTCCGAACTAATTTGATGACCTTAAGCAATGTTGTCTTAAAAACATTATGTGAGATATTAATCCTCATTACTAATTTAAATAATACATTTAGACATGTAACATGAACCAAAGGGGTCTTTCTCCCTGCGGTCCCGAGGCTATCGTTCTCGATTCCCTTGCTGGGGATACGAATTCGAGTTACCCTTGCATCAGGTTGAGTTCTTTCAATACACTTATATATATATATATATATATATATATATATATATATATATATATATATATAAATGCACACATTTTTTGTGTCTTGGTAGTAGAGAGGATCGAATAAAATTTAAAGGATTTTATATCAAAATTTGTTATCAGTGTAACCCAAATAGCTAATTTCCACTTGAATGTTCTGAAAGTTACAGGAAAAATTAAATTAAAACTAACGAATAATATTTCGATTTGTACAAAGGGAAGCAGTCATAAGCCATTACAGTTCTTTAATTTATTTATTTTATTTATTTATTAATGTTTACGCAACTTTGGCAACAAACATTTTGAGAATAATAATAAAGAATCCACAATTTTCTTGAGGTAATATGATGTAGTAGCGTTAATGTCGGTATTACAAGTTTTCAGTTATAGTAATCATATGTGAAATGTGTTTGAATGTAAGTGATATGTGTGGGTTCAAGTAGATAGTAATAATAAATAAAGATTTTGGTAGTGAGTTCATGTCGTAAGTCTAGTAGTTCTATCTTATCCAAATGTTATTAGGTTAGTATGTTATTCTGTCGATACGTTTTTCTTACTTAACAATTCTACAAAAATTGAGACTTGTAGTATAAGTTTCACTAGATGGTATACATATCAGTTTTATATAGTCATTCGAAACTGATAAGGATTAATTTTTAAATTTTGAAAAGTAATTATATGTTGTCATATTGTTTAATTTATTTTAGGTATTGCAGTGTTTTTTCTATATATTGGCTGCTGTCACTGAGTAAGATAGTCAAGCTGTACGGTAGGTCTAAGTTTGCATTCAGTTAGTAAGTGTTTTATAGTTAATGTCGTGTTGCAGTATTGGCACTTTGGTGCATTCTGTTTTGTCATGAGGTGTGAATGAGTAATACGTGAGTGGCCTATTCTTAAACGACAAAGAACTACTTCCTCTCTTCTATTGCCTCTTTTGCTTGAGGTCCATTCACGTATTGTATTTTTGATTTCTCGTAATTTGTTTTCGTACGACATATTTCTTCGCTTCAAGTTGCATATCTTGGTACGTGACGTCCTGTTTGTCGAAGTGGTCTCGTTTAGTGGCGTTTTTGGCAAGGTTGTCTACTCTAGTGCTCTCGTTTATATCAACATGTCCAGGGAGCCAATATATAGTGATTGGTTTGTTTAGTCTGTGTATCTGTTCGAAGATTTGTATAATTATAGGCTTATGGCTGTAGATGTCCTGTAATGAGTATAGTTCTTTAAAATGATATGTATAAATATATATCATTCAGCAAATATTATTTTATTTAAATATTATGACGAATGTAAACACATCCTTTCAAAAAAATTAAACCATAATACTGAAATAAAGTATTGATATTTTAATGGCATTAATTTTAATAGAACAGCCAATAATAATAATAAGCCAAATGCTTAGAAAATATAACAAGATTTCATAATTAAACCATTTGCTGTAATTGGCCCCCTTGTTCCGCTGAAAAAAAAATCCTATTATAATAATAAAAAATTACTCTGTTCCTTGCTTAATAAGAAATATAAATGATAAAGAAATAATAATATCGCTCAAGAATTGTGTATATTTAATTTCCTACTACTAGCCTTGGGCTATCGTCTTCTTGGAGAGGGAAAATTTTCATTTCGGGACCAATTAACTTTAAAAAAAAATTAAAAAAGAAATAAAGGAAACGTTTTCCTCGACTCACTTGACTTTTTGAAACAGTACTTTGAAATATTAACCAACTGGGCCTACCTTTGGATCGTCATGAGAAAGATACGGGTTCGAGTCCCGTCAGCAGCTGGTTGAGTCTTTTCATTTCAGGGCCCATTAAAATGATTCCATTCTACACCACGGGTGTTTAGGAAGGGTTGCAGTCTATAGCTATCCGGCGTTAATGACTAATCGATGCGTGTTAAAAAAAAAAAAAAAAAAAAAAAAAATTAAGTAAAAAAAAAAAAGACTAATGTTCTGAACGACATCAGCACAAGCGTCACACTGAATGACGTTTTATTATTTGCATAGCGCTATCATTCTAGGTTCGGCGTTCCACCCAGCTGTCAGGCGACCGTAGTATAGCATCAACCTAGAGTGTTGTAGTGTCAAAAATGAGATTACGGGACTGATTTTACATTTCTAAACAGTAGAAACTCCCAGCAGATTTAATAATATAAAATTTGAAATAGAGAAGAGATGGACTGAAAGAACTTTTAAAATTGCCAAGGTAGAGTTCGCCGAGATTCTGTTATAATAGTTAATAAAATTACAATATTTTATAAAAATTTCAAAATTTTCTTGGTTTAAATTTCAAGCAATAACATGAAGTCCTTTCCCTATTCCTCTAATAATGGTTCGCCTACAATCCGACCGACTTACAACTGGGTTTCACAATTAAAGCAAATTCTCAACGAAATAGGCCTAATTCATCTGTGGGACGTGAACGACCTAATGGCCTTAGTTAAAACTTTGCACAAATGTACACGAAATAAGAATAATTCTCAAAGAAGATTGTTTAACCCAGAAAAGCATAACTTTTATTAGAAACGAGGTTCATAATAACATTTCGGCGCTAATGGCCTAGATGTCGATGCGCCGTAAAAAAAATAATATACGCAGGTAAAAGTTTTTACTTAATATGTAATGTTAATAAGAATAATAACTAGTTGTTAATAAAAACACATTTGTAATTAACGAACGAATAATCTTATTTATGGTGCTCGAACATTAAATAAATACTTCTTCTTCTCAAAATTCAAGCCAAACCGTTGCCAATAATAGATAATTTTTTATAACCGACAATCATCACCTAACAATTTGATATTGTGCAAGATAAAATGTATTCCACCATTACATAATATTTCGCTGAGCAATCATATTTTTGTGCTAATCTCGTTATAGGAATTCCTACTTACATATATAACTCAATATCTTGGCTTCACCCAAGGTGTCATATTCCACCCCATCCTCCTCTCCCCCGCTTACAAGTGTAATCCAGATTATCCACTAAACGAAAAATTATCCTTCTTTATTTTACAATCTTTACTTTCATGCGATTTTTGTTTTTTTCATTAATATTTAAAAGAATTTTGTTCCATAAAAACTATCTATATGTTTGTTTCTTTTGTTCATAGTTTCATAGGGTCTATGGACGGCACATATTAATAATACATAAATTTTTACAAAATCAAATTAAAGAATGCTCACAAAAATGATAACATCTTGCGTGCAAGCACAACTATGAAAGTGCAAGTCCTTTAAGTGTAAATAAATTAAAATCTAAATATGCAATATCAAATTAAAACATAAAAAATAAATACACATACAAATTTGACAAATGCATAAAAAATGGAATAACACGAAGAAAAACTATAAAATTCAAAAGAAAAACAGGATAAATGTAACTATAACTATGTAAAATTAAATTTGTGAATTTTTCCGTATATCTTCAAACATATAAAAGTTTTTTATTTAAAAAAATATCATGTATCTTATTATCCTTCATACAAGTTTGTCGCGTTAAAATTGTAAGATAGTTTCTATGTATGGGTACTAATAGTTCATACATGTAATTTTAATCGTTTGCTGCAGTCCTTTAATCAGAGTTTTACGGATAATGTCTTATTTAATTGTGTACCTACGGTATAGTTTATGTTGTCACTAAATGGGAGTAGGTTAGTAGTGTATATGAAATTCGAAGGACTCCTTAGCTGACAAATTAAAATGTGATATAATAAAATATCAATCCTAAAAATATTATTATTTGTGAAGAAGACTTATATTTGTTCTTGTAATGTTGGGGAACCTACAACCGGATTAAAATTCATACTAATTATTCAAACATTTGTTGGTTATTTGTTTTACGGTTGTGAGCTCTGCCATCAATTCTGTACCACAGCGACACACAAAAATGTATTCAATTCATTGAAGTACATTTAAATATTTAATTTTAACCATAGCTACAGGTATTGGACCGGAAAGGTACATAATTAGAACTACAGAGACGACATGAGAAGATATAGTGGGTGTGTAAGTCCGACCTCTAAAATAGTTCAAGGGTCCTTAATGAGCTAGTCGGGTTGAGTAACTATAGTCTTTGCTCTCATGAGTTTTAGTCCCGACCTCCTCTTCATTAGCTTGGAGTTCCTAGTAATTTCGGGGGTGTGTGCCCTAGGAAATGGGATGCAATGGCTCCTTATTTTATTTTCGTGTCCCTTAATTAAGACAAATCGCTTGAATGTGTAATTAGTACAGCCTATTTTCGAATGCTAACCAAGAAAAAGACAGACTTTAAGGAACTGCTTCATCTTACCTTGTTTTCATATAATGTTTATCTTTTGAATGATTTTGAATGTTTAATATATAAGCTCCTGATAATCTGCTTTTTATGAATGTTAAATTTATGATGTTTTACTCTGAAGCCAACAATCCAGGAATATAACATTCTTGAATTTAAAGCACCCCAAATCATTTATTTTAGACCTACTGAGGCCATTTTCTCAATATTTTATTAACATATTGTACAGCTACAAGTAATCCTATATTTAAAAATAAACAACGCAGAAAACACACGATATAAAACAACGCATTTTAATAAATAAATAATAATAAATAAAACATCGAGAAAAAGAGACGAATTATTGCCCATTTTCACGGGGCAATAATACGAAAGCTCTGGAATTCGTGGAAGTGCCTCGTCTGAACGGGTTTGATTTTTGGTCACGAATCTCACCAATCGCATCTGAGATCTCAATACAACAAGTGCTTGTTTTTAAAATAAAAAAAATAGAAATTTCGAAGTCATAGTCTTGCGAAATTAAACTCCAAGACGATGTAACTTTGAATTTTTTAGAATTGCAAATGAGAGGATTTTATAAGATCCATCTTGCAAATAATATAGAAATTCACAGAGAATTGGGGAATTCATAAAACGAGACAATTGTTTGTATAGAGAGCGTGTGTTTTTATACTTCATAAAAAAAATGTTTTGAAAGAGTCCCCAAATTTTGTCATTTGAAGAAACACTAATCTCAGTAGAAAATAAAACTGCTCTTTCGTCATTCAAAGAAGGTTGTGAAAATCTTTAGGGTAATCATATCGCAGCTCAAAATCTAATAAATTGGTTGCCCCCCAAATTCCACTCTCTCAACCACCAGCCCTTTTTCTTCCGATTTGTAATATTTACTTGACATTCTCTTAATTTATTGGCCAAAATACTTTCTTGCAAAAGCTCTTCCATGATTTCTAAGCAAATACTAAAGCGTGTTTCGTGGTCGTTTGGACGATCAAGATATCTCACGCTTCGTCTCCACTTGGGTTTTTTTGAGGCAAGAACGATGAATGCGAGATCAAAAGCAAGCACAATTTCGTATTATTGTCCCGTGAAGACCTATCTGTATTGCGCAATCGCTCCTAAACCAGTAACATTTATTTAAGGTCGACTTCGTCAATGTATTATAGGATTCTTTAATAATAGGTACCTGAGATCATAAAATTAGAGGTTTCATGACAATAAAGGGCATAGCAAAGAAAATTAAAACTCACAGACCCGGCGCAATCACTAAATGGTTAATGGACAATCATTTGTTCTGATAACCAGTACCGAGCGAACCCTTCATGAATGCGGTCCAAAGACATGGCTACTGCATGATATATGAATTATTTTCATCGCCCATCTGCTTTTCTTGGACCTAGCCCACGGAGAACCAGCCCGAAGATAGCAGGTGTGAGCACTCATTGAGCCGCTGTAATATGAAGGACTGACTCCATAAATCTCCGTAGCACCAGCTAATGAGTCAACGAGAAAAAAGTGATTTGACTTTCCGAAGAGTTCATGAGCCGCTGAACAGCTCAAAGTAATTTAGATACAGTTCACTTCTGAACCTGTAAATCTTGTTCTGGTATCCGCCGGCTTGGGTTAGGTTCCAGATCCACCCACGCTCTAGATTAAAAAGAATTATTAGTCACTTTTTTTAAATAATATTAAGAGATAAAATATTATCGTCTATATAATATGCTCTCCTGTAAGTTACTCACGACTTAAACGTTAACAAAAAAGATAGTGCTCGAAAATTGCTTGAGCGAACAGAAGGTAAATGGTCGAAGTGGTACAATATTGTACCAATTACAGTAAAAAATAAAGCAAAGCTTGCTTTAGAGTTCATAATGTGCGAAATTGTATAAGATTAAATCACAAATGGTCCCCAGTTGGGTCCCCTATGCCGAAAATGTGGCGAAAAGGCCGAAAAATGCTGGAAAAATATGGCAATAAAATGCTTCCCATAGGAGCTTGCTTTTAATATCAATAGAATGCCCTGTATTGATGTAAACTTACCAGAGAAACATAGAAGGAAATTATTATATGGAAGCTGTGTAACTTAGGATCGTGAACAATAGGTTTGTTATACAATACCTGTAGTTTTAACGATTTATATTTAGGCCCTATGAAAGACTGCCTTTTAATAATTATTGTTATTTTTTTTATTTTTTTTTTACGTTCTTCTCGGAAACGGAGAAAAATCGAGATATATGCCAAAGGGCTTTTTTCTTTCATTATTCATCCTGCATTGATTCTCGAAGTTTGGCCGTTTTTTATATACATTCATATATACACATTCATATGCTGGTATATTCATTACTAGTGACGAACATCGAGAATGGCTAGAAATAATGAACCAGCTGCCGATCAGAAAATCAATTCGCCGCCAAAAAAAAAAAAAAAAAAAGAGCCACACAGTTGGAAATTTAATTAATTACGTTTGCGGGGCTAGCTGAGCTCTGATTGGGTGGACCAAGGTCAGGAGTGGGGGTAGAAACCGAAGCTAAGCCTCACTCGTTATCTCTATTCAGATAAGCTCAATTATTTCTTTTTTTTTCATTTATTACAGTTTTATTATCCATGTTATTCCAAAAACTTGTATTGTATTCGAAAACAAAAAAAAATCATTAGAAGTATATGATTTATACCCCAAATGGATGACTTATATGCATATGTCTTATTTAGGCTTTATATAGTTTTATAACATGTTTAATAATTCTGACTCTTCCAACACTTTTTATCCCTTCAAGTTTTACCTAATCCCTAATTCATATACAAGCTATAGCATTCATAATTTTACAGAATAAATTGATTTCACTAATCTATAAATTCATAATTATTCCGATGGGACCAATTCCGGGGTATCGAATACCAACAATTTAGAACTTTGAATAGTTTTAGGCAACTAAAACGCTATTACAACTAAAATAAAATATTTTTGATGAACTCATTGATATTATTTATTTTATTTAGACAGCTGGTTGACGTTTTTGAACTAGCCTACGAGATTTCACGAAACAAGACCTACCTGTGGGCCAAGTTTGGTCAAAATTGGTCAAACGGGTTGGATTTGTATAAGGAACAAGCAGACAAACAGATACGTGATTTATATATATATATATATATATATATATATATATATATATATATATATATATATATATATTATGAAACATTACTCGTCAGCATTTGAGCAATGCTTCATCAATTTTTCTTGGAGGGAGGAAACAAACTAAAAAAACTTCCTGAAATATTTCTCAAGAATCCCCAGGAGGGACTAGACGGGACTGATGAAGGCTGATTGGGGAAAACTCTCCAAAGGGCACTTGATGAACACAAAGTGGCCACCGCTGGATTCTTTTGGAGAATCAGTGCTTCGTTAGCAGCCCTCCAGCAACAAACTGGTTTGTTACTATATCCCTCCGACCCCTGTATTGCTCCATATTTACCTTTGTATTACAAAAATTACAAGGATCCGCGGTCCAACAATCCTTTGATCAACACTTCATTGTATACATTCATAGGCCCCTTTCAATCATTCTTCGCTTAATAAATGTCTTCTTTCCTTACTCGATTGTTATATAATATCCCATAGCTAGTTCCTTCTTATTCGGTAATTTTCTATTTTTTGTTTGAAACAACTTGGCTGTTAGCAACAAGCCATCTGCAGGCTGCTACTCTTTTATAATGCCAAGAGCACGTGCACGGTCATCCATTCAGGTACCGTCCACGCCCGACCTTGGTAAATTTCGGTGAACAACGAGAACTGATATATTCAACGTGGCTGAGGCAGTTGGTCATTACTTGGTTAGTATTGAGAATTTCCCGTTTATGATGATTATGGGGTGGGGTATTTCAGTTTACCGGAGGGAATATTTACTGGGGGATATTTAAAACTAATAAAAATACCGATTTTCGTTGAAATATAACAAATATTACGGCTGGTATTGACAAATAACTACTTTGGCTTCGGATGGACCGATTTGGTTGGTTAACGAACTCGTTCAATCGTTTGATGGGGGAATACTATATACCAAGTTTCGTGGCGAAAAAACAAAAACTCTGGCCAGAATCGTGTTAACGGACACATATATAACTATATATATACATATATATATATATATATATATATATATATATATGTATATATAAATTTTAACTGGGGTCATTTTCGGTGTCTACTAGGTAGGATCGATAAAGATTCGAAGAATTTTTTCGAAAATTCCGCCATGAGTGCAACCTCAATAGCTACTTTCCTTTGGATGAAAGTGCTAAAAAGTATGTTGACTTATTAATAACAATTGTTTTTCCATTTATATATTTATTTCGGACAATTAAATATTTTCTTACAATTAAAACAGTGTCGAATAGTACTGCTAATTTTTTATTTATTTTTTTTTTTTTATTTTTTTTTTATTTATTTTTTTTTTTTAATTTTTTTTTTTTTTTTACGGCGCATCTACATCTAGGTCATTAGCGCCGTAGTACTGCTAATGTTGATAATATTACTAGTTCGTACGATAATTTGAGATAATTAGTTGCACTGACATAAGGAAAAACTATCAAATATTGGCCAAGCGTATAACTAGTAAGTTCAGGAAAACTCTATTGTAAAAAACTTCTATTTTTATTATCAGGCATTTCGCCGTTCGATGAATTGAATTTACACTCCAAACAACCAAGTTTGTTATTTGAATTTACATACAAATAACCAAGGAATAGTTACCAAAATTTTTGTCAGTAATTAAGAAAAATATTTAAAAACGATAATATAAAAAATGGTCGGATTAGAAAAAGAAAGTTATTTTTTAAAAAAAGTCCGTCTCGCAGGAACTGCATCATCTTAGCGCGGTTCCGTTCATATCCCTAGTCTAATTTGGAATGATTAAAATAGAAGCAGTTATTATTTTGGTTCCACCAGTCTTTTATTTTAAATTAATTATTATAATGGCGTGTCAACCCTTAAGGTCACTAACGCCATTCCTGTGTGTAGTAAAGTCTTGAAAGGTCATGATTTACAATCTTACCTGGAAGGGTCTGCTAACTCTAGAAACTGTCCCGCTAGTGACAAGGTCTTGGAATACTGAAAATCTATATTTCTAACAATAAATTGTTTTTGTTATTTTACTTAACCAGTTTTATTGTCAAATACATTATCCAACTATAATCAATTAAAAAATAACAAGGAATAAAACAGACAAAAATAACTATTCGAATAAACGAAATCAATTAATTTAAAGTTTTAAGCTTTTTTGTAGAGCATTTAGTAAGCTTTCGAATGGTAATCTTCCGCTTCACAAGATTGTCAACGGTTTTCGAGATACTAACGAAAGTATACAAAGTTACCAAAACTTTTTTTGTCTGTTAATAAAATATTTTATTCTAACCCTTCCTTTACTCTAAAAGTAACAAAAATTTCAACATATTAGTTTTGATGAAAGTAAAACATGAAGAAAATGTTCAACTGAATCCCATGATTCTAAGTACCCAAACCAAAAACGGTATTCAAAAACTATTTTTTCAATTTTCTCAAAAACGGTTAAAGCTATCGCCTTGAAAATGGTTTCATTCGTTGTCCTAGCCCAGGAAGCATATTAAACGAGTACTTACAAGCTTATGAACTCAAAAACGAAAGCGTTACGATTTTTTTGCGCGAATTTCGCCCCAAACGCCATCTTCCAGTGAGCGGATTTTGTTGGTTAACGAACTTGACCTTTCAAATCAGGCGACAGATTTTTGTACCAAATTTCATCAAAATCGGACCATTAGGGAGGCCAGAAATCCGCGAACAGACAAATATATATATATATATATATATATATATATATATATATATATATATATATATATATATATACAAATTTTAACCACCGTTATTTTCGGTCTCTAGGGGTTCTGAAACGCGAAATTTTCTAGTCGGCATTTCCGGATTGTTTCATTGTATCAACCTTATAAGCGGGGTTCCTCCCTATGGGGGAGGGAGGAACCGCGCTAAAATAACTTACAATCTATAAACTTGAAAATACATTAAATATTATATTCATATTTTATAAACATTGTGTATCTGTATATTTACATTGAAATATCCATTAATGACTTTTGTACTCACGTTTTGGACACATTGTAAAAAAATACAATTGTAAAAAAATACTGAGTGAATAAATCGTTTAAGTTCTTTTCTAAACCTCTTCTCTGAATGATTTCATCTCCTTATACAGTATATATATATATATATATATATATATATATATAAATTATTTTTTTGAATGTTTAAACAAGCAATGAGACCCCTCTTTTGTCATATATTCTTTTTTAACTAGGCTAATTTATTATTTAATTTATTCAAATTAAACCTGAGGAACAATATCTTCCCTTAAAAAAGAAAATGACTGAGAAAGGCTGGAAAATTAATTAATCCTATAAAAAGCGAGACTAACGAGGGTTTAATATTTAACGACCAGCTCGCAAGTTTTCAACGGGCTTGTGTGGTTTTTCAGGTTCTAGGCAACAGCAAAAGGATGCCGCCGACGCAAAATATGCCAGGGGTAACAATATTATTGGTCATCATTATTATATTTTTAATTATTACCAACAAAAATAAATAAATAATTGATTAGTCACTGAAGCATAAGTTTTGAGTTCGATGGTGAATGAGGCACGCTTATACGTTTGCGATTAAGATATCAGCGATAAAAGAAACAGGTTTAAAATGGTTTCTGATTCATGTTTGCAAAATATTTCTATTTTGCAAACATGAAGTTTTGACTGCAGATTCATTTTTTGCAAAAATACTATACTGGTCCGGGGTGCCCCAATTTCAAGAAACATTATACTTTGATTACTTATCAATTGATGAATAACATATAGTGTGACGGGAACCGTGCTACAATAAACTGCACAAAATTATATTGAAGCGTTAATTTTGATGGTACATTATTTAACGCAATAAAATAACTACTTATCTGCCGTGACGAAACACGGATATTCATCTAGTCCAACATGAAGCAGCTACAGTTAAGTTTTGTATACACTGATCGCAGCCGCATTTTTTTTTTTTTTTTTTTCTTTTTTAAGAATTAAAACTTTTTTTTGGGATACTTTAACATTCCATATAAAACGTTTGATATAAAGAATTGAAAATATTGATTTATTTGTTATTTAAAAATTCAAGAAAATTACTTTGATTTTGGTCAAACAAGGTAGTTTTAGCCTTTAGACAAGTCCTACTTGAAGTGACCTATCTTCTTGAGAGCATCTAATTCAGAACGAAAGTCCGTGATCTTGATTATACTCTGCAGAATTCCTAACGACTTGTAATGTAAACATACATAAGCGAAGACAGAGCCCGTGAGAACTGAAGAGACGGATGGCGGAATACCACGGAGGAGATGGTAATTGAAAACAGCCTTCCGAGTGGGAGGTTAATCCCTGGCTCGTGTTTCTATCATTAATGCGATGTTTGTTCTATCCTGCTTGATGAGGATCTAACAGCACCCTGTCCGTCCTGGTCATCTGTTAGTGTCCTGTATCTAGTCTCGCATACTTCCGGCTCTTCATGGCTCTTAAGCATTCCGCCATGACACTAACAACTAATCAGATAGGCTTCAAGCTGTTAGGTCGAGACCGATTAAAAACCTTAAAAAAGTATAAAAAGTTAAAATTTGTCCTTGTAATCCTTTCTTTCCTAGTGAAATTCTAGAACCGTAGAATGCAAGCTCTTTAATATTTCTTCTTCCTGATACGCGACGAGCTCTATCAGTACTCGAGTACGATACGAGCGACGAGCGATAAGGTTAAGAGCTACGTCGCTCACAACAATGTTAAGCTGGAGTGCAGTAGGAATGAGGGAGGACTGGCTACAATAGGCATGAAAGACAGAGTGACGTCACTTGCAGATTCTAGCATGTCGCTTATCGCTCAGGCCAGACATTAACTTTTTCTCGTATCTCACCCCAGAAATTATATTTTGCTCGCTACAAAAAAGGCTACAGCCTCTAATGTTTTTTTTTCTTCTTAATGAAAGCTAACAAAATTTAGAACAACGTCGTCTAGTCAGATTTTTTGTTTTTTGAAAAAAACACATTCAAATCTCAAAATGCTTGTTATAAATAATAAAAAACATTGCTTCTTATTATACTAAATAAAATACGTAATAATAGATTTAGTTTAATTTTTATTACTATATATTATGGTTTATAGCTTTAGTTTTGCGTTTGTGAACTTTGTAAAAAAAATAAAGGAATACATAATATGTATGTCGGATTTAAAAGTCACCCTACCCATATATCGCAACTGGTGAAATTGCTTAAAAATTTCTATTTATATTGTATAGTGACCCAATCTTCTTCAATCCAATATTTTTCAAGCGGAAGGTCAATAGTATTGACGTTCCGCATGAAAAATATTGGATTTAAAAATTTCTGATCATAGTAGCATCATTGAATAGAGTATTGGATTGGCTCTAAAATGACACCAGAAGTAGTACTCTAGGACCAGTAGAAACGGAGATAAGAATGAATGTCCGGCCTACCCGTCACTCGCCCCAGTGTTTGGGGGCTGGAAGGTGATTAAAAATCACATTCCTACACAAAATATATTGTGCATTTGGAATTTTCTGTATTATATGTTTCCTTTATTAGCCCAATAATACAGTGCTGACAGGTCCATCACTATTGTATAAAAACAACCATGAAGAGAGTAGTTCATGATTAAGTAAAACATGACATTTTTGACGCGAGAACTCATTTCATCGGGTCTTCATTATCGGACGCCATGACGAGGTACATTGACGAGATAATTATCCGCGGTGTTAAGGATAAAAGGAGCTACTGATGAAGACAAGCTAGGTGCCGAAAAACCAAGAAAGCCCTATTAACAATCCCTCCGAGAATAACTACGTTAGCCAGGTAGGCAGGTGATATTCAGGCAGGTGTCCAGGGGGTGGTTGTAGTATGTATGCTGATGGAGGAGGCATCGCTTGATGAAACCTTAATATATACACCTGATATATATATATATATATATATATATATATATATATATATATATATATATATATAAGCTTATTCAGTCTTCAATTATTTTGTATTTTATATTGCATTTTTGTTGTGGAAACGTTTCGGCTATAAGCCATTTTCAATCCAATTGTCTGTATGATTTTGCATTATTTTTTTGTAAATTATAATCTTCAGATTATGTGCTTGTATATTTGATATTATTTAGTTTGAGGAGTAAATTTCATTTTTTTTAATTTTATGGTTCGTGTCTCTATTATTGCATGGATGATATTATTATTACCTCAATTATTACATATTATTTTATATATTTGAGTCTGCTTCTGTAAAGAAGGACTAGATTTGCAAGACTAGTAAATTATCTTGGACTAGATGTCCAAGATAATTGGATTGAAAATGGCTTATAGCCGAAACGTTCCCACAATAAAAATCTACTATATATTTGTCAAATACCACTCACTCACTCACTCACTCATCTATCAACGCCCAGCCCAAACCGCTCGACAGAAAATTTTGAAATTTTGCATGGACACTCCCTATATAACGTAGGCGCTCGCTGAGAAAGGATTTTTTGATATTCGTATTTTTAAGCATTTTTAGGGGGGTTTAAAGTTTGAGTTGGTTAGAGAAGGCAAGCCTAGGCAGCCTGCGTTGCTAGGACGATAAAGAACAGCTGTTACCTTACATTATCTATCTCATAGTTTTATTTCTAATTGAGGTTAATTTCAACTATGATGGCAGTCCTTGAATTACTAGAAATTAACTGTCCCTCATAGAGTTTTAATTGCGTTTCTTTTCTGCCTGTCCCCGTCAGATAGGCTTGCCATATTTTTGGAGAGTTAAACCGAGACACATTAATATGGGATGGGCATACCAGGGGGGGGGGGATAAAAAGAGTACATATTATAAGCAAAATGGTTCGTGACTTTTAAGCCTAGCAACTAACGGGAAGGGGGAATCCTAAACTGTTAGTCTACCCAAACCTTAAAAATAAGAACGGAACTTTTTTTGCTGTTTGATTTTCTTAAAACAATCTCTCAGCCAAATAGTAGTGTCTGGCAGCTGGCAGCGCTGTGCAGGTAGTTCCAGCGTTTTACAGTTAGATTACTTCTCATTTCTTTGACACTGTGAGCAGTAGTAACAATGTTAATTGTAGAAAAGTAACCGATTTAAAAAAGATTCTTATAAAAATGAATTCATTACTTTTTACATCTTACAGCCTTTTCCGGGACATTCATAAAACCGGGCGGGACACCGAAACAATTGCAAAATACCGGGACAGTCCCGGTCAAACCGTGATGTATGGCATATCCTTAGGTTTTCCAGGCGAGGTAATAATATCCTTGCACAGCCTCCTCGCCTATAACCTTGGCAATACTCGTAAATATATTGGGTGTTACCATATGACTTCTTGGAAACATAAACTTTTAAATTTTAACGCCCATTGAATAAAATATAGTATGACGGGAACCGTGCTGTAATAAACTGCACAGAATTGTATAGTAATGTAATTTTAATGAAACATTATTTAACGCAATAAAATAACTAATTATCTGCCGTGACGAAGCACGGGTATTCAGCTAGTGTAATATAAAATACAAAACAAGTGAAGACTGAATAAGCTGTTACCAACTACCTAGAACTATATATATATATATATATATATATATATATATATATATATATATATATATATATATATATACACTTACATACTTACCTACATTAAGATCAAAAATAAAAAAAATTCCAAGATTATTCACCTTCTACGGTCGACCAACTTCTCAATCATCAACAAATAAAGAATTTAGATTTTATTATCTTCGTAAAAAGGTTGAAATTGAGGTCACAAACCGTCCCCAGCCTTTAATTAAATTAATGGGTTTGTGCAAAGAAAAAATCAGGCAGCAGGGGCATAATACTGACCACACTGCTCCCTAGTGAGCTGTGTGAGCAAGATTCAGATACCCCTACAATATCTGCTCCTCTCGGCCCTTTAGGCTTGTTATGGGACTGATTTTTCGGGTGATACAGGAGAGTAGAATTGTAATCTGGCGTGAACATAATTTGACCCCTATATAATAGGAATAAGATTATCTATCAGGATAGTAAAGGGTAGTAACCTGTAGAACACCCGTCTCAAAATATCTCCATCATTAATAAAGGGTCGTTAAAATTAAAACAAATGACGTCACTACAGGCATGTCTCATCCTTTGAAAGACACCATGGTGGGCGTTTTAATAATAAGCAAAGACAGAATTCCAATATCCTCTTTCAAAAGAGTTGTTATTTTCTTTGACGAATTGTCAATTTTCAACAATAAATAATCTTCAGGCAGAGGGAAAACTGTAGGATATTTGTCCATTAAATGTGTTTGATCTATACAACACTTGGCGAACCATGTCGCCTTCATTTTTATTTGAAGTTTTTATTAGTTTTAAATTAAATGTTTCTGTTAATTTATTATTCAATTCACTTTCCTCATATAATAATATTATATTTATTTTTTGTTAAGACTACTATTCTTGACCGTTGGGATTGTGAAGATCGATATTGTCAAGTATAAAACCTGAAGGACTTATAAAATGGGTAACACAAGAATAGTTATAAAATGAATAAGTACAGGATGAAAATTGGCTTACCGATGAGAAGAAGGAGAATCACGCCTCACAGAATCTGGAGAATTGCATTAAGTTTGAGGAAAAGAGCAGGGGTAAGGATTTTTGATCATCCATTAAGTGTAGTCAAAGATGACAAGGGTATGGAGAGAGTTGTCATAAAAGTGAGGTGATAATGGAAGGTAGACAGGTATGAAGGGTTTTATTTGTTTATTGGAGTTAGTGTGGGTTTTAAACGGATGTTTTTAATAAATGGAAAATGTTGGAATAGGTAGAGGATATGACTTCTTTATTAATTTTCTCATTAACTGAATTGTTTTCTAGATAGATAAACATGAATTCAACAAGGAGACGTTTTTTATACCATTTCGTAAATCTCAAAAATAGTAATACAGCAGAAGCTCAAAATAGAATATTTCAAGTTATTAAATATATATTTTTTTTGGAGGCAGTGAGAGTTAAGGTGTGAGCACTTAACACTCCGAGCCAAGGATCGCGGCTTCGATTCTTACTAGGGCTGGTGGCTTTTTTTTTTTTTTTTTTTTTTTTTTTTTGGAAAAAGGAAAAGACATCAGCCCTATCCTGGCTACAAAGGGTGGTAACCAATAGATAACCCGTTCTAAAATTCTGAGTTAATTATAATGGATGTTAAAATTTAAATAAATACATATTTTTTACGCTTACCAATATTCTTCTAAGCAGCAGTACTACACAAGCAGTTGACTCAAATTTGTGTCAATGAAGATATACCAGAATTAATCCGAACGTACGTTCGGTATTTCTGTTTATGTTGAATGGTAAGAGGCTATACAAATTTTTCCACATTCTCTATCGTACAGTAACTTTTCAACATAAAAATAAAAAAAAAAAAAAAAGTCTCTGTTCTAAAGAGGACTAGAAGAAAAAAAAAAGGAAATAAAAGAAAATTACCAATTTAGGCGATTCACATATTGCTTTAGTATTTCTAAAATTACACAACTCAAAAATCGGTGTTTTTCAATTGAGGTGTCTGGAATCAAAACAAGACATTACGGAAACCAAATTGTTCAGAAAACACCAAAAACAGAACGGGTCTTATGTTTAATTTTATACTTGTGTATAGTTTTCTTAAAAGTTGTAAGTATCACAGACGATTGTTTTTGAGGAATTTGAGAAGGTTATCTATTATATTATCTATTTTGAAGCCATTTTTATTTTTGAAATACCTTACTTAGTTTTATTTATTTATTTATTTCGAGAGCTTCGCAACAAGGGTGATCTGCTCTATTGAATAAACACCAAAAACAGAAAGCGTTTTAAAAAACTTAGTTTTAAACTTCACTGATGTATGTCTTATTTTGAAACCACCTTACCACTTCAACATTAGAAAACACCATGATCTATTGAGTTTTGAAAATCGTTTTCTTTACCAGTATATAGAGGACATATTGAACTCAAAAAATCAACAGTTATCTCGAAATCGTAAAAATAGTGATGTGTCATGTTTTGATTCTAAACGCCTCAGTTATGAGTATGAAAGACATGGTAAATATTTCTTTATCATGCATCAAAACTATATGTACCTAGCTTCAGAGCTTGTACACCAGAGTGCACTTGTGTCATCCTTCATGTCTTAATGGTATGCGTCCTACGTAGGCAAAAGCGACACATTTTCAATTGAGTTTAATTTTGAGTTGTGTCACTTTAGAAATACTAGTGCGATGTCTTCCAAAAACTTGTTCACAGATAAAGAATGTTTGAGATGGTTAGAGAGTGAGGTCGGTTTGCTGCTAGCTAGTTCTGGTGTAGTTGCTAAAATATAGATGTTTGCCATGTACGTAGATTGCAGTTGACCGACAATAGAATATCGAACAGTACTGGAACGACGTAATGATAAAATAAAATTTTTAGTATGCTTCCTCCAGAACATCAGCGGAGTTCTGTACCCCCCCCCCCAAACTTAAACAGCACATAGTACAAATTAACCTTTTAGTAAGTTTTAATTTCTAAATTTCACTTAGTAACTCAAATTGTTGATTGCTTTTCTCGAAACTTGATGATCAATAAATAAATTTAAAAAAAAAACAAAAAAACCTTTATTTAGTTTATGCCCATCTAAACTTAAACAAGCCAAGTTTACACTTGAGCACAGCTTAATTAGCGTAACTCACCGAAACCCAATTTCATTATGGCCCTTAGTTCCGCTGATTTGGACTTTTCAGTAACTATTGATAAACTTGTGTGGGTTCAACTTAGCCAAGCTAAGGGCACCGATTCAATGCTCTACCTCTGCTAACTCTGAATATTTTAATCAAAGCTTGAATTCAGAAACCCCAGAGTAAATTCAATGGTTTATTCTTTGATTAGGATATTCATTTGTCTTCTTTATTTTATTTATTTTAAATTATGGTAAATTAAAATAATCTCGGAGATTTCATTTCCAAAATCCTTTAAATTTTTTAAATAATATTTGTAGAAAATAACGTTATACAAGATTGTTCTACACGTTTTTCTAAGTTCTTCCAGTTAACAGGTTTCGATTAATTGAAGGGAAGACATTACGAGTTTTTGTTTATTCCGCGTAGAAAAAATTCTCGGTACATACTAACAAGGGGAGTATTCTGTGGTGGGGTCACCGATTAGGCCCATTTTTTTCTGGCGATTCTGCATCGAAAAATAGTCGACACGTGTCCGAGCGTTCCGTCCAATGCGCCTTAGGAGCCGAGAAATAAAATGAAATAGTTGAAAATGCTTTATTTTATATATCGAGTTTAGAAAATGATATCGACATGATTCTTTCACCAATTCATTTGTTTTATAAAGTAGATTAAAGGAAAAATACTTACAAAAAAAAAATATTTTTCGTCAAATAAATTCAAAAATATGCTCACGTTTTTAATTAAACTAGTATTATACATTTTTTTTACACCACAAATAATAGCAGATTTAAAATTAGCACCCCAACAAACCTTAATGTGGTAAATAGCATCGAAAACAAAAAGTAATAATTTTTCCGAGTCCAGAAGAGACTAAAACATTTGTAAGTGAAAAAGTAACGTGGTGTTTTAAAATTTAATATCTCCTCGCATTTAATATTTCGACGCAACAACAAAAATTAATATTAAAGGTATTTTTCAGTTAGGAAATTATTAACCACAATAAAAAGAGCAAGTGGCTTCATAACTGGCTCTAAAAGGTAATAAATAAATACATATTAGCATGGTAACGTAACTTTCCGCCATAAACAAATACATGAATATTAGAGCTAAAAGAGAAAATATGTTAAACATTTTGTTTTGGTATATACATTAAATGTTGTATAAATAGACATTTAATTGTGAATTCCTAAAACAAAGCAAGCTCATTTGAAACGTTATTGAGATCCATTTGGCTTCCACCATTGCTCAAATTTATTATAAAAAGTCCGTCACGCAGGAGCTGCATAACTAAGCACTTTCCTCAGAATTTGGGTAGTGTAGACTGCTTTCCAGAACAATTTGCTTAAAATATCCTACATAAATAAAATAAAAACATGAATAGTTCTCTTTTAAATTTGTATTGAGTAACTGATCAATTATTAATTTGCTTCCATGGTAATAAATACAAAAAACCTCATAGTATCGTATTTTGATCTAACGCAGGAACAGGATACAGTCACTCTAGTGGTAGAAAGCGCTCCTTGCGGAGGCTTTGTGAACCTACGTCTGGCTGGCTTTTCTATTGAAATATATTACAAATTAAACCCCCGCTTTCCGATTGACCGATTCAGCTCATTTTTACAACACTTCTTTCTCATGAGTTACCCACGACGTATACCGCGTTTCGTTACAATACAGCAGAAATTACGACCGGTAAGAGTATATTAGGAATTTGGGTCCGGAATAAACCCCCCCCCCTTCTAATGAACCGATTTAGTTTCTTTTTACAACACATATTCACCTGTGGATTACCACTACGAATACCGAATTTCGTCGAAATATACCAAAAATCACGGCTGGTAGTGGCGAATTGATATTGTGGGTCTGGAGTAAACCCCCCCCCCCCTTCTAATGAACCGATTTAGTTCATTTTTATATCTCACTTTTCTCTCTCTATTACCACTACGAATACCATGTTTCGTTGAAATATAACAAATATTACAGCTGACATAGTCAAATTAGTGTTTTGGGTTCGGGTAAACCCCCCCTTCCGGTGGACCGACTTTGGTGGTTAACGAACTCGTTCAATAGTTTGCTAATTGAATGCTACATACCAAGTTTCGTGACAAAAAAAACAAAAACTCTGGCCGCTATCGTGTTAACAGACACATATATATATATATATATATATATATATATATATATATATATATATATATATATATATAATTTTAACGGGGGTCATTTTCGGTGTCTACTAGGTAGGATCGATAAAGATTTGAAGAAATTTTTCAAAAATTCCGTCATGAGTCCAACCTCAATAGCTACTTTCCTTCGGAGGAAAGTGCTAAAATGAAACATGTCGTTGTTGTACTGCTGTTTAGATTTAATTAAAATGTGAATATCGTAAAGAAAGACTTATTAATAATTTCACGTAATATGCAAAATCAGAAACATTGATAGCACTTATTGTTTACTATATAGATCGAGTAGGAATACAACTCTTGACTCTGTTTCTAATTTTAGCTTAGAATGGAGTATTTGTACGCAATAGCCTTTGAGAAAAGTTGAACTATGATAAGAATGTAATAATTTACAACAACAATAATAGGAAATATGCAGGAACAAAGTTCTTTAAAACATATTCTAAGCATCATAGAATTATGATTGCGCTAATGGCCCAGAAGTCGATGAACTGTAAAAAATAAAATAAAATACTTTCTATGAAATGGAGCCTGTAAATATTCTTCAAGTTACCAGTGGATTGGTATTCCCACTTGACTCGAGAGAAACATTTTTCAGGAATAGAGCACGTTCTGTTCGATGGAATAGTTCTAACCGCGCATGCGCAAAATTCTGAGGGAAATGTTCCCGAAGGGTCCGCCATTTGCATTTGCATTACAATGAACAACATGCTACTTTAAACTCAATAAAAACTAATTATGTCTCGTTTAGGGCCGGGGAAGGCTTTGATAGGTCATGCAAGGGAAAAGGTGTTTACTTATCAATACTTAGCCAAAGCTATGTCTACAAACAATTTAAGCTATAGCCTATTCAAATAGATGGTATATTTGGAGGGAAACGGGCGAGGCCTATATTCCCGTGTAAGAAATTAGTAGTAAACATTCTTTCCCTTATAACCTTATCACTAGGAGGCTTAAAACGTTTTTAGTCCTAGCGTTGGCTAAATATTGATAAATATTAGACACCATTCCTTTTTCCAACCTCTCAAAGCCATCCGTAGTCTTAATCGAGACATAATCAGTTTTTATAATGTTTCACGTATATTGTGGTCCCTTGAAATGGGTGTTTTCAAAGCAAACGCAGTCGATCGTGAAAAAAGATCGATCTACGAGAAATGCTTAACATACTTCTCTGAAAAGTTCCAAGAACAATTCGGAAAAAGAAAATTCCTTGTCAAAGGGTTATGGTTCGGAGCTCGAGGAACCATACCAAAGGATACGAGCATATTCTTACAGGAGCTCGGCCTCGATATTAATAGCCTCTCGTTCATAGCCGAACAAATATTAGTTGACTCCCTTGGGATAATTAATCAACATATTTACGGTTAATAACGAACAAACTGAAGAAAGATAATGCAGCACTATTTGCCATGTAGCACATTCACGGTTACGAAGAGATCATGACTACAACTTGCGAATCCTCGACGAATCCCAGACTTTGCATGAAACCAGGAGATCTTATCTAAACACTTATCTCTGGACTGATTGTAGAGCTGTGTCGCTAGCAACCCCATTAATTTGGGCAGCCACACTTTAATAATTTTGATAAAGTGTTCTTTCTTTTGGTTCACCATCTTTGAGAATATTTCCCTCAAAATTTCGGAACTGAACTCTTCTGTTTATGTGAACAAGCTATAGTAGGAATAATTTCTTAGAGAATTAAAGATTTAGAACACTTGTGGGTGGTGTAGGTAAGAGTCTTTTCTTATAGTTTTTGTTTGTTTTTTTTTTTTTTTTTTTTTTTTTGTTTTTTTTTTAAATCGTTTAAGAGTAACATCCAGTACAGTGCATTAAAAATTATAAAGAAGGTGGCTTGTGTCTTTCCACATAACAGAGACACTGAGTTATTTGTGCTGACGATATTCTGCTGTCAATTTTAGGATCTTCCAAGCGGCAAAAAAATCTCTTAAAAAAAATCTATTTAAATCCCTTAAACAGACAAATGAGTTTTGTCTGTTTAAATAAAAAACAAATTTATTTTTTTTAAATCACAAAGTAAAATGTTAAGAGTTTCCATTTTGAGCATTGCAAATCACGTTATGGAAAGATGACACTTCTGTCAGGTATATAATTTTTTTCTAAAAATACCCAAAGCCTACCTAAAGCAAGGAGTCTTTAGTATATCACAGGTTCAACATTAACAATCATCGGGTATTCCAAAATTATATAAATGAAAGGAAGCACTAAGGAATAATTTGTTCCTGCTTTCATTACCATTCGGCGAGAAATATAAAATATCACACCAAGCAGCCAAGGAAATTTTTATTCAAGATAGTGAAACAACTATAATCTAAGGCTGTTATTATTACTTCGCGCTTAAATTTCAACAACAAAATAACAATAGAGCTATTAAAAATTTTTGTAATAAGAAAAACATGAAGTTGTAATGGCGATGTTTATTGAAGCGCGTCCTATAGGGCGTAGTTCCGGTGGTAAGATGGCGGCTGTTGTCTATCCGAAAACAAGTAAGATGGCCAGCCTACTTCCTGTGTAGGCGGAAGTACACGGGCTGGCTTCCGCTCCTAACCGCCTTTCAGTATTGGCATGGCAGAGAAAATTGATGGTTTTTTAAAGTAATGGCTGTATTTTCGTATTTTCAGGTGACATGGGTGGCCGTGTTTTTCCTGGCAAGACTACCCTTCAATAAATGATACAAAGGTCATATAAGGTGTTATACAAACATGTGTTTTTGTGTGTGTTTATATAAATATATTTATAAATAATTATAATTCTGTTTTTTTTTTTTAATAATATATACATATTTTTATGTGAGTTGAAGATCAGAGTAGGGAAGCATTAATGGATTCTTGAAAAAACTGGCAGTTTCCCCCCAAATTCGTTTAAAACATTAACTAATATTTGCGATGCTTCGAACCTGTTTAGGTTCGCCATCAGACATCTTAAATTAAGTCGAGTTAAGGTCTATTATAATTTTTAACTTTCATATTAAGGTCCATAAATTTCGAATTGTGATCGTTTTTTATTTTTTTTATTTTTTTATTTATTTTTTTTTTTAACGGCGCATCAACTATTTGGCTATTAGCGCCGGGCTATCTACAGGTTGCCACCCTTTTCTAATGCCAACAGCACGTGGTCGGTCGCCCATTCAGGTACTGACCACGCCCGACGTTGCTTTACTTCAGTGATCTATGGGAACCGGTGTATTCAACATGGCTATGGCCGTTGGCATTGTGATAGTAAACGTTAAATCCGGATAAGAATCTTCATAATTTGTTGATTGTACAAGTCAAATTTACATATTTATGGACCTTTATATGAAATGTAAAAATTATAATAGAACTTAACATGACTTAATTTAAAACGCTTGATGATGAACCTAAACACGTTCGAAACTTTGCATATATATGTTATTGTTTTAAACAATTTTGGTGAGCAACTCCTGCATATATATATTAGCATAAATATGTTTTAGCCATGACTAAACTGAAAAAAAAACGTAACAAAAAAGCTTTACAAAAAAGTGTCCACGGGCGTTCCCGCATGCGCAGTGGCAATGTACGAAAAAGAAGACTGTATGTTATACGGTACATTACATAGGTTTACCGTGTGGAGGACCTAAAGCATATTTATGTACCTGAAGCAGAAGGCTCTAAACGAGCTCATTTTTTTAATTCTCTTTTTGCAGTACCTATCAGTTTTATATTTTAAATATTTTGTTTTGTTATTAAACTCCAATAACTTTAAATAAGTAACAATGGTCCGCGTGGCTACCTTAAAAAAAGTCCGTCACGCAGGAGCTGCATAACTAAGCACTTTCCTCAGAATTTGGGTAGTGTAGACTGCTTTCCAGAACAATTTGCTTAAAATATCCTACATAAATAAAATAAAAACGTGAATAGTTCTCATTTTGTAATGAGTAACTGATCAATTATTAATTTGCATCCAGAGTTATGTTTACACATGGTACCTACTACACTACGTAATAAATACAAAAATCCTCATATTATCGTATTTTGATCTAACGCAGGAACAGGATACAGTCACTCTAGTGGTAGAAAGCGCTCCTTGCGGCGGCTTTGTGAACCTACGTCTACCGGCTTTTCTATTCAAATATATTACAAATTAAACCCCCGCTTTCCGATTGACCGATTCAGCTCATTTTTACAACACTTCTTTCTCATGAGTTACCCACGACGTATACAGCGTTTCGTTACAATACAGCAGAAATTACGACCGGTATGAGTATATTAGGAATTTGGGTCCGGAGTAAACCCCCCCTTCTAATGAACCGATTTAGTTTCTTTTTACAACACATATTTACCTGTAGATTACCACTACGAATACCGAGTTTCGTCGAAATATACCAAAAATCAAGGCTGGTAGTGGCGAATTGGTATTGTGGGTCCGGAGTAAACCCCCCCCCCTCCTAATGAACCGATTTCGTTTATTTTTACAACACATATTTACCTGTGGATTAGCACTACGAATACCGAGTTTCGTCGAAATATACCAAAAATCACGGCTGGTAGTGGCAAATTGGTATTGTGGGTCCGGAGTAAACCCCCCCTTCTAATGAACCGATTTAGTTCATTTTTATATCTCACTTTTCTCTCTATATTAACACTACGAATACCAAGTTTCGTTGAAATATAACAAATATTACGGCTGACATAGTCAAATAAGTGTTTTGGGTTCGGGGTAAACCCCCCCCTTCCGGTGGACCGACTTTGGTGGTTAACGAACTCGTTCAATCGTTTGCTAATTGAATGCTATATACCAAGTTTCGTGACGAAAAAACAAAAACTCTGGCCGCTATCGTGTTAACAGACACATATATATATATATATATATATATATATATATATATATATTTATATATATATATATATATATATATGCATATATATATATATATATATATATATAGATATATATAAATTTTTACGGGGGTCATTTTCGGTGTCTACTAGGTAGGATCGATAAAGATTTGAAGAAATTTTTCAAAAATTCCGTCATGAGTCCAACCTCAATAGCTACTTTCCTTCGGAGGAAAGTGCTAAAAGAAAAGGGATATATGCCTCTGGATATATGCATGTATTGATCTTTAGTTGCCAATTATACAATAAACAATTTTTTTATATAATGCTTTTGTTCATGTGCAAATGACATAAGAAACCGAAAGGAAAAATTCTCATTGCTTATAACCCAATTGCTTGCATCATAACTACACATTTTCCTTTTGATATGTATCAGGTATTAACAATATATACATTTCCTATTACATATAATCTTAAAACTATGTGTTTTACTCAGCTAAAAATGTACTCCTTTTTAATAGTGAAACGAAGTATATATATGATCATAAAGTTTAAGTTGTTATATGGTCGCTACCCCTTTGGAAAGTTTAGTGCTCTTTTAGCGGGCCTTATGTTATAACAGACCAAACTACCAGAAATTGATTAAAATTGCCACACTGTAAGAGTAATATCGTGTTTGCTGACCTATGTGCTGTTTTTCATTTACTTATGCAGGAGGGATTTTATATGTTTTAGAATTATTTACAAATATATTGCCGTCCTATATTAGTTATAGAATTATTTCTGTAACATGGAAATGAGTCAAGAGTCAAATTCCTACAATTAAAATTGTTCCAAGAATTTATAATTATTATAATAATATTTTAAAAGTCTTGAAAAGGTAGATAAGCACGGACAATGGTTATGATAACGACGAAGGATATACTTTCCTAAACATAATACTCCTTTGTCCTTTGGGAAGTTTCATCCTCGGAAAATCTCTAAATCCTACCCGAGTCCTGATCCGACAAAGGCTCCTCTTCTAGGGCTTGCTTCCATATATATACAGCCTCCTACACAACTAAATGTACCAAAGTCAAAAGTTAGCCGTTTGAGGATTCAGAATCTCAGGTAAGGCAAATGTATATGTTGTATAATCCATGAACTATAGATGCTGTCAATCGAAATTTTGGATTATATATTTTTTTAATATTTATTGTTGTTTACAAGGTTTCTACTAATAAACTGCCACATCAGACGAACACTTTTATACAAGCATTACAAGACGTTTTAGAAGATTAAGAACAGACAATTCATGAAGGTTATTAAAAACAATTAAGGTTCGCAAAGTCATTTACAGGACCGCACTTCTAAGTGACCAAGCAGGTTAGAGGCAGATTAATTGAACTAATATGAAAAAATTAATACTTCATATCTCATTATTTAAATTATAATACAACTACCTGAATACCCGTGCTTCGTCTCGGCAGATAAGTAGTTATTTTATTGCGTTAAATAATGTATCATCAAAATTTACGACACTACATAATATTGTGCAGTATATTATAGCACGGTGCCCGTCATACTATAAGCTATTCTTCAATTGATAAGTAATCGAAGTACATTATAATGTTTCTTGACATTGTTGGGGCGCTCCGGACCAGTGTCAAGAAACAGATGAAGTAGAGATAACCTATAATCTATAGGTTAGTAGTAACAGCAGTTTAACCAGTACAGGTTAAAATTCGCTTTATTTATGACATGTAAGTTAGAATTTAAAAATTTATGTTTCCAAGATATCGTCTGGAAACACCCATTATATTTGCGAGCATTACCAAGAAGTGCTGTGACTGGGGATGCTGATGGGTAATGAGGCTATGCAAGGGTTCGGGATATTATTACCTCGGATGGGCCATCATCAGATATAGCGTAAACTCTATGAGGGACAAAATCACTGTTTATTTCCGCAAATAAAAATAATTTTATGATAGTTAGAGTATGGTAACAGCTGACCTGTTATCGTCCTAGCAACGCATGCTGCCTAGGTTTGCCTGCTCTAACCAACTAAAAATTCAAGCGCTTCTAAAAATACTTAAAAATTTGAATATCAAAAAATCCTTTCTTAGCAAGTGTTTACGTTCTAAATGGAGTGTCCATGCAAATTTCAAAAAATGTTTCAATGAGATCTCCTTTTGTAATTTTACATTCTAGAAAGTATGGTGAGGACGCATGAAAAAGTGTTCCTGGGAATTAGAAGATGTATGATTTCAAAATTGATAATTAATGCACGGGTTGAAGGACATGAATTTACAAGTTTTTCCCAATCTTTAAAAGATTATTTGTTCATCTTTATCCGAAACCATATTTTTTTCATGCCTGCTCTATAAAATAATTCTGGATGGATCCAAAAACTGACATGGTGATTTTATCTCAAGATCTTAAGTTTCTGACCTCCAAGTTCTGGTAATTGTATACGATGGAATGCTGTCGCCCTAATCAACATTCTCACCGCACCGTCATTCATTCTCCTTAAGCCCTGGGATTTATCAATTATGCTAGGATTGTCTTCTGGATTCTATGTAGTCGGCATATGAAGTCGTACATTCACCTCCATATTGGAATGCTACTTGCACTAAAGCAAACTGTTCTTAATGCGTTTGCAAGATTTGACAAACTTTTAAGACCTTCATGTATTGCATGCAATTTGGTTTATGATATAACAATTTTTGAGTGTGAATAAATAAATATGAATTAGAATCAATATAGCAAGTAGTTTCCAATACAACCTAAAGACACAGAAGCAAAACTTGCCCCCCCCCCAATCCCTGTCGATATTAGTGAAGGTCGATGGAGGGGTTCATAAATGCAATTAATTTAATATGGAAATGTTATTTTCGCTTGACTGAACATTGAGAAGAAAAGGCTCAACTATTCAATATCTTCCTCTCCACTGGCACTAGAAGAGGGTTCTTACAAGTCTAAAAGGTTGACAGGGTAAGTTAACAGCAGTCGATGAAGATTTAATGTTTTCTGATTAAAATGAAATTTTTAAAAAAATTGCTGGTTTTGGCAAAACTTGATAATTTAACTATTTGGCTCTATATTAACAACGAACAAATGCCTTGCATCCAGAGTTTATTCGTACTTCATATATTTGTGAATACGAATATAAATAAATTCGTACTTCATATATTTGTGAATACGAATATAAATAAATTCGTACTTCATATATTTGTGAATACGAATATAAATAAATTCGTACTTCATATATTTGTGAATACGTATATAAATAAATTCGTATTCATAAGTGTGAATACGAATTTATTTTTATTCACATATATTAAATATAAAAATACAAATAAAATTTTATTCGCAAATTTTTCTGCGAATAAAAATAAATTCACAGAAAAAATTGTAAATAATCACAAAAAATGTGAATATTTACAAAAAATCAATTGATTACAAAAAAAATCACATTAAAATATACGAATAAAAATTTATTCACATTATAATTTGTGAATAAAAAATTATTCACAATAAAATTCGCAAATAAATTATGAATTTATTCGTATTAAGATGATATTACGAAAGTTATTGAAGGTGATTTTTTTTTTATGGAGGTACAGATGACAAACTGTGCCTCTGCAGCATGGCTTGTGGTCCCGCGGCAGACTCGGGGTAGACAAAAAATCTAGGCGCTAATAACCTAGACGTTAAACGCCTTTAAAAAAAAATAATACTCACCTTCAATAACTTTCGTAATATCATCTTAATACGAATACATTCATAATTTATATGCGAATTTTATTGTAAATAAATTTTTATTCACAAATTATAATCTGAATAAATTTTTATTCGTATATTTTAATGTGATTTTTTTTGTAATCACTTGATTTTTTGTAAATATTCACATTTTTTGTAATTATTTACAATTTTTTCTGTGAATTTATTTTTATTCGCAGAAAAATTTGCGAACAAAATGTTATTTGTATTTTTATATTTAATATATGTGAATTAAAATAAATTCGTATTCACACTTATGAATACGAATTTATTTATATTCGTATTCACAAATATATGAAGTACGAATAAATTGGTATTTTTATTTATAAATATATGAAGTACGAATAAATTGGTATTTTTATTTATAAATATATGAAGTACGAATAAATTGGTATTTTTATTTATAAATAAAATTATGCCCATCTCTGCTTGCATCTTTGCAGGATGGAACTATTCAAATCGCTAACATTTAAAAAGACTATTTCTATCATCCACATCAAAGATATAAATATTGAAAATTAAATTTTGAACATACACAGTTTGGAATTTTTAAAAAAATTAATGAGTTGAAGTCAATTGACTTAATGCACACAATTATTAAAACCATATAGAGCAGTAATTTCTAAGATATTCCTCTGTCATGTATATTTTTTTGTGTATACATCAGGTCATTCCATAAGTAATGTCGGTTTTTAATGTTCTTTCTCATTATATTCCCATCTTTTCAATTTATTTTTGTTTATTTTTTTATATTACAGTATTCTACTAACTTGTATTTATCATGTTTTGGTTGGTGAAACGTTTTTAATCTGTGCTGAAATTTCATTTGAAATGGATCTCCCAAGACACCCCTTACGCCATGTTATGCTTTGGGATATCGACATTCTTTGGGCAAAAATGTCATGAATGAGTGTCAAGTGCAGAGGTAGTTTAAACGATTTTGAGCGGGAAAGCGCAAGCTTCTAGACGAGCCTCCTACAGGTCGACCAACAGAGCTTGACGACAAACTCCTGCAGGCTTCTGTAGAAGAGCTAGGAGAAAAACTTCGATCGACAACTTCAAGCCCATTACTTAGGCCGGTCATACACGTTCCGGTATACCGGAGAGGTTTACCTGTACAGGTAAACCGGAGCGTGTGTGCCAGCTCTTCCGGTATACCTGTGCAGGCGTAGCGACCTGTACAGGTATACCGGAGAAGAATTGAAATTCAATTCTTTTTACCTGCGCAGGCGAGTAGACCAGAGCGTGTGTGTGGGTCATCCGGTATACCGTCGAAGGTGTGAGATTTGTTTAGGCAAATTCTCGGACTAAAGAGCTTCGTTTTGTGCTTAATTCACTGTCTACTCTCTGTATTCGAGTGCCATAGGCCTTCAAGCCTAAAGCTATGTTGTTAAGCTCTGTTAAGGACTATTGCTACCTTGTGTCATAATAATCAAAGTCATTTTCTACAATTTATGGATTGCGAATAAATCAATATTAAATTGATTTTGATGAATATTAAAATTTGAAGTTGATCGAGAATTTCATTGAAATTTACAGATCAAACGCTTGTTTGTAGTGAGTGAAGAGCAAGGAATACTAAAACCGTGCGTTTTCGTTTGTTTTTTTTTTTTTTTTGTTTTTTTTTTTTGCTTTTTATAGCCACTAACAAACCCACCAAAGCAATCTTTTTGGCTCGCCATTTCTTGACTGTAGAAACCCTTCACCCGTTTACCTGAACGTGTATGGCCGGCCTTATGGCATGACTTGATATATATACCTTGTTTATAACACTTTGTTATATAGCTTTATATTGAGCTAGATAATCAATATATATATATATATATATATATATATATATATATATATATATATATATATAAAACAAGATTTGATATAATCTTTTTTCTAAGAAAAAACAAATAAAAAAAAAAAAAAACAGTAGCGGAATCGCCATCGAGCAGAAGAGAGACACTGAGAGAAGAATACAGAACAGTTCACTTTACAAACAATGCTACATTCACATATTAACATAGACTGATAAAATCTAGAAGATATCAACACTTAGACATATCTGTGGACTTGATTGAACGTCAGACAAATGGTAGCCATCGTATTAAATCAGCCATAAAACGACTTAAACATTTAATACTACAGAATTCAAATTAAGCCCTAATATTTTATGTATTTCAGTTTATTTTCCTAGTTTTTATGTTATTTATTTATTTTTAAAACCCTCCATTTTTTAATTTCCATGTTAGCATTCTTTAATTTTGATCAACTACAGATTTAATTAATTAATTGTTTGTATTTTTTATAATTAACATGCAGTGTACAAAGTTGCAATGCACAAAATAAGTAAATCATAATAATAATTATGAATAAATTGTTAACCCTTTGACGTTAATGTTTCAACGCTGATTGCCACCTGTTGTGGACAGGGGTTTCCCTCCTAACCACACCACTTTGTCCTCGTGTACACACATTAGTTTCTTGTAGTACTCTGCGACACATTTTACGAGTATTTCCGTTTTCAGAGGTTGAAATGAATATTATTATTATATTATTAAGAGCTTAGTGCTCTTTTTATTATGGTTTATAACTTTAAACTGATTCATTGGATTCGAAAGCTGGATTCCGAGGTTTTCGTATATTATATATATATATATATATATATATATATATATATACATATATATATATATATATATATATATATATATATATATATATATATACATATTTATTTATTGAGATGTCACAACGAGGCGAATATATATATATATATATATATATATATATATATATATATATACATTCGATTTATGAAAATAGTTGTTAATGCATGAAAAAGCTTAATTATAGAGTTCCTGTCTCAATTAATGATCATGTGTTTTTCCCCTAAAAAATGTGGAGTTCTCGATTTAAAGGGTGGTTTATCTAAATAAATAATAAAAAAATACTATCCGAACAAAAAAATTTCCAGATGAAAAGGTGAATATGAATATATGTGGGATTCAATAAACCTCAAAAAGAAAAATGACCTTTGCTATTCTTAACAATTTTATTGTATAATACAGTACTGTGTTATACGTTAATGATATTAGAACAGCTGTTTGTTGAAAGGGCATCAGAACAGAACTCTGACATTTTCAGGAAATTAAAAAAACCTTGTGTTCATTTGTCATGACATTTCAAGACGTTCTGCGGTGCACCCTAGCCCCAGAGACCTTTTAACTCTCTCTATAATCGTTAAGTATTCCACCGTTTGTTGTGTCTAATGATTATAAATGTATTTATTATATATGGTAAGTCAAAAAATAGTTCCATGTATTTATTTTTTTTTCGGACCATCCACCTCTAAGTATCAGCGCCGGGTTATCTAGAAGATGCCACTCTTTTATAAGTGATCCATTGAGAATCGAATCCGCATCTACCACATGATACCCAACGTGCTAGCCACTGGACCACAGGAAGACAGGCAAAAAGTATAAAAAAAAGTAAATACAGAAATATAAAAAGTATTAGGGGTAAAAAAAGCCTGATACAAGAGGTAATAAAGAAATGCACACCCTAGTCCAAGAGCATATTGGTTCCTTTGACATGTTTACATGTTAGGGTTCTGACGAACATAAGGTTTTGCGCCCTAAATACTTGGAAAAAAAAAGAAAAGAAAAAGAGGTGGACACACTTTCATTTCGTAAGAAATTCAGCATTTGCCCATATCATTAATTAATGAAAAATTGTAGACTGAATACCAGTTTAAGACAATTTCCTTTATAAACAGAAAAAAATCCATTTGAATTATTATACAACCAAACTTCAGAGACAACCAAACGTGGACACAACCAATATATCATTAGACCTGAGTCAGTAACAGTATTATAAATGGAGTGAATTGCCAGCTTCTTTATCAGAGATATTCGAGTATTCTCCTATAAGCTCTATGATATCTTAGAAATTTAAATAAAACTTCGGCCTCTTTTGATGAAACAATGCATTAACTACTTTTTTTTTATAAGCGTGAGCTACTGGTTTGCTTCTCCGCAAAAAAGCAATCAATTAAAATTATGATAATTATTTATTTATTTAAATTTTAACGTCCATTGTTCTTAACTACGAATTCTGGGACGGGTTATCTATAGGTTACCACCCTTTTATAGCCAGGATAGGGCTGGTGCATTTTCTTTTTTCTAAAAAAAAAGCCACCACCCCATAGAGGGAATCGGACGCACGACCTTTGCACGGAGTGTTAAGTGATAACGCTTTAACTTTCACGGTCACCGGACCTCCATATGATAATTAGCACCCCCCTCATGAGAGGAACTTAACTTATCATCTTTAGTAAGTCATTAGGACCTGACTAGTTTAGGCGATGAAAAGAGTCCAGAACCTCGTGCTTGTTCTCAAGCTCGGAGAACCTAAAGCCGCCTGATCTTGGAACAGGAGTCCATCCCTCCCCAAGACCAAACCGTTCTTCGAGATGTTTTTCCCTCCCGAATACAAAAACCCAAGTCGGAAGGATCATTAAACAGTTTAAACGTATGTAAAGTAATTTGAGAGATGTGTAATCTGTTGAAGGAGGGGCCATTACGAGAGGTTGTCCAAGACCTGTATCAGGCCTCCATCTTCCCCTCCGCCCCCGGCCTTATCTTCTTTATCTTAATGATCGGGGTTTCTCTCTATGTTCCGGATCACATTTGCATCTGTTCCGAAGGGTTAGCCCATTGTTTTCTCAGTGCCGCCGCATTTCGGGATTTGTGTGACCGTCAATGGGAACAATTAAAGGTATGCAGGCGCGTTTCTCAGATAATATATACGGCCGGTTAGGAATCGTAAAGTCGTAAGCACTCGGGTGGCTCCCTGATGTGAAGACAGATAACTGAATGGCGTGAGGACATTAATTAATTTAATATTGGAAACCATTATAAAGTTGTCTTTGCCTACCTAATATGACTTTATTTTGTTTTAATAGGTTTCCTCATGACGCCACGACTTACTCGACAAGATACGCTGACGTCGTTTATGCGGAAACCCCAAAACGGATTTGGGTTGGGTTGGTAGCATGGTCAGCTCCGCCCTAAGAGTATAGTTAAATTGTGCGAGTTTAATGTTAGCATGAACAGTGGTTCCACAATTGTCTGTTTGAGGCAGAGTTGTGTTTCTAATATTGCATTTGTTAGAATCTTGCTTTGGAAAAAATTATTTTTGCATAGATATAAAAAACAGATTCAGATGTCCGTAAAAAAGAAAGAAAAACACACATAAAAAATGTATATATTCCTTTTATTATTGATTTATTTTATTTTATTTTTTATTTGGTTTTAATCTTACACTCAAACAGTCAACGGTGTTAATCTTAGACTCAAATAGCAATATATAGAAGGCAACGATTATTGGCTAAACAAAATAGTAAATAAACAACTGCATCTGGCGTTAATTACCTCAAAGGTTGACAAGCTTTAAGTCCAACCAAAAAAAAAAAAAAAAAAAAAAAAATGAGAAAAATAAGCCATCTACAACAAGTTCAAAATCTATCATAAGGAAAAGTTTCATGGGAGTTATGGAGATAGTGAATACAGTGTACATGGTTTATGGTTCGGTTTCTGGAACACCATTTCGGAGGGGGTGGCGGAGTTCTTAAACCCCTAAAAGGGCAAATTACGCTGGTTATGCCAAAAGTAATTTATTGTTACAAATTATGCTTATGATAGACGCCAACTTCTTGGCGCCAACAGGGAACCTGTAAGAGAACGTTTCAACTGCATCCCCATAACGGCACAAGATAAAAAAGGAAAAAAATATTTTGACTGCAGATTCATTTTTTTTTTCAAAATAAACATTTTTACCCTTGAAATTACCTTGATTTTGCGCCGATGTGCTGAAACAGACCTCGAATTCGAATTCAGCGACCCTCAAAACCATGGAAGCTCTTGTTATTTCTTCTTTAACGACTTTATACGAAATTTGACCTTCAAATGCTCTTAAACCTGACATAATGGGGTGAAACGGACTCCGGATTCGGATTCAGCATGTCGAAATACATAAGAATATATTTATGGTGTCTTTGGAAATTACCACTTTTTTGTGTTCGTGTGTTATTAAAATTGTTTAAGGGCCAACATTAATAGTATAATATATCATGATTATTTACACTGTTAGAAATACTCCATGTAATTTAAAGATGAAGATTTTAATTTATTTGGCCTATCGCGTAACCCCACATTTTTCCTAATACAATACAATAATTTGTGATAATTCAACGATAGTATTATGCATGAAGAAGGACAATAAAGTCCGAAACGTTGCATTAAATTGGATATTAAAAAATAATTTGAAAATTTGACTAACCATCTTTAATTCTACCGTTTTCTTATGAATATACCCTTCCACATTCTTCATAACTTTATTTATTAATAATTATTTTTGGGGGCGGGAGTATCACCGAAATATTTTGAAGACAAACATAATGCTTCCTAAACGTTTTAATGGCAATTTTTCGAAAGAAGTAAGAAAATGGGAGGGAGAAAAGCCTATCTATTTTTAATTACCGAGCCGAGGAAAGAGGGGATGAGTTTTAATAAAACCCTGCACAACTGTTACCATTCAGACAGACAAACAGGAAATATGAGGAACGGTCAATATTCTCTTGGGGTGCGCCCCCTCTCCTTCCAATTATTAAACAAAATTAAAAATGAGAAATGAAAAAGGAGAAAAGTATATATCCTAGGATGGAGTAAAAAAAAAAAAAAAAAAAAATCTTTCAATTAGCCGCCTTGTCTCAGAGGAGGTATCCCAAGGCCTTTTGTTACATTTTTTTCTTTATCTCTGATCTGAAATGAGATGCGTTTCTTCTTTTATATTCTACCTTATTGTTTCATTGCTATAAAAACCCTAAGAAAGCGTACAAAGAAGGAATTATTCCAGCTTGTTTGTGTCATACTCAGGATTATAATTAAATTTCACTCTTAATGAACTGAAAAGTTAAATACAAAGGAAAATAAGTGACACTTCTCATTTCTTGTAAATTTTTCATATTAACTAGGAGAAAAAATATCAACATACATATACATATGTCCATTTATTTAACCTTTTCTTTGTAATAATATCTCACTTTTCCTTAAATAATCACATCTACCCAATAAGATAGCTGTTGAACATAGATTTTCTTCTAAATTTGTCACGTTATGCCACAATGCTATTAATGACCTCAGACAATACAAGTAAAATAGACTGAACGGGACAAAACTGCCTTCTAATTTGTTTTTACCATTTTTTATTATTTTTTTGGTCTTAAATGCTCCCTTTATTAATTAGAAATGACACCCAAGAGCGTTTATCTGTCGGAAAAGTTTTTGAATGTGCCTTTACACTCACTGCCACTGGTAATCCTTCAAAACATTTCAAAATTAAAAACCGTTTTTTTTTTTTCTTTTTATCTTTATCAGAAGAAATTAGGAGAAAAAAAAAATAAACATTTCATTACATTAAGCTATAAAGACATTATTCTCAAAGCTATGATTTCCAAATCGGAAGGTACGTTAGTGCATTTAATTTTCACCCGATCAACTTCAAAGTTTATCAGGAGATTCCTCCTGGTAACTAAAAGACTCGTCAAATAAGCACTCTTCTATTTGTAAAACCCTCGCACCACTTCTAAAGCATTACCATTGCACCACTTCTAAAGCATTACCGTTGCAGAAACCGTTCACAAAAACTACATCAGCATCGACAAATTTAATTTTAGTAATTTATTTCTCTTAAAACAATTCGCAATGACATTTTACCCATTAAAAATTTAAATAAGGTAGTACAAAAATGAAAACTTGTTTCATTTCTTCTTTTGCGTAATTTTATTAAGAACGAGACTCCCCAGATTAAGATCTACATGTGTACCGAGTTTAGTCAAAATCGGACGAACGGTGTGGATTTGTATAAGGGACAAACATACAGACAGACAGCTATAAGACGTTTTTGACTTAGCCTACGACACTCCCCAGATTAAGATCTACATGTGTACCGAGTTTAGTCAAAATCGGACGAACGGTGTGGATTTGTATAAGAGACAAACATACAGACAGACAGCTGGTAGACGTTTTTGACTTAGCCTACGCCTCTCCCCAAATTAAGATCTACATGTGTACCGAGTTTAGTCAAAATCGGATGAACGGTATGGATTTGTATAAGGGACAAACATACAGACAGACAGCTGGTAGATTTTTTTGACCTAGCCTAGGAGATTTCTCGTATCAAGACCTACCATTATTCCAAGTTTGATCAAAAACGGTCAAACAGTGTGGATTTGTACAAGGAACAAACAAACAGAAAAACAGACAGCCACGTGATTTTTATGTATATAGATTGAAAGTTTTTTCGTTTTGTGTTTTATGACTTTCCTTCCAAGAAAAGTAGCTATTTTAAATCATGTTGAACTTGCAGCTTTACATTCCGTCATTTAATTCTTTTGACCAAGAAGATTTTTTGTTGTTTTTTTTTTTTTTTTTGGGGGGGGGACGTGGGAGAGTAGAGGGGGTGGAAGATAAAACATATACTTTTAATGATTTTCATATAGGCATTATGCAAGATTGCCTTTACTCAATTGTGTTGTCGTTTTTTGCGTTTTTTTCGGAAACGAAGCAAAAACGAGAAAAATGCCAAAGGACTTTTTTTCTTTCTTTTTTCATCTTGCGTCGATTCCCGAAGTTTAGCTTTCTAGGCAAAACCCTGCCCTGCAGTTTATTTTGGGGACACCCTGTATATATATATATATATATATATATATATATATATATATATATATATGAGTGTGTGTGTGTGTGTGTCTGTGGCAGATGATCAAATTTCAATCTACACACTCACTTTTTTATTATTTTGAGTGCTTCTGAAGAGGCGTTATAAGGACAAGAAACGTATTAAGCGAAAGAAGTAGCGATGAAAGAGATTGTATTAATTGAAATTTGACCTTCTACCACACATAAATGTAGTGAAAAAAAAAGGTTTCCCTTCGTCAGACAAGTACAATATTTCCAATTTAGCGATATATCCCACAAATTACACATCTGTAAATAACCTTGATCAAGATACCAGCTGATATAGGAGGATCTGAAAGTTAGCTGAAACTAGCCCAAAGCTGACAAGATATTGGATCCGCTGTTAATCGAGCAAATAATAACGGAAGGGTCAGACGCTGTTAATCGAGGCAACTAATCGATACTAATTAAACTATTACCGGAGGTTCGATTGGTAAACAGGACTGACCAATCACAGAGCGGAATAAGCTCCGATTTGGGTTCTGCTTGTCTTGACAGCTGTTTTAATGCGTTAATATGTCGCTCGTTAACATGGGCACCCTCTGTGGAAGAACGGGTATAATTAATTATTTATTAATTTAACATGGGGTTGAGAAGTGAACCGTGTTAACGAACAACATTTAATATTCTGGCTTATTAATGTATAGAATTGTTGTTGCGATATAAATTGGCATCTTATCACTTACAACAATTAAAATAATAAATTAAAAATTATACAAGAAATTCCATCTGCAGGAACTGCGTCATCTAATAGAGTTTCCGTTCTTACGCCTAGTGCCATTTAGTAAGCTTGGAATGGAAACTGTTAAAATTTTGTTAACACCTACTCCAATGACATCTCAAGGAAAAACTAGATTTCAGGCGCTACAATGCGCAGGAAACTCACGGAAGCCAACTCTAAGAAGAAATAACTCACTCATTTTCCTAGCTTATTTTTAGGAAAAAAACTCTTACAACCACGCTTCACGTTAATTTAACCGGTTTCTAAAATAATCATTTTACTGTTAAATGTACCTAATTAAAAAAAAACAGCAACCAATTACAAACTAACAAAACACAGAAAAAAATCCGTTCCAGGGAACGAACCCAACAATTTCTGTTTTAAGGCACGTCTCTGTCGGACATCAAAAATTTCACAGGAATCGTTTTCGTAGGAAATTTATTTAGCTTTCAAATACTATCCTTGCACTTTCCTCTTTTTTAGTATTCATTTACATTACATATCTATTCATAATTCTTCTTTCTTTTTTTTTAATAATTCCTCGACATGAAACGTAACAAAAATTGTTTAGTTTGGATGAACGTCAAATTTCTTAAAAATGTTTCTTAACTGAATCCACCACTTAAACAATCTGAGTTACGAAAATTTGATTTTTATAGCTACATTATTGAATTATCCGACTTTTTAAATTGGTGCACGAATTTCTAGTTTATCATTCTATACAGAAGCTAGAATAAGATTGATAGCTATCGTCCAATCATATTGAAGAACCAATCCAGATTATATATATCTTCTGATTATAATATCTTCAAAAACGTATGAAGGAAAAGAGAATTTATGAAGAAAAGATTCTTTATATCAGAACAAAATTTACATTTTAACTCTGAAAAAGGAAAGAATCATCCAACGACATATTTCCGAATATTGTCAATAATAGAAAGAAGAAAGCTCTTTCATTCAGTCTCCTTTTCATTCAATATTTCTCATATCTTTTCAAATCGGATCATTCCTTTTTCATCTCATATGTCATTCATATCATCTCTTTTCCCCAAATGCTTAGATCCGGAGTATTAAATTTCATTAATCAGAATTCTTTTATACCCTATATATATATATATGTACCGCAAAGTAAGGTGTCAAGATAATTCTAACAAAGTGCCTTTATTTCAAACTGTTAAGAAGGAGTGGGTAACAATTCTTTTGGATCGAATACTGATGATAGTCGAATAAAGGCACTAAAGATGCTGTTATAAAGGCTAATGAATATCCTACTAAACATTTGTTCATTTAACAATACAGATTATGTTATGAAAATTTATTTAATTACATTGTGAAAATCCAGTTCTTTATTTACGTTACGATTTAGTAATGTTTTCATCATAAGGCCTGAAGAGTTGTGAGATTCGATATTTATAAATGGTCGTTAACCATTCGAAAGCTTCCTAAATAAGCTACAAAATAAGTTCCCAAGCAATTTTTGATTGGATAAGCTCAGTAGAGGTTTTATTCAAACTTGGTTATAGTGAGACAACGGAATTGAAAAATTACAAGTTTCTTAAATGTACGTTAAAAACAACATAACTTGAAGAAATATGTTTTCTTTACTTTTTCCAGTACAGAAATATTTGCAATGTCTATATATTCTATTGTTAAAGCTAATGCAAATGCACTCCTTAAGAAGCCAAGTGACATTGAAAACGGCTACCAGAACGGATTGACTGGCTGGCGGCTTGGGAAAAAGAGAATGTTTCCCTAGTGATTGGCAATCTGTATCCCAGAAAGTGGACAAAGGATGCCGCAGGGATTACTCGTCCTTCAATAGCCCAAGCCTCATGTTTAGCCTCAATAGCCACTTCGCACTTTCATACCTTTAGTCTTGTTTCGATTCTCAGCCTTTCCAAGATAATTGAGTGGATTGTCAAAGGTCTAACAAGCCAGCTGAACTGGATTCCAACCTGCAAAGTCGAAGTGATTGCAGAAAACAAAATGTAAAAAAAAAAAAAAAAAAGTCCGAGTCTCAGGAGCAAATAGAAGCAGTAATTGGTAGGTTTTGATCGTTGGTTTTAGCACGGTTCCTCCCTCCCTTCATAGGGAGGAACCCCGCTTATAAGGTTGATCTCATGAAACAATCCGGAAGTGCCGACTAGAAAATTTTGCGTTTTGCCCCTAGAGAGCGAAAATGACGGTGGTTCAAATTTGTATATATATATATATATATATATATATATATATATATATATATAATTGTCTGTTCGAGGTTTTCCGGCTCCCCTAATGGTCCGATTTTGATGAAATTTGGTACAAAAATCTTTCGTCTAATTTGAAAGGTCAAGTTCGTTAACCAGCAGAATCCGCCCACCGGAACATGGTTTTGGAGCGAATATCGCGCGAAAAAAATCGTTCCGCTTACTTCTTATGCATGCAAGCAAGTCGTTTTATAGGCTTCTTGGCTTAGGAAAACGATTGACACCATTTTTAAGGCGATAGCTTTAACCGTTTTCGAGGAAATTGGAAAAATAGTTGCTGAATAACGTTTTTGGTTTTGTTACTTACAATCAAGGGATTCAGTTGAAACATTTTTTGCATGTTTGAATTTCATCAAAACTAACATGTTAAACTTTTGGTTACGTTTGGAGATCATGGATGCATGGATATCTGAAGTTTGTGTAGCTTTAATATGGAGTAACATCATCATCCAGCCAAATCATAATCCACCGTAAAACGGGGCACATGATTACAGTTTGGTGAATTTGGTACAAACCTATACTTCTTATATATCCTTATTTATTTGTATGAGAGAAAACAGACAAATATATAGGTATACCTATATTAGTATACTAATATGTAATATACACTGTACTTATATGACCCCATTTTACGGTACCCAAGTAAGTTATTACATTTTCGTGAAAACAAGGTAAACTGCATCGATCTCAAGCACTTCTCTAAGAAATATTTATGTAAACTTCCTTTTGATGAATGATTCGGCTGGATAATTTTGGATCGAGAAAGGGGAGGCTGTGGTTAATTGGGTAACACTGATGTTGCGAGTTTAGGGTGATAAATCCCACGCCTCGAAATATGTTCTGTGTTAAAGTTAAATTAAATCAAGGATACTGTAGGAGGCAAAGTTGCTAAAGGGGTTACTGACAGTTTCCATATTAGCCGGCGACTCAAGGGGGTAGCTACAAATTCTAGTCTAAACGTTTAATGATTTATTGTAAAACTTGATGAAGTGAACGGTCACTTGCTCTACTTTTTAATTTATCTTCTACTTTTTAACTTCTTGTTTGTGTTTATGTCTATATTTTATTTTTTTTTGGGGGGGGGGGGTTTATATATTTTTGTTTGTTATTATTAAGTATGTTTCATTTATTTGTTTTAAATGTATTATTTGTATTTTGCACTCCAATTCCAATAACTTTCAGTTTATTACTCTGTATATTTATTACGTTCAACTGCATATTCCAAAAATCTGTAGCAATGGCCAAATTTGCTTATCGTGGTCATATAAACCCATGTCCCGTGTCGTTTAATATGGCCTTTGAGGAGCAAGTACAGGGATGTAGTATTCAATTTTTATCAATATTGTGCTGAAGCTAAGATACCAGCAAGCCTACAGGATGTCCATGCGCGTTGTTTATAAACACCAAGATCGAAAAATGACCTTGATGACTACGTACGTCAACAATGAAAAAAACATGGCACATTATTAGCTTAAAAAATATATACAGTTGATCTCAATTCTAAGGAAACAATTGAAAAATGTACATGTTTACCATGTTGAAATGATATAATTTTTCAGGGTGCTTACATATAATAATAATGTCTGTAAAAATATATTTTTATCACCTGTGTGAAATCTTTTAGCTGAATGTAATGTTTTGTGGTGTGCTGAATCAAAAGATGACTGACATTTTGTCCATCAAGTACGGTTTCTTGTTAAATAAAAGGTGGGGGCTCATGAAAAACACAAAAATGTAGAAATAATACACCATTTTATTTAACCAGTTCATTCTATTGAAGGATTTCTGACTTCTCAAAGAATTAAATTGACGCCTTCTTAGATGATTTTGGACATCCTAAAACCTCTTCATCTTCAATTCTATCCCCCTCCCTTCTCCTCTACCGAGTCTCTTTAATTTTCTGGGAGTGAATGAATATGAAAGTGAAAAAACACCTATTCAATTCATAACAAAGAAAACCTGACAGTAACTACCGAATTTGAGGTTTAATGCTGAATGGTTTAAGCTAGACGCGATGAAAAGTTTTCAGTGATTTTTTTTTTTCTTTTTCAGCATGGCAAAAGCCATGGAAAACAGTCAAATAATCTCATGGAGTAGTTGTGTCACAGAACTCTTCAATCTTTAACAAATGTACAATGTAGGAGAGTTGACTCGAAAAGGAAACTATTAATAATAATTAGCGATAAAGCTGACAATTTCATTCGTTAAACTTTTTTTTCCCAAAACGACTCTAGAATGAGAATTTTTTTTATTTTAATCAGGTATATGTATTCTGTATATACCCAGTTTCATTTAAGTCATAGTTTAAATTTGTATAGATGTTAAACAAATGTATATGTTTCCAAAAGCAACTAGGGATTGACAAGAATTGAAATACCCAAGTAGGAGCATACGAAGTTTTAAATTCCACCATTATTATATATAAAATAACATGGACCGGTTAGGACTGCGGTAGGAGGCGTATGGCCCTAGGCTGGCCAGATTCCAGTTGGGGACTAGTTAAAATGTTTATAGATGTTAAACAAATTTATAGAAGTATTTTAATGACAATTTATATGTTTCATACAGCAAGTAGGGAGCCTCTCGAATCCTCACCTTGCGCAACTTCAGAATTTGGTACTCATAGTTTCTACAGTGAAGGTTATCATTAGAGCAGAAGGTTTAGTGCCCATTCAGATTGACAAGAATTGAAATCCTCTAGTAGGAGCATAGGAAATTTTAAATTCCGTCATTATTATATAAAATATAAAATGGTGAGGCGAGGACTACGTTAGGAGGCGTATGGCCCTAGGCTGGCCAGCTGCCAGGTGGGGGCCAATTTTATAGCAGTTAATAACCAGCATTAGCAGGACTCCTGCCCCTCCCATTCCATGTCTCATTCCGGATGTCTTCATTCGGGGTCCTGTACCCAGCAAAAACTCTCTATTGTATGTGCGACCTATGGAGCCATCGCTCTTTCATAATGTCCAGTTTGCTGATCGTTGGCTAAAAGGTATTGTGTTGATAGTACACGCATTAGTGCAGCTTCGTCCTTTTCCTGGAAGGGGTTATCATTGATTTATTGTGTGTTAATGCATTAAACATTATTAGCTTAATTTGACTGGTATTGAGGGTATATTTTCCATTTTCCCCACCCTTCCGCAGTATCCTGTCTATCGAAAGATATAATTTAGAGAATAAAATCTTTGACTTCAGAAATATTTACTAGCTGGCTAAGATTTCTTAAAGCAGCTTGTTTCCTCTAGAGACAAATTTCGCTACCAGACTTCGTATATCACAACATGTCAAGTTAACCCGAAAAGGTAGCGCTCCTCCAAGGGTCGATTTAGGTAGCGCTTCGTCGCTGAGACGAAGGTGCTTAATTTTGCATTAAATGGAGCCATATCATTTTGTAAATGCAATATTGTAATATTATAATATTCTCAACAATAAGTTTGACATAATATTTCTCTTTTTACTCTTATTTCATTCCTAAAAACTAATACATTTCAATTTTGTTTTGCCAGTTGTCCATGAAGAGCTATGGTATAAGTTATCGCTGTCTACTAAGATGCTTCGAGGTTTTTAGTTTGTACTAGTTATGACTGTAAATAACAAACCTATCTATTCCCGCAATATTCAATATGTTGTAAAAAAGAAAACATAAAGACTAGCGATGAGTCATACGGGTGCATTTATTATCGGAGTATATTCTCTCAAAAACATTAACTCCACCTTCAGAACTGTTATATACAGTAACAATGTCTAATTTTGGGTTTGGTCCTCTAATAAAGCGTTTTGATGTATACTCGAAACTAGTAACACTGTTTTATTTCCTTAGGTTTCAAAAAAATAAAATGAAAATGCATGGTATAAAGAATTGCTCCAACAGGTAAAATTAGCCTTCAAGACGGATAATTGTTATTAAAGAGGTAGTTTTCGACATTTTTACGAACATTCAATAGACTTCTTAAAGTAGCACTTAATTTCCAAGACTAGCGGAAAATGTATATATGAGGTAGGATGTTTTAGTTACCAAAGAGCACGATGAAACGTCCAGTATAGATTCTTATTGTTAAATCTCTGTTGTTCTTTAGCCCAATACCAATTATGTTGTGCTTCGTATCACTGAGACGGTTCAGTATTTACACCTCGATAGAAATACAGTAATGCAGCGACTTATCTACCATCTATCTATTCGATAGGCGTTTTGGTTTGTTCTACAATGGCTACCTTTCATCAAATACAGCCCTGACTGATCATTCTTCACATATTTAGATGCTTTAATTGCAATGGCTCGTCCGTACCATCGGAAGATCCGGTCCTCGTGAGAATACCCGTGTGGGCGCGATGCCTCGCGTGCATGAATACATAATGTCCTCACAGGTCCGACTGGCCACAGTCCTGAGGATGTAACGCCAAGGTCCTCAAAGGATGCTTTTATTATTGCTTCAACAAGCGATGATATTTATTTCTCCATTTCCCTTTCTTCATCTCATTCGTGTTTGTTCTAATATGCAAAATAGGCTAGTGTTCTTGCCCCCTCAATAGCTTTTTTTATAATTTAACTGAAATATCTGATTTATAGTTCTTGTTTCTATATTTCAAACGACGCTCTTTCACACAGGACACGCCCTAGAAGCCATTCATCAGTTTTATTGCCTCGATCTCGCTCACACAACGCCTTCATGAAAATGTTCGCCTTAAAAAATAAAAAAAAAAAAAATGAGCTCGGGCAATAACTTATAGGTGCGTGAAGATTGAACTGCTAAACGGGCGAGTTAAGTTTTCAGAAGGGGTTGATAAATCAAAATGTTTTGAGGATAACATTCAATTTGGGACCAATAAATTTGTTGGCTCAAACTTATATATAATGTTTAAAAATAATTTAAAGACCTGTTGATTCCTGGAAGGTATAATTAATTCATATTATACATCATTAATTCTTATGATATTGTAATATCAAGCAGATATTAATCATATGATAATTTCTTCTCCAGTATTTACATCATCAAGCCCTTGCTTTATTCTTATTAACTCAATGGCGTTATTTAATATATCATATTTTATGTTTACTTAGAGAAAAACTAATAAAATAGTTTTACATCATTATGTAATTATAAAGTAATTTAAGAATAAATAAAATAGAGCAATAAATGTCACATATTTTGGTAATTATTTTATTTATCCACACTATTTTTAACCAAATTACCTGCCTTAAAAAAATTGTTTTTCCCATTATAATGTATAAGATTACAAGATATGGACTTCTCCCTTTAAGTGATGCTGTTAGCACTTTCCTCCGAAGGAAAGTAGCTATTGAGGTTGGACTCATGACGGAATTTTTGAAAAATTTCTTCAAATCTTTATCGATCCTACCTAGTAGACACCGAAAATGACCCCCGTTAAAATTTATATATATCTATATATATATATATATATATATATGCATATATATATATATATATATATATATATATATATATATATATATATATATGTCTGTTAACACGATAGCGGCCAGAGTTTTTGTTTTTTCGTCACGAAACTTGGTATATAGCATTCAATTAGCAAACGATTGAACGAGTTCGTTAACCACCAAAGTCGGTCCACCGGAAGGGGGGGTTTACCCCGAACCCAGAACACTTATTTGACTATGTCAGCCGTAGTATTTGTTATATTTCAACGAAACTTGGTATTCGTAGTGGTAATATAGAGAGAAAAGTGAGATATAAAAATGAACTAAATCGGTTCATTAGAAGGGGGGTTTACTCCGGACCCACAATACCAATTCGCCACTACCAGCCGTGATTTTTGGTATATTTCGACGAAACTCGGTATTCGTAGTGCTAATCCACAGGTAAATATGTGTTGTAAAAATAAACGAAATCGGTTCATTAGGAGGGGGGGTTTACTCCGGACCCACAATACCAATTCGCCACTACCAGCCGTGATTTTTGGTATATTTCGACGAAACTCGGTATTCGTAGTGGTAATCTACAGGTAAATATGTGTTGTAAAAATAAACTAAATTGGTTCATTAGAAGGGGGGGTTTACTCCGGATCCAAATTCCTAATATACTCATACCTGTCGTAATTTCTGCTGTATTGTAACGAAACGCGGTATACGTCGTGGGTAACTCATGAGAAAGAAGTGTTGTAAAAATGAGCTGAATCGGTCAATCGGAAAGCGGGGGTTTAATTTGTAATATATTTGAATAGAAAAGCCGGCAGACGTAGGTTCACAAAGCCGCCGCAAGGAGCGCTTTCTACCACTAGAGTGACTGTATCCTGTTCCTGCGTTAGATCAAAATACGATAATATGAGGATTTTTGTATTTATTACGTAGTGTAGTAGGTACCATGTGTAAACATAACTCTGGATGCAAATTAATAATTGATCAGTTACTCATTACAAAATGAGAACTATTCACGTTTTTATTTTATTTATGTAGGATATTTTAAGCAAATTGTTCTGGAAAGCAGTCTACACTACCCAAATTCTGAGGAAAGTGCTTAGTTATGCAGCTCCTGCGTGACGGACCCTATTTTTTAACCATACTGATACTACTCTTTATTGAATCAATAAAATGTACCATATAGCTACAGAGAAATGATGTCCTATTAAGAATTGATTAATAATGTTTTGTTGAACTTCGGCATTTGATTTCAAATGACGCACTTTCTCCTCCCCATCCTACATTCTTACATTAAGTGAAATATATGTCTAATGTGGTACGTTGAAGAAACTTCATTTAGTATCACAGAACATTGCCATAATATATTCAAATTAAGCCATAGGTTCAGGCTTGTAAAAATTATATTATTATTTTTTGAATATTATTTTAAAATTTATTTAATAGAATTTTTAAAGCAATTACTCACAGAACACGAGCATTGCAATGTACTGGGTATTAGATTTATATGCAAAATTTGAAACAAAACTACATGAGTGTGCAAATGGCCTCAAAAGCCAATGCACACACAAAAAAGCTCAACTGATCAATCATAATACACCAAGACTTGAGCAATGCAATTAGATAAAATATTATAAGTTATTGGCAAGACAGCTAGACTTGACTGATATTAAATTAAGTAACATTAAAAATAAAACTGAGGAGTGGACATAGCACAGAGCTACCATGACGACAGGTGAGAAGAAATTGTACTTTCTTGACACAGAGTTGGCTATACATGACTTACCCATGAATATCATATGAGAAAACTGGACAAACAACTTGTCACGTATGCAATAGAATCCTTATAGTCCAAAAAGCGAATGCAGAAGACAAAATATCCCGTAAAAAAGAAATATTTCAGATGCCATGAACGAATTTTTAGAAAACAGCCACTAGTACATGAACACAATATTCTTTTTAAATATTTATATAGGTTATTTTTATAACTTTGCGTTCTTATTGTATTAACCTCGCTGAGAAATTTGCTTAGTTATGCTACTCCCGCGTTACTTTTTGTCTATCTTAGGTAAAGTTTTTTGCCACAAGAGGCATTTGTCATCCTTTAAATGTGGACTCCCCCCATATAGTTTCATTTTAAATGTACATGTATTTAAATATATGATGGGTCTAGAGTCCCATCTCGCCGACACTCATGCTTATGTGAACACATCATCACTTTCTTACCGCCATATTAAAGCGAACTGCGGTTTTGTGTTGTTTTTATAGCGATTTTATCATACCACGCAGATTGCGGACACAAAAATCCCATCAACTCTAAAATTTTATTTCCCAGATAAAGTTGAATAGCTATAAAATTAATGGTGTCCTTGTTAAGACATTTTTTTCCACGGTTCCTCTTAAAGCGCGAAGGGAAGAAAAAAGAACGTACGTGACGTTCTAGAAGCTCAGATTATGTATATATATAGCTTATTCTTTGAAGATATAGGGTCGGTAGTAATGCCCGATGTCTTCTTGAGATATGGTTTTATTGCTTAATATCACATCAACGACCTCGTTTCGTCGTATTCCTTAATTGTCATTGTCAATTGAGGGACATTTTACCAATTGGGATCTGTTCTATTAATAGGCATTAGATGATGTTACAACATTCCTACTGTTTAATGTCCAATAAAGGCAGTTATCTGGCAATACTCTTACATGATCCGTATTCTTAGGCCGGTTAGAGTTAATGATCAAACACTTATTTCATTTACTCAATAATGTGTCGTACATGCAACCAATGGGTTTAGCTAGTTATTCGTAATTGTGACTATCTGGCATTTACCAATGTTCAATCAAGAAGGATTAATTGTTGGTTTACTGACATTTGTACAGATATACAATACGTTGTATCATGTATTATAATTTTTTTTTAGTATGTTATGTTGTAGTATTAAGGTGGCCTTACACGTTGAGTTCAAATCTGAAGGCCGGAACTGCACAGTTAGGCCTCAAGGATTGGCCTTACGGGTCTAGCAAACACACGATAAGGTAATGAACGTCAAGACCGGGGCTGCACAGTTATAATAGACCCACTGAATGTGAAGCAAATATCTTCTGATCCACACACATCAGGCTTGGCTTGCACAGTCCAAATTAAACAGTGTGCGATTTAAAAGTTTCTTCAACAGCGGAATCTGTGCGCCGCGTTTTTTGGGGGATATTTGTGCGAAAAAATCGTAACGCTAACGTTTTTGCTTTACAAGGCTTCTAAGTACACGTTTTATAAGTAATTAGACGTGCGGAATCTATTGAAACCGTTTCCAAAGGCATAACTATGACCATTGGCGAGGGACATAGATAAAAATTAGATGTTTCTTATGATTTCGGATATATTCTTTCATATCTCAAGATTGAAGAGTGAAATCGTAGTAAATCTCCAGAATCTATTCAAAAGCTTATTAAATTTTCTGCAAATACGGTACTTATGTGTTTTTTGTAGAGCGGTCTCATTCGAAGAAATCAGTGTTTAAATGTCCGCTTAACATACTACCAGTTTCCTCTTGTGGCGCCAAAGATCTTGCGTCGCTTTGAAATTTTATTTTACAATTTCAGGAAGGATTAACACAGAACATTAACTCAAATAGGAAAAACCACAAACTCCAAGTCTTCACCAAAATTAATTTACATAGCACAATTTAGGAGTCGGCAGGTGGTTGCCCCGTAGATCAAATCAATGTAAAGAAAACATTAAATGTTTCTATTCTAAGCTTTCCAAATGGCACTAGCGATAAGAACGGAAACGCCCCAAGATCTTGCAACTCGGACCTAACATTCACCCCGACATTGCTATGTTCCAGACAAGGAAGCTTGAATGAAGAAGATCATTGTCGGCATATCTCTAAGATATCCCATCGCTCCTATTAATAGAATCACGCGTCTGCACTGAATTAGGCTAAGTGTCCTGCCACTGAAGATGATAAGATGAGAAACAAGCCAGTACACGGAGCCACTTCAGCTCTACACGTGTTCCTAGCCATGGCTTCTTCCTTGGGACCATCTCATAATGAATGCACTTAACGTATCGGATGGCCTCTGATGGCTTCCGACTATAATATATTCCATAGAGAAAGATGATATGAGTCCAATTTTTTATGCATTAATCCAAGTTGTAAAACCTCATCTCAATACTCTAGGGGAGATAAGGAGGTTCTGTCGAGAATAAGAATTGGACAAACAAAAATCCCTCTTTTTAGCACTTTCCTCCGAAGGAAAGTAGCTATTGAGGTTGCTCTCATGACGGAATTTTTGAAAAATTTCTTCTAATCTTTATCGATCCTACCTAGTAGACACCGAAAATGACCACCGTTAAAATTGATATATATATATATATATATATATATATATATATATATATATATATATATATATATATATATAGATATATGTGTCTGTTAACACGATAGCGGCCAGAGTTTTAGTTTTTTCTTCACGAAACGTGGTATATAGCGTTTAATTAGCAAACGATTGAACGAGTTCGTTAACCACCAAAATCGGTCCACCGAGAGGGGGGGTTTACCCAAAACACTAATTTGACCATGCCAGCCGTAGTTTTTGTTATATTTCAACGAAACTCGGTATTCGTTATTTTGATCTAAAGAGAGAAATACGTTGTAAAAATATACTAAATCGGTTCATTTTTGGTATATTCCGACGAAACTCGGTATTCGTAGTGGTAATCCACAGGTAAATATGTGTTGTAAAAATAAACTAAATCGGTTCATTAGGAGGGGGGTTTACTCCGGACCCACATTACCAATTTGCCACAACCAGCCGTAATTTTTGTTACATTTCAACGAAACTCGGTATTCATGGTGGTAATCAACAGAGAAAAATGAATTGTAAAAATAAAATAAATCGGGTTATTTGGAGGGGGGGGGGGGGGTTTACTCTGGACCTAAAGTACTAATATACACATACCGGTCGTAATTTCTAATGTATTGTAACGAAAAGCGGTATACTTCGTGGGTATCTCATGAGAAAGAACTGTTGTAAAAATGAAGTAAATCGGTCAATCTGAAAAGGGGGTTTACTTTAAACTCTGTTTCATTACAGTTAGCCGGCCAGACGTAGGTTCCCAAAGCCGCCGCGGGGAGCGCTATCTCCTACTAGGAAGACTGTATCCTGTTCCTGCGTCAGATCAAAAGAAGGAATGTGAAGTTTTTGTGTATTTATTAAGTAGTACAGTATCATGTACATACATAACTCTGGAAGCAAATTATTTACAAAATTAATAATTGAACAGTCCTCATAAGAAATGAAAATGAGCACAACTATTCATGTTTTTATTTTATTTGTATAAGTTATTTACATGAAATTATTCAGTAATGTAGTCTACACTACAGAAATTCTGAGGAAAGTGCTTAGTTATGCAGCTCCCGCGTGACGGACTTTTTTACTTATTCAAACGGGAAGCATATGCCCTGACTGCACAGAATGTGTTGAAGATCCTACTATTGAACATACAATGTTATTATTGAACACACAAAAACATAATGTTTTGTAATAACATATATAAAATGTAAGGTGTACATCGTTATAAAGATGAACACTAACTAATAAGTAATAATAAAACTATTGGCGCTAATGACCTAGAAGTAGATGCGCCATAAAAAAAGAAAAAAAAAAAATAAAAAAAAAAAAAAATAAAACTATTAAACACACTGACGGACTGCTGAGCCTTCGAGGGCCTTCGAAACCAAATGGACTTTTATGGTCCTCCTTGGTGCGTTCGTGTGTGTGGAGAAAGGGTGATAGCTTACTCTTCTTTAAGAAGTATATAATATAATAAAATATGTTGATGCTAATATATAAGTTTACTTTTTTCCATACCATAGGGTATGTAATTCAATTCCGATAGTAATTCCAAAATAAACCCTAAAGTAAGATTATCTCGTATATGAGTGTACCGAATGTCCTTGGGGTTTTAATGACTACCACTAGAACGGAATCTCCTTGAACCAAATTAATTAGAGCAGAAATATATCACTCCTTGAGAGCGTCTCGTATAAGGAGGAGTATGGCTCAACGATATAGTCGTTTGGATAAACAGCGGGATCCATTCTGCGGGTTTCATTACAGTAAGTAAGACCGCGGAGGACTTAAGCAACCGTGGATCGTACTTTGGTAGTATTAGCTAGAAGCAGGATAGGTCACGTAGTCTAGAAGGTTCTCGTTAAGTCGGCTAAAGACATCCTACCGCATCATTGGGTTCGTCCTTACAAAGCAGGATCGCATTCTTCCCACCGCGTGACGTCAAGTCGTTATCAATGTTGGGCTTGGCATTAATACTGCGTACCGACGGTCTATTTTGGGTCGTTGTGCAGCTTATCAAATTAATATTATTTTGTAATCTTAGCTTCACATGAACTACTCGTTTGTCTACAGATTAGTCAACAATCTAGATAGTATTAGTCAACAATTATTCAAAAGTCTTTACTTTACGATATACAAACAAACATTAGGAAAAAACATTAGGTCGTTGAAATGAAATTGTGTGGCGAATAACCACTCGGTTGTCAACGACCTAGTATAGGCGTCAACGCCCTACTATAGTCGTCAACTCCCTACTATGTTCGTCAACGCCCTACTATGTTCGTCAACACCCTACTATGTTCGTCAACACCCTACTATGGTCGTCAACGCCCTACTATGGTCGTCAACACCCTATTATGGTCGTCAACACCCTACTATGGTCGTCAACGCCCTACTATGGTCGTCAATGCCCATCTATGGTCGTCAACTCTCTACTACAGTCGTCAGCACCCTAATATGGTTGGAAACATCCTACTACGGTCGTCAACGCCCTATTATGGTAGTCAACGCCCTACTATGGTCATCAACGCCCGTCTACAGACGTCAACCCCCTACTACAGTCGTCAACGCCCTACTATGTTCGTCAACACCCTTCTATGGTCATCAACGCCCGACTACAGACGTCAACCCCCTACTAGAGTCGTCAACGCCCTACTATGTTCGTCAACACCCTTCTATGGTCGTCAATGCCCTGATATGGTCATCAACGACTGACTACAGTCGTCAACACCCTACTACAGTCGTCAACACCCTACTATGTTCGTCAACACCCTACTATGGTCGTCAACCTTCTACTACGGTCGTCAGCACCCTACTATGGTTGGCAACATCCTATTACGGTCGTCAACGCCCTATTATGGTAGTCAACGCCCTACTATGGCCAACGGCACTACTTTGGTCGTCAATGCCCTAAACTGCACATAATGTGATAGATATTCCATGCTATGGGAATAGGTTGGGCATACAAAAAAAATGTCGCCCATCTCCCCCAGAATAGTGATACATTTATATTGTAATATAATTTTTTATCAGGGTTATTAAGAACGATACCAGGTATCTGTAGATAAATTCCAAAGTAATATATAATAACAATGTACTCGAAAATGAATGAAGTATTTCTTAAGCTTACCTAATAGGCTCCTTCTAGATGTTCAGAAAAATCAAAATATTCATTAAAGCGTAGATTGGCTATCGTTTGTAAAGAAAATACTTTATAACATGCTTCGGGACGTAATACATATTACACATTAATTTACGATACTCTTTTACAGCAGTAATACTCAGCAAAGTTTTATGATGTGAAAATTATGATACGTAGTTTCTAGTTTCCATTCTTCAATGTGGCGTCGTAAACGTTCATTAAAAGTCATCTCGGCTTAAAGTTACCTACTACTGACTATTTACTAAAGAATGAACCAATGAATTACAACCAATGAATTAAAGTTGAGAAACTAACGCCGTCAACAGAAACTGGTGTTGCTCTTCAGTAATAATTCCCGCCAAATTTAAATTCCCTTCTGAATTTTCCGCCCAAATCAGTTTCCGATGCCATCTCTTCCGTTAAACCTTTGCGTCATTCGTAAACGCAAAATAGAAAACAACCAACCAAGAGACATTTCCATTACAGAATTTTGAAAGTTTCTATGCCATCAGCTGAGATATATATACGTTATTTGCAACTGACAAATAAATTTATTTTATAATGCTTGGAGATAACTATAAAAACTTGGGCCTGAAGAACAAAGGCGACCCAAGCCTTTCTTCACACCTTTTAATAAGGCTACATCTCTATTATAAAAGATGAAGCAATATACGAAGACAATGTAGATAAAAGCTCTTGTTGAGTAGCTACAAGTAGTTAGCGGGTGAGAAAAACCACCATAAAAACTGTAAGAGGCGTCTGCTGCGAAAAGTTACGGTAGCATCTGGCGACTACACCTGCGCCGATGGACACCCGACCCTAGCCTTCTGGGTGGCACCGATTTCTTTACCGCTAGTTTTTCAGCTATTTACTAACGCTTGTTGGCTTCCATAAAATCTAACCAGATTGCCTCGGTGCACTGTACACATGCCTTTTACGTAAACCAATATAAAATTTCAAATAACGTCCCTAAAAATGTGTAGCTGATCCGTTTTGTTCGGATTGTTTAATATTATTGCGTTTAAAACATTAATTCCTCAAGGTCTCGTGCTAGCGTGGTCTCGTCAAACAGACGTCCTTTAAGGTTTTAAAGTATTTTCAAATCGTTATTTTGCTCTAAAAAATTAACTCGCCGATTTGGGATTTGAATCAATAATCTGTCGCCATATATTTCCCTTCAAAGATACTCATTAAAGGCTGAATGAGCGTAGGGGGTCTATGACGCCAACTCAGGCCCTCGGACGAAGACACTAAATGCTAAAACTCCCGTGAGTCTCAGACCCAGGCCCCTCAGAACTTAATTCGAGTATTCGAGTTAATATACAAAACACAGGAAGATGTATGCTGCTAAATATTACGTTTCTGCCTTAAAGAAATTCTCCACGATTTGACTTCCATGCTGTAATATGAGAGCCCGGTAGAAGTAATTGACAAAGTACCTGTGCTAGAACGTGATATTCTGGGTTCAACTCGATGCGTGGTAAGTTAATTTCTATACAAAACAAAGATTTTTGAAAATGAAACAAACTGCGAATATTTTCCTGTAATTTGATGGATATGAAAGAGTTTCATCAAAATCAAAAATACATCTATATGTTCATAACTCTCCATTTTATTCCATAATTTTCCTTAAAATTAATAAAGCATATACTAGTGATTTTGTCTTCTGCTAACCACATTCATGTTACTGGGGTTTAATAATATAAAAATGCCACACAACTCAAAATACGAAATATCAAAAGTACGGAGAAAGGCTCGGCTGAAAATTGACCTTGGCTTGAGCTTAAAAATAGGGCTGAGTCCATGAAACCGTTAACTCTTAATAAAGGAACTGTGAAACTCATGACCATTTATTTCTCATTTTGAACATCGAACGCTTCAGATCGGATTAAGAAAACTTTGTTTTCGATAATTATCAATTTTATTCCATAATTCTCATTACAATCAACAGTACTGATGATTATATTTTCTGCTAATAAAAACGTAAAATCGTATTTAAATTTTTTTAAAATGATTTTAATACAATAGGCCAATGGAATTAGTGCCCCGTAAAACGTATCAAGAAATGTAAAACCGGTTGGGCAATTCTAATAAAATGACTAATATGTAAATATTCATCATTTTTGATCGGCACATTGCCTATTTTAAAAAAAGTCATTAAAAAATATTGGGTATTCTTATGAGTTGATAAGTGCTGCCACTTCTTTATGACCTCCACTAAGTTATCCAGACTGTAACTCACATGTGATTTACAGTCTGGGGACAGTCATATTTACCTGTTTATAATCATGAATGACGAGCAAATTATTGCTTGATTGTGATATTTTTTAAGCTGTGATATTAAAGATTTCCTGATGATGGCATAAAGCCGAAATATTGTTTAAAATTATTTAAAGATAAAACTATGAAACTGGGAGACCTGATTGGCCTTTTTCATTTGTTATGAAACCTGGATAATTGGGTATTTTTTTTAAATAACTATTTTGTTTGTATTAAAATCTATTCACGTAAAGGTTTTATAAAAATAGTTAAATAAAAACTTTTCTTCAAATAATCTTGAATTTTCAAAGATACGCGATAGGAACCTATTATAAATGGACACCATAACATTAATAAAAATAAAAATAAAATAACGCAGTTTAAAAATAAAAGTTAGGAAAATAACTGTCTTCAAATGAAATGTATCAATAAAAGTAAAAGTTAAAAATAAAAATAAAAAAAACCTTTATACACCTACATATATATATATATATATATATATATATATATATATATATATATATATATAAAGTATTTTCACTTTTAATTATAAAAGTCAACCGTTTCATTCAACTCCGGATCCACCAACACATTCATGTGAGTGCATCATAGCTTCAAGCCGGCATTTTAATAAAACAAAACTCCCACACGAATCAAAACGGAACATCAAAAGCTCCGAAATAGTATTGAATGCTTTGAATATGCCGAATTCAAACGTCAGGCTGAAAGCGGAGAATCCTGACGCTGAATGGCTCAAACTCGGTCGACGGATCAAACTGAATGCCGTATACCACTGAACGCACTACTTTCAACGGTAGAACGCTCTCGAAAACAGGTAATGAGTGCTCCTTTTTCTGCTAGTAATCGCTCGCCACTCGACAGCTAAAAGCATCTTCTTCTGAAAGCATACCAATAATCTCCCTTTTGTCTTTTTATACTTTTACTCAGCGTGTAGGCCGTCCTCTCTTGATGCTCTCTCTCCTTCTACCGTAGCCTTTGTACAGAACTAGGTCAACTGACTTTTTATTTAATTCATCCAATTACATGTTACCTTCCAGCCATTTTATTAAAACCATATTTTTATTAAATATATTGTGACTTTTTTATGGATTACCTCACTTTCAAAATTGCGTTATTCCAATACTTGATAAAAGCCCGACTCACGATATTATATTATATTTACATAATCCCCCCCCCCCATTCTACCTTCAATGGAATAAAAGAAAAGCATCCGAGGGTCTTTTTGCGAAGACCACATCCAGTTACTTTTGATGTAGCAGTAGTGATTTATAACAGTTACTCGTACTCGCTGATAAGCTTACTGATTAGCTAATTGGTTCTTTGCTGGTTATCTATTACTACTTGACTCGTTATGTACTGTTATAATCCATATTAGATAATGGCAAGAAATATTTATTAATAAAAAGGTTAATATGATTAAAATCAATTCTCTCAACTATGAAAAAGTTTATTAAGCATTAAAGTTGACTGTTTTGCAGGTTATGAAGGATAACAAACAACGATATTCGTAAACAAACATATTTTATTCCTTTTCTCTTTCTCTCTCGTTTATGGATATTTTACCTTTATTAAGCATTACATGCTATGCGTTTCCGCTCGCTCAAGAAGATATCAAAACTCTAGTTAATCCAACTCACAATTAATAGAATTATATTAATTGTAGCGACTCTAGTCTATCCAACTCGCTAAAATTAATAAGATTCCATTAATTTTTTCGAGTAAGAAACCAATCTCTTTTTCTTTGTCAGGAACATCGCGAACTAATTGTAAAAGACTCATTTTTTCTCACTAACATAAGCAGAGCTTTTTCGTAAACAAAAGCTAATTCACTGTTGAAGGATACTTTACTCTCAACAAGAACCAATGCGATTGGTCATTGCAATCTTCCAAAAAGAAGGCAAAGGAGTTATGCGCATGCGCTGAATCACTGATACCATCACTACTGCTACCTCAAAAGTAACTGGATGTGGTCTTCGAAAAAAGACCCCCATCCGAAATTCATCATTTTCTCTGACTGTGGTGCTTCTATGAAACTTTCAACCCTGAAGCTTTAGGTAAGTAATTTCTTTGACGTTTAACGGTGGTCTTCCGCTAATCTAGATTTTATGAACGTTTTGACGACATATATGAAAATTCCAAAGCTGCTCTCTTGTGTGTTGGTAAAATACTTCTTTACTATAAAACTATTACAGACATGGCAATAAATTTGTCTTTTGTTTAATGCCCTCATCTTGTGTTATGTATGTGCAGATTCATTACGTGTCCATTATGGCAGTCTTTTCATATGAAGCAGGCCTTTTTTGTCCAAAAATTCGTCTACATTTTTGTTGAGTCTTTCAAGGCATCATATCAGTTCAATAAAGCCATGATGCAAAATAACCTATCACGCACCAATAACAATAAAATATTAATTCCAATGTCATCTTATGTTAATATATCTACTAAATTATTCAAAGTGTTTATTTTTATATTAAACTAGCTATTACCCAGTATGCCATGCTTCACCTACTTTATATTATATAGCTATTTCCCGGCGTGTCATGCTACACCTATTTTCTGTATCGAGAAAATTAAAAAAATAATTAGAAAGTAGTATTAAAATCTAATAACGCAAATCTATAACTTTTTGGGTTTATAGTTTCAAACCTCTGACCTCCGAATTGTGTATCCTAGACGATCTTGACCCAGCATATGACACTTCCCGGATCAAGACCCACCCTCCAGGTGGACCGATTTCGCTGGCAAATGAACTCGTTCAATTATTTTCCAAGTTTCGTGTCAAATAAAATGCAAAAACTCTAACAGGAATCGTGTTAACAGACATATATATATTACATAGGTAGATAGATCGATAGAGCAATTTTAACGGACGTCATTATCGGTATCTTGTAGGAATGTTCTAATTACAAATATTAACTTATCCAAGCACATCGTATACGAGCTTTTGAAAATCGCAATTTAAATAATCGTTCACAAGCAACAGTTGTCTGCCTCTGGAATTCCTATGCTCCACTAAATTCCCAGAAGTAATTAAGGCAAAGTAAAGCGGATGAGTAGGACCATTGGTACGGCCTGGAATTGGTTATTTCGGCAATGGATATGGCCAGGAGCACTCGTTCAAATTACAACTCCGTGCAACTTCCATCAAAGGGAGCTGCAATTGGAGGTGCAGTCTTGCAGAAACTTTCCCGGCCGATTGGATAGCTCTGTGGCGTTTTCTGTGCAACGATGCAATAAAATTAGTCCTAGGTACATAGTTACCTGTATTTATTTCTTATATATAGCTGTTTGAGACCTTTTTTTATGTTATGTACATTTCCTATGTTTATTCATTTTTTTTTTTTTTTTTTTTTAATTTGGTTTTTAAAGGCAATTCAACCACGTGGGTCATTGTTGCCTATTTAATTTAATGGAATGTAATAATTAACACAATGTAAATTCAATCAGGTAATACAACAAAAATTATTTTTGTACATAGACTCGCTTATATCACATACACTTACACAAACGAACGCATGCATTATATATAAACATACATACACACACACATATACACAAATACACATAAATAAATACACACACACACATATACACATACATAAATATACACACACACATATACATATATATATATATATATATATATATATATATATATATATATATATATATATATATATATATTCATATTTGTCTATTATTGTTGAATTTCGAAATAATTACGTTTTGAAGATGTGTCAGGCTAATTATTCCAAGTCTAATCAGGATTTGAATGTTTCGTTTCAACGAGATCGGTGCTAATATTGAGATTAAATGAAAAATAAAATATTATTTTATGTTTAATTGTAAAAGTTCGTGAATTAGTCACGCGTAATTTAATAAACAGAGGAAACAAAGAACAAAAATCTGGCTAGTTGATAGTAAGTTGATCTAAAGTTTATTAGTTTTCATTTCTAAAAAAAATGCATTGAAATTGGTTAAGATTTAGAGGATGTAATCTTTTTTGAAACACTAAATGTCCTTTGGCACCTCTGTGCGCCGGGCTTTTCTAGGTAGTTCTCTATTTTATGTCATGAACGAGTACGAATTTACTTCAGAAATCCAATCGCGCGAAAACCACCACCAACAAAAATAGTGTATCAAAGCGGACCATTTCGGGTTTTAATTTTGGATCGTATTGCATGTAGGAAAATATATCTATCAATTGCATGTAGGAAAATATATCTATCAATTGCATGTAGGAAAATATATGTATCAATTGCATGTAGGAAAATATATCTATCAATTGCATGTAGGAAAATGTATCTATCAATTGCATGTAGGAAAATATATCTATCAATTGCATGTAGGAAAATATATCTATCAATTGCATGTAGGAAAATATATCTATCAATTGCATGTAGGAAAATATATCTATCAATTGCATGTAGGAAAATATATCTATCAATTGCATGTAGGAAAATATATCTATCAATTGCATGTAGGAAAATATATCTATCAATTGCATGTAGGAAAATATATCTATCAATTGCATGTAGGAAAATATATCTATCTATTGCATGTAGGAAAATATATCTATCAATTGCATGTAGGAAAATATATCTATCAATTGCATGTAGGAAAATATATCTATCAATTACATGTAGGAAAATATATCTATCAATTGCATGTAGGAAAATATATCTATCAATTGCATGTAGGAAAATATATCTATCAATTGCATGTAGGAAAATATATCTATCAATTGCATGTAGGAAAATATATCTATCAATAGCATGTAGGAAAATATATCTAACAATTGCATGTAGGAAAATATATCTATCAATTGCATGTAGGAAAATATATCTATCAATTGCATGTAGGAAAATATATCTATCAATTGCATGTAGGAAAATAGCAGTTGATCTCGATTTATTTTATTATTTTTTTTATTTTTTATACATTTAATTATTAACAAGAGCTCCCCTGGGTGGTTTGCATTTTCAAACTTTTGTGTAAAAAAATCGCCAGTACCAAAAATATTGCGTCAACGATTGAGATCTTACATATTAATGCATCTTGTTGTGGGCTCCGGATAAACATTTCAACATGAGATCAAATTCTTAGGTTTTACTACTGAGTTCAATGTTCAATATTCTCTAAACGTATTATATTTTACTCAACTCATTAATAAAAAATCTAAATATAAATCAGTCCCGTAACAGGCCACGAGGGCCCTGACGGGCAGATACTATAGAGGTATCTGATTCTTGACCATACGGCACACTAGGGAGATAGTGTGGTCAGTACTATGTTCCGGCCGCCTGATTTTCGCCTTGGCTGCTTCGACTGCTAGAGTCATTAGCACCCAAGGTACCCATTATTAAATTAATTAAAGGCTGGGTTGGCCTAGGGACGGTCAGGGAGGCCAAATTCAACCCAGAAACGAAGACTCTAGAAGAAAAAATATTTAGTGCTTGCTCGGGATTTGAACTCAGGACCTCCAACTTATTAGTCCAGTGCTCTACCACTGAGCTAACCTCACCCCCTTAATAAAAAATCACCGCTCTTAATATCCCTTCAACTCATTATTATTTAAAATATTTCCTGTTGTCGATATTTTAATAATTGTTTTGTTCGTTAAATAATCTAGTCCGTAAGGGTACCATTTCCACGTTACAGAACAAAACGATTTAAAACAATATATATTTATATATTGTTTTAAATCGTTTTTATAATAACAATATAACAATAATAAATCATTCTGTTATCTTATGTCAATAAGCACTGATGATGTGAGAGCCCTCCTGAAAGCGCCTTGGAAGTGGAAATAAAGTTACATACACTAAGCGTTGGCTTTTTCGTTTTCTCGAACGACGATGAACCTTCATCAACCAGCGGCCAGCATTTGCGAAATTAAAATTCATTTCAATTTTGCCATAATTCAGTACAACATATCATTAACGACCATGAGAACCACCAGATAAGATCCCAGAATATGCCAAGATACAACCAAAACGTTACGGCCTTTGTGTGTTCCTCATAGACTTCTGACTTTCGACCATCCATTATCCCCTAGGTAGCCTAGGAAAGCCATACATCGTTCTAAGAGAGTAGTTATTACTACGACCTAGGGCAGATGTTGGTCTATCCGCACTTAATCTATGTACGAACGAAGGAGGCGTTTTTCATCTAGTTATCCTAGAGAAATAGATGAAGAACTCTCTTCTAATCCTAAGGATTCCTTATCAGGGCTTACTTTTTGTGAAAGGAACCCGGCCGTTCCTTAATTATTTCCTTGTCATTTTAGATGATTTAGTACAATTGCTTATGTAAATTATCATAGTCTCAGGAGTAGCTAAAAACAATAACTCGGATCAAGATAAAACAGAAGTTACTACTACATCCTAGGATGTTTTTGGAACATTGCTATACAAATGAATAACGAAGAAACAAGTAGGTTTAAGTTTTCATATCGTCGTTGTTCTTTTTATTTAAATTTTTCGCCAATATCTAATGGATTAAATATAATATATGGGGGGAGTTTAGCTCAGTGGTAGAGCACTCGACTAATGAACTGGAGGACCCAGGTTCAAAACCGGAGCGTGCACTAAAGGTTGGAGTTGGATTTGGGGTCCCAGATCTTCTCTAGGCTCACCCAGCCATTAATTAATTAATGGGTACATGCAAAGGGAAAAATCAGGCGCCCGGAGCATAGTACTGACCACACTATCTCCCTAGTGTGCCGAGTGGTCGAGAATCAGATACTTCTACAATATCTCCCTCTCTGGGCCCTTAGTGGCCTGTTACAGGACTGATTATATTTATATCGAGTCGATATCTCTTTTGTTCTCAGCGAGTTTACTACCTCCTTCCATAGGAAGAAATAAATATAATTACCTGAGTGAGTCATGACGTGGCCCAGGTGGTGAAAGATTCGCACACATTCCTTTAGGGGCCTCTACACGGTCAGTAATAATGACATTATCAGTAATGTCATTACTATTCAACTCTCGTCATTCCATATCATCATTACAATGTACACCTTACACCGTCATTCCACGGATCATTTTTAATGTCATTACTTTTCTTCAGTATGCATTGTGATCTCCGTGACAGAAGCGTTTTGTTAATAATGGATCCTCGCAAAGTCGCCTGTGTAGCTATAATTGCGACACTAGCACAAAAAAACATGTGAAACGTTCGTAAAGGCCTTCCAATCGGGGCGTTTCCAAGTGTTCTGGGACCGAGGTTATGTGCAAAAAAGTTTACATATTATTTTTATTTTGATAACCATTTTTCGCAAGTACCTTTTGAGATAATACAATAGTCATTTATATGGTTAGAAAAAGGAGTCTTTCTTCTTTTGAAAGATTTCAATGACGTAAAAATCGGATTATCTCAAGGGGAGATATTGAATTTCAAAACGTCACATTACTTTTTCGCTTACAAATTTTTATTCTCTTCCAGAAAATCATTATTTTTTGTTTTCAATATTATTCACCACGTTAGGGTTTCTTGGGGTGCTGATTTTAAATCTGCTATTGTTTTTGGTGTAAAAAAATGTATAATACTAGTTTGTTTGAAAATGTAAGCATATTTTTGAATATATTTGACGAAATATAAATTATAGTTTACGGATTATATTTTCTTCTAATCTACTCTATAAGACAAATGAATTGGTAAAAGACTAACTATTTTATAACTATAATGTTACCAAGGTAGAGTCATACATTTCAATTCATCTTATTTTTGCCCTTTCTACTCAATCTATTTTAACCTTTACATCTCTTTCACCTAGTTACAGCTCGAGATAGACTGAGTAATGACGGATTAATGATGTAGCGCTCCCTACACCATCATTACTAATGACAGTATCCCCTCCACTTTCAGTAATGATGAAGCCGAGATCAGAAAATCCGGATTCACATCATTACTGTTTGTCATTCCAACTTTGTCCACCTTACACTATCATTATTACTGTCATTTTGATAAGGTAATGTCATTATTACTGACCGTGTAGGGGCCGCTTTTAGGCTGACGTCATTTTAATGTTCCTAAAGAAGTATCTAGGTTTGAGAAACGTGGAGAGCTGTTTTCATAAATTCTGTAATTTTCTGTTAATTTCGACTTTTATTTAAGTCATGCATTCCCGACATCGAAAGAAGATCCACCAAAATGCCCAAGATGTGATTAGACCATGTGTATAAAACACATTTCAGTCCCGTGAGACCGCTAAAGGAGGATATTAGGCATATTGGCTGTTTGTTGGGTAACGACAGCAAACAAACAGACAAAATAATAGCTTTTCCTGAAAAATCCGATATATATAAAACTATATAAAATATAAATAAATATATAAAGAAAAAAATAAAGAGATACAATTTTGAATCAAAAAACTAAATATAAAATAAACTAAAAATATGAATACAAATAAAAAATGTAGTAATTGTAGTATATTCAGAATACAAATTTCGGGATTATAATATATACATAATTTAAGAGAAAATAAGTCAAGAACGAATGGAAAAAAGAGAAAAACATTCATACCATGCACAAACAACACTAATACATTATGACAGTTAACCAAATATAGGCGACACAAAAATCGGGCAAATATAACCTTGAAGTTGTTTGCCCTAAAGATCCAAACAAACCATACTCAAGTCATACTCAAAGAATAAAATGAACGATCTGTGCCTATTATTGAAGAAGATTGCAAACACTTGAGCAAGAAGTCCCCAACAAAGGATATAAATAAATCGTAATCCAGTGGTGCAAGATTTCCCGCTAATTCCTGCAATGTCTATTATCCAAGATTAGACTCCACCTCAGCACTAATTGCCTTTCCACGTAATCCTGCTAATAATCCTAGCTGACACTTGAAGCCGATTATCCACCTACGGGCTGAGCATCTTACTTCAATACACTATTAGACAAATGAGACCGCCATTTAGACAGAATTCTAATTCGTGTGTGGGGGCGATCCAAAGGAAATAGTCTAATATCTGGATCTGTTTAGCACAAGAGGAGAACCACTCTAACACATATCACATGGAATTCGTAACAAAGCTCATATGAATGGCAAATAATTCAGAGACGAGATCAAGAAATGTATTTCTACATAAGAAGGCAATTCATTTCAAGCCAAACCACATTTACCTTCCAGTCGTCATATTCAGCCACGAACTCCCCATATCCAACGAAGTGCGCTAACTGGGATTATTACTAGACAGTAGACTCACTTGGAACCCACAGACCCGACTGGAAAGACAGGAACTCAAAAGCAGATACGGGCTCTTAAGACGATTACTGGGACCTTCATCAAAACTCACAACACACTACAAACTTATTGTATACAATTCCATTATCCGACCTATTTGGACTTAGGAACTTGAACTCGGGGAACAACTAATACTTCAAACATGCTGGGAACACAGTCATTCCAATCCAAACTCCTCCGCAAAATACAAATGACATATTTTTATAAGAGCCGTTTCTTGTTATGTATCACGAAACTGTAATAAAAATCGTAGTATTTTTTTTTTAAACTCTTCGCAGCTTTGGCAATAGGAATAAAATCTGATGATAGATCATTTTACACTTTTTTCCATAGATAAACGGTAAATATAATTTTACATAGATAGATAATATGGCACATGATTCATGACAGAATTTCACATACATAGGTGATAGAGCTATAAATCTTATATAGTTTTACAAAGTATTATATTTCATATTTATAATTTTATCTTAAATAATTTACAATGTTAAAAATTAAACGAACAAAATAGAAAAGGAGATACAGTAGCGGAAAAAGGAAAAAAGAAAGGGTTTTCTAATCAGTCTATTAAAGTTATTAGTTATTATTAAGATTCAATTGATGATTTATTTGTTTTTAACAAATGTCAAATAGTCTAATTTGTTTAAAAAATTCTGTTTTTCTATATATTGGCTCTCGTCTCTGCGTAAGCCAGTCAAGTAATCTGGCATGTCAAAGTTTTGACCAAGACTGCATTAAGTTAAAGAGGGTTTTATATAAAGTTTGTGTCGTAATATTGACAGATAGGTATGTTTGGTTTCGTCATAAGGTGTGAGTGAGTGATTCGAGAATGATCTATTCTTAATCGTAGACGAATGATTTATTCTTTTTCTTGCCTGTCTTGGTTGAAAGCCATTAACAAATTGTTCTTTGAATTTCCTTTATTTTTTTTATCTGTCGTGTCATACCGAGATCGTTGCCATTTTTGCTGATGAAGAAACCTTCCGGCTTCAAGTTGCCCGTCTTGATATAAAAAGTCCTGTTTTTCGATGTCTTGTCTAGTTTTATAGTGACTTGTTTGTTTCTGTTGACACCTCCGAGTTGGACTTTACAGGTTTCTATTTTTAAATTCGTAAAAGACTTATAGTAATTGGACATTTCACCAGGGGGGCGTACTCATGCCGTCTGTTTACGTCCTTGCAAATATCCAAAAATCTTCTTACTCAGTAGATTACCTATACCCAGTGATGTGGGGTGAGTAAATACCCAGTGGGTAGGTAAATATAAATTGGGTATATGCCTGGGTATTTACCCACAGGGAAGGTAAATACACAAAAAGTGGGTATTTTCAGTTTTTGAGCTTGATACAACTTCTTTGAATGTTTTATAAGTTTTTGGTGCAAACAAGGACTGAAAACCACTCATTTGATCATAAAAACTAATTAAACATTAATACTTACCCAGTAATATTTAAAAGAATGTTAAAAGTTGGTCCGGGTATTTACAAATTAATGCATATCTATGAAATTTCATGATTATTTTTACATTAGAGAAGGTTAATTACTTTTTTTAAAAAATTTTAATGAAGCCTATTCAATTATTTAGGGCTCATTAAAATAAAAAAAATTATACCTGTTAGAAAAAACGAAATACTTATCAGGTTTCAAAAACAGTCTAGTCTTATAATAGTTCAAAACGATTTTAAGTGGCTTGTGATCTTTGTTAATATTATTGAAATTATGCTCATACAGTAATATCAACATTCCATTTAATTTTAAACGGCAGTTGAATACAACACTCATAAGATATAATAATAAGTCATTCTAGTGCTGAATAAACCTTTGACCCCGAAAACTTGGATTAGGTTATCGTTATCACTGAATTTAATTTAGGCCATCCCACTGCTTTACATTGTTTTTTGAATTTGGAAGAGTTGTTATTTTCTGTATAAATGTTAATAGGTCTAATCTTTTTATTACACTCACAGGATATGAAATATTTTTTTAAAATTTGTTAACGTCCATTAAAATTAACTCAGAATTTTAGGATGGGTTATCTATAGGTCACTACCTTTTTTTTTTTTTAATAGTTTCTCAGTGTTGCAACACTTCTAAACTGGTAAGATCCACACATTTTACAATATTCGATTCTTTCGAGGCGCGGTTTAGTTAAATACTTTAAATACCCGGGTATTTATGAAATTGGGTATTTACCCTCGGTATATACCCTGGGTATTTACCCAGAAGAATAAATACCTGGGTATTTTATGAGGGGTTATCTGTAGGTCACTACATTTTATTTATTTTTTTTTTTTTTTAATAGTTTCTCAGTGTTGCAACACTTCTAAACTGGTAAGATCCACACATTTTACAATATTCGATTGCTTCGAGGTGCGGTTTAGTTAAATACTTTAAATACCCGGGTATTTATGAAATTGGGTATTTACCCTGGCTATATACCCTGGGTATTTACCCTGAAGAATAAATACCTGGGTATTTCACAGCACTGCCTACACCCATTGAAACTAAAAACTCACATGACTATGTCCACGAACGTATAGTGCTTTCTTCCCGTCCAAGTTGAAACATACTTCAGCCAGACTGATAATCGTAAAACCCTGTTCATGTTTGAGAACTTATTATGCACGGCCTCATAATACTTGAAGCATGCCGCCTTGAGGCTACTGGAGAAGCGGCCACTCAAGGATAGGATCTAAAAAATAAAAACGAAATCATTAACATACAAGTGTGAGTTGCCTCCTATCATCAGACCTAAGACCCCTTCTAATCCTAATAATTAGGTATATCTACATAATATTCATATAAAAAATTATATTATGTTAAGTCTTAGTCCACAAGAAATATTTTCAGCTACAACTCCCGGCATTTTCCGTCCTAACTTACTTCGACTAATAAATACGTCTTCGATTTTTTTTTTTTTTTTAAAGATTACAGGCTGCTGTGGAAGTTTATGTTTTTTTACAAGCCTTAATGCTCAAGTTTGAAGAATGTTGTTGTAATGATATTTAATGTCCCCGTTATTAAAGTTATAATAAATAAGTGACTGGAACTGTTGACAATAACAAACGTATTGAGCTCATTATAAACTTTTTCGATATAATTAATATGATAATAAAAATAAAAAAAAATTAAGTCACTTCCTGCGGTCCGTTGAACACTAATTAAAATATCCATTTACTGTGATAATGTATTCCTCACCTAAATAATAATACTATGTATGAACGTCAAGCAATCCACTTTCTACTATATTCTTCTGAAGGTTTCTCATTTATTACTTTTTCTGCAAGGATAAATAACTAACTTTGCAAATTAATTATTTTCATGCATTTTTAGAACATGATTAGTTTTCTGATTTGTTCGAAAATATTTCTCGGACAATATGTTTGCGCTCATTTGTTATCATAATTATCTTCCTTGCGTGCCTTTTCTTGGTTTATGGGATTTCGGTTTCTAATAAGAATCTCTTGCTTTCACCAGACCCAAAAATTGTAATATTCTTTTACTTTTTGTTTTCCCTTTTATATATGTTTTTTAATATAACAAATTAATAATCTTTACGATATTCGCATAATAATTAGGAATTTATTTAATATAATATTTAAATTATAATTAGAAATAATACAATAAAAGAAGACGTAAAAAAAGTTTAAAAAATGCCAAATGAGAAAAAGTCCGTCACGCAGGAGCTGCATAACTAAGCACTTTCCTCAGAATATTTGTAGTGTAGACTACATTACTGAATAATTTGATTTAAATAACCTATATAAATAAAATAAAAACGTGAAGTCTTCTGCTCATTTACATTTGTTATGAACTGTTCAATTATTAATTTTGTAAATAATTTGCTTGCAGAGTTATGTTTATACATGAACCTACACTACTTAATAAATACACAAAAACTTCATATTCTGTCATTTGATCTGACGCAGGAACAGGATACAGAACCCCTAGTGGGAGATAGCGCTCCTCGCGGCAGGTTTGTGAACCTACGTCTGGTGGGCTAATTCTAATGAAACAGAGTTAAAATGAAAATAAACCCTCCTTTCCAATTGACCGATTTACTTCATTTTTACAACAAAATACCCACGACGTATACCGCGTTTCGTTACAATACAGCTAATGAACCGATTTAGTTTATTTTTACAACGTTTTTTTTTTCTCTTTAGATCAACATAAGGAATACCAAGTTTCGTTAAAATATAACAAAAACTACGGCTGGCATGGTCAAATTAGTTTTTTGGGTCAGAAGTAAACCCCCCCTTCCGGTGGACCGAATTTGGTGGTTAACGAACTCGTTCAATCGTTTGCTAATTGAACGCTATACACCACGTTTCGTGAGAGAGAGAGAGAGAGAGAGAGAGAGAGAGAAATTTTAACGGGGGTCATTTTCGGTGTCTACTAGGTAGGATCGATAAAGATTTGAAGACATTTTTCAAAAATTCCGACATGAGTGCTACCACAATAGCTACTTTCCTTCGGAGGAAAGTGCTAAGAGGAAACAATCGCATAGTATCGAACTCATCTTACGCAAGTTATTAAAATCAATAACGTCACAGACATTTTGACTACAGCTCAACAACACTCCAGAAGAGGCAATTTTGACGAGATTGATAATAGAAAACAGAGCACTGACCCACACCTAACTTATAAAAAACCCCTGTCATCCTACAAGCAACACACAAACAGTAGAACAAATAGTAATAAACCGCCACAAATTTGACTTCATTAGTCAAACACTCAATACACCCAATACATTTTAGAAGACCTCACGTTTATCAAAAAATACGAAATTTACAAAGGCATTTAAAGGAACGCATTGTCAATGACCCAGTATGGTATAGGAAGATTTATTTATTTTTTAAATTAGGACATTATTTATTCTTGTTTATTATATTTCGATGATATTCAATAAATTCAGTAGACTTCCCTATCGGTAGAATCAAGTTCAGAGTATTTTTCTTCCTATATTTAAGTCTTACATTTTCTGTTCTATATAGTTTCTATATTCTATCGGACCAGTTTTGTTGACGAATTTATACGTCAGGTTTTTACGTGATCTATGGTTTAATCGAGGATTGTGCTATAGGATAGGCGTCTTAACCATGTATAGAAGAAAGAACATCTCTAAAAAAAGTTAACTCAAAAAAATAAATAAAACTTTCTGGGATCTTTGGTAAAAGAAGGTTGTAGAAAACCATTTCATTGCCCTCAGAGGAGTACTACAGTATGGAAGTATATCCTGACTCAAATAGGTTGTGTCTTTCATCGGTCACAGGGGATTAAGGCAGGCGGTTCTCCTTGCAATTGCATCCGGTAAGAAAGATTGCCTATAAGCTTCAAAGCGTAGTACGCTTTGTTTTTTGGATGAAAACGTAATAATAATAAGAAAAAAAGAAATGAAAAGAATGGAAAGGGGACACTTCTGCATGAGAATCAGTTTTCATCTTTTTTTTAAGGCAATTCACCCACACGGTTCATTGTTGGCTATTCAAATTTATTGGAATGTAATAACGGAGTAGGAACTGCGATTCCTTTTTCAACACTCCTGATGACTCCCTTCGATCTTGTGGCTCTCACATATCTTTCGCGAATCTTTGCAATCAGAGGGTTAACGGCCTGAATTGATACATGTTACATTTCTTAATTAAGCTCACCTAACACATAAAAGTTAGGAGGAACTGCGCCATCTTAGCGCATAACTTTCATGCACCTTAGGTTATTTGAAAAACTTGGAATAGAATAGTTAAACACCTAATCCCATTATATCTTGAAGAATATTGAGATTTTAGGAGTCACTAATAAAAGAGATACAGTAGCGGAAATTACTTACTCTCCTTTTTTTTTCTTTTTTTTTTTTTTAAATAATTTTTGTACCGGCATTTCTGAAACTGATCGAATAATATTCGCATTTTTGGTTTAATTTCAGTGATTTGAGTATTGTCATCTAAATGAAAATCACCCTGTAGATATATTTGGGGTTGAATGTTTTATTATTTTCTTATTTTCATTATGTCAATAGGAAAGAAATCGTAGCTACTTGTTTAAGTCTAAAAAACACTTTTAGAACCGTATTTGGAGCTCTGAGTGAAATGTGAGTAATTGCATTTATTTTTTATTTATTTTTATTTTTTTAATTTTACAAGCTTCGCAACGACGGGAATTTCCTCTTATTAAAATTAATCAAGTAGAAATTAATATGTTTGCAATTATCAGTAACATATAAAACTAAATACAAAAGAAGTATTAAGAGAACATAAAACAAAATTTAGTATTAAGGAATAAATATTATTTACAGTTTTGCTATTTACACTATAGTTACTATATTTACATAACACTAAAACTACTAACATTATTTATTGGGTCATGGATAATTCGAACCCCTAGGGACCGATAGAAAAGTTCGAATTATCCATGTTCCACTGTATTCCATTATTGGCCTAGTAAAATTGTATAATAATTAATTAATTGATATTACGTTTAAAACAATTTTTAAAACGTTATTAATTGAAATCAGATTATTATTATTGGACTATCGAAATAACATTTCAAAAGGCTTCAGACTAAATTTTTTTCTGGAATGAAGTTGTTCCCTGTAGATTGCGTTGTTTTAAATATGGTAATATATCGTAAATGTAGGGTCTACCCTCTGTCAGTAGTTCCTGTAAGTTGTAAGGTAATTTTAGTTGTCTCGTATTTTTAATTTCGCTAGTAGTTGTTTCTCTGTCATTGAAAAGTTACACTGTCTGCATTTGGGTTGTTTTTTCTTTGTCATTATACATGAGTGAGTTTTGAGAAAAGTGTGTCCGATCCGTAATCTATATAGTATAACCTCTTCTCGCGTTTCCTCGGCAACTTGAGATCCATTCCTAGATAGTATTTTTAAGAACATTTATAAGCCTTTGGAACTTCTTTTGGTCGTTCAGGAAAAAGAAGTTGTACTGGTTTAACAAATTTTTCTTCACCAGCCAAAAATATATTATTGCATTTTTCAACAACAATTTTATATAAGAAAACTGCAAGTTTTATAAATAGTACCCCTAGAGCTGAAAAAAAAAACTTTTAAACAAGAATGATACATTGTTTAGTGAATAATAGCCCCTGAGAGCTGAGAGCTGAAAGGTTGGAACTATAGAGCAGCCAAAGCACAGCAATTACATGGAAACCCCTCAGGATTGAGTGGAACGGGTGCAATCTAAGGACTCCTTCAGGACAAAGGACTCGGAATCAAAAATTAAACCTTTAATTAGTGTTGTGAACAGCAGGAGTTGTGACTGTTTCGGTCCTTGATTGTGGTTCAGCTTCAGGGCAAGCTTGCCTCGTTACTCTTTAACATTTTCTTTAGCCCATTGTAAACCTTGAAGAAAAGCGACGGTAGGTGGGGGGTGGGGCTGACGAAAAATGAAAGAAAATGTCCTGAGCTATTGTTAACGGACATTGAAAAGAATTATTAAAAGTTATCCACATTTTTCCTCCCTTTATCCTTGTATTTTTTCTCTATTATCCTTCTCCGAAGGGATGTTCATTGAAAAGACTGGGTAGTTTTTCCTTTTTTTTCCTTTCTTGATGAGCGAAAGCCCAGGACGTCGATCATCCATAGAAAATTATTACACGCTTTAATAATTTCTCGGAAAATAATTAAACCTTGTAAATTTTAAATGCGCCATTGTCTGTACTCTTCGTTTTTTATAATCTTTTTAAAAGTCAATCAATTCAACGGAGCTATTAAATCGCTTGAGTTTAATTTATTTTGAATTGATGGATTTCTTTTTTCTTAGCAATCATCGAACAAAGATGTACCTAACAGACAATATTTTGACATTTTTCACATAATGGATCTCTTGAATAAAAATAAGCATTTGCTTTTATTTGGCGTCTTTAAAGAATTTACTTACAACCAATTGTTTAAAATACCGGCGTTTACTGAAGTGATCGTGTTTACTTAATGAAATAAGTAATCCCTAATTTTTTCAGTAATTACTTAATTCACAAGCATTTACTTACAGTGTTATATCCTATGTTTCCAGGCTAGATCCTGTGCCCTTATATGCCTGGTGGCATCGCTCAAGTATTGATGTGGCTAATAATTTTACGGGAAGGATTATTTGGCTCCCACTTTTGATCTGCAATTCTTCTTCTCTTGAAGACATTATTATATTTACACGTGTTTAAAATCACAATAACTAAAATGACTCAAAGGGAAGTACCGGGGCTAGAGAGCTGGCGGGTTGGATCTAGTCATTTAGGCCGGTAATAAACCAACCATGCGTTTACTTGAAGTTTAAGCAAATACTTTCGAGTAAATACTTATTTTGTGGATGGATTTTCCCGGATCGCTTATGCTTTATTGAGTAATAGACGCAATACTTTATTTGAGCCTGGGGCATAATAGAAATGTAGGTCGAGTTACTTTGCCCTTTGTGAGCCCTGATTCTATATTCTTTGAGTTTCTAAAATTATTTTGTCTTAGTTGAATGTTTCATAAAGTATTCTCTTTTAAACTTCCTCGCTTGTTGGTTTTATATCCTTCAACTTTATGGCATTTGTCACTAGGAAGATTTTTTAAACAATAAACGTTCACTGGTACATCAGCCGCTTTCCTTAGGATTTGACGATTTTAAGAAATTTAATAAATGAGTGTAATCTCCTAGCTACATTTCTTTGGAAAGTGTTAACAACTGGGGAAAGCATGGCAAAAAATCGTTCACGAATGAAACCAACAGAACTTTAAAGTGCTGATTTCTCGGACTGATATATTGCTATCAATAATTGCATGAAAGCCATCTTATTCAAAAATGTAATAAACTTTTTAATGACTACTTTCCACTCATCTAATTCGCAAAGGAAAATGTAAGAAACCCTAAAAACTGGTTATTTATATTCACAAAATTACTTTTTTCTAGTACTTCTTCAAGTTCAAACATAAGCAACATTTATATATCTTAGTTTACATCTATGTCAAATGTCTGGAACAAGTGTCAACTGAATCCGTAATTTTTGGATAACCATTTTTGAGGCTCGAGAAATCCCAAACATGTAAGCATTATAAATGTACGTAATAAATAGGACATGTTTTGAATATGCTTTAAATAATGCAAAGAAGCCTGTTATGACATGAAGTGCTTGAGTCAACTCGGAATAGCTTCCAGACGTGCGAAATCTTCTCATCCTTAATTCCATGTCGCGACAAGAGGATAATTGTCCAAATTGTCTCCATTGTCTAATTGTGATCCTTGTTGGAGCTGGTAAAATTCCACTGCAGTTGTGTCACTACTAAAGATCTAATTGCATGGAATTTGGCTGAACGAGTACTCGATGCAGCTATGATGACGCAGCAGGAACTGCGTCATCATAGCAAATCTCTAGAGCCATAAGTTGTTTTTTTTTTTTTTTTTTTTTTTTCCCCCTTTTTTTTATATATATCTTTATTTGTCAATTATTCAATGCATACAGTATTTTTTTATAATTCGTTTGTTCATGAATTAAAGTCATGATTTATCAATAGGGAAAAAAACCCATTGGCAAAAACCTATTAGCATGAAGTGTTAACAGATGTTTACAACTTGTTTTTGTGTGACTATTTACAATATTTACATTTATAATATTTACATTTTACAATAGATCTCTTGGCCATTTGCGCTTAAGGCGACGGTGAGGGTTACCGGGAATGGAGGATGAAGATAAGTTCTGTGCCATAAGTAAAGGAATAAAAGCAGTTATTGAAGTTTCGTGAAAAATATAAAATTCAAAAGAACGAATAATTTAGGCGCCTCAACAAGAAATTTATATATTTTAGCAGTAAGCTTTTGATTTTAAGGGCGCGCTGCGGCTGGGTAAAGTACCGAAAATCTAGTAGACAGTTCTATAATTCGTTTGAGTTACTGTATTACGTATTTTGTCGCAATAAATAAATAATTACCACGTTGGGGCGCAATAATATTTTGTCTCCAGAGCAACTCCGTTTCTCATGATGAATCGATTTGGTGGTTATGGAGTTCATCAAGTCGTTTGATATGGGCAGTATAAGCAATTTCGTGGGAAAACAACAAACATTATGGCCACTATCATATCTGTCTCCAGTATATTCAGATGAATAGTTAAATAGATTTAAATATTTCAAGGGAACATTTTAAGTATGTCTTAGGTGGGAGCGATGAAGATTAAAAGCCATTTGTCATTCGTTCAAGAGTCCAACCTCAATAGGTACATCCTATCAAACTTTGCTAAACGCAATTGAAATGGTAATTGTTGGAGAATGCAGGATGGTGGAAAATTGATGTTCCAAGGATGAAAAAAATGGTCGAAAATTCCCACAAGTGTTTTATTGGCCAATAAAACATTTGTGGGAATTTTCGACCATTTTTTTCATCCTTGAAATGGTAGTTTTCAAAGACAAGCTTCATCGGATTTTTATTATTATTCTCCCAGTTGTCATTTTTCGTCCATAACAACAGATACGTTTATTGTCGCTGCTTTCTCTCTCTCCCTCTCTCTCAAGGCTGAAAATACATGGAAACTGTAAGTGCTACTGAACCCGAACGAATATCGCAGACACAGCTGGAAAGTAAAAGCCGCTGAAAGCACACCCTGGGGCCAGCTTACTACTGGAGGGTCAAGTAGAATCTAACATAACATCCAGTGCCCTTCCGAACAATTCCTATTTTTTACTCTTCTTCTTTTATAACCATTGACAATAGGAAATAAGAAATTATTAGAATAACAGCACTAGAAACACAAAACTGGAATCAAATTATATGCACTATATTTTATGAAATCTTAGTCTTAAGCACCATTTTCTACCCATAGCTCTTAATCTGCTAAATCATTTTTAGGCACACCCCTATACAGGATACAATCAACTCATCAATAGACTATGAAACAGTGATTATACATGAGTGCTTGGGAATCCATGTGGTCTAAGTTAATTTTTGTTGTGATCAACATATTTTAACGTAGGATATTATTTGTTTTTTTTTATGTAACTGAAACTATTTATTTTCTATTACTGCCTGTCCAAAATGTTTACCCTACATTCAGATTAGTTCCCAGAAATTTTAGTATAGTTATGACACGTACATTTTATGTAGTTATGACCGGAGGATTTCTGGAAAAACGACTGAAGGAAAATGTCAAAAATGGAAGTTGTAGTCATAATAAAACTGCACTTATTGACTACACAATAAAACCCGTCCACTAAATTTGGCATCAACATTTTTCATATTTTTACAAGGAAAAAACAGGATTAAACTTATTTATATTTGGAAATGCCTGAAGGCCTATTTAAAGAAAAATAAAAACATACCAAATGTTTTGATGGCGCGAAGACTCTGTTATTTGTTCAATTTAAATTTGTTTACATTCTTTATGTTGTCTGATATGTTCATTTATGTAACCTTATATTTTCATTTTTAATTTATATTTATAATGCGAAATTTTTTAATTACTCTTAATTTTTGCTAATCAATTTTATTAACATATGTTACTTTTAGTAGAATAGTAATTCTACCTACTCAGGAATAAAATTCTGTTAAGTCGGCGTTCGAGAAAATAGCCTATAGAGCATCTATGTACATTCTATCAAAACCGGAGATTAAATATAACAAATATCAATAGTTCAGTAAAGGATCATTTTTCTTATATACAGGCAATAATTAGTATTTAAGGGCACTAACATTTATTAAGTAACGGTGAAATAAAACATTTGCACATTAACGTTAAAAAGTAAAACGAAAAAGTAAGAAGTTGGATGAAAGTATTAAATAATTAGATTTTATCTTTTTATTTCAAGAGCTGTAAAGGAAGTAGAAAGATGCACGGACTTGACACGAAGTAAATTAAGAAAATAAGAGAGAAATTTGAAGGGAAAAAATAAAGGAAAAGAAATAACTAAGCATTTCGCCTCAATTTAGCAGAGAGATGATCCTTTAATAATTGCCAGGATAGTCTTTCTTATTTTCCTTCTAGACATTTTTTTCTTCAGTTCTTTCCTTCGACGCCTTATAAATTATGTAAACTAATTAAAATTATGTGAATGCCATTTCTCTAAAATTAATAATAATAATTATAACGCTCATTATTTTTTTAAAAGTGTACATAAAATAAGAAATACGTTTTTTAACAATTCAGAGCATGGTAACAACGTCAGCACAAATTCTGTTCCGATTTGCAGTTAAATATCTTGAGAGGCTCATTGAAAAAGTATTTAACATTGCGAAAAAATTGTGCTTCATTGCATAATGATTAATAATTATTTTACTACTAGCATAATCGAGAAAATGTATTCTTACAATCCTTTCAATTTTTATATGAATACGTTTTTACATTGTGCTTGCGTGTTAGCTTTTTTTGACTGTCCCTAGACAGAGAACATTCGAAAGTTAACGACGTTACATAACACATTTACTTAGGAGAAAAAAACTATTTATACTTTTGTCTATAAAATGTGGAAAGACAGCTACAAAAATAATCCAATTATGACGAAATTTAGAAAAAATATATTTTTTTAGAATAAAAGAGCAAGTTTGTTAATCGGTTAATTCTACCCACCAGAACAGGGGGTTTAAGGCAAATTTCTTTGGTTCAGAGGTTTCAAAGTAAACTTTTTACAAGTATTTGCTCGTGGGAACTTGAGTGCAACACTTTTCATGAAATTCACGCAAGCATTCTCGAATTACCGAGAGAAATTTCGGTTTCGGTTATTAAAAATGACTTCTTGAATTGAAAAATTAACATGTTTCACTAAAAAAATATATATTCGTACATTTGGGCAAATTGAATGCATTATTTAAAAATTATAAATAAAATACTATCATGAGAGTTTGGGATTTTTCGTATATTTTGTTGAGAAAACGTAGTAGGTATATAACATGAAGTCATTTCAAAGCTTAATAAATGTCTTAATAAAAAAATAAGTAGTCTTATAAATGATTATAGGACCATTCGGTCAGTAGGTTTCATACTGTTAAATTACAATTTCTGGTAATTTTTAAATTTTCAACAATAAAATTGGTCTCTCTTTGTAAGTAATGATCAACAATGTGAAAGACGTTGATTTTTATGAGTTACATTGTTGTTGTTTTTTTTTTATTATTGATTCTTATCGGGATGAACGTTGCTAATAGGTGCTAATACAAAGGCAATGACATCGGTCTATGTCCCCAAAAACGTTGATAAATGAACCAGTTTTTGTACGGCTGTTTTGTTTGTTTTTTTAACATACTCGCACATTTTGAGTAACCAGCGCTTCCTGGAAAAAATCATAATTAAAAAATAAATAATGACTAAATGAAAAATTTATTTATTTACATTTAAGGCTTCAAATACAGACCATCCATTATTAGTCAGGACCCCTTGTGGGGATCGAACCCACAACCGGGTCTGAAACTTAATAATTGAGTAATTATTGAGTAAGTAGAATAATTATTAAACTTAATGTAAGAATTTATTGAAAGACTACATATTTTCATGAGCCCAGAGAGCGTATAAATGAGGTTCTCAGAAGAAAATCAAAAGAACAGATAAAATGAGCTGGACTGTTCCACTTACAATGTTTTTGCTCTGATTCCCTTTTCTTTCACAGCGCAAATACCAAGAAGATAAATCCACTGATTAAGAGAGTCGAGCCATAGTTTCGGTAGTGATGGGGGTCACGGAACAGTGCACGAAGGAGTGACCGTCCAAGAGTCATAAGATATTTGAGGAGTGAGGCGGTGTTCGTGAAGTCTGGTCGTGCAGATGGCTTGCTCTGAAGATAAGACACGGCTACACCTCCACCTTCAAGCTATTCTAATGCCAACCAGGATCCCATCTCAGACGCTATGAAAATATTTACCTTGCAAGCCAACAACAAATATCTGGCTGCTAGATACAAAATGACCGCCATTATCAGGTACAGTTTTCATGCAAAATATGGGGATTAGGCACATAAAATATACACAAAATGTAGGAAAACAACCATTAATTTTATTAATTGTAAACTAAAAAAAAAAGTCTTGAAATTATAGGAAATGAATGTGGGCATCCTCTCCTTCTTTAATCCAACCGCCTCTCTTTCATTCGTATCAATTCTGGGAATGATACCACTAAATATGAATGGGAAAAACCTATGGAATTCATAAGATTGACAACCTGGCAGCAATTGCAAAATTAGAAGTTAAACACTAAACTAACACAAGCAATAGGTATTAAAAAGTCAGTTAAAAAAAAAAACTGGACATGATCAAAGGGCCACAAGGAGATACCCCTTAAGAAAACCCTTTTGGAAGATTTTCTTTTTATCAGCAATCGTTACCCCAATACGCATTCTATAAATTATATCACGCATGGGCACTGCAACCTGTTGCAACTGGCCTATGAATGGTTGCCAAAAACTAAAAGGGAAGTGCAACTGGTATCAATTCATTGTGCGATCTTCAGACCCCAGTGTATCGGTGTTGGTGCGTATTTCAACCAACGCTGGTGGCCTCCGAAGGACAGATGGCCCTTGAGGTCAAAACTCTCGTCACGGCCTCCCCCTCAAGCAGGAGGTATTGTACCTTCCACGACCCCCAGTGGGGCTGTGGGTCACCACAAAACATAAATCAGCGCGACAGAAGAAACGGTCGACCGTAGCAGATGTGTTTGCCGGGGCTTAACGCACGCCCTGCCAATGTTTGGTTGCCTTTATGCGGTGTGCATTGCGGTAATGGAATGTTTATATAACTGCGAACGATTGTTTGCATTGTATGAGTATGGGATACGTCATCGGTTACTGGCAACCAATATTTATTTTGTTATACCGAAGGGCGTTACCCCATTATGGTGGTCTCATTTAGCTAGACGAAATTTCTCGCGTTTCTGAACTTTTTTTCCCGAAGTTATTATATTATATAGTTATTATAATTTGTATGAATGCTAATGTAATTATATGGAAAATCAAAATCAAAAAGAGATACAGAATATTTCTACCAAATATCATAAGAGTAGCTTCAAATTCTTGTGTCATTGTGTTATTAAAATTCTAGTAATATGTATGCGGTTCGGTCATTATTTCTTAATAAAACTACATTTTACATGTGAAAATGGTATTGTTTTCCGACGATTCGGCTTGAAATTCAAGTTTTCATGAGGGCTGTAAAAACAAGCAATACAGAGTTAATACTAACATATATAAATATATATGTTATATATATATATATATATATATATATATATATATATATATGTTAGTATTAAATCTGTCCTGTCTTTTTTGGTGAAGGCTCGGATTTCAAGCCGAAACGTCGGCAACCAATCAAACCCATACAGATGTAAAATTATTATTAAGAAATAACGACCGAAACCTGACAATTCCTACGATCGCATCATCAACGGTCAACGATCTCCTCTCAATGAAATAATAATATGTATGTTTCAAGATACATATAATCGTTTTAAAAATACACATTCGATCCCCATACCAAAATACTTCTAAAATCCTATCAACGGAAAACTGTAAGATACTATAATTTTCCATGAATTTCGCCAAAAAACAGAGTTGCCAGTATCGACTAAGTAACACGTCTGCGGGAGGAAATATTTAGCAACTTACGTTAACTGCGTTAGAACGCATATATATAGCCAGTTCTGCGATACGAGACACGTACGTCTCGTAAACAAATGAAAAATTGCTTTCACATTAAAAGACGAAGTATATTATTGTGATTTTGAAATTTGAAAGGGCCTCACCGTGGTATAATCGTGAGACATGTTTGTATGAACGTGCATGTTTGCTGGATGAGGCCTTCTGTAGAAGCTAATTCTTTCACCAAAGTTTTACTTTGAGCACTAAGCTGTTCCAGCAGCTCCTGGTACATTCCTCACGGCTATATTGTCTTCTGCTTCATGGGTGAGGGATGATTTTTTGAATAAACGTTTGATTGATATTGTTTCATTTCGACTGGAAATATTTGTATTTGTGGCAGTATATTAAAAAATAAATTATAGATCTCGCCTACCTGACCATATTCCTACATATTCCTGACATAGATTCCTACATGTCCATATAAAATGTCTTGGAATAATAACTGAACTACGATCTTCGCATTTTAAAGAGTGTCAAATTTATGTATGAGTTCATAAGGCCCATAGGTGATGTAATTTAGTTCCAATATACTTTTTTCTTTCGCACATAACGGAGAGCATGAAATATATTTGAGCCGTATCGCAGCCAACGTGAAAAAATAATTGATCTTTCGTTTGAAACGAAGTTTATTTGTACTAAATTACATCAACTGTAGGCCTTATACACTCAAACATAAATTTGACCAATCTATTTATTTCGAGATCTATGGGTTATGATATGTTAATATTTCTAATTAATAATTAAATGGCCTTTTACTCTGATATAGGAAAGGGTGATAACACATCAGATTACCTTTAGCTTCTATAATTATTCCTTTTTATACGTATTTCCGTTCCCAACCCCTTTTTCCCGACTCTTCTGTGGAATAAATAGGCATACAACCTCAAGGTGAACCTTCCAGCAGTATGCTCACGTCGATATTATTTATCTAAAACGTTGGTATTACGCCATCGGGTTGACATCATGAGCACATTCACATTTCGACAGGGAGCAAGACTGAAAATTTCATCAGATTTAGAAACTGTTCATATAGGTGATTAAAACTCTATCCTTTCATTAATAAAGATTTTTAAAAATCACATTGATCTCATCAGATTCTAAATGTTTTCACATATCGAACTAGTATTTCTAAAGAGACACAACTCAAAATTTGGTGTTCTCCAGTTATGACTTTGAACTACATGGTAAATATCAGAGGACACTTGTATCACACTTTCTGCCTTAATGCTGTAACCTCAAGAGTGACACATTTTCAGTTGAGTTGTGTCACTTTAGAAATACTAGTGTGATATGATAGTTATGGCTTTCGGTCAGGAAATATTATTTTTCTTCATGAAAAAAATATCTATAAAAAGAAAGATTTATTGTTTCAATTGTCCGTGCAGGCATAAAATGTATTTTTAAGGAACGGCAGTCCTATGAAATGACATATCGCCAGAGATGCTGAGGTGGTTTCATGACAAATGGCTTGAGGAAACTGTCATCCCTTAGCTCGCCACGAAATTAACGAACCATTATTCGGCGAGAACTCCTTAAACGGTTCCGGAGTCCATAAATATTGTGATTGTCCCGGGACGGGATTCATTGTGACAAGCGGGAAGGGAGGAGAAGGAACACCGTACAGTTTTGGCTCGGGCAAATAACGAAATCGTGAGAAAATTCCGGTAGTGTGATCATATTCCCATGTGTAGGGAGGATAATTAATCAGTTGAAACTATTTTCACAGCTTGTTTTTCCCCTCTTTATTGTTGAATTCTTTGTTTGCCACTTCAGTCGCCCGAATTTGAGCAACAGGCTCTAAACGAAATTATTTTTTTTTTTTACAGCGCACCGACTTCTGGGCCATTAGCGCCAACATCCCTGGTGCAGTCAGGAATTTCCTCAACGAGCCGTGAGATGAGAGAAGTCCTGCCGCCGGTGAAACTCGAACCCACCATCTCCTGCATCTAAGGCGTTAGCCACTAGAACACAGGGAGGCTAGGAGACCACACTAGACCCATAAAACCTTATTTTCAATGTAGAGAAAACGCCATCATTTTCATTATTTACGAGCTAAAAGAAATGAATTAGTTTTCAATTGAAGAAAAAGTGTTTAAAAATTGTATTGTGATACCATTTCTTCTTTCTTTGTATACTTCTTCGCGCACTTCTCCTTCAATCTTATATCCTTCTCCTCTACCGTATCTTTTTATTTATTATCATTCCTGGGAGTGATATAAGCTAATATGAAAGTACAATACCTAAGAATTTCATAAGATTGACAACCTGGCAGCAAATACCGAATTTTAAGCTCAGTTTCGTTCAGATAGTCGTAAATTTTGGATTTTTTATAGAACTTGGCGGAAAAAGGAGGCAGCTCCAAATTATTACGCTTCACACCTCCACCTTGAAAAATGTTGGACAAGGTCCTTTCAGACTTACTTTCATAAGTAGTTGGCTATGTTATAAGAAAAACTAAATGGATAAAAATATCAAGAAACTAAATGCTAAACCGTTTTTTTTTTGTTTTTGTTTTTTTTTTAATTTTCCAAAAATGAGAAAAAAGGAGCTGCCTCCTTATTGAAGCACGCCCATCATATGTAATTGTTTAACACATGTAGCCCAAAAATTCTCAATATTTTTTTTTTTAAATCGCACAACAAATTTCAATTTTTCTTCAAAAAATATAAGCGTGCAGGAACGTTTATTACCCACTATATAGTTCGGTTGCTCCTGAAGGAACTTCTGTAGACGAGAAACACGAAGAGCGCTGAATAAGGTATACTAATGAGAAGTTCGAGAGTTTCAAATATATATGACTTTCCTCGATTTTAAATAAAATTAAAATATCTAATTTATCGACCGAATCGGACAGACACTGTAGACTTCCTTCAACCACTGCTATAGAATTTCCCATCCCACCAACAGACAGACAAATACAACAAACCACTAACAGAGACTAAACTCTTAAGTTTGAGCCTGATCGATAAATATTGTGATTGTCCCTCGGACAGGGGAATTGTGCTAAAGGCCAACCCTCCTTATAGAAAGGTAGGTAGGACCTCCCTCGTGGTTACTATGAATAGGCCACGGTGGGCCTCAGCGGGCCCTTCTACCCCTTGGGGGATCCAACCACCTTTTACCATTGTGCTGGCTGTTTTGGCCCGCAAACTCCCATCTGCCTTTTCGTAATTAATTAAATAATTAATACAAGGTGACTAATTTCCTTCACAAGAATTTCTAAGTAACTCTTTGTAATAACCCCTTTATATATAAAATACATTGTACTCACTGTTATAGTCAAACCTTTATATTTTAATAATCAATTTTTCCCCCCAAAAAAAGAAAGAATTTAATATTAAAAATTGGAGAACGTAACACTTTATTACCTAATTATCTTTGTCACTTTAATAAAAATTAATAAAAGTCCGTCACGCAGGAGCTGCATAACTAAGCACTTTCCTCAGAATTTGGGTAGCGTAGACTGCTTTCCAGAACAATTTGCTTAAAATATCCTACATAAATAAAATAAAAACATGAATAGTTCTCTTTTAATTTTGTAATGAGTAACTGATAAATTATTAATTTCCTTCCAGAGTTATGTTTACACATGGTACCTACTACACTACGTAATAAATACAAAAAACCTCATATTATCGTATTTTGATCTAACGCAGGAACCGGATACAGTCCCTCTAGCGCTCCTTGCGGCGCCTTTGTGAACCTATGTCTGGCTGGCTTATCTATTGAAATATATTAGAAAGTAAATCCCCGCTTTCCGATTGACCAATTCAGCTCATTTTTACAACACTTCTTTCTAATGAGTTACCCACGAAGTATACCGCGTTTCGTTATAATACAGCAGAAATTACGACCAGTATGAGTATATTAGTAATTTGGGTCCGGAGTAAACCCCCCCCCCCTCCTAATGAACCGATTTAGTTTATTTTTACAAGACATATTTACCTGTAGATTACCACTACGAATACCGAGTTTCGTCGAAATATACCAAAAATCACGGTTGGTAGTGGCGAATTGGTATTGTGGGTCTGGAGTAAACCCCCCCTCCTAATGAACCGATTTAGTTTATTTTTACAACACATATTTACCTGTAGATTACCACTATGAATACCGAGTTTCGTCGAAATACACCAAAAATCACGGCTGGTAGTGGCGAATTGGTATTGTCGGTCCGGAGTAAACCCCCCCTCCTTATGAACCGATTTAGTTCATTTTTATATCTCACTTTTCTCTCTATATTACCACTACGAATACCAAGTTTCGTTGAAATATAACAAATATTACGGCTGAAATGGCCAAATTAGTGTTTTGGGTTCGGGGTAAACCCCCCCTTCCGGTGGACCGATTTTGTTGGTTAACGAACTCGTTCAATCGTTTGCTAATTGAATGCTATATACCACGTTTCATGAAGAAAAAACAAAAACTCTGGCCGCTATCGTGTTAACAGACACATATATATATATATATATATATATATATATATATATATATATATATATATATATATATATGCATATATATATATATATATAGATATATATAAATTTTAACGGGGGTCATTTTCGCTGTCTACTAGGTAGGATCGATAAAGATTTGAAGAAATTTTTCAAAAATTCCGTCATGAGTCCAACCTCAATAGCTACTTTCCTTCGGAGGAAAGTGCTAAAAGCATACTAAAACATATTGTTTATGCATTGTAGATTACTTAACTAATCATACCACAAAATCCAGTTCTTGGCTTACAACATATGATCATTGTTTTAAAGGATTAAGAAAAAAAAATTGTATTTATTTATCAGGTCAACCCATCCGTATTGTCAGTTTCTGATATTCTGGGTTTGTTTTTTTCTAAAATTTTTGGTTTTTTATAGCATTAAATGCACTTATATTTATCATGTTTTGGTTGGTGAAGCATATAATTATGTGCTGAAATTTCATTTGAGAATGGATCTCCCAAGACACCCCTCAAGCCTTGTTATGCATTGCGAATTCGTTACAGGAGAAAATGTTGCTATATATATATATATATATATATATATATATATATATATATATATATATATATATATATATACATTTACTTACGCACGTATTTATACATTTATAACAACAACAACAATTAATTTAAAAACAAATGAATATTTTATTTTTTTTTTAATTTTTGTGCATCGGCTGCTAAGGCCATTAGCACACGTCGAATTCAATCTATTACAGTCGTTTCATATTATATTTTAAACAGACACATATATGCATCTGTATAAGTATTAGTTCTTTTAATAAATGCCGGAACTAAAGTTAAACCTATTAACTAAATCTAAACTGAAATATTTACCCATCTACTTATATACAGAAGGTAGTTCCATTTGAAACATATATAAGAACTAATCTTGCACCTAAACCTAAATCTAAACTTAAATATTTACACATCTACTTATATAAAGAAGGTAGTTCCATTTGAAACAGATATAAGAACTAATCTTACACCTAAACCTAAATCTAAACATAAATATTTACACATCTACTTATATATAGAAGGTAGTTCCAGTTGAAACATATATAAGAACTAATCTTACACCTAAACCTAAATCTAAACTTAAATATTTACACATCTACTTATATAAAAAAGGTAGTTCCATTTGAAACAGATATAAGAACTAATCTTACACCTAAACCTAAATCTAAACATAAATATTTACACATCTACTTATATATAGAAGGTAGTTCGATTTGAAACATATAAAAGAACTAACCTTACAACTAAACCTAAATCTAAGCCTAGAATCATTGAAAATTTACATTAATATGACACATAAAATCAAACCTCACGCTCAAACAAATGAATACAATAATAAAAATGACTGGATTGTCTGTGATGAACAATATGAAATATTAAACAAAAATGAAGGAAATAAAGAACTATATGGAGGCTTATTTAAATATTTAATGAAATGTAATGCTATTAAATCCGCATATGCACTTATCAAGCGGTTTTCGTTTGAAGTTCATTTAAATGTTTATATTTTTTTTTATATATATAAAGTATTAAATTGTTTGATTAGACTGTGTATGGACTACATTCAGTCAATGTTTCTTGAAGGTCTTGAAGAATGTCTTCGTCGACATTCTGACAGTATTTGCTTAATTTTCCAGGGCTTAATTAAAATTCCAAAAGGGAAATTGACAACAAATATAATTTATACTTGCAGGAAACTTTAATTTCCTAGCGATAAGTTAATTTTACGGGAACTTAATTATTAAAAAAAATATTTTTATTCATTTTACGATTTCCTCCTCAATGACTTGATTGTCTACAAGAATTGAGCTAAAAGTAAACATTTGTCTCAATAAATGTCTAGTTTCATTAAAAATCCCTGCGTGACGGTTAGACTAAATAGTCTAGACTTAGCCCCAGCTGTCCTGTACCTTTAGAGATATCCTTAATGCCCGCATGTCCTGCATGGTTGGGTGGCCCCGTCATGTGGGTTCACTCCGGGGTTTGATGTCTTTTTCATTAGATCTTTCTGGGTAACTCACTCACATCAGCTTTATCGTAGAATCTTTCAGCCTGCTCCTCGCTCTAATGCAATATATGACTATTTACTATATCAACCATTTCCATTTTCATCATACAGCAAAATTTTGTATTTCGTGACTTTCTAAAAGTAAAATTATGCTGCTAGTTTGTCAATATCTCTTTTCGCGCCTTACTTCAGTCATAACGTGTTTTCAGTAATAGCCCAGCGAATTCGATGTTTGCCATGAAAAAATCGGCCGAATTCTAAAAACTATATATATATATATATATATATATATATATATATATATATATATATATTAGTTTCCTCTCTGCAGTAACCCTGCAAAGAGGCCGTTTATTTTGTGCTACACGTTCCAATACATAATGTATATCACATGTATTTTATAAAATTTTGTCATCAAATGTTCTTAGATATATTACATTAATGATTTAACATTAAATAATTAATAACTAAATTTAAATAATTAGAAAATAAATATACATAAAATAAATATAATTTTATATATTTACATAATTTGTTTATTTACATTTTTTATTATTATTTTAATTGTCTTTAGAGGGATCGATTGTCTTTAGAGTAAGGCATGCTCTCTTACAAAAATCTCTGAAGCTTGAATAGTGTTTATTAAACAGCTCTTTTTCTATAATGGGCCAGTTTTTTAATATATATATATATATATTTATACCAGGTGTTCCCTTTGTTTGCCGTGCTACACCAATGTGGATTTGTAAAGAAACAAACAGTCAGACAGCTGATAGACAATTTTGACTTAGCCTATGACACTCCTCGTATCAAGACTTACCTGTGGGCCAATTTGGTCAAAATCAGTTAAACGGTGTGGATTTTTATAAGGAACAAACATACAAACAGACAGACACAGATTTATATTTATATATATATATATATATATATATATATATATATATACACATTATATATCAATAATATGATGTTAGCCCCAATTTCTGAGTTGAGCTAGGGCCATAATATGTAAAAACCACGAAATCTTCGGGCTTTTCACGACTTTTCTTAAATTGCATGAAATTCCCTGAATCAAAGCCTTCAATAGAAACGTTTGATGTATCTTTGTAATATAATTATATAATAATAATATATAATTTGCATTCACGTATATTAAATATAAAATACAAATAAAATGTTATTCGCAAATTTTCCAGCGAATAAAAGTAAATTCACAGAAAATATTGTGAATATTCACAAAAAATCAAGTTATTACAAAAAAATTAACATTAAAATATATGAATACAAATGTATTTACACTATAACTTGTGAATACAAATTTAATAACAAAAAAAATCGCCAATAAATTATGAATTTATTCGTATTAACGATAATATGATATTACAAAAGTTATTGAAGGTGATATTATTTTTTTTATTTTTTCATTTTTTTTTTTTATTGACCGCCATATTCTTGATGGACCAAAAAAAATGAAAAGATTAATATAGGCGATAACCTTGAAAAACAATTGCGAATAATTTTATTTCTATTTTTATATTTAGTATACGTGAATACAAGTTAATTCGTATTCTCACTTATGAATAAGAATTTATTTATATTCGTATTTACAAATATATGAAGTTCGAATAAATTCGTATTTTTATTTATAAATAAAATGACCCATCTCTGGGCAGTTTTAATAAAATGACTTGTAAATAAATGTCTTGTTATTTTATCTATTTTGCTTCTGCTTATTTTTTAATAAAAAAATATATAAACTCGCATTTTTTTCTTTAGTGAACATTATTTTTACTCTGCTTCCCTAGCATCTAATCATTATATTTGCCCGAGACAACTCGAACCCTCCTGAGAGCCGAATAGTAAAGGTCCGTCGACAAGTACCGGCAGAAGGAGGGCTTGAACGATACCCCGAATAGAAAGGAAGGGTCTGAGTTGGTCCTGCTCATTGGAGTGGATTTAGAACTTCTTGTTATCGCAGGGGAACGGGCTACTCCACTCGACCAATCCTCTCTCAGGACTTCACCCTTTAGTCCGCTCTGGATTTCTACCTATAGCAATCTCTCTCTCCGTAATGGCCACACTATTCAACGGCATGAGTATACAAAAAATGCTTATTTATTAGTCTTCCTGACCTAATGGTTAATATTACATAGAAAATGCTAAAGTTTTTCTCTACGCAGTTGTCGTAACAATTTTTGGTTCGGACACATGAAGAAATTAAAAGGATATCAGAACAGATACTAGAAAAACCGGGATATATGGATAAGAAATGATAAATTAAAACTAAATATAGAAAAAACAAAATATATACATTTTTCAGCAATAGGAAAAAATGAAAAAACTTCAAATATAGCTATTGATCATACAAAAATAGAGAACAAGAAAGAAATATCAAATTTCTGGTGCTTATACTGGATAATAATCTCAGCTGGCAGAAGCATATAGACAAGATTAAAAAAAAAACTTAACACTTCATGCTTCATGATAAAAAATGTTTCAAAGTTATTGAACACAACGGATTTCATAAATGTGTATTATGGGACTGTCGAGTCACAATTATATGGCATAGAATTATGGGGTAATAAATTGCAAGCCATCCAAATCTTAAAAATACATAAGAGGATTGTAAGGCATATCTTGAAACTACAAAGAAGATGATATTGATATTTATTTATTAAGAGTTTCGCAACTTTTGGCGACTTGCTCTTTAACTTACATCAAGATATTACAAAATACTTTTTGCACATTGTGTATATAACAAGTCAGTACATTTTATATAGCTAGTACATTAGTGAGCTAATTAATAATAGCAATAACATGTTTCATATAATATATTTCACAATAACAATGCGGTAATATAATAGATATTAAATAGAGTGTGAAGAGGGGGGAAAAAGTGGGGGGGGGGGTAGAAAAGGTAAGATTATATTGGAGATAGGGCTTTATTTTTAAATGTAGGTTAATTAACTTAATTTCTTAAAAATGTAAATAATTTTATAAAGGCTATTTCGTTCATTATTTTAAATTAACTTTAGGAGGTAAATTGGAGATAGGGCTAGATTTTTGAATATAGGTTAATTATCTTTAAGTGAGTTAGTATGGTGTTAATATGTGGACTATTTTCGGCAAGTAAGTCGTGTAAGTCGTGAGGAATTGTTAGGTAGTCTCGTAATCTGCAGTCAGTAAGTATGTGTTTAACTGTTAATGTCTCGTTACAACATGCGCATACAGGTCTGTCTTGTCGTTCCATTAGATAGGAGTGCGTTAGTAAACTGTGTCCTAGGCGAAGTTTCGTAATAATAACTTGGTCTCGTCTTGTTAGGTTTTCTCTTGACCAGGTTCTTATTGTATTTTTTATTTCCCGCAGTTTGCTTTGAGAGTTAGGCCATTCTGTCTGCCAGTCGTTTACTGTCTTATTTTCAGCTAGTTTGCATAGGTCAGCTGCTGTCATTTAGTTCAGGTCAGGTGTAGGTCTTTGAGTTGCAGTTTTCGCTAGTAAGTCTACTGTAGTGCTCTGTGAAATCCCTTCCTGTCCAGGTAACCAAAACATAGTGATATGTCTGTTCTTTGTTTGTAGTTGGAATAATTGTGTAAAAATCTCTATGACAATAGGGTGTGTGCTGTAAATGTTTGTCATTGAGTGTAAGGAACTTAATGAGTCAGTGCATATTGTTATGTCGTCCGTGTCTGTATCTTCAATGTTTTTTAGTGCTAAAAGGATTGCGTGTAGTTCTGCTGTGTATACAGTAGTGTGATCGGGTTATCTTATACAAAGAAGAACATCAACAAGGAAATACTTTAAACAATTAGGAATTTTAACACTTCCCTCGCTGTATATTTTAGCAATATTAAAATATGTGAGAAATAACTTAACCCAATTTAAAATTCGAGGAGATGACCACTACTACTCTACAAGGCGAAAAGGAAATATAAAAATTGAGACACATATGACAACTTTTTATAGGAAAGGAGTGGAGTTTTGTGGGTGGGTTTTGTTCAATTGCCTGCCTCAGGAATTAAGAAACATCCAGCCGAGCAGAAGACTTGTACTGAAACAGAAAACAATACTCCTCAAAGGCCATGTTACACAACCAAAGAATTTTTTGAAATAGATTTAGCATCCGGACTGGCATCCTGACTTACATCTGTAAATGTAATAATAAATGACGTGTCCCTATCTCAATAACGAGCTTTTGGAAAATGATCATCATTCTATTCTATTATATTATATAGCATGATCATTTAAGAGCTTTGTGGCATTGTATGGATCCAATTTTCTAATCCTATAGAAATGAAAAACAAACAAGGCGTGCTACATCAATATTTTCACAGAAAATGTTTATTATCACATAAATGAACCAATGTATAGCAGAAGAATAATGCCCGTGCAATAATAATCTGTACAAAATTATGTAGTAGCGTTAATTTTGATCATATCTTATTTAACTCAATATAAAAAATACTTATCGGCCGTGGTGAAGCACGGGTATTAAGCTAGTTAACACATAAATGAACCAATGTATAGCAGAAGAAAAAACAGATGTAAACATAAGTTATAATAAGTAATCAATATAAACACGATTAAAAAGCCTTAAATTGAATTACTGTAAATCTTCATTGTATAATTTAATTCGCTATAGACGTCAATGATTCACGTACAGTACCACTTTTGCCCAGTAATAATTGGGCTGCCATTATGGACATGGCGGCAATCGAGAGCCACAAGGCCTGCACAATATTTGCTTCACATTTACAGTTTTAGAGCGTTCCATAGCTTTTATATATGTATATGTGTTTGTGTGTTCTGTGTACATTATGTTTGAAAAACAGTTATAACTATAATTTTAATTAATACTAAGCCGACCCTTTACATATATCGCCGATAGAAATGCAAAGTAACGAATGTGAAAAAATTGATCTTTCATTTTCAATCTTTACTAATTTCTGCTGGACTCATTTTTTCTTCTTTTTTTTTATGGACTTATGTACAGCAAATTCTTGAATCTAACTTCAACTATCAAAAGCTGAAATCTGAAGAATATTTGACTGTACAAAAAAAGTTATGAATAAACGCTTTTCTACTCTGAAAAGTGGTGATTTTCACATTCGATACTTTGCATTTGTAGCGACGATATCATCGAATTTTTGTTATCTTCACTTTCCCCCTATAACGAAAATTTGAAGACTAATTTTTTTGTAGTTAATTTCTTTTAATTTAAATTCATTTGTGAATCCATATTTTTAAATATTAAATTTTATTTTAATCGTTGAATAATATATGTAAGTAATGTTATACGTCTAACAAATAAATATGTATTACTTATATACCTTGTAGTTCTGGGGTTGAAGCAAGGGGGTTATAATACTTGCATAATTAGAAAGTTTTGATATCATTCACTATAAGCAGTTTTATTTATTCATTTTATTTTAAGGGCCTCGCATCTAAGGATATGAGCCCTCTTAACAGGTTTGTTGCGTAACGTGGAATAGATATTGCACACATCTCCTGCTTTTATATTTTCAATATGGTATTCAGAGTACCAATGTGGCTTCAGACCTAATCACTCGGCTATAGATCACGTTGTTACTTTGGAAAAAGAAATTTTGGATTCATTTATCTCTAAGGAATCTGTATTAGCCGTCTCTTTTGATATCGAAAAGGCTTACGATACAGTTTGGCGCCTAGCTATTCTAACTAAACTAGGCGAATGGAATATTCGAGGAAATTTTTTCAACTTTGTATTAAATTTTCTTTCGAATAGAACCTTCCGAGTTAAAGTGGGATCAGCTTTTTCGAATGTATTCACTCAGGAAAACGGAGTGCCCCAAGGCAGTGTAATAAGCACGACGCTATTCAAAATAGCTATGGACACCGTCCGTGAGCATATTGCTGACCCAGTCAAATATTGCCTGTATGTGGATGATTTGCTTATCTATATTCGAACTAAAGACCTGGAAACTGCCGCAGAGTCTATCCAAAGGACGATAAATAGGCTAAAGAATTGGAGCGCTACTTACGGACAACATTTCTCTGCACTAAAGACACAAAGCATAATTTTTACAAAAAAGCGACGTATACCACAAATTACATTGAACTTAAATAATACGCCTATACATTTCACAAACTACATAAAATTTTTAGGACTTCTCTTTGACTCTAAACTTACCTGGGTTCCCCACCTAAAAAATCTCGTTGATAAATGTAAAAAATCGTTACATCTTTTAATGATATTATGCAACACGAAGTGGGGAGCAGACAGAAGTGTAATGCTGACACTTTATCGGGCATATACCAGGTCTCTTCTGGATTATGGAAGTGTAGCGTACACATCTGCCAAGCCCAGCAATCTTAAAATCCTAGACTCTATACAAAATAATGGTTTACGCATTGCAACGGGAGCCTTCAGATCCAGCCCCTCTAATAGCCTACATGTAGAATGTGGGGAATTACCATTGGAATACAGACGTATGCAGAATTGTTTGAAATATTGCCTTAAAACTAAATATTTAAATAGTAAGTGCGTCCCGCAATCTATTGACGAAGATCTGTTACGAAAATACCAAATGAAACCATTGAGGCAACGCTCACTGCTGGTAAGATGTATGATATATGCACAAGACACTGACCTACTACAAACACAACTCTTACCCAGACCTCCCGTAACGTTCACACTATGGACTCTAAACAACTTGACACTAGACCTAGGACTGACTAAATACAAAAAATCCGACCCGACATCTACACATTCATACAAACACATATTCAAGTCATATCTTGACAAAAATAAAGACACAATGTTTATTTACACGGACGGATCGAAGACAGCCGAAGGCACAGGCGCAGCAGCTGTAATGGATATAAACACCTTACAGCTTAAACTACCAAAAAGTACAAGTATTTATTCTGCTGAGCTGCACGCCATTCACCTTGCTCTGGGAAATGCACACGACATACAAAAACAAAAGATAACACTATTTACGGACTCACTTAGCTCAATACATGGACTACAAAACATGTACAACGACAATCCCATCATTATGAACATACTAGAACAGATACACCGGACGAATAAAGAAATCACAATATATTGGCTCCCAGGACATGAGGACATAGGAAAAAGCAGTCAAGCTGACGTACTGGCTCGGACAGCTACAAGACAAAACCGACAGGACATAGACAAAGTTACATTACAAGACCTGCAAATCGAAGTAAGAAGGTTTATTACAGAAAAGTGGCAGAAATCTTGGCACATGACGACAGAAAACAAACTTCGCGAAGAGACGAAGTGATATTATGCCGCTTAAGAATTGGCCATTCCCGACTGACACACTCTTATCTCATGACAAGACAGGACAGACCGACATGTACACAGTGTAACACACCGCTGACTATAAAGCACATACTGACTGAATGTTTACAGCGACAAAACTATGACTTACCTTACAATATGACTGAATTACTCGGCGATGGAAGCAAATATATAGATAACATACTGAACTACCTCAACAAGACCAACCTCCTAAACAAATTATAATTATAATTAAACATGAACAAATTATAACAGGACATACACACATATATGTGTATGTATCTTATTTGTCTTAAAATGTTAAAACTATACAGCCGTACTATACTAAAATCTTACATTTGACAATATAAAACTAACAGGAGTGTGAAACCTCCTTCAACCAACTTAATTGATTATGTGTATAAACTTCATGGATTATTATAATATTGATTTTTCATATATTCAAGTATATTGTAATATTGTATTCTCTTATAAATAGATGTGTATATAAATTTCAATTTGTATATTTGGCCAAAAATGTGTAAAATAAGATTGTATTTAATTAGATGTAATTTTCGTATGTATATTATATATGTAATTTTTGTTCTGAGCGAGTCGCCTTAGTTACGGTCGCTCATAAATAAATAAATAAATATTTTCAATATGTAAGTTGAAAGTGAGGGTGGGAAAGGATCAATGGATTTTTGAAGTAAATAGCAGAAGTTGCTCTCCAAAATTGTTTAAAACATCAACTTAAATTTGCGACGATTCGAACCAGTTGAGGTTCATCATCAGGCGTCTACATAAAATAAAATTAAAATAAGAATAAAGAGGAAACTTCTCCTGTGTCACTAATAACAATACAAATACAATATATTTGGTACCTTATATTAAGTTGTGTTAAGCTGATATTTAATGTTGAGGTTAAGTTAAAGTGTTATACAAATTTAAGAGTGAACGTTACATTTAACGTCAAAATTCAATATTTATGGACCTTAAAATGAAACTTAAAAATTATAATAGACCTTAACACAACTTAATATAAGGTACCTACTATATTTTATTATTATATACATAATTTATTGTATCTGTATTGTTAAGAAGTTCCCTCTTTATTATTTATTTTACATTTATTTTATGTAGATGCCTGATGATGAACCTGAACAGGTTCGAAACGTCGACAATATAAGTTAATGTTTTAAAAATTTGGGAAGCAACTCTTGCCAGTTACTTAGGTATCTTTTAGAGTTAGGATTTTCCGCGGATAGGAATAATTCCCCTTTAAATTTGAACTCATAAGTTTATAAGCCATTGCAAACTACCTAAATGTCTGTTCGAAATGATGTTTATGAGGAGTGACTGGATGCCATCGAAATGCCAAGAGCAGCGAGGGTTCATCAGATCTGATTAGTGTCATAGGGATTATTTTATGTGAAGTTAATGTCATACTCAAACTAATATGTGTTGGAGTTTGTTATAAGTTGTCGGGATAATGGTATTTTCTCCGTCAGGGCAATGACATTTCTTGAATATCTTTATAATTAGAGGGTAGACACAAAAGAGGTTATTCATTTGAATTTGTTTACCTGTTGATCTTCCTCCTTTCCTAATTCTAATATCGCCATAATGCAAGAAAAAAAAATTATGGAATCGACATAATGATTAAAACCAATATTTTTGGCTTTTTACTGCGTTTCTTCTCTCTCCCCAGGGAAGAATGTATGTATGTATATATATATATATATATATATATATATATATATATATATATATATATACCTATAAAAAAAAATCAGTCCCGTAACAGGCCACGAGGGCCCTGAGGGGCAGATACTACAGAGGTATCTGATTCATGACCATACGGCACACTAGGGAGATAGTGTAGTCAGTACTATGCTCCGGCCACCTGATTTTCCCCTTGGCTGCTTCGACGGCTAGAGTCATTAGCAGCCAAGGTACCCATTATTAAATGAATTAAAGGCTGGGTTGGCCTGGGGATGGTCAGGGAGGCCGAATTCAACCCATGAACGAAGACACTAGAAGAAAAAATCTTTAGTGCTTGCTCGGGATTTGAACTCAGGTCCTCCAACTTATTAGTCCAGTGCTCTACCACTGAGCTAACCTCGCCCCCTATATATACGTATATATTTGTCTCATTAGGGCACTAGCAGCCTCCAAAATGGTCAAATTTTGGATATGTTTTGGAAAATTGAATTATAATTTTTTTCTCATTTGATATGTAATAATACCAATATATTTTAATATGATGTAACAGTAGAAATTTGAGTATATATTATTTTTTATGAAAAATAGTCTTACATTTGTCTAGTTTTGTATTATAGATATATTTTTCATATTACCAAGTATTCAAATCAATTTATTTAGGTCAATTCGTAGTAGTGATAGGCGATTCTAGAATGGGAATTTATTCGAATTTAAATGAAATACGAATTTCTTAGGTAATTTTAAGTAATCGTGAACTCAACCCATATCGAAGATCGATCTTCTGAGCCTAGAAGATCGATCTTTTGAACCGATCTCAACTCGCAGATCTTTTTTGTGGATCGATCTTCTTATTTCGATTCGAATCGATTCAAAAGATCAATTGAAACTTCATAATTGCCCATCACTAGTCCTGACGAAGAATAATTCAAAATATACTTCACAGAATTCAACATTTTTTTAGACAATCATTTGACCATGTTGTTTTATAACTGAGCATATTGTAAATTATTTATTTAAATTTTAACGTTCATTTCAAGCCTGGAATCACAACATGATAAAGCTGTTACAAATCTCACAACATGGGGTCATGTAAGACCCCATCTAGTCTTTCGTAATTCTTTTACAAATTTGGTGTAAGGTTTCTGAAATGGTATTTTAAGATGACTGCCATATATAACATAACCATTTATAACCAAATAATCTTATTTAATTGAAAAATGGGGGAGTGGGAGATCAAACATCAAAATACCACAAATTTAGACAACAAGTTTGTTTGAATATTTGTCCTCTGAATATCAACATTAAATATAACGTTATCTCCTATAATATTTTGTCTTTATGACTGCTAGAATAAAAAAAAATACTATGATATGTAAAATTGGTTTAAAAGGGGAAAAATATAGTGACCTCAATGTATGAACATTATAATGATCTAAAAAATAAAAATATTGTTATTCATTTATACACTTTTTAGATAAACGTTTTGCCTGTGTTCAGCACACAGACTCTTACTACACTTTGCACAATGTTTTACAGCTTTCCTGTCCTTTTTACTATAACAAAAAACCACATGGTATATATGCCCATCCTCTTTTTCACTTGTATCACATACTTCACCAATTTCACTGTCTTCACAATCCAAAACGACTCCAAACTCTCTGTTTTTCTCTTCTACAATTAGGCAAAGCAACTCATTGTGAATAACATCTTCAGTGAAAAATAATTTATCGTTAGACATACTACATTCGATAAATAAAAATATTACGTAAACAACAACGTGGGGTCGTCCGTGAACCAAAGGCTTTATATACGTTCTCAGGCATAAAAATGAGAAAAGCCTGACTCTCTATTGTGATCACCTTGTCAGGACAGGAAGGTAGAGGATCGGACATGTTTAACAGCTCGAATGTGTCGGAAATAACATATATTTTCAGAACTCAGGTGTACCGGGTGACCCCACATTGTGATTCCAGGGATAAATAACTCAGAGTTTTGGGACGGGTTATCTATAGGTCACCACCCTTTTCTAACCCCAATAGTGGGAATCGAACCCACGACCCTTGGCTCGGATGGTTAAGTGCTCACGCCTTAACACTCACGGCCACCAGGCCTCCTGTTGTAAATTAATATCTAACTATATATAGCACTAGTATTTCTAAAGGGACACAACTCAAAAATCGGTTTTACTCAGACCGTCATATGGTTTTATTTCAACCATTAATACTGTATGCACCTACATTCAGAGCTTGAACACCACGGGGCACTTGTGTCACCCTTCTTGTCTTAATGCTAATCCCTCTAAATAGATAAGAGTGATACATTTTCAGTTGAGTTTTATTTTTAGTTTTGTCACTTTAGAAATACTAGTGCTATATGTTATTCGTTTTTATTTTCTTAACATAGTTACATGAAGTTTACAGAAACATTTATGAATTCATATGGTCAGTACAAAAAAATACTTTTATGTCCTTTTGGGTGATTTGGTAAAATAAAATACTGAAATACCAAAGATACTGAGTTTAAATGCCGCTTATCGAAGAAACCCCATTATATATTCATTTAATTAAAAATTATCACATTATAAAAGGTAAAATATGACTGTAATCCTGATTGAATGTCAGATGATCTGCAGATAGGGGAGTCACGGGAGGGCTCGTGCACCCATAATATCTCCATTGCTAAATATGCCGGGCCTCAGAGGCTCCATGGAATCCTGCTAGGTTCGTGAGAAGTCAACAAACTTTGCGACAACAATACACGCAAGGGATTTTTAAACAAAGCCTTCTCTAGGCCTTTTTAATAAGAATAGATAGTATGGAAATATGTATATTTTATTCATTTAGGCCTGTGATTTGGCTATTCCCCAGATGAAAAATGTTTCTTAGAATTCTAATATAATTACAAGTAAAAAGAAGGCAAGGGATAGTTGGGATTCGGGAAAACATTCGGTTTTAAGGAAACAAACTGTATTTTGAATGTAAGGTAAATAATAAATTTAGATAATTAACGGGGAGAATAATCAACACGCTTAACAATATATTAGATCAGGAAATGGAATATAACATTATTTCCATGATATTGTATACTGATTACTGTTTTAATTAATTTTCTATACTTATTTTTTTAGCAGAAAAAGGCTTCCAAAAATTGTGCCGAAAGTTTCAAAATATACATATTTTTCCGATAATCTGACTTTTATCCCTAGGCGAAACCCAACTATCCCTTTTTTTAAGGCAATTCCATGCCTTAAAGACAATGTCGCGGGTCATTGTGTCCTATTTAATTTTATTTGAATATAATAATTACACAACATGTAAAATTCAAGGCGGATTAATATTTATTTAAATATTAATCATCTTTAATTCGAAACTTTCTCTCGGTCCCTAAAATTTAGTGCATAACCTATGTAAAAAAAGTCGTGGTAAATTCAAATAAAATGTTAGATAATTCGAATTGTTCCTTGACTTACTTATTTGTGTGAGACTTATATGTCTTAGTGAGTAAATGTACGTCAATATTGTTCCTTGACTTACTTATTTGTGTTAGTGAGACTTATATGTCTTAGTGAGTAAATGTACGTCAATATTGTTCCTTGACTTACTTATTTGTGTTAGTGAGACTTATATGTCTTAGTGAGTAAATGTACGTCAATATTGTTCCTTGACTTACTTATTTGTGTTAGTGAGACTTATATGTCTTAGTGAGTAAATGTACGTCAATATTGTTCCTTGACTTACTTAATGGTGTTAGTGAGACTTATGTCTTAGTGAGTAAATGTACGTCAATATTGTTTTCCGTATCGGCATAAACGTTTTGATTTATCTGTCATTTTTATTTTTGGCCTATTCATTCTGCCTTTTGCTTGGAAGACACTCACTGATTTTTAGAATTTTTTTTAGTCATGTGTCAAGATAATAACTTTATATTTTATCTGCCAAATTTCTAAAGCTCCCTTTTTCAATTTTTGATATTTAATCGACTAATAGCATTTGGAGGGCCTAGGAAAACCACATGTGAATTGGGTGCTATGGTAGGGTGGTTAATGTTTCGAAAACCAAATTCGTCGTACAAAAATATTTATATTTATTTTTACGTTTTTAATACATAGAATGTCCATTTTGGTTTTATACTGGAAACCATGACCACCACAGTTCAGCATAACTGTCAAATTAAGAGATAGAGTATAATTAAAAACTAACATATAATAATGATAGATTAAAGTGCAAAAAATCCAGATAAATAGTATATATTTGCGTTACACAACTGATAGGGTGCGGGCCCCGCATATCAACAGAAGAAAGCATAGCTCAGGGGATCCTACCAGCATGATATACAAGCCCCAAGTGCCAAATGAACCTAAATATAACCACAAAGACATCTGTCATCATAATGTAAACAACAACTCCTCGAGTAATTAATTTATAACTTCAATGACAGGGCCCACTTTCAAGAATTTGCCGCTGATTTCAATCTTCTTTCTGAATTATTATTCGGTATAGATAGCTATCAGAGAGAGTGAGAGTCAATTGAAATATTTGAACAATCATTTAAAGAACATAATATATATGTTCTTAAATTAATGTTCTGGTTTTCGTCTTATTTGTAGTATTTTATAAAAAAAATAATACATAGAGACGGTCGTTGCCATTTCTAGACTACTTTTTTTCTTATTTTGAAAAGGTAGTATTGAAATCACGAACAATAAGAATAATAATGATAATAACGACTTCACGGGGTCTCCCGTGGTCTAGTGGCTAGCGTGCTAGATTCATAAGCGGGAGATGGTGGGTTCGATCCCCACCGGCGCCAGAAATTTTCTCATCTCAGGGCTCGCTGAGAAAAGTCCTGACTGCACCCTGGATGTCGGCGCTAATAGCCAAGATTTGTTGATGCGCCGTAAAAAAAAAAAAAAATAAAAAAAATAAAAAAAAAAAAAAAAAAATAACGACTTCACGATTTTCACTAAAATACTAATTTTAGGAGTGGTTATTATACTTTCAAAATTAGAGACTCTTATAAATCTCTTACAAAAGAATAATGTAATATACTAGCTTCTAGAGACAAAAATAAAGAAATACAACATTATCAGTACTTCCCAAGGCCAAACCAAGAATAAAATTTACAAAAATCAGTTAACGGGTAGGAGCCATAGTTTTATAATTATTAACAAATCTAAACCATTATAACAATTTATGATGTCACGAACCATCCGTTACGTAAAATACTTTTCCTTTTTTAGTCACAAATTTAATTATTTCTTTTTTAACTTTAAAAAGGATATAACCAAATAGATATTTTATCGTAATAAATTTCCACCAGTTCATCATGTAATAGCGTTGTGTTTCAATATTTGTTTTTTAATTTCCTGTGATGTAACACCAGGGGTGGGCGGAGTAATAAAACTCTTTAATAAGGAATGATGTAATAACTGTTATTACTTTTTTTGCCAGAGGATTATTTAATGTTCTCATCTTACAGTCAAAATAAATTGACTCCATCGTGGTATAAAAATAGAATATTTAATTAAGTTATGTATTGAGGAAAAGGTGTCAATATGGACACCCTCTTTTGTTTTAGATATAATGTTAATTTAATTTTTAAAAAATCGAGAGTTCGGCCTTTCATTGACAACTACATGTTACTTAATGCGAGAAAACAAAACAATGATAAACATCTATCATTTCATCGTGAAAATGGTGATTTACAAAATAGGGTGTAAATGTGGGCCCCCTCATAACATAATTTAAAAACAAGGTATACCAATGCAAAATTATAAGGAATTTATTTATTCAATGAAAACAATTATTTTTATAAATTTACAGAAATGGTAAACATAACTGGCCCTTTTAGCCCCTACAATCTAAGTGTGCCCAAATTTGGCACATAACACATTTCACTCACACTTGAGTAACTCCAGAGAACAAAATATGCAAATTGTATCACTTAAGCCTGGTTTCCGTAGAAATGAAGTTCCTCGAAAACATTGCAGTATTTTAACAACCATTCAAATGAGGGCCCATATAAGAAATACCACTACTATTATATGTAACCAAAAAGCGTGTGTGACTTAAGGTGTACTTCAAAAAGTAGCTTAAGATCTTTGCTTTCTGGATATGGCTGTGAAATTATTTTTAACTGGAAATAAGAACATGAAAAGAAAATGATTTCACCAAGCTGTCAAACGTTTGGAGGCCAGAATAAGCGCCAATTTACAGAATAATTCGCGCTGCATCCGCACTACTTGAAATAATGGTTCCAAGCGATTATTGCTATCCTATATTTGCAAAAGGCGCCATATACAGTCCTCGCCACCAGTTCCGTACCTCCCCTAGTCTAAGGGGGTGCCCATATTTACACCTCTGCCCATTCTTACACATTTTCCTCTGCTTATATAAATCTCTGAACGCGTTCAGCATAAACTTCAATTCACTGAGTTATATCTGGATAACTCTGTAAATAACTGGCTTGGTAATCCACTACGGATAGTATTTAATGGGTATTTTTTGTGGAATCCCCATCAGTGATGTTATAAGATACCACATAAAAGAATAAGTATAAAACATTTACAAATAATCAGTAACAAAATATAGAAAAAAGTGCTATTATTTTAATCCAGTGACTACTTTTCCTACTGGTAATCGAATTTTATCTTTGAACTCTATCGATGTGTGTAACAGCTGACTAGATACACAGCTACTGAAGAAGATCTTGAGCCAAGACGTGGCCATTCTAGCGGATGATTTATATTAATTTCATTTGGCTACATCTAGTTTTTATACATCTAATGATGCGAAACATCAGGAGCCAATTTTAATAAATTGGCTACTACGTCAATTTGGAATATTATTCATTGATCTTCTGCCTAAACTAGAAAAATTGTTTATACTCTGGTCACTATTTGTTTTAATAATTTTCTCTTCTTGCCTAATTTTAAACCAAGCATCTCTCATTTAAATTGGCTTATATTATAATATTAGAATTCCTACCGGGGTGGATTTCCTACGTTTCCGGGTGTGTTCGGGGGATTTACATCCACCGAAATAAATAATTATGTACATACGTGTACATACATATGCTGGATATTTAAGAAGTATCGGACGGTTCTAGCTGCATCCAGCTGTGCAGAGTGCTGTTTCTAGTCCGCTTTTGGCGGTCAGGTAATACACTCGCATGACTGCACTATGCATGTATCCAATCTAATGCATACGTTGTTATGTAATTGTATAATTCTATTTTTATAATTTTATTATTTACTACTTAATAAAATAGTGCAATGATAATTATTATTTGCAGAAGTAGCATAACTAAGAGAATTCCTCAGTTAAGTGGTGGATTACATTAAAATACATTTTTTTTTTTTTTCAGATGTCAAGTATCGAAAAAATGCACTTCGCCAAAGATGCGGTGCGATAAATAAATATAATAATACAAATATTTCAGATGTCAGGTCTTGCATTTATTCAAGAATTTCTGAATTTTGATGAAACGTGTTGAATCCCGTCTCGCCGAAATCAATTATTAAAATAAAGTATGTAATTATATGCTTTCGGCAAAAAAATGATGATCAACAGGTCAGATGGACTCGACTCAGAATCTATATTTAAAAGCGTTCATTTAAGAAATATTTTTTTTTTTCTTTTTTTAGAAAAAAAAGATAACCTGTTCAAGGCATTAAAATCTCGGTTTAAAAAAGCAAGAATGATGAGCAGTTAGTGTAGAGCCGGTAGCTCGGTGAGTGATGGGGTTACGGACCTCTCGGAGGTGTGGCTAATAGTCTTCGTCAGTTATACTTGTGTTAGTTAGTTAACTTTCTGGTAATTAGGCAATTAGTCAATGGCTGTCAGTTAGTGCCTTCAGTTCAGATCGATCACCGTGCCCCCTGCGTTTAGACGGCTTCGGTCAACTTCGCTCCGCTTCCAGGATGTGCCATCAAAGGGTTTAGGCTTCCTCGAAGCACCCATGTGAGGAGGTGTTATTTATTTGTCGAGATTTCGACGCTACAAAAAAATATCTCCAACATTTTATCAAGTCAAAAAAACTTGTATTGATTGCCCCTTATATAAAATTGGTGTAAAATGTATCAAATTTTAATGGATTTGGGTTGTACAAGTAAGGGAATATTGGGAGATATCCGCCATTTCGGCTAATAACATCTCTCCAATCCGATAGCTGAGATACATCAGATAATTTTTTCATTTTTTTTTTTTTTTATTATTATTAATATTGATTATTACAACAATATAAGTTTACATATTTCCAGTAATATTGCTGGTTCTTTTACAACGACTTCGTGAGGCATGATGTGGGAATATGAACAATTACATAACCCACAAGAATAATCCATTTAGATAATCTAGTACTGACAAAAAGGATCTTCTTTCTTCCTCATGATACCTTGACAGATTTTAACACAAACGGCGCGGACCCAGTAGATCTACTGGGAGCCAGTATTTTTCACAATTCTTAGACAAATCCGTTATATTTCCCTTTAGTTACGTCTTGGCTACCTTAAAGCGGATCTTTTTGTAATAAATATATAAATTGACCACACTACCTCCCTAGTAAGAAGAAACATTGTGGATGATTATGAGAGTTCCAATCACCTATATGAGTAAGAAATATTCTAACAAAAAGGAATTAACTTCTCTACGGTAATTTCTAGCAAAGTCAGCGTTCCCCCAAGATTCCTAGAGGAATGCTGGGAAAGGAAGGGCCAACCTCCTTACAAGATGAATATATCAATTTTTTGTGGTCAGGGCAAGATATTCTCTCGGGAAGGTTTTGCCCGGACTGGTCACTACTACCAGTCCCCTTAACCCTGATAAAAGATTACCAATATATTTTGTTAGCGTTTCCTAGTTTATGGTCGTCATCTAAATTTCCTGCGTAAAAGAATGATATGGATAACTAACCTGGCTACAACACATTCCCAAAAACCACAAGAAGCTCACAGACTACTGTTATAAATATATCTATTAATACATAGATAAACACCTGTGGCACACTTCTATAAGAAAGCGCAATACTACCACAACTAATTTATGCATGCTTGGTCTGGTTTGGTGTCATTTAAAACGTCTAGAAACATTTCAAAACGAAGTACTCCAAATAGTGTCCGATGCTCCTTGATTCGTACGAAGCAGCCAGATCCACAGAGAATTGCAGCTTGATCCAAGTTCCACTCACATAGAAACCTTGTCCGAAAATACCATCAATCTTTTTTAGTCTCCAGCAGTACCGTTTTTTATCAGCTAGGACAAATACACAGTTTACCAAGATATTTTAAATTTATAAATATCACCTGGAAAAAATCATGTTTTTTTTTTATTAAGGATAGTCCATTAATGGAACAAAATAAAATAAAATTGGGATTATCTCGTCAATTTTTAGCAAGGAAGTTAGTTCACTGTAAAAATAGTTTAGGAAGCGTTTCTTGAACTAACCTATATGAATACAATTTATATCTCATTTAAATGTTAACCATCTGACAGAATTCATGACCTAAATGAAGTATATTTGGAAATCATAGAGAATATTTTAAAAACTGCTATTCTTATAACATTCACCAGTACAACTTCAACATATCAAAATCCGGGTTCTTTCCTGTGAGGTCTTCATAAAATGATTAGGATGGGTTGCTGTAAATTGTCACACGCTCGAACAGTTTTTCTTTTTTTTTTTTTTTTTTTTTTTTTTTCTTTTTTTTTTTTTTTTTTTTTTTTTTTTTTTTTTTTGCGCATTGTTAGCAAAATTTGATTGAACTAACCGATATGAATGACAATTATATTTCATTTAAATGTTTGTATCTTGAAAAGCAGTCCTTTAGAGGCTAAGAATTGGCCCCATGACAATGAGTGACTAACTGGTGATTTATTTGGAGTTGTGATATTGGCTTAGTTGTAGTTAATGCTCACTCATAATGCACCGATTTTGCATATTTTTTTAAAAAAATTAGCTGTTATATACCGCTTTTCCCACCATTTAACATTAAAATTTTTCAAAAACTCCACAACCTTCACTCTATTATTTGATTCGAGGATAAAATTAGATTCTTAATCAGGAGACTGTGGTAATATTAATTGAGTGGAATTATAATCTGATTTCAATTAATAACCTTTTAATTATATATATATATATATATATATATATATATATATATATATATATATATATATATATATATATATATATATACGAGCTCCACAAAGACGGTGATTTGCTTTGATTTGAACAAAAAATATTATTATTACTCAATTATTTATTGCATGCACAATATTTAAGTGGTCTTCCAATACTGCCCAAGAAAAATTAATTTATATTAAGTTAAATTATATATATATATATATATATATATATATATATATATATATATATATATAATTTAACTTAATATTAATTAATTTTTCTTGGGCAGTATTGGAAGACCACTTAAATATTGTGCATGCAATAAATAATTGAGTAATAATAATATTTTTTGTTCAAATCAAAGCAAATCACCGTCTTTGTGGAGCTCGTAAAATTATTTTTAAAAAATGTGTTGTTATGACAATAAATATATTCCAGTTGGTATTTTAATTCATGTTCTCTTTGGTCTAGCGGTCTCTGATAAAGTTGCTGTACGCGTAAAAGTTATAATTTTCAATGTTTTTTTTTTTTTTATGGTCTTCGCTGACCCCAAGATTTTTAATACAGAAAAATCTCTAAATTTGAAAAGCACTTTCTATTGGGGTCCCAATTGAGCAAAAGGAGGGCGGATTACACGTGACGAAACAAGTCATTTGAGCTCCTTTCACAATACAATTAAGCTGCATTGCTACACATGTTCCTCCACGGAGCGAGTCCTGGATAATACTGAACACGATCAACACGGCGGTGATTATTAAGACATCCATCTTGGCCAATGTCAAGACGCGAACGGCCCCCTGAAGGGCCATCCAGTGAGGCCACCGACCCGGGCATCATTAGAAGAAGGACGTAAGATTTAATTCCGTTCCGGTTCGAACCGGTCGCCGGAGTAATGGACTATGATTGATGTCAGACCGGTAGCCGATTCACTTACTGTCTGCGGGAGCCACGTCGGGTCCATCATGGTGGTTAAGTCTCCGTTTCAATATGACGTATTTACTGCCTTCTTCTCTATAGAAATATAAATGCGGAAATATTCCTGACACTTCTTAGACGGATTTGCGACTGACGTAAAATCTTTTGATTGTATTTAAGGACCTTGGAAGAGTAAGGGCGAATCACGAATTCCGGATGTTGGGAATTGAAGTTAAAGGTCTAGAAGCGCTTCAGGATAGCAAGAAAAAAGAATTTTTACTCTATGGAATGCTGATTCATAAATCTGATTGAAAATGTATGCAATTGAAATTCCATGTTTTAATATTAATTTTTGTTAGTGATGGGGAACAAAATGCTTGGAGGGACGTTTAAGACTCGGTATTCGGCCCTTGAAATAGGGCATTGAATTTTTCATGATGATTCTGCTATTCACTTTAACTTGAAACTGTGGGAAAACCAAAGGCGAACCAGAGAAACAAGTCGAACCGTCATGTTACCTACATCTTTCTGAATCAGAAAATAAAATAATAAAAAAAAGTTGATTTTTCTGATTCGCCCTTACTCTTCCAAGGTCCTGATTTGATGGAGTAAGTCCTACCAAGGGGTTTTCTGTAATTTCCTGAACTTCATACGCTTTTAGGGTAAACTGCTTTAGCCGTTTATGTGTGTGGCTAATTTACCGGACTTCAGCACAGTACCTCATCGCGATCGAGACCAGGTTGCACAGTGGGCAAATGACCGATTTAGAGGAGCAAAAGTCAAAAAATAAATGTCATATTTAGAGATGAATACTATTAGCAATGTAAACACAACTGCCTTGGGGTTCAAAAACAGTATGCTCACTGTTGACAAGCAAAGAGGTCAAAATCCACATTTTTGCAACAAATAAGTCTAGTTCATTGAAAATCTTCTTAACAGTTGTTTGTGCGATAGTGAAGGGCTACAAGGTAATCTCCAAGCATGAGTATCGATTAAAATAGTAAGTGTTAATATTATTTTTACTATTTATGTAATAATTAAGAATTTAAAGGTAAGAAAATAGTATATGCCTCACACGCGTCAAATTTAAAAGTATAGAAGTGTACATAATTTGCAAGATTAGGCTAGATTAAGTACGAATTCTAACCAAATATGCTCTCTGGAATAATTTTAGTTGATTCATAATTATTTTGTAACCAACTTTTTTAACAACATCAATTTTTAGGTGTATGCGTGATTCCACGAAAAGAGATGTTTAACGTTTGGCGGGGAAAAAAATTAATTTGTCGAATTTGCAATATGTTTTTAACAAATTGACTGTGGATGGTGAAGAGGGAGGTGAGTTTGATCAAATTGCAAAAATTGAAGCTAAGGTTAAAGCTTTGCTCGTCGAAATCAATCTCTAATGGCTCCAAATGTTCACTAATTATCTCTTTTTAGTGTTTCATTCGCCACAAAAGTGGCCATGATCGGACCTTGGCATCGAGCTCTCTGCACAATCGGGCTAAAAATACACATCCGGCTGCAATATTGTATAGCAATCTAGAGAGTGTTGCCCCTGAAATTGAGACCATTAAACCTATGCAGTAAGGGTGGTGCTGTGCCCTTTACTCCTTGAGTGTTAAACATTCATAAAGTATTTTCTATGATTCCTAAGGTAGCACCGCCTTCGTCTATGAACATATCATGGGGTAATGTTCTCAATACTAGAATTGTTTGACGTTGGATGATTTCCAAAGCCTTGGAATCAATAACATTTTTAATGGTATAAATTTGTATATATATGTATGTCTAAAGCACCAAATATAGGTCTTTAATTAGACTATTTGATACATACTTTGAAATAATTAACTCTATATAGCAATATAAATTATTAATCTCCCTATCATCACATTATAAAATTTAAATACCAAAGAATAAACCATTTAGAATATCAGCAACGAATTGTTTTACATATTTGTATTTGAAAGTTTATTCCTTAGGTATATATTTTTTTACTACCTCAATGTAGTTGCGCATTCACTCCATATTGTATAACAGTTGCCAACAAAGTGATTCTCATAAACTCAATTCATAAGCATCCGTAATGGAATATTATGAAATGGACTATGTGCGCCATCTGTTGGTTGCGCCCAGAACTAAGGAACGCTCTCAGTTCTTTCTACTCATTCTGTGTAAAACATTTAAACAATAGAAAATAAAGACTGTTTAAAAAATTTAATATATGGTAAATTATTTTTCAGATTGCTAAGCGATTTCGAAAGAACATGAAAAACCCAAAGAGAGGCCTCTGCTGAGGTTTTTTTTTTTTTTTTACGGAAAAAATTTTTGCCTATGGGAAAGGCATAATTTCCACAACATAATTTTTTACCGGTTAGTGACTACAAGTATAAGCAGTGTTATTTAAGGTAGTGACTGTCAAATAATACCTATGAAGTCCACCAGAAACAATACAAATATTTTGCAGGAGATTTATTGAAAGACGTAAGTCCTTTTTTTTTTTTTTTTTTTTTTTTTTTTTTTTGTTTTAATGTGTAGTCAACCACTATGAGGTCATTAAACACAGAATTAACTAAGCAAGTAGTAGTAGTTTAGGTAAATTAAAGTTCTTATTTGAATTATAATTTATTTTTGAAGGACATTATTTCCGGAGATTTTAATTTTAATTTATTATAATTTTTTAGTTCTAATGTTTTGTCTTTATGATATTTGTTCATTTGAGTTGAATATTTTTGTGTTATATTCAGAAATTGTTGTACCTCCTGAATTCAAAAAAACACTATGAGGTCTGCTCAAAATATATATATATATTTATTATGTATTATATATTCTGCAGAATTCCTCTAAAACTAGTTACAATGGTTATTTAGAAATACATTTAGTATCTATATGTATATATATATATATATATATATATATATATATATATATATATATATATATATATATATATATATGAGGGTTTATAAATATATACTAAATGTATTTCCCCACGCCCAAATACTTATAAAACGTGTACATGGAACCCTAGTAACACAAAAACTTAAAGGTTCACAACTTTCTTTACCCAAAAAGTTATCTTCAAGTTGACGGATTCTGCTGGTTAACGAACTTGTAATCATACAAAGTGTTGTATTGTAATTTCATTGAAATCGATACACGTCTGTGTCGGCTAAAGATACCCAACAGATATATGTACACACACACACACACACACACACACACACGCACGCTCAAAAAACTCAAAACCAAGTCTTGTAGAGTGATCAGATATACTTTTTTTCTTTTTTTTTCTTCGAAAGGTACAGCTTTATGTTTAGAGCTGTATATTATATTTCGACATATCGTCGATACAAGTGCAAAGTATCGAATGTGAAAAAACGCATTTTTCAATTTAAATCCTTACTGATTGCTATTGGACTGATGAATGGCAAACTATCGAATCTAAATTCACACAGTGAAAGGAGGATGTAACTACTGTCAAAAGGTCGAATCTGCCTACTATTTGACTGCCAAAGAGCAAAGTAATAAATAAAAGTATTTTCACTTTTGAAAGTGGTGATTTTCACATTCGTTAGTTTGCATTTGTATCGGCGATATGTTGATATAACATTGAAATAACATTTATAATCCACTACGATCTCGTCAAAAAAGGGAACGATCGAGTTTTGCTAATTTTTGGCCATCGCTCATCTGAATCTGTTAAGGGCACGTACAGCCTATATATTTGTATAAGCTGAGGAATATGCTCACATCACTCCGTATATCCTCAACTCCTCCGAAACTGATTTTTATTCCTCTCCATCACCGGAGGAGAACGCCCACGACAAGCGACCTCTTTGATGACAGGATCCCCCTTGTCCTAACTACCTCCCATCATTGCGACCAGGCAAACTACCGCCTTGTTCGTGGACACTAGATTTAATTACACTAATAAACCCTTTAATTAAGCTCGTTAAGTTTTATCATGAGCATCGTCAGTTATGCTTCGGTCATCAGGAGATGCTTCCGTTGCATGTTTCAATGGCATCGCTGTTTTAATTCCCCAACTCAACCGACTGTCATTGTCTAGAGCATTTCCAAGCAGTAGCTTTCAGCAATTCGTTTAATGATATCTCTTAATTGTATTTGCCTTCTGGGAATGGTTAAAACAAAATTAGAAAGAGTTAAAAAGTAAATTATTTTAAAACTGTGGGAAGGCAAGGAGTGACAATGAACTTTTTCTTCGTGCAGCATTTTAACATAAGTTTCCACCACAATAGTTACATTAATGTTATTAGTTATATATGTATATACATATATGTATATATATATATATATATATATATATATATATATATATATATATATATATATATATATATATATGGGCAACAAATGTCTGGAAACTTTTTCTAAAATAAAATTTACTAGTGCTCCTCTTGCCTAGAATATTTTAGATTACATACTGAAACTATTCTTATTTTACTAATATCAGCATAGTGCCAATCACCACAGCAGTCGATGCACCCATAACATAATAATAACATAAGCAGACTTAATAAACTTTTTAAAGTATATTATTAGCTATATTATTTTATTTTAAAATGACACGTACAATGGTTTAGCAGGCGTTGGCCAGTTGACCACGGGGGGACCCCAATATTACATTTCCTTAAAATAAAAGTGTAATGTTTGTTGTGTAATATGAGTGCAGTTCTTTGGCAAGTGTTTCCAGACTTTTTTTTTTCTCAACCAGTATATATATGTTTATGATTCAGACATAACTGAAATAAATCTATAATTGAAGGGCTCAGTTCCAAATGTTACTAACCTACAATTAGAAATAACTGAGAACATTGGAGTTGGGGTTAAGAAGAATCTGGAAAAAAATAGTGCTGGTGACAGAAATTATATTAATTGGTCCAAATAAAATCATTCCTGTCACCATTTCATACTTTTGACTCCAATTTCCTCAGTTATTTCTAATTGTGGGTTCGTCACATGTGGCACTGAGCCCTTCAATTGAAAAGGCAAATAACGAATTTATCAATATTTGTTTAACTAGAGTGACCAAATATCATGTAATCGACTACTAATATGACTAGAAGTATGGTTAATGTTATCACATGTTTACATTTTGAACAATAAATTAAAGATGCGGATATTAAGCGAAAAAGACCCAAGAAGGTTTAAGGAGTGAGTGGTTCATAAATCCATGACTTGATATTGCTTAGCAATCTTAAAATTATTTTAGTAATTGTCCATTGAAATGCGCTTAGTTCATTGATTGTAATGCCATCAAGGAGAAGAATAGTTTGTAGCCTGACAGGATAAATACATTATTTATGAGGTTATTGGCTACAAAAATCAAGAAATATTATATAGGATGTAGGTTAGCAACGGAGAAAAAAAATAGATGTTTAATATTAAAATAAGAAATAATTGTTATCAGGAAAAAATCAATCTATCAGTAGTAGGGACTACGTTCTATTGGGCCTTAGTGAAAACTAATGTCACTTGGTAAAAACAAAATTAAGAAAAAAAAATGGATATTTATGGTTCATGGAACTGAAACGTAAATCCCGTAAAGTAATGAAATACATTTTTCACTGGCCGGCAAGAAAGAGCCCTAGATAAGGTATAGATATTGAATACTTATTTGTTATTGACGTATTCACACACACAGGCAAACACAAACACTTTAATAAATTCATAATTCCATCGAGATTGTAAAAAAAAACAAAAAAAAAAAAAAAAAAAACAACTTTTTATGAAGTCTTCATAAACTAAACATCAGAGTCATAACTGCCGTTTGATATCGAAGATATCCAATCATATCATGAAACTCCAATTAAAGGAAAATATTTGTGTTTGCCTAAAATTCCAATTAAATGTTGAGATATCTCTACAGAACTTTTACCAATAAAAAAAAATTATTTTGTCTGTTCAAAATATTTATATATTTACCCAATCCAAAGAAGGTTTTATTTTTTGCTTCATATAGCTAGACTTTTTGAACAGTTATTGCGGTTTTAAAAAGACACTTGTAAACATTGAAAGTGCTTTAAAGAAAATGTAATGTTGATTTAAAAAAGTAAGGTAACGTTGAAATAATGTGTACAAGCAGAGAAAAAAAAGAGTTTTTCAATGAAAAACGCGCATATAAACTAGCAGTTGGCATTTTTCGTCTAGTTTCACCCCCTTCTGTATAGTCAGCTACTTGCGATACAACCTGCTTATGTATTTCATCATGATCCTGTGTTTTTTAAATATTTACCCCAGAAGAGGCACCAACAAATTTTGAAACATGTAGGGAAGAGAGAAAATAAATATTATTTATTTATTTTTTATTTTTATTTATTTTTTTTTAACCTTTATTGATAATTACAACAATATGTAAACATATTTCCAGTAATAAAATAAATATAGCTGAAGGTTTCCTAAACTCTTAAAAATTCGCCTTCTTTGGAACTAAACCGACATTTCCGAGATGTCAGAGACCGTTCTTCCCTACTCAAACGGTCCTCTTGAGATTTATGTTGAATGTAAAACTTTAGATACATTCTACTTGTAAAGAACACTCCTCTGCAAAAAAAAAAAAAAAAAAAAAAAAAAAAAAAAAAAAAAAAAAAAAAAAAAAAAAGCATAATAATTTTTATTGATTTTCTCAATTTAAAGGGGCATAATTCCCCCCCCCCTGCTACAAATTATATATGTTGTAGACCTATTCACCTCTGTAGCCTATCAGAAGTTATTTTACGGTTACATTATCACCCCACAGAATCAAATTCAAGTCCATCAATATAAATTATCGAGCACTGATAAATATATGGGGGCCGTTTAAAAAAAAAAAAAAAAAAAAAAAACTGTTAACGATGGATCAAAATGGGTATCATTTTCGGATTTAGGGTGTCATTTTATATAAGAATTTGTAGGAATGGTGGTGGGGCCAATTTTCATTCAGAGCAGTGTAATTAGTATTAATTTGATATCATAATAACATTGACCGATTTATTTATTTATAGATGGACAAAGGTTAATGCAATACTAATATTATATTAACTTATAAATATTTATGTTTGCAAAACACAAAACCTGTGCAATCCAACAAGCGTCATAACTCATCTTAATTCTCTTATGCTTTCATGCCTGGTAAACATTTCGATTCCAATTTTAAAAAAGAAATATATTAAAGGAGATAAACGTCATCCAATGCATTTCGTTATAAATAAGTACCATTAGGAGACATTTTATGAACTCAACAGTCGTACAGTAACAAGTCGACATTATCGTTGGATATACGATGCCATTTCCCTGTTTGGAGTCGGTCAGAAAGAGGAACATGGCACTCCTTGATCTGTCACCCGGAGGCCGACAGTATAATATAGAAGCAAAATAAAATAACAAAAAGACTTATAAGAGCTTGTTAGAATGAGAGCACCGACATAGACAGGGATTGAGTTAAGGCCCCGACTTACAAGGGCGTTCGAACAATGGACAATAAGCTGGGAATGCGGGAAATTAAGAATGTTAAGGTGATCACTGGGTCATGTCCTTCTGGACGGCAGGTCTTGTATCGCTGTCCTTTCTTTCTTATACAGAAATATTTAACAGAAGAGAAAAAAATAAATAAATAAGAGAAAACAGATACTTTCCTGTTCAGATAGACGAAGATGTTCAATTCCACACGAGGGAAATATTTACGACGGTTCCACGATTTGTAAACTCCCATTTTAAGGAACAACGCGATGCGTGAAACATTATAAAAACTGATTATGTCTCGTTTAAGACTTGGAAAGGCTTTGCTATGTCAGACTCATGAAATAGTGTCTAATATTTATCAACACATAACCAAAGCTAAAACTTTTTTTTATTATCAAGACTCTCATAACGCAGATGATTCGCTCGATAATTACAAATATGTTCTTATAATTAAACAGTTGTTACAATTTTTTATTGATATTTCATATAAAGTAAAAACATTAATTTACAATAAAAGTATTTTACAAATTAATATAACAGTTATAAGTATGCACACTATAATATATATATATATATATATATATATATATATATATATATATATATACATATATATATACATATATATATATATATATATATATATATATTATATACATGTATATATATTAAAACATTACTATATACATTACAGATGTATATGCAAGTGCACAACACATGCATATACATTGCTTTTATAGACTACTAGCTGTTACCCGGTGTGCAATGCTACACCTACTTTATATTAAATATCTGTAGCCGGGCTTACCATGCTACACATGCTTCATATTAAATAGTTGTAACCCAGCTTCCATGGTACGCCTACTTTATATTATATATTTAAAAAAATGAATGATTATATTATATTGGTCCAAATTATGAGAATATAAGATAATAAATTGAGAGCTCGGCTGAAAAAGTTATTTTCCATTTTTTTTTAGAGAAAGTGGGGTGGAAATTAAATTGATCCTTATTTTTTAAAAAGTACCCTTACTTTTAAAATGGTATTACAATTAAGTGATTCCAAATAATTTAATTGCAATACCGTTATAAAGAAAATCCAAACCAAACTCCCTGTGTTTAATTTTTTTAAAGAAAAAAAAATATGTGGTCCATAAATAAATATTCATAAAAAATAGCAATACAAATGAGGCATTTAATTAAGGTTATGATTAGTTATAATTTGTCATAACCTACAACTGAAACTATATTCTTTATTTTCATTGATTTTTTTTTTAAATATAATATTTATTTATTTTAAGGGCTTCACATCTAAAGCTAAAACCTCAACCTTGCGCAAATATAATATTAATATGTTATATTGTTTACCTGTTCATGTAATAATCCGTAACTGAGTTTTTTTTTATGAATGAAAAAGTAGGTAAGTTGTGCAGGGTTTATGTTATGTATGCCAAAAGGAAAGTTTTAAAAACATAGTTTGTTGTTTCAAATACACTTTCACATATTTTTGTTCACTTTTTTTTCCTTTCTATTAAAGCTTCTGTTTCAAATTTTATGGTTCATGCACTCTTCTATAAGGATAGTCCTTCTATCATAGGAAATAGGGGCCTCTAAGAATAAAAACAAATTTAAGATATTTTTCTTGCAGTTATGGACAACAATGAATTAAAGGTATTTGGGAATTTCAATAACGACATTGACTTGGCGAGCAACAATATTTTTACCAGAATTGCAACCGTATTTAAACATTTAGTCCAAGAGCTGGTAACACACTTTTCAAGTGTTTTATGTGCCTTGAAATTGTCGTATAGTGGGTCTCTAGTGTAGATAAAAAGTTAAGTATATGGTTGCTGGACATACCTTGAAACACTAGGTACTGCGCATGGTAATCAGTAACAAACTATGGGCCAAAAATAGTGTTTTATTCAGAAGCCATAAGTGTTCAATGTAAAATTAAGGCAATTCTATAATGAATAATATATAAGGCAGACACTTTTAAGTGGGATACATATAAAAAAAAAGAAAAAACCGAAGTGGGTTTTTTGTAATATTAAATGAAGTCTCTTCTTCACACTGCTATTTAAACACCATAATTGAAAATAATTACAAAAGGGCAGACACTTTTTGTGAGGTTTAGTAATCAGCAAACATGAAAATAAATTCAGCCGATGATAGACTGCAATATACTGCGTGTAACCGTAAGAGTGAGTGAGAGCACCAATCATCTGGACAGGACAGTTGTGGCTGTTCTAGAAATAAAGCAACTTGCCTTAATTATACATTAAAGATTGTTGGCTTCTGAATAAAATACCATTTTAGTGACATATTTTTTTAACACCTTTCCCCTATGTGCAGTACCTGGTGTTCCAAGGTATGTCCAGGCTACACTTATATGCCTTACCTATCCACGACATGCAATACACCAAAATTCCAAGGTGCATAAAACACTTCATGAAATGTGCGTTACCAGCTCCCCGACTAAATGTTGACAGTCAGAGGATATAACTATCTCAGACAAAAGAAAGCATATGTCAGAATATAATGATTAAATTATTATGGATATTAAATTAATAAAAAATTGCATGGAAAATTTAATTACTTATTCATTTATTAGATCACCACAATTCACGTGACTTCCTCTTCTTATAAAAATAATATTTTAATACATTAATTTATCTGCAAAAAAAATAGCATGCATTAAGAATAACTTTATTAAAAAAAAATTAAAGTGAGGCTGCCCAAATTAATAGGGTTGCTAAACCATACAGCTCTTGTAACAATAAAATAATGTTTCAAAACGTGGTGAAAATTAATTCATTTATATACATTCATTTGTATGATTATAAACATTTATGTAATTTATTATGTACATCTATCTATATGCGAATAAAAAAATAAGTTAAATATAACAACATTTAATATAATATTTTAATAATATTTGCATATGTATGTGAGAGAATTAATTTAAAGTTCATAAATTTAAGTCCTTTACAAAATCCCATTTAGAAGTTATTATTTGTTCTGGTTTCCTAACAAAATTTTTACTACCATATAAATTAAAGTTAGAATCATCTGGTTTCTTTCCAAAACAGTTTTCATAGGGTATTTTATTGTCAATGGTGTTAGCTAAAGAGAGATTTTTCAAATAAGTTGCTACACAGACCATTTCTGGCCAACATTTTTTTCTACAATAGCTTCTGCCAGTAAACAATGAGATATATTCATAATTGTTCTAGTAAATCACACCATTTAATTCATGAACATATGAGGGACAGGGATTAATTATGATACCCTTTTTTTTTTGGTAGTCATAATTCATACTATTTAAATATTCCTTACCAATGTCATATCTCACAATACCAATTCTCTTATTTCCTAAGTTTTCAACCTCATTTACGTATTGAACAAAGGAATGAAAAACTTCTGTTTTAGGTTTAATAGTTTAAATCCTAGCAATCTTACTATTTATTTGAGTGAGACCGCGACAAAGGGAATTCATCACTAAACACTTAAATAACAATAAACAATACTGAACAATTATGAAGAAATTAACATGAGAGCAATCTTACTATAATCATCTATAAATGAAACAAAATATTTTTCACCTTTAAGACTCATAGTTAAAAAAAGGTCCACATCAGTGTAAACAATTCCAAAATACTTTTAGCCTTGTTCTTATTGTTATTTACACACTTCATCAGTTTCAATAAAAAAGTTAAGTGTTTTTCCACATACTAAAACCCTCTCCATCAAATACCAGTACATATTCATTTATACATTAAACAGAAAAGCGAGTGAGAGATACCGAATACTATAACCGACATTGCAACCTTCCTTTACTAAAGAGATAAAAAAACTCTCTCAACAAAAGTATTGAAATTATTAAAGTTCTGAATAGAAACATGAACACTTAATTATATTATATTAGTCCAAATTATGATTAGATAAACACAGAACATTTTTATGATATACTTATTTATACGATATTAGTCTATATTCAGGTTAGAGCAGTGTTGCCCTAGGCAATCAAATCAAAATTGATTTAATATGAAGAAAACTGATCTGATATTAAGAAAATTAATCTTAAAAAATATGATATTTTATTATATGATATCTTATAAGATATTTGTCCAAACTCTGAGAATATAAACCTACTATTTAGATAAACAAACAAAGGTTTTGTATTGCACTTCTTCTTAGAAGGAGGGGCAACACTGGAAAGAAAATGCCGATTTCTGACTATAAACTCTTCTGTATATGACAGTTTCGAACTCGTTACTTCCAAACTATGAATCCTAGAAGATTTTGAGCTAGACTACGAGATTTCCCGGATCAAGACGTATCTATGTGCGAAGTTTGGTCAATATCAGTCAAACGATGTGGATTTGTATAAGGAACAAACAAACAGAAAAACAGAAAAGCAGAAAAACAGAAAAACAGAAAAACAGACACGTGATTTTTATATATATAGATGTGTAATTCATGTTATACACATGTACATACATACGTATTCATACACTCACGCATATAAATCACGATTAAGTGAAAATAAAATTAATTTAAAATAACAAATAATTATAATGAAAATTATCTTTTCACAAATGCTACCAGATATCAGAAGTAACTTTAGAGTCAAAAATTAAATCTTGTTGTATAGCTGTGTGTGTTTTAGATGTTGAAAAATAGTGTTTGTCAATTGGCTACCCTCTTTCAAAAGTTCAGTCATGTCGTGAGGTATTTGTAAGTAATCACGTCTTCTACATTCTGTCAATATATGTTTAACTGTTAGAGGTAAGTTACACTGTCTGTAAGTAGGTTTATCAGTATTAATCATTAAAAGTCCTTCACGCAGGAGCTGCATAACTAAGCACTTTCCTCAGAATTTGGGTAGTGTAGACTGCTTTCCAGAACAATTTGCTTAAAATATCCTACATAAATAAAATAAAAACATGAATAGTTCTCTTTTAAATTTGTAATGAGTAACTAATCAATTATTAATTTGCTTCCACAGTTATGTTTACACATGGTACCTATTACACTACGTAATAAATACAAAAAACCTCATATTATCGTATTTTGATCCAATGCAGGAACAGGATACAGTCAATCCAGTAGAAGCGCTCCTTGCGGCGGCTTTGTGAACCTACGTCTGTCGGGCTTTTCTATTGAAATATATTACAAATTAAACCCCCGCTTTCCGATTGACCGATTCAGCTCATTTTTACAACACTTCTTTCTCATGAGTTACCCACGACGTATACCGCGTTTCGTTACAATACAGCAGAAATTACGACCGGTATGAGTATATTAGGAATTTGGGTCCGGAGTAAACCCCCCCTTCTAATGAACCGATCAAGTTTATTTTTACAACACATATTTACCTGTAGATTACCACTACGAATACCGAGTTTCGTCGAAATATACCAAAAATCACGGCTGGTAGTGGCGAATTGGTATTGTGCGTCCAGAGTAAACCCCCCCTCCTAATTAACCGATTTAGTTTATTTTTACAACACATATTTACCTGTGGATTAGCACTACGAATACCGAGTTTCGTCGAAATATAACAAAAATCACGGCTGGTAGTGGCGAATTGGTATTGTGGGCCCGGATTAAACCCCCCCTTCTAATGAACCGATTTAGTTCATTTTTATATCTCACTTTTCTCTCTATATTACCACTACGAATACTAAGTTTCGTTGAAATATAACAAATATTACGGCTGACATAGTCAAATTAGTGTTTTGGGTTCGGGGTAAACCCCCCCTTCCGGTGAACCGACTTTGGTAGTTAACGAACTCGTTCAATCGTTTGCTAATTGAATGCTATATACAAAGTTTCGTGACGAAAAAACAAAAACTCTGGCCGCTATCGTGTTAACAGACACACATATATATATATATATGTATATATATATATATATATATATATATATATATATATATATAGATATATATAAATTTTAACGGGGGTCATTTTCGGTGTCTACTAGGTAGGATCGATAAAGATTTGAAGAAATTTTTCAAAAATTCCGTCATGAGTCCAACCTCAATAGCTACTTTCCTTCGGAGGAAAGTGCTAAAAACGAGTGTGTGGGTAAAGTATCTCCGATTCTTAAACGACATAAGACGACTTCTTCTCGTCTCACATCCCGTGAGCTTGATGACCAAGCTTCAACTGTATGTTTAATTTCTCTGAGTTTGTTGTCTCGTGTAAGTTGCCAATATCGCTGCCAGTTGTTTAAAGTTTTAGTGTAAGTAAGTCTTTTAATATCTTGTAATGTCAAGAGATCAATGTCATTTGTATCTCTTCGTGTCGCTAATTTTGCTAGTTCGTCTACGTTAGTGCTTTCAGAAATATTTTCATGTCCGGGTAACCATATCATTTTAATTTGTATATTGTTTTCCTGTAACCGGTGTATATGATCTAATATTTGTTTGACAATGGGGTGTGTTGTGTATATGTTGTTAAGAGAGAATAAGGAACTGAGCGAATCAGTAAATAACATTACCTGGTTATAATCAGTAGTCTGTATTCACTTGCCTGACTTCTCAAAGCCTTCCCTGGTCATAAATGAGACATAATCAGCTTTTATTGAGGTTAAAGTACCTTGTTGTTCATTATAATGGCAATGGAAATGGCGGAACCGTCGGGAATATTTCCCTCAGAATTTCGCGCATGCGGGATTAGAACTATTCTATCTAACTAAACGGGCTATAGACCTAATTGCCAGTCTCTTATAAAACAATGTCCTTCACGCATTCTTGAACAATGGGATTAAAATAACCTTCATTATACAAAATCAAACTGAATAGTTTGGCTCTTTTATATTTGTAATGAACAGCAGACTCAATTGTCATTTTTTTTTTTTTTTTTTTATATTCCTCCCTAAACACCTATTCCTCGCAATTTGTTAACTCGGTGTCAGCAAATTGCAAATTACTTAAATCTTGCTCCAAAGTAAATCCCAACCCAAATCGACAGTTTTAGATTATTTTACAACACATCTTTATCAAGGATGATATCCGAACGAACAAGTACAAAAGGGGGGGGCGTAAAGAGCAAAGTCAAAAACAACTTTTCAGGATTTTTGTTTCTTTAATAACACCCTAATGTCTATCATCGAACAAAATTTCAGGTCTCTAGCTTTTCGGGAAGTGCCTAATAATTTTGATGAGTCAGGCGAATGAATTCCGATTTCAATTCGCCAATATAAGAGAGACTCTTGGATGTATAATTATGAAACATTTCAATTATACTCATATCTATTAGTATAATACCTGTGTAAAATATCATATGTTTTTCTTTAACTGGTTCAATGTTATGAGAGGGTTAAAATCGGCTCTAATACTTCCTGTAATATACTCACAGTGTGCTTAGGGGCTGGAACTTGGCTTGGCGCACTACCTTATTATTTATGATTTATATAACTTGTATTTTTTACTTTAATGCATTTTTCTCATGTGTATATAATACATAACATTTCCAAGTCTATTTGAACCTTTTCCAACTCAACTGTAACTTTTTCAAAATCAAATGTCACCCTTTCCAATTCAAATGTAACCCTTTCCAATTCAAATGTAACCCTTTCCAAATCAGTTGAAACCCTTTCCAAAACAAATGTAACGCTTTACAACTCAATTTTCACCCTATTTATTTCAATTGTAACCGTTTCCATTTCTATTGTCACCATTGAAATTTTTTGCAAATTGACCGTAATGGGGAACGGGCGAATTGAGGGCCTCAAAACTCAACGGGATAAATCATGAAAATATTTTTATTTAAAAAAAAAATCGATCTCGCTAGTGACCTAAATGTCTTTGCGTCGTTAAAAAAAAAAAAAAAAAAAAAAAAAAAAATCGATCTCGCTAGTGACCTAAATGTCTGTGCGTCGTTAACACGTTAACTGCGGTGCACCGTATATACCCTTTAGGTAATACTGAAGTTGAGCGTCCTCCAAACCGATTTCTTTAAAATTTGGTACAATAAAGTACAAAATTTTGATGCACTGAACACGAATCCGTTAAAAAAAAAAAACTTCGCTTTCAACTAGGAAAACGTTAGTGCTTACTTCTTTAATAACTTCTTTCCTCGTTGAAAGCGAACTTTTTTTTTAACGGATTCGTGTTCAGTGCATCAAAATACTTTATTGTACAAAATTTTAAAGAAATCGGTTTTGAGGACGCACAACTTCAGTTCTACCTTAAGGGGTATATACGGTGCACCGCAGTTAACGTGTTAACGACGCACAGACATTTAGGTCACTAGCGAGATCGATTTTTTTTAAATTAAAATATTTTCAATATTCGCCCTCAATTCGCCCACTCCACATTACGGTCAATTTGCAAAAAGTTTCAAGGGTGACATTTGAAATGGAAACGGTAACAATTGAAATAAATAGGGTGACAATTGAGTTTTAAATCGTTACATTTGTTTTGGAAAGGGTTTCAACTGATTTTGAAAGGGTTACATTTGAATTGGAAAGGGTGACATTTGATTTGGAAAGGGTGACATTTGATTTGGAAAAGGTTACAGTTGACTTGGAAAAGGTTCAAATAGACTTGGAAATGCTATATATCAACAATTCTTTCATGAGCGCAAACTCAATTTCCTTCGGAAAGTGCTAAAAGTCCCCATACAGAGAAGATATGGATAGTTTTTTAGAACCAATCAGTAATTTACCAGCTAACCAGCCTAAATGAGAGGTTAGAGCTAACATCCTTAGGAATATGATTCAATCTATATTTTCCATATACATGATGCATTCTGAGGATTGAGGAGACAATCAACCTTTGAGTATTTCGAAACGGCAGTGGATTAAGAGCCGTCACCTTTGAGAAAGGTTAGGCTAGACTATTTCCTAGGGGCGACCTTTCACGGACGAACAATTCTACTTCATACACAAATCATCAATCTTTCTACTTGCGATATGAATACAGAAGCACTTGTACTAGCTTTTTTTTTTTTTGTTTTTTTGCACTTAGCAATTTCATCTTGAGTAATGAGATAATAAATTTTATCTAAAAAATGTACACTCTAGTTATTTCTATGTATTTTATTTTATTTCTGTTGATGATATCCGTATTTGATTTAATTTTATTATCCCCGTCATTTTTTCACCTGCGAAACAAATTATAACCCAAGAATATCTCGTCCTACGTTTCGACATATATCACCAGCATAGCGGTTATTAGAACAAAACATTTTCACTTGCAATACAGCCGGCTTCGTCAGTTTCTACATGATGCTTATTAGTTAGATGTAAGAAAAATGCCACACAAAAATAAATAGGACGCTTTGCTTACAGCTAACGAATTTGCTTCGTGTAACACTCACATCATTGGGAAAGCTCAATGTAATGCTGATGAAAATTTGCGGTTTGAAAAACCGGCCCGGTAGTAGAATACGCCGGGAATTGGGAGTTGATGGAATCACCCTGTGAGGAAGTTTAAACGTGAACACAAAAATAATAATATCTGTCTACATATCATGATATTAGCTTCCCGCTAGAGGTCCACCGTGATAACAATCGGTGGACCTCTAGTGAAGCATTTTTTTTTCCCCCATTTTGGATATCTTTGCATGAGGATTGAAATTGAAAATATTATATATACTTCTTAAAATGGTTAGCACACGTCCCTCAGGTATCAATGATCACACTTTTGGACCTTTCTGCAAAGAGCTTTGGGGAAATGTATATAATTAAGTTTAATTTTAATATTTTTGATATTGTTTTGGAAGCTACAGGGGGCGAGGTTAGCTCAGTGGTAGAGCACTCGACTAATGTACTGGAGGACCAGGTTCAAAACCCGAGCGCGCACTAAAGATTTTTTCTTCTAGTGCCGTCGTTCGAGGGTTGGATTTGGGGTCCCAGATCGTCCCTAGGCCAACCCAGCCTTTAATTAATTTATCAATGGGTACCTTGGTGCTAATGACTCTAGCAGTCGAAGCAGCAAGGGAAAAATCAGGCGGCCGGAGTCAATACTATTATTGACCACACTATCTCCCTAGTGTGCCGTATGGTCAAGAATCAGATACCTCTACAGTATCTGCTCCTCTGGGCCCTTGTGGCCTGTTACGGGATTGATTTTTTTTTTTTTTTTTTTTGGAAGCTACATATTCTAATTTTTAAAATTAAAAAAATTAGCTTTATTCGCCTTACTATATCTTACTTGTGTGCTGGAAAAAATTGTTTGATAAATCAAACAATTAAACCAATATTGCCAACAAACGCGCTTATTTTTACAAAAGTGGCACATTTGGAGGCTGAATAAAATTATACTGAGACAATATTGTTCTGTCAATTTAGAAAAAAATAAAAATGACAAAAATCCCAACAATGCACATAATCTAGCACCTTTTCAAGTCACAAACCCTGAGTGAGCCTTTGGCTGAAAGTCTGAGGAAACGAATTGAAGCTTCCGATGAATAGCGATTGTAATCCTAAAGCGGGGAAAAGGCTGTAGGGGGGGGGGGAGACCTGTTTAAATTCACTTTCCGAGGCAACTATTCAAATGGCTTATTCCAATTTACCGTTTATTCATTACACGAGTTATTCACTTCTCACACCTTAATGAAGTCGGAACACCTAAATTCCATTCAGTTCACACGCCTGACCCAATTCTATAATTAAGTAGACTTCCTAATATAAACTCAAATGAATTGAATGCACTTTGTGGAAGAATAATTGCTTTATAATGCATTGAATTTAAACTATCTCCAAATAACAGCCCTCGGTAAATATTTTTTAACCAAAATATTTTTGTTAGAAATCTCTCAGTTGTTACAGCCAGTTTTGTAGTTATACATTTTAGCACATTTCGAAGTTGGTTTCACTTACGACAGAATTGTCCAAAAATTGCCTTTAAATCTCTTTTTCAATCTAATCTGCCAAAAACTCACTTATACATACATACACATATATATATATATATATATATATATATATATATATATATATATAAAAAAGGCCGAAACATATATTCTTGAAATATTTATAACTATAATTTGTAAGTTTATCTGTGTATCATATTTTATTTTGTATGTAACATATTTTCCATCTAGCAGTATATTTTTTTTTATATATATTGTACTACAGTTAACACATATTATGGTGTTATTCTTTATATTAAATATGCATACGTTTTATTTAATTTTGTTTTCTTATATTGTAAAATATGTGCTAAAATTTAAGTTACAACATAGAATAATGATTAAAAAAAAGCGTATGTGGTATCAGGAACAGATTTTTGTATTCTTTTTAATAAATAAATAAATTTATTATGAACAATATTCTAGGACAATAATGTAAACATGTTACGAATATGAGACGTTCCAGAGTGTTGAAAAATCATAATCTAGCAAGAAAAAAAAGTTTCTGCTCTTATTGTGCGATATGTGACCCTCTGATATAAGTTTTCTTGTAGAATAATGCTCACAGAACTAATGTATGACTTGTACAATTAAACAAGTATGTAAAAATTTACAAAGAACTGGTTGCATCCTTTTTAATAAATACGGGCTCAACCTTTAAAACAAACTGAACCTAAACAAGCAATATTTACATATTTACCTGTACAAAATCCTACAATAAGTACTCTCCCGTACAGAAACTCACTTAGTACTCACGCACTCATTCAATAAATTAGATTCACCCCTGTACAACACATAAATTAACGAAACATATGAACAGAAATTTCCAATATTTTATTAAATACCCTGAGATTTGTCTTATACATGACAGAAAACTTTAGTGTCTTTCATGTATTCGGTCAGATGGCTCTGACCTAAACAGCAGATCTCTTGGGGTATTCGACAAGCAGTGTCGCCGACTTACACTTTCGAGCCTTGGACATTCCACCAGGATGGACATTTTATTGTTGGAAATACGTAGTGTAGGGATCAGGCCTTATACAGGCCTGGAATATACTATCTGTGAGAGTTTTTCTAACCTACACTATTACCACTTGACAAGATTGAGTTCAAGTGCCCTCCAAAAATAACACATAAAAGGCAGTATACTGTACTAAGCCTAGACATAAATCCGAAAGAGAAGACTCACTTGGAGGTAAAGGGTTAAACTTGCAGGCTAGAGAGATCATTCCATATTTCTAGTGGAGTCCTCCTGATCTTTCGAAGGAGATACGGCCAGGAAGTTGGAACGCCGCCTAGGACAGCATTACCCCGGGACTGCAAGCTAAAAGTTCAGATTGGCTATGTAAGATCCTCGCAAATCCCCACGCTCTATCTATCTAGGTTAAAAACTCCGTGAAGAACCGCCTCTCATTTCACATCTAGAGATACTGGCAGTTAGATTTAATAATATTAAATAAATGCGCCAATTCTTAATTGTCTCTACTACTCGAATTAATAAGAGCTTCTACTCAAATTAAATTCCTCGATATATTTCTGCCTGAGAACTCCCAGCTCAGCCTGTTCAGAAAGATTGAAAAATTCAATTTTGCATGCGCAAATCCTGACGGTTTCACCATTTGCAAACTCTTGTTTCAAGGAAGAACAGGATATGTGAAACATTATAAAACTGATTATGTCTCGTTTGAGACTAGGGAAGGCTTTGAGAGGTCAGAAAAAGAAAATATTGAATAGTATTTATCAATACTTAGCCAAAGCTCAGACTAGAAACATTTTACACCTCCTAGTGCTCTAGTGGCTAACGCCTTAGATTCATATGCGGAAGATGGTGTGTTCAATCCGGCGCACAGTGGGAAAAAATCCACTTTTAGGGCGAAAAAATTATTTTTTTTGTGTTTTTCAATATTTTCGAGGTCACTGAGGTAGGGAAAAATATTTTTAAAAAATCGTTGACCCATAGTTTTTAGTATATCCAACAAACAAATGTTGTAGACACACAAATATTTGGACATAATAGATAAAAATTGGGAAAACATTTTTTTAAATCTTTGACACATTAAGTAGTAACTTTTTGCATCTATTATTTACATAAACATAATACATATATTCATAAAAAATAATACATAGGCTATAATTCGAAAATAAATAATAAAAATGGACTAGCAACTTAAAGAAAAAAGTATTTGTACTGTCTTGTTTTTTTTTTTTTTTTTTTTTTTGTTTTTGTTTTTTTTTAATAATAACAAATATATACAATTATATTACGCACTAAAAACGAATTATCCATCAATCATCACTGATTCAATACTTCTACATCCTTCAGGATTTTCTTCTGACGAGTCAGTATCGTCAGCCTCATTTTCTAATGACAGTTCTTGAAATTGATCATATGGTAAACTACACTTCAATTGGCTAATTACATATACATCGGTAACATGAAATTTAAACAATCACGTATAGTTTCTGTTAAAAAAATGGAAAAGTAATTACAAGAACAGCACTGCAATAAACACTGGGAAAAATGTTCCCTTTCTTAGAGTCCGATTAATAATCCCTTGTGTCACCTGTTGATGATCCAAGAAAGTATATATTTACATTTTACCTTCTTCCAAATAATACTAGACAATATTTAGTGAAGGTATTTTTTTAATTTTGTCCACCTAAAAGGTGATTCGCCCACTGTGCGCCACGGATTCTTCAGCTTCAATCTGACTGCCTAAACTAAATTTAAATTTACATTAAAAGGGGGAAGAAGAGGGAGCTGAAAATGTCAAGACAGTAAAGTAGATGCTTAAGGCTTTTTAAAAAAAACTATTTGGTACTGGAACTTTTTTGATTTTGTGGAACTTTTTTTTAAACCTTACTCAAACGTAAGTAATCAACAAAACATGGTAAATAATTTCATTAATTTTTTTTTCTTTAATATGCCTTTCAGTTATTAGATTATTTAACTATTTATTTATTTAGGGCTTCAAAATATATCATTCAGCCCAGGTCCACCTTGGTTGTTTTCTAGTCTTCACCTGTAATCAATAAAGATACGGAGAAATAAACTGGAAACAAATATTTATTATTAAACTATCTACTAAAATATTAATTTAGCTACACATTGTCACCACCAGCTAAACGATATGTTTGATTGTTATTCTTGTAATTTTGGATATTCCCCTGAACCGCATTATAACTCCTACGAGAATGAAAGACATTAATGACCAAATATATTTTTGTTTTTCGCTCTATGGATGGAGAACACTAAAATAATAGGTGCTTATCATAGCAAATATAGAATTATCTATATATATATATATATATATATATATATATATATATATATATTTTTTTTTTTTTTTTTTTTTTTTTTTTTAAGTGTGGCATTTGACTGCTGCATATTAAGCAAACATGGGACCACTTCTAAGGTAGCTTGTGTTGTTAGTACTTCTTGCTTCCGTCCAGTAAGACTGAAGGTTATTCTTCGGTAGAAGATATTCTACAGGCTGAAGGTACTTCTTGAATCCCAGGAGCAGGAGCTTGAACCAATTTGAATTGATCAGCAATTCTACAGGCTGAAGGTTATTCTACGGTAGTAGAATTCTAGAGACTGGGGGTATTTCTTCGGTAGAAGGTCTTCTTTATGAGTCCCTTAAGATTAAGCATTGTCCCAATTCTGTCTTCACGCTCCGCGCAACTTATACGAGTGGAGTATGCAATGCCAAATATTTCACACACTTTTTTTTTTTTTTTTTTTTTTTTTTTTTTTTTTTTTTTTTTTTTTTTTATTTATTTTTTTTATTATTTTTTTTTATTTATTTATTTATTTATTTATTTTTTTTTTTTTTTATATTGATTTAAAATAATAAAAGTCAAATTATTATGTATGATAACCACACATTTTTTCATTGTTCTCTACTGTTATGTTACTTTATGTTAATAAAACAATTTTACTTTAAATTAATGTAATAACATTATTTTTTTTCAATATGAATAATAATTTTTCAACTTCAGTTTGATTATCTCCCAAAATTTCAGATAATGTATTTGGATAATTTATTGGTTTAATAATTTGTCTACATTCGGTGAGTAGGTGTTTGACGGTCAAGGGAGTACCACAAGTGCGGCATTCAGGAGGCTCTCCGTTACACATTAGATAACCGTGTGTAAGCCTTGTGTGCCCTATGCGCAGTCGGGTAATTATAATTTCTTCCCGCCTAGTTTGTTGATTAGATGTCTTCCAGGGATTTATGTCATTTTTTATCTCTCTAAGCTTGTTTTCATTGACATTAAACCAGAAATGGTGCCAATCTTTCTTTAGGATTTTATTAATTTCAAGGATCAGATCGTTGTGCATTACCATATTAAAGGGAATACCTTCTGTTATGCCTTTTTTTGCGAGATGGTCAGCGACTTCGTTCCCTGGTATATTAAAGTGGCTCGGTATCCAATAGAAAGAATACTCGTACCCTAAAGTTGTAATCCTACAAAGACCCAACAGGATTTCATTAATTAACGGGTGAATTGAAAAAGGATTTAGAATGGCTTGAAGAGCGGATAATGAATCTGTACAAACTATGATAGGATTACTACTTGGATGTTCTAACATCGAGTCAACTGCTTTCTTTATAGCGAATAGTTCAGCTGTAAAGTTGCTGCTTAGTGGTGACAATGAGTACATCAGAGAAGAGGAGGAAGTCACCACTCCAGCACCAACCCCAATCTCGTTTTTAGATCCGTCCGTGTAGAAGAAAGAAGCACCAGGATTTTGGCTTTTAAATTCATTGAAGTTGGATAAAATTAAATGTGGCAACATATCTTTCTTTACGTATTTTTTTAGTGAGAGATTAATTCGAGGAAATGGTAAAATCCAAGGTTCTATACATGAATAACTTGACGATTTCAAATTAGAGATATCTATATTATATTTGTGGCATAGCTGGGTTGTTCTAAAGAAATATGAGCTATTTGCTTGAGAATTCCTTAATTCGTGTGAAAACATAAGGTAATTATGAAATTTTTCATGAAAAGGGTGTAAATTAAAAGAACAAACTTTTAAAAAATACGAGAGACACAGTTTTTCTCTTCTATAATGGAGGGGTATTTCTCCTGTTTCTGCATTCAGACTTATTATAGGACTAGACCTGAATGCTCCATTTGCCAGTCTCAGACAAGTATTCATGACACTGTCAAGCAAACCTAATTTTCTTCCACTTGCAGACCCGTATGCTTCGCATCCGTTGTCTATCTTAGACCTTATTAAATTTCGAGCTAGCATTAGCATGGAGTAGCGATCAGCGCCCCAAGATGTATTTCGAGCTAGCATTAACATGGAGTAGCGATCAGCACCCCAAGATGTATTGGCAATAGTTTTTAAGATGTTCACTGAGCGGATGCATCTTGTTCTCAAATCTTTTATATGTTTCAGTTATTAGATATATATTAGGTATTATAAAGAACATACCACTAGGTAATAAATCCATTGTGAAAAGAATTTATAAAATTTGTACACAATTTTTAAAACACACCTTATAAGGACCGTAGTTGGAACAAGACTAAACAGAGGAAGTGGAAGTGACTAGCAATGGTTGTCTTCCTTATTGTCTTAAGCAGGTTTGGGTTGACCTAGATAAAAAACTTGTTCTGTTTTCAATGAATAGAAGACTTTATTTTATTTTATTAATTAAGCTTATCGCAACTCAGGCGACGAAACTGCAGCTTGAAAGAATTGAGGTAAGTAGAAGAAAGTCAATAGTATAGTCAATGATAAATAGTAAAATAAGTAAAAAGTACGAGTCGTAAGTAAAGTAGTACTTATTAGCTGGGAGAAGTAACTTAATTATGTGTTGATATTTCAGTGTCTCACTCAGTGATATTTACTTCTAGAAATAAAAAGGGGGGAAGGAAAACAAGAGGGGAGAAAAGGCAAAAATAAGACAAATAAATAGACAGATAAAAGAAGGAAGGAAAAAATAAATTTATATTATATATAACAAAAATAAACAATTGAAACAAGGGGAGGAAAAAAAAAAGGCGTTGCTAGATTTTATCCAGAGTTTTGATGTTGGAAAGGAATTGGAATATGTCTGAAATATATTTGCTGTCATTTGAAAATAATTCATGCATGTTTGATGGTAAGTCAGTGTTTAGCCTGAGTCTGCAGTCTGTCAGTAAGTGTTTAACAGTAAGTGTTTTATTGCAGTACTGGCATATTGGTCGTGTCATAAGGTATAAGTGAGTCAGTAGGGAATGGCCTATCCTCAGCCGGCAGAGGACGACTTCTTCTCGTCTGTTACTTCTGCTGCTTGAAGGCCATTCCCGAACTGTATACTTAATCTCCTTTAATTTATTATCTGTAACTTTAAACCAGGTATCCTGCCAAATTTGCATTATTCTTTCTTTACCCTCAGTGTGCAAGTCCTGGTACGTCAATGTCCTGTTGTTCTTTTCGTCCTGCAAGTTTTGCTAGTAAGTCGACTTTGGTACTTGGTCCGATGTCTTCGTGGCCTGATAGCCAATACAGAGTGACTGTCTTGTTCAGTAATGATATTTTATATCATTACAGTGTATCTCTTGTATTAAAGGATTAGTATTGTAAATGTCCTGTAATGTAAGAAGTGCGCTCAGTGAGTCTTAGGAGAAGACTTTAGCACGTGTTGACTCGTAAATTGACTTTTTACGATCACATTACATTGTCGCCCTAAAAGTGGATTTTTGCCCACTGTGCGGTGGCAGGAATTTTCTCATCTCAGGGCTCAGTGGGAATCTTCCTCGCTGCACCCTGGAAAAAAATGTAATATAATATAAAAATAACCGATCTAAAATTTAACTTGTAAAGAAGTGTATATAAAAGGTACCTGCAGGATCATTGCCGAGGACAATGAGTTTCTTATTTCAAGGAAATCCCTTCTCTCGATGAGAGCCATCAAGGCTCAACAGAAACTTCCTAATTGTTTAATTAGCAATGGTAAAAGCGGAAAAGGGAGTTGAAGGAAGTGGGGCTTAAGAAGGAATCTTCTACGGGGCTTTGGAGAGAATTTTCCTACTGGAAAAGAAGGAGATAGTGGATCGGGTAGAAAAGAGGCTAGGGACAGTTGTAGAGGGAATTAGAAGGGGAAACCGTGTTGTAGGTTGTAAAGAGCTGGGGTTTAGTGTCCGCTAATACCCTGTCTCGGTCTTACCTTATAGCCTTTTACAACTTATTCTCTGTCCTTTATAAGGCTCGCTCTAAGGCATAGACCGTCTAAAGTAGTCTAGTCCAGCCTTAAATTGGCGTTAATTTCACTTTAAAAAGTCTAATATCAAGATCCATTTATAAGGGGACCTTATTTCTACAGGAACCTAGAAGAAAACGTTTCACGGAATTGTTTATTTATTTATTTTTTTTTTATTTTTTTTATTTATTTATTTTTTTTTTTAGAGCCTGGGGCGAGGTTAGCTCAGTGATATGCTGGAGGACCTGAGTTCAAATCCCGAGCATGCACTAAATATTTTTTTCTTCTTGTGTCTTCGCTCATAAGTTGAATTCGGCCTCCATGACCGTCCCTAGGCGGACCCAGCGTTTAATCAATTTTTTAATGGGTACCTTTTTGCTAATCACCCTAGCAGTCGATGCACCAAAGGGGAAAACCAGGCGGTCGGAGCATAGTTCTGGCATAGTTCTGGCCAGTGGTTAGTGCCCCGTAAGTTCATGAATGAATGATACCTCTTTATCTGCCCCTCAGGTCCCTCATAGCCTGTTACGGGACTGATATATATTTTTTTTTTTTTAGTCCGTTAATGTGTGATTTTCCCTCCCTTTCGAAGATTCATTATTCGGTAGAACCCATGATCAGGATTCGCGCTTTATAAAAATCAATATATATATATATATATTATAGATTTTGAAAAGTTAAAAATAGTAAAATTTAAAATACTTTGCCAAGTGTACGCATGATTTAACTTCACAGTAGCAAATACGTGTTTCGTTGTTTGTTTATGTTTGTTTGACACACGTTGGTCTGTTACGGAATTGTATGTTGAGTGCTAATTATCATGAATTTTATGAACCGAAAATAGTTCATCACGAAATAGAAGCTTAACTCTCTTAAGAGATAATACTACCTTGCAACAATTTTTTTATCTTCTTTTTTATGGGAATAAATGCTTCCTTAACTAATTAAATGTGATATCCAAGAGTGTTTATATGCCAAAACTGTTTTTAAATGTACAAAAAAATCGATATTTCTACTAAGGTCCCGATACATTTCAATTTTTTTTTCTTTATTACAAGAATTTATGAAAAAAACTTGAACTTTAATATCGTGTTTCTCAAAACTATGGTTTTCCAATCGGGCGATAGGCTAGAGCTTTCAATCTCACCCGACCAACATCAATACTATGTTTTTACCTATAGATCCTCTAGGCATTTCTAGTCGTTTATTCTTGATTCGATTACATTATTTTCAGTCATCGATATTCATTTTACAGTCAATACAGTATAACAACATACAGCAAAATAATACAAATTAACATTTCATATATATTTGTATTTGTACCATTAGTAATTGCGTGTATTTATATAAATGAGACTGCAATAAATAAATTATTGTAATAGGGAAATGTAAGCCGTGTTCAGAGCTCCCCCTTTGCATGCCTGGCCGCCATAACTCAAGACCTCCTCGAGGGTTCTCCAGTCAAAACTAATTCTATTTCAACTTATTCTGACGGTCTTTATGATACTACCTCGAGATGATACAACCTCGAGATGATACGAACTCTTACAGATATGTCGGATGGATTCCTTTTATGGAGAAATTTACTCATTGGAATCGATACAAATGGAGACCATATTTATAGTGAGTCTACAACCAGATGGATCGTGGAAACCTACAAGAATTATCATTCATAATTACGAATTGCATAATGTAATAATTATTAATAAAGTTGCTGTCAAATATTTACTGACAGACTCCAAGGTTCCAATTAATCCGAACCTCTCGAATCTTATTCTCGAACTTTCAGAAAAAATAGCGAGTACAGAAACACTTGATTGACTAAGTAATTTACCCTTGGAATCCATACAAATGCAGACCATATTTACCCAATGGAATCCATACAAATGCAGACCATATTTACCCAATGGAATCCATACAAATGCAGACCATATTTACCCAATGGAATCCATACAAATGCAGACCATATTTATAGTGCGTGTTTTGAGAGTTTTATATCGTGAAACTGTTATGTTTTTGTTTTTAGTTCTTTCTTAAGGTTGCAAACGTAAAAGAATTTTCAAGAAATGTTTTCAACTCTTACCGACCCTAACGCTATGGCTTTCATTAAAATTTATACATAAATTTGTATAATATGTATATATATATATATATATATATATATATATATATATATATATATATATTCTATCCCACGTATTTCTGACCATTAATTACGTATATTTATTTTTTTGGATATATATGGCGCAGGTGAAAAAAAAATAGTACTCCTTTTCGCCAACGGCCATAGCCACGTTGAATGCACCGGTTCCCGTAGATCACCGAAGTTAAGCAACGTCAGGCGTGGTCAGTACCTGAATGGGTGACCGACCACGTGCTGTTGGCATTATAGAAAAGGGCGGCAACCTGTAGACAGCCCGGCGTTAATAGCCCTAATGTTGATACGCCGTTAAACACACACAAAAAAAAAAAAAAAGTACTCCTTTTCCTTATGTGATACTTTATTATTGTCTTGCCCTACATGTTTCGTGGCCTTCATTCCTCCTTCTCAGAGGCCATAAAATCCCCATGTGTGGCCAGCTCGCCACCCATATTAAGACTGAAAGTCTGAAAGACCTGCGCCATATATATATATATATATATATATATATATATATGTATATATATATATATATATATATATATATATATATATATATGTGTGTGTATGTGTGTGTTAACGAGATTTGTTGTTTTGTTTCTTGACTTTCCTAAGGTTGTGGGTTTGATTCCTACTAGAACTGTTGTGTCAATTATAATGGACGATAAAATTTAAATACATAAATAATGAAATAAGTTAGTCACTTATGAATGGGGTTTACTCCGGAACCTAATTAATTATTTGCCTACAATGACCGTTATTTTTACTTACTTTCTACGAAACGCGGTAGCAATAATGCCAACTAATTAGGAATATGTTTTGTAATTAAAATCAGCTTATTAGAAGTTAGGGTTTACTCCAGAAAAATATTTAATTACATAATAATAAATGAGCCAGCTTTTCAGTATTTGTAATGAATTTGTATTGCAAATCTATTAATGTCATTTTAGCAGACCCGTGAGGGTTAAGGCGTGAGCACTTAACACTCCGAGCCAAGGATCGTGGGTTCGATTCCCACTATGGGTGGTGGCTTTTCTTTAGAAAAAAGAAAAGGCATCAGCCTATTGGTAATCTATAGATAACCCGTCCTAAAATTCGTAGTTAATAATAAATGGACGTTAAAATTTAAATAAATAATGTCATTTTTTTTTCTACTTTTGTAGGTTATTTTAAGCATTTTAGAGCTACGCTGTAGCTGATGCCTGTACGTAGATAGACGAGGGGATTTGACGAATTTATCAGGTCTTGAAAAAATGATCATAAGAACAAAACTTGAAAATAGCCACAAAATACATACATTTTTCTGTGGATCTTTTTTTACTTTACTTTAAGGCTGCCGTCATTTGGTAATGAAACTAACTGGCAGCCTTAATGTAAAAAAATATCCTTTTCTGCTGCTCATTAAAATGAACAAACTCGGTGGTTTTCAATTACTAACTGCTAAGATAGACGAAATGATCTTTGAGACAGGCAAAGAAGTGCCCGAAAAGAATATTTAAACCCGAGTAGTACAGTACATCACCTATGGTATGCGAAATTCAAATTATAGTAAAGCAAATAAATTTATATTTGAGTAATTTATTTTAATTGTGGAGTGTAATTGTCGCAGAATCACAGAATTCTGATTGCATAATATAAGACAGCTTCAATAAGATTGAGTCAATCGTTAATATATTTACCTGTACAACCTATGTCACTCACAGCATCAATGTTGCAAGATTGTCTTGTTACATTAAACTAGTCGAAGAGTTATGTTCAGTAACATTAGAAACGCCTTACACTGTGTGAAATTAAATAAAGCAATCGGACACACAACACTAGAGCGCTACATTATTGCAGAGGGCTTTCTTCAAATCACTCCCTACCAGAAGCATTCTCTAAAGGCACCTGTATAAATCTCAAGTTCAAAGGGGGGTCTGAGGGACTTAATTGCCAGTAAGTTGCCGCACCTGCTTGTTCCCAGCTGACTGATGACTGGTCTTGGACAACTGCCGCTTACTATCGCCGCCATCTTATCTCTGTGAGAAGGCCTCATGCTTATCTACCATCGTCCGAGATAAACAAAAAGAAAAATAAGTGAAAGGAACTGCCGACAAAAAGAAATGAAATTGTATGTTGAACTTTTATTTTTAAAAAATCTCTAGTGATAAATTCAATTGAATTAAATTAAAAATCAGATAACAGATAGGTACCAAGAGTAAAAATGATGTTGATTTCAAAGTTATTTGATTACTAGATATTATTCATCTATATTTGTCAAATACCGCTCACTCACTGACCTATCATCGCCCAGCCCAAACCACTTGACAGAAAAATTTGAAATTTTGCATGGACACTCCCTTTAGAACGTAAACACCCGCTAAGAAAGGATATTTTGATGTACGAATGTTTAAGTATTTTTATAAGGGTTTTAATTTTTTTTAGCGTACTCTATTTATTTATTTTCGAATACTTTTTCAAAAATAACTAAAACAGGGTTTCAAATAGAGTTAAGTGGAAAGTAACCATTCAAAAACTTATTAAATTATCAATAAATATGCAATTATATATATAAATACGCAATTTTCCATGGAGCTCTTTCAAACGAAAAAATCTAAGCTTGAAGTGGTTTCGCGAGCTTTTGTTTCGTTCTATTCCAGGCAAAATATTAAAAGTATGGACGCAAAGATTTGTAAATAACACCTAATATCGTCGCAAAGTATCGAATGTGAAAAGTAGTTGGTACTTTATAGATTAATTATATATATTTTATCCCATTATACGTTTTAATTATACTTATTGCACATTCTTTAGTTTGTCCTTTTGTAATTGATAATTATTTTTCTTTAATTTTTGAGAGTATGCCACAACGTATATCAGTCCAACATCAGTAAAGATTGAACTAAAAAATGCGTTTTTGTTTTTTTTTACATTCGATAGTTTGCATTTGTATCGACGATATAAGCATTATATGGAAAAAAGTTAGGATTAGAAAGTTTTATATTATATTTTCTTAAGGTTGCAACCATTAAAATATATTATTACCTGATAGAAGTTCTAAAAATGAATAGGAACTCCCACGAAAGTACCAAAGCATAAAGAATAAAGAGAGGCTAAGATCTACCGAGAATTTAAAATATCCAAATAAACTGATATTCAGCCTAAAGACATAGTTTTTGCGTACAGATGATCGGTGTTCTTAATAAGACGGTGGGCCTTCAATGGCGGGCACTGCTATTACTTCCCTAATTTATTCCTACTACCTTTGATGGGATAAAAACTACAAGCAATAAATCTGTGACCTGGCTGCAGGGGTGTTATTCCTCTTGCAGCTGCTCAATCTTCTTCATGTAGCATAATCAGTGTCATTATTACAGGAGTTCTGGGTTATATTATTTACATTTTTACATACATAACAGGGACAGCCTTATTTCCCCAGCATTGCGGGAATCATTTCTTTTTTCTCCTCTGCATAGTTCTATATTTCGCCGGATTCATCTCTGGATTCTTCAGGCTGTCATCCATCCTGGGTGTTTGGCAAGGGAACGATTACACAGGTCAATACTTGATCTAAACTGAAATCTAAAAACCCTCGGAGCGGAATGGTCCTTATGGGGTTTTTGGGGTCGCTGATTATTATAAGCGGATTGATTAACCTCATCACATCAGATTCGAGGTCATTTGAAGCTCAAATAGAGAAAATAGGCTGAATTTTTATGAGGTCCCTGAGTAAGATTTCGTAGTTTGTTTGGCCTTTCACCTTTTTCTAGAGGCCATGTGAAGGTCATTTGAACGAATAGAGAATAAAAACGTAGAATTAAAATTTCTAGTGTGATGTTCCATTAAATAAAAAGAAACGAACCAAAAATCTGAAAAAAATGCATGCGTATGTTTTTCAGGTATCTAAGTTCGAACCCGTAGTTTGTTTGACTCACACTGCCTCTCAGAAAATGGATTTTTGAATGATTTTTATCTACATTGTTTTCCCTATTTGACCTTCAAATGACCTCTAGGAAAAGGCGTAAGCTCAAACAAAATACGGATTCGGACTCAGGGACCTCAAAAACAGACGCGTTAATTTTTTCAGATTTATCCTACTTTTTTTTTTCTATATTTGACCTTCAATCTGATGTGATATAGGTTAATCAACTCGTTCGTCGTAATCAGGAACCCCAAAAACCCTTCGAAGACCATACCACTCGACTGTTTTTTTGTTTTTTTTAGAACAAATGTTGACCTCTGTAATCTTACATCCTTAACATACACATACACACGTATATATATATATATATATATATATATATATATATATATATATATATATATATTATGTGTGTTTCTTTTGAGCGCGCTCATGTATAAAAAATAATCGTCCCATTTTGATGAACTTTGGGACAAAAATATTCGGACCCACATTGTAATTATTTGTAAAATATTTTCAAAGGGACATAAGATAAATGGCACACATTAAGCCACATTTTGAATTCGTCAAACGACAGAACGGCACCCTATAGGGCAGTTTAAGGATTTAAATCGCCCATTCAGTAATGAACATCCATCATTACGAAAATGGACTCTTAGAAGTGGAAGGCTAATAACATGGCGAACGGTCCTCCAATAAGAGAGGGTTTAATGGAGAGAGAGAGTAAACAAATCGATCCTTGCAGAACATATGAGACCTTAAAGAAGACAAAGAGAAAGAGGCCGACAGAAGCATGATAAACGGGCTGGAGGGACAGAAAGCAATCAAGCACAATATACAATAATCCTGACTGTTCTACATCCCCACTTCTACCCTGATTGCTCCTGATCGATGGGAGTTCGGTGTCTCCTTTGATGGCAGCTTCAGGACAACGGGAGTCTCCTATGTAAATTTACCGTTCCAATGTCGGATGCTTAAATCATTCTATTACTTATAATCATGTTCTTATGAAGTCATTATAATTACCAAGCCCCACAAAAAAATGTTGGAGTTGCGAAATACTTATAATGTACAGGGTGTCACAAAAATAATAGACATCCGTTGGCCAAATGATTCTCCGATGCGAGATGGGGAAAAGTAACCTCCATATTGACCCCCCAAAATTGACCTTGAACTGTTATTCAAGGTCAAAGTTTCTTTATTGCATAATTCGAATCTACGAGTCACGAGTAAGACAAAAGTCAGTGGCACCATATGTCGGAAATGACTCTTTATGGTCAAAATGACCATTAACAACGTATACTTGGGCCATTCCCATTGACAAATGGTGCCCATTTTGATAATTCTTTTTTTTTTACATGTTCTACTAACATAACCCTTACGCTTGAATTTTTTTAAAAAGCATCTTCTAGTATAAAAAATTATAAGTATATTGAAAAACGATCCTATCAGCGGCAATCATTGGAGGACCATAACTCAAATTTTACAATTGACAGGTATGCCTTCATGAGGTTATTCTCGAAGCTTATCATGAGCTCTTTGCCATAAGCTTTCGATCAATCTCGAGCTCATTTTCAAAGAGGCCGGGCGAGTAAGTTGTGCTACTCTACCTTTTCTGAGCAGTTGGAACCTAACATTTTTTTCACGATATCATTGGAGTAGATTTTTACATTTTTCACAAAATATGAACTTTATACAATCCAAGATTTCAAAATGCAAAGATAATGAATTGAGATGGACTTTTAACACATTTTGGAACTCAAGTGAAACCTGAGAAGTCAAGGGATGGTTGGGATTCGGCTAGGAGATAAAATCGTCAGATCTTCAAGCAAAAATCTATTTTGGACGTTTCGTCTGCACTTTGGCAGCCTTTTTCAGCCAATCTATTTTTTTTTTTTTTAATTTACATTATGTAGACAAATATTTGTTATACAAAAGGTAGTTGAAAGTAATTATACCCATTAAAAGATGCTCAAAGTAAAATAAAATGCAGAGAAACATATTAAAAACAGCAAAAAAGACAGAGAAGTGCATGAAACTTATAAATTATTAAATGAAACCTATTTTCAACATCCAACTGAAATATTTACTAAGGCACGGAACTTACATTTTATTAAAGTAATATTTAAATAGACACATTTAATATAACACATATTATCAAATTCACATACACACAAGCATTATAAAAACGCATATATTTAATAAAATAACAACAATACGAAAAGGATCAAATTTAAATATCATTGAATTTTCCAATCTAGAATTGTATGAAGTAAAATTCCGCCCTGGTCAAACACAAGCCACAGCCGACAATAAATTAGAGTCTCTCTTCGAAGCAGGAACAATCCGATATTCCAATAAACGAAAAGCCGATTGTGCATAACGGGCAGACGGATTGTAAATAAGGCCATTTATACTCATATAGGCCGTTTGGAGACAAGCTGTCTGCCCGGCGGATGCACCGAAATGCAGTCAGTGCACGAAACAATGGTTTCCAGCAAATGGGAAAGGGAGAACCGATATCGAGGGATGGCATTGACAACACCAGACCGTGCTCAGATTTTATAGCTCGGTTGGGAGCGGATGAAAAGGGTCGAATTAGAGCGAATTAGCTGGCTTCAGGATTCGTTGGTTCCACTTGCATTCAAGAATTTTGTATCAATCGCAACACGATATAAATAATATTACATTTTTACCTTAAACCTTAATTTTATTACAATTAAACAGGTCTGCAAAATTAATTTATGTTTTTTGGTGTGCTGAATTCAAGAAAGACCGGCATTTTTGTCCATCGGTTAGGCAATAAAAAAAGTCCGACTCATAGGAACTGCGCCTTCTTATCCGGTTTCGTTCATATACCTAGTGCCATTAGTTCAGGAAAAGAAGCAGTTATTTAGCAGGTTAATGTATCCTAAGGACTTGATGTATCCTAAGCGGAAATTATTCCGTCCTCTTCCTCAATGTTTGCTCTTGGAAACACTACAAACAAATAAAATATTAGGTAAAAAACTGACAAAATCCCGTTGAAACGAACCTAACTAACTATTTTGAAGTTTTGTGCACTTATTTCTCGGATTACATTTGAACTATTTTTGTTCAGAATTTAGTAAGCTTTTGAATAGTCACATTCCACTTGCAACGATTTTCCAACCATTTTCGAGATATTTTAGAAAATATACTAAGATCCGAAAACTTTTCATGCCCATTAATAGAATTTTTTTCTAGTACTTCCTTACCTCCAAACGTAACCAAAATTTAAATATTTTAGATTAGTTGAATGGCGAACATCTGGAGCAAGCTCTAACAGAATCAATCCTTGCTGAAAAAACCATACAGATAATTAGTTTGGAAAAGTAGGCCCTTCAATGTTTCTTAAAAACGGTTACAGATAACGCTTCATAAATGGTTTCATTCGTTACTCTATGTTAAGGAACCTACAAAACATATATATGCAAGCCTGAACTCAAAAACGTCCAAAAAAATCGCTATTGTTCAAAATAATTTCAAAAAATGACATGAATCTCTTCAGATTATTACTTTATACATCCATTTAATATTTCCCAAACCATTGACAAGTGGGGCCTAAACCTAGTGCAAACCTCTTGTACACAATCCAATATAGGCCTCCAGATCAAAGAAAATATTAAACTCTGTTATTTGGAGATTTTAAACGATCCTGTAATAAATATTTCATATCATAAACTAACGAAATTTTGTTAGGTAAGTTATTTTAGTCACATTTACACAGTAAATAAGCATGTCTTAAATAATCAATAAAAACTTAAAATACGTGAAAATAATATAATATTTCTTTATATAAATTAAACTTATGCAAAACCTTTCTTAATAAATAGTCCTACAGCACCAGAGAGAGAGAGAGAGAGAGGGGGGGAGAGAGAGAGAGAGAGAGAGAGAGAGAGAGAGAGAGAGAGAGAGAGAGAGAGAGAGGGAGGGAGAGAGAGAGAGAGAGAGAGAGAGAGAGAGAGAGAGAGAGAGAGAGAGAGAGAGAGAGAGAGAGAGAGAGAGACTAAAAAAGTGTAAAAGTGAGGTAAGATCCGAATGGGAATTAGAGAGTTCCCGTGACAAGGGCCAATGTAGCATTCGCCGAGATAAGTCCAAATATTTTGAGGCCGATAAAAAAGAAAAAAAAAATAATAAAACCAACACAGAGGGTCGGGCAATTAATTTCGCTTCTTATCCTTCGTGTTGTGCGTTCTCTGCGGTCGAAAAAATGTTTCGCCTTTCACGCGACATTTTATAACATTTTCCTCACTTTTTATTTTGATATCTTTGGATTTTTTTTTGGAGGGGGGGGGGTTGGATTTCCCTTTGAATCAGGACGTTAAAATGATGACACGACATTGTCTCTTGTCTTCTTTGACTCCAGATGTTTTGTTCATTTTTAAAGGGTTTATTTATTTTATTCCGTTCCGCGAATAGTTGTTTTTTACTTCTTTCTTTATTCAGAACGTTCTTTTACTCATTTGGAACAATGTTCTTTGTCTAATTAAATACAAATTAAAAGTCGAAATTCTTATATAATGTTAATATCTCTTAGATTTGGATAGCTTTCGATAGGAAAACTTAATATTTTGCCTCCGAAGGTTATGGTACACTAGCTGACTACCTGTGCTTCGTCAAGGGAGATAAATAGTTATTTCATTGCGTTAAATAATTTATCACAAAATCTAACGCGACTAAATAATTTTGTGCAGTTTATTATAGCACGGGTCATACTATTAGTTATTCTTCAATTGATAAGTAATCAAAGTATAATGTTTCTGACGTACTGGCGCTGACCTGCAAATCGCAGTAAGAAGGTTTATTACTGAAAAGTGGCAGAAATCTTGGCACATGACGACAGAAAACAAACTTCGCGAAATAAAACCGACGGTAGGTGAATGGCCTTCAAGCAAAAGGGATAATAGAAGAGACGAAGTGATGTTATGCCGCTTAAGAATTGGCCATTCCCGACTGACACACTCTTATCTCATGACAAGACAGGACAGACCGACATGTACACAGTGTAACACACCGCTGACTATAAAGCACATACTTACTGAATGTTTACAGCGACAAAACTATGACTTACCTTACAATATGACTGAATTACTCGGCGATGGAAGCAAATATATAGATAACATACTGAACTACCTCAACAAGACCAACCTCCTAAACAAATTATAATTATAATTAAACATGAACAAATTATAACAGGACATACACACATATATGTGTATGTATTTTATTTGTCTTATAATGTTAAAACTATACAGCCGTACTATACTAAAATCTTACATTTGACAATATAAAACTAAAAGGAGTGTGAAACCTCCTTTAACCAACTTAATTGATTATTTGTATAAACTTCATGCATTATTATAATATTGATTTTTCATATATTCAAGTATATTGTATTCTCTTATAAATAGATATGTATATAAATTTCAATTTGTATATTTGGGCAAAAATGTGTAAAATAAGATTGTATTTAATTAGATGTAATTTTCGCATGTATATTATATATGTAATTTTTGTTCTGAGCGAGTCGCCTTAGTTACGGTCGCTCATAAATAAATAAATAAATAATGTTTCTGAACATTGGGGCGCACAGTGGGGCGAGTGACAGGGTAGGCCGGACATTCATTAATATCTTCTGTCCTATTCATCCTAGAGTATTGCTACTGGTGTCATTTTAAAGCAAATCCAATACTCTAATCAACTACATTAACAGCAATTTCGCCAGTTTCAATATAGCGAGTAGCATGACTTTTAAATGTGTACATACATATTATTGTATTATCTCGTTATTTTTTTCTCAAATTCACAAACAAAAACTACAAACAAAAATATATCTTGTCGTCAAAATTAAAAAGAATGATTTATTTAGTATAATAATAAGAATTTGAAGTTAGAAGAATATATAATATTTCTTAAATTTCAAATGTTATTTATGTTTATTATTTATAACGAGAATTTTCATATAAATAAAATAAATCCGTGTCTCTCTGAAAAATGCTGGAATGACTTTGATCTAGTAGGAAAAATTAAGTCCCTGCCACCCATTCGAGTTTTTTCCTAAAGAATGGTTCCAGAGATCCCATTCCGTTTAAGTCGAAAATGTAGCACCATTTCTTTAATTTTTTCAGGAAAACGTTTATCGCACTACATGTAATAGCAAACCAAGTAAGTCCATTTTTCCAAAGCCGTGTCAAAATCCTTAAAATTAATATTGTTCAATCTCAAATCGAAATCAAAATAGATCTCCATAATAGAAGCTAACGATGACGAAGACGACGAAAGTAGATTAAAATTTAATTCACGAAAAACAACGAAATCTAAGTTTATCCTATTTTCGTTACCTTTTAAAAAGTCAGATAGATTCCTATTCGATTTTATCCAGCGCGGACACAAATTTCCACAAAACATATGAAATGTTTCACGCACACAGAACTCCTTTTTCTTAGGAATATTTTCGAGTACAAGATCGTGAATCTATTGTCCATAAGCCCAGTCACAATCTTTAAAACTTATATGATTTGTTCTAAAAAAATTATAAATGTCGCGATTTTTGTTCTTGTTGCTATTAATGATGTCCCGATACTGAATTTGATTTTTTTATTGACTTTTTTGTTTTTACATTTCATGGGGATTAAGGAGAACAATACGTTCATAAAGTATAAACAAACATTTCAAACAAAGAAACTGGAATTTATAGGGACAACATTTGAAAAAAAAAAAAAAAAAAAAAAGCAAGAGCTAAAAGGAAAACAATTTTTTCTCGTAAACCGGCACGAACCCGCAGGTAATTATTAGTGGAAAGTAAACTATAGAAACTATTCTAGTTAATTTCTGTGGTGGTAGATTTCTAAGCGATTTTCGTTATGATTGTTTTAATTTTTTTTTTTTTATGTTTTATTAAAAAAAACTTTAAGAGTCTATAAAAGTTCAAGCTGTATAAACTTAAATTGTAATAATATGGTTAAATTATCGTAATAAAGATGATTCATTAATTTTCGTTCATAAAAATAGTGTCTTTTTTTAAAAAAAGGACATTTTCCATGAACGGTCGTTTTAATACGATATCTTAGGTAGAATTTTGTAATTAAAAAAACTGACTATTGAAAATGATAATAGAAACTAAGAAGAACAGCTTAACCAAAATTTTTTTTTTTTTTTTATTTAATATGTTTATTTAACATCTGTACAATATTTAAGTACATTGGTTAAGTATGATCAGTATATACAGGATCTTATTTATGATCTCACATAATGAAATTTCAAAAAATAAATAAATAAGTAATGATGATAATATATACAAAAATTAATTACAAATAAATAAATAAAAAGAAAAGAAATATGAGAAAAAATATATATATGATTAATAAAGAAAAAAGCGAAACAACAACATAAAAATAAATTACTAATGATAAAGAAAAAAAAATTATAATAAAAAAAAAAAAAAAATTAATAAATAAATAAATAATAAATAAAGGACTTTGGAAGAAGCCAATCAATATTGACACTTCCTAATTGAGAGATTTTATTTGTCCTTTAATTACATAATTGATCACGAGGCCAAGATCTCTTTAGCCTCCTAGGAGGGTTTTTGGGGTGGAATTGAGAGGAGAGGGATTGAGCTCTGGGATTGGGATGGGAAGATAGTTTAGAGTGAAAAGTTAGGAATCGGGATTTTGCAAGTTCTTGAACGAAAGGGATGTTGAGGTCATTATGGAGGGTTTTATTGGAAACGTAGAAAGGAGCATTAACTATTTTGCGTAAGACTTTGGATTGGAATGCCTGTATTCTCTGTATATTTGAAGTTTTGGTTGTTCCCCATAGTTCAAGTCCGTACGTCCAAATAGGTCTGATGATGGTTTTGTATATAGTGAGTTTGTTCTGTGTTGTCAGTTTTGATGAGGGTCCCAATAGTCGTCTTAAGAGTCCATATCTCCTGTTCAGTTCCTGTCTTTTCAGTCGGGTGTGTGGGTTCCAAGTGAGTCTACTGTCCAGTAATAATCCCAGGTAGCGCTCCTCATTGGATATAGGGAGTTCGTGGCTGAATATGCAAACAGGAGGACAAGTCCTCTTATTAAGGGTGAATGTTATTTGGCTGCATTTCTCTGGATTCACCTTGATTTTCCACCTGTTGCACCAATCCTCGACAGACTCTAGATGTTCCTGCAGGTGGGAGGAAGCAGTTTCAGGATCAGGGGAGGAGGAAAAAATAGCTGTATCATCAGCATAGGTAGTTAAGTGTGTATTTGGATGGGTAGGGATGTCGGAGGAGTACACAAGGTACAGGATAGGACCGAGGATACTTCCTTGCGGTACGCCGGAGAAGATTGGACGGGAATGAGACAATGTGGAACCAGATCTTACTTGGAAGGAGCGGCTTGATAGGTAGGACTGTAGGATTAGGAAGTATGTGTGGGGAAGTATGCGCCGTACTTTGTATAATACCCCCGGGTGCCAAACACGATCGAACGCTTGGGCGACGTCGAGAAAGGCACTCGTGCAGTAATTTTTACATTCAAGCGCATAGGAAATGGTGTCTACGACGCTAAAACATTGTTGGATGGTTGAGTGCTGAGAGCGAAAACCAAATTGGTGATCAGGCAAGGAATTGGGAGGGATCGTGGACAGAATTCTTTTTAGGAGGAGTTTTTCAAATATCTTGGACATAATGGGAAGCAAACTGATAGGACGATAGGAAGCTGGAATTTTAGGTGGTTTCTGAGGTTTGGGTATAAGGATTATGACGGAGCCTTTCCATGGATTGGGGAAATGGGTAGTTCTAAGAATTGAATTAAAGATGTAAGTAAGGAAGGTAATTGCTTTCTGGGGTAAATTTTTTAGGATTGGAGCTGTTATGAGGTCATGACCAGGAGATTTTCGCGGAAGATGTTTGATAATATATTTAACTTCTGAAGGGTGGAATGCTTTAGGAGGAAGAGATAAAGGAAGAGGGCTGTTAAGGGTATCGAATATTTCTAATTCGTGGGAAGAGTTTGTTTCAGGGTGAGGTGAAAAGATTGATTCCAGGTGGGAAGCAAATAGTTCGGCCTTATCTTCATCGCTTCTGGCCCAACTTCCGTCACTGCGCTGGAGAGGTTGGGGAACAGTAGGGAATTTAAGGATTTTGCGGGTGGCTTGCCAAAGGGAATTATCTTCGGTGGTAAGTGACTGCAGGTAGTCATTGAATGATTCGGATCGGAATTTGGATAATGCTTTTTTTAGGAGTCGGGTAAGTCTATTGAAGGAGGTGTGGTCAGATGGATAACGGGTTCTCTGCCAGTGAGCCCTTGCTTGGCGCTTAGCTGATAAGAGAGTGAGGATGTGGTCTGGTAGTTGGAGTTTAGGACGGAAAGGAGGACGTGTTGTTGGCCTGCTGGAGTTCAAGGCGCAGTCCTGTATCGCTTTCGTGAACGTCAAAACAGCCTCGTCCACGTCAGATGAGGATTTCAGAGGTATATTGAGGTTTATGGATTGAGATAGTTGTTGCCGAAATAACTCCCAGTTGATCGGCCCTTGAATAAGAGAGGGATTTCGGGAACGTGGTAGAGGAAATGAATTGAGGACAAGTAGGACGGCTGAGTGATCTGATGAAAGTTCGAGCAGTGACTGAACTGAGTATGATATTCCTCTTAGACCAGAAGTGATGAAAAAGTCGACCAGGTCAGGAGTGCGAGAGGGATCGGTTGGCCAGTATGTAGGAGAATCAGGGGAAATAGTGTCGTAATTTTGGGAATGAAGGATGTCATACAGAATTCTGCCACGAGGATTGGTTAGACGGCTTCCCCATCTGGGATGTTTCGCATTGAAATCAGCCCCTATGAGGAAGTGAGGACCGAAGGATTGGAATAGAGTGAGGAATTCAGGTTGGTAGATGGTGTAGTTCGGGGGAAAATACGCAGCCGAAACAATCATATTGAAGGAAGAAAGGGAAAGGGAGATTGAGCTTACCTGCATGTTGTCTGTCGAGAGAGAGGAGTGTGAAAAGTGAGCCAAAGAACTTTTCACCAAAACAGCAGCTCCATGCCGGGAATCGGAGGGATGATCTGCCCTGTAGCACGCATAGCCTGGGATTGAAAAGTAGTTTGTGGTAAGTAGGTGTGTTTCTGTAATCAGTGCGATGTCGATGTTCTTTTCTGTGAGTAGGAGTTCGAGCTCGAGTCGTCGTGAGATAAGTCCGTTAGCATTCCATAGGATTATGGTGAGGGGAGTGGGATTGGGGGATGTCATTTTAGGAGCTTTGGGAGAATGTCAGAAATTAGGGAGGTCATGAGGGAGATGAGGGGAGTTAATAACGTTTCCAATTTGTTTAAAAATGATGAAAACAAGATAAAGGGATCTTGGGGTGTAGGAGTGGGAGGAACTGCTTTAGGAGTTGAAGGAGTGGGTTTTGTAGGATTTTGTTGTGCGGAAGTGGTTGGAGGTTTTTGTTCAGGGTTAGGATTGGGAAGTGGATTTAACTGCACCTTCTTCTCCTTGGAGGAGAGAAGAGAGGCGTAAGACGCGTTTGGCCTTCGGATTGATGCGATGGATGATGTAGAGGGCTGCTGTGGCTGAGTGCGTCGGTCCTCTTTAGCGGTGGTTGCCGGAACCTGGTTCTGTCGAGATGCGCTGGTTGCTCTTAGTCGTTGAGCTCGAAGAGTTCTAAGAGCCTTATAGACCTCACATCCTTTGTAGTTTGCTGGGTGGTTCTTTCCGCAATTGGCGCAGGATGCTGGTTCTTCGGTTGGTTTCGAGCAGTCTTCGGATTTGTGCTGTTCGCCACATTTTACACATTTAGGTGCGTGGCTGCAGTAGCCTTTGGTGTGGTTGTATTCCTGGCATTTATGACACTGCAGCAATTCATTCCGCCGGCGGGGCTCCTCAACTGAAATTTTTGTGTAAAGTAGAAATTTTACTTTAAAAATTTCTTTGCTTTTCTCGGTCTTCTCCAAGTCTACGAAGAAAAGTGGGAGTTGGGCTTTTTTCGTAGGGTGACGAACATTAATAACTCTTTTTGCGTTGTAGCCTAGCTCGCTTAGCGCTGATACGATGTCTTCGGGAGGAGTGGTTTGGTGCAGGTTTCGGATCACTACTCTGTATGCTTTTTCTTCAGGTAGCTGATAACAATGAAAGTCAGCTTCCATCTCTTTGAGGCTTCTGATAATAGCCCTGTAGGCGTCGCTGGTGTTAGAGCTGATGACTATGTCATTGAAACGTGCTCTGCACGTGAACGATTTGTCACCAGCGGCTTAGCTAAGTCGGGCACAGAGGGATTTGTAATTATTTATTTTGCGAACATAAATGTTAGGTGGTTTATGGTTCATGTTTTCGACTGGTGAGGTAATTTTATTGATTTTTGTTGCATTTTGTTCTTCTGCTGTTTTAATTCCTCGTTGCTGCTTGGCTTTGGGTGATAGGTTGGTCGATGTTTTCTTACGTAGACGTTTTCGTCTCCCCAGCGTAAAGTTTTCACCATCGTGTGTAGAAGTGGATTCTATAAATGTGAGTTGTTGTTCACTATCCATAGCTTAACCAAAATAATATGGGAAAATTCGAAATTTTAGATATTGGTCCTACGTCCACGAAATGCATAGGCTCGCCCCACTAGGGGGCGCTCCGGACCCGCTATCAATAGGTTAGCAGTAACAGGAGTTTAAGGGTTCGTGTTATTATTGCCTCGGATAGACCATCACCAGATACAGGGTAAACTGTATGAGGGACAAAATTAGAGTTTGTTTCAAGTAATTCAAGGGCTGCCATCATAGTTGAAAAGAAGAACAAATAGAAATGATATTATGAAATGAATCCACTACGCTAAAAATACTTAAAAATTTGAATATCAAAAAACCCTTTCTTAGCGAGTGTTTACGCTCTAAAGGGAGTGTCTATGCAAAATTCAAATTTTTCTTTCAAGTGGTTTGGGCTGGGCGATGATAGGTCAGTGAGTGAGTGGGTGGCATTTGACAAATATATAGTGGATATATATATATATATATATATATATATATATATATATATATATATATATATATATACATACATACATACATAAAGGAATCCTACTAAATGATACGTCTGCCGGAAGGATACTCTCAATGTGATCAGTTCCTCTGCAACAACAACCTGGATTTATTCCATGCAGAGGAGCGAGGAATCTGGCGATAAAAACTGGCAGCTGTAGACAGAAGGAATTAGTGATAAGAAGACTATTTAGTGATAGGATTAATTGTACGGTAGTTTTTTTCATGAATGACACTCCCTCTTCACCTGCTCCATCCTTTTCGTTTTAATAGTAGTCCTCTCCTGGCCGGGCCTTGGGCCGTACTTTTTATCAACACTTCTTATGTCCTCGACATTCCTTAGCATAGCTTCAGTAACACTACATTATCAAGGACTGAACTATAGGATGCATGCTTCTTGAAAGGTGTTTTTGAAAGATGATTTCCTCCATCCTTTAGGATTTGTGTATTTAATAATTTATTGTACTCAGAAACCGAAACCATTAGAATAAATTAGAATCGAAATAAGGAAGTGAGTAGTTGCAACTGGAATTATGTGAGGAGAAAAATAACCGAAAATAATCGAACTTATCGAATTTATTTTTTTTCATATTGAACACCGAAAAGAAAACTATATTTCAGCGCTTTTCCTGTCTCCTCCATAAGGACGAAACGTGCTTAAGACGTCAATGTGATAACAGGATACGGAAATGCCGACTAAACCATTTCACGTTTCGGATCACGAAAATAACTGCGGTTCAAAGTGTATATATAGAGAACGGTGAGACAAACACACACAAACATATATATATATATATATATATATATATATATATATATATATATATATATATATATCGGGCGCAAAAATGGCCCGATTTTGATGACATTCGGTTTAAAAAATACTTTGTGAAATTTAAAATGTCAGGCTCGTTAACCAGCAGAATCTGCCTAGTGCGGCTCTATTTTATTGACAAAATTCACGCGAAAAAAATCGTTACGTTTGCTGCTTTGCGTTTCATGCTTTCAAGTAAACCTTTTATAGGTTCTGTATCTTAGGGAAACGACTGAATCCATTTACAAAGCTATACTTTAATCCTTTTCGAAAAAAATTTGGATAAAACTAGTTTTTGTAACTATTGTTTATTTAGGAAAGCAAGGATAAGGAAATATTTTCTACGCTCTTTGGGTAATCATGGGCGCATACAAGGCGGGGGTGAGGTGGCTGCAGCCCCTTTCACCAAATTTTGATTTCATGGGTAATAAAGTGTCGTAAAATCCTTAATAATAAATGAAATGAGATCAATCAGCACAGAAAACATAATTTTTGTTGGGTGTAATAGCGTTTTAGTTGGCTAACTATTCCAAGTTCTAGATTGTTAGTATTTCATACCCTTAAAATGCTCCCGGCCCCCCCCCTCCCCCCTCGAAATTATTTCCTCTATTCAACCGAGAATCATTTAATTTATTCTATTGAGGTAAACAACAGACTACAGAGAAAATACATCTCTAGAGCGAGCTAGCTTACTTAATAATCCGAACTGTAATAGATAAGCGAGTAAGATAAGTAATTTAGCAGAAAGAAATTCTAATTTTATGTAATAGCCGTGTCATTATTCTTTAGAGACCTGATAAAATCGATTGCTAAATCATCGAGGATTTATGACACCAAACGTTGGGCCACTAAATTAAAAGGGAAGATTCTAGGGGGGGGGGGGTTGTATTCCGGACCACTGGTCCCCCCGAGTCACGTCGGTTCTTCTACTAATTGATTAGTTAGTGTCCGACAGGCGGTGCCTTTGTCGGCGGAGGAAAACCCGCGCGCGGGAAAAAAAAGCCCGGGAATAGGTGGCCGCCAACCTGGATCGTAATCAGATGGTAGGATAGCGGCGGTGGCCACATTCCACTCTAGATTATGTCCTCAATCTAGGGACGTTGCTATGCAATGTCCGATTCGATCCTAGATGTCAACAAGCTATGGACCTTAAACTACAGGAGTAGAAAAAAAACATATAGCGGATTCGCTTTCTGGAATGAAAAATAAAATTCTGATGAGAAGAGAAAAATAAAAAGTCCATCAGGCAGGAACTGTGCGTTTCCATAACTAGGGATAAGTAGGTCTCCACGTGGTCTGGTGGCACCCCTCCTAACCAGCCGAAACAAAGTTATGAAGTCACAAATTGTGTTCCAAACATTTCATCTACGACTCTTAGTTGCCTGGACTATTAGTCGCTAAATTTCAGATTTCCCGATGAACTCTGAAATTATTTTTACGTTTGAAGGAAAATACATAAAATAGCAAAGTCATATATATTATTGAAGGGAATGCAATACTCTACAACCCTATAACCTTTATTTATTTTTTGGGTTCATCGATGAAGAGTTGTCCGGTCTAAACGGGGAAGAAATATGCGGCAAAAGTGTTTTCCCCCAAAATGACAGAATTCAAGAGCGGATATTTCGAAAACTAAAGAAATCTCAAAAAACTTTATGGGAAATAACTTGTAGGAAATTTAATCAGCTTTCATTTGTTATAGAATAGTCATGTCGCTAGGACACAGGGTTTCCGTGATATAAGCGACAACCCGAAAAATGGGACCTTCTAAACCCTCCTCCCCCCAGCACAAAGGCTACGGGCGAGGACTTTTGATATGTTCACTTCCTATCCAGCCCAAACGAAGTTACGAAGTCAAAAATTTCCATCTATAACTGTTTTTAAGCATTCGTTGCCTGGACTGAAAAGACTGTTGAAAACAAACGGAATGAAAGGTTTAATGCAAAGAAAACAACACTTCCTTAACTCCGAATGTAACCAAATTTTAAACATCACAGTTTCTATGAACAGGGTTTCCTCCCTCGCAGGATTAATAAATAATATTTTTACGTACACACACGCACACGCACACGCACATATTTAAATATTTGATCTCCGATTATTTAATAATTGTATAGAACTGTTTCCAATAGTAGAAAAGAAAAATAAGTTTTTTTTTTTTTAATGAGCAGCCAAATAGAACCGAAATAATATAATATATACGTATAAACACGTATACATATAAATTTTAATGTAAAACTTATTTATTTATTTTTTTTTTTTTTTTGTTTGCCTCTGAATGAAAAAATGCTGTATATCTGACGAGACTAATTTTCATGACAGGAAAACTTTAAATGAGGAGAGCTAAAAAAAGGCCATAAAGAGAGCGCATTGGAATAAAAGTTCTATACGACCTAGATTCTTTATAATTATCTTTTGTCTGACGTAATGGAAACCACCCCTCCCATTAAATGAAAAAATAATATAAAAGGCATACATGTATGTATTAATGATATCACATATATTATTACATGTAAGGCTTCTTTTAAAATATGTTGGTAAGAGAATCCGCGTATTGTTCCTTAATTAAATATTACCCAATAGCAAAAGAGATTAATTAAAAAAAAAAGTACACTCCTTAATGAGTTACACATACATTGAAATTAAATTAGACATCCAGGGTATATTCATATTTTTTCTTGGGGATGTCACATTGTGGTTATTTCTCTTAATTAACAATATCATATAGCCTGTCTTTGTAAATGTATGTGTGTGTGTATTTCTCAGTATCATTTCACTTGAATATTATTTATTTATGTATTTGTTTTCAGAGACCCGTAACGTTAGGCGATGGTCTCCTTACAGTTTATCACTATGAAAATCTGTCTCAGTCCAAAAGAAAAGGAGAAATAAATAAATAAAATGAAATAAATAATTATAAAGTATAACAAAATAAATTAAACTGAAAACAACAAAATAATAGTAAATAAATGAATAGAAAATAAATAAATATATATAGGTATATATATATTATAAGGAATATATATTTATTTATTTTCTATTCCTTTATTTACTATTATTTTGTTGTTTTCAGTTTAATTTATTTTGTTATACTTTATAATTATTTATTTCATTTTATTTATTTATTTCTCCTTTTCTTTTGGACTGCGACAGATTTTCAGAATATGTATAAGTACTTTAAATTAAAATTATCTAAATTCGATTTTTTACTTTTAATGTAGATGGAGGGCAATTGGAAAATCCATTTAAAAAAAAAAAAAAAAAAAAAAAAAAAAAAAAAAAAAAAAAAAAAAAAAATCTAAGCTCAACTATACTTTACTATAAATTTTACATATTTTATTAAATTTTTGAGTATATGTTGAGTGTTTTTAAATGTTTCGAGTATTGTGTTGATGTGAGGGCTAACTGGTAATAGTATGTCAATTAAGTCGTGTGGTATTTGCAAGTTGTCTTTCTGTCTACAGTCTATAAGTATGTGTTTTACTGTAAGGTCCTCGTTACAATGTCTGCATTTTGGTCTGTCTGTTTTTTTTTTCATAAGATGTCCGTGAGTTAGTAAGAAGTGTCCAATTCTTAGCCTGGTTAATACTACTTGTTCCCGTCTTGTGAGGTTTTCGTTCAACCAGGCTCCTGTTGTGTTTTTAATCTGTCTTAACTTGCTTTCGGATTTCGCCCATTCTTTTTGCCAGTCGTCCAATATGATGGTTTGTGCTAAGGTACATAAATCTGATGTAGTTACGGTTTCTGAGTCTGTTGAGGGCCTTTGTGTTGCTAATTTTGCTTGTATGTCTACAGATGTACTTTGTGGTATACCAACGTGACCGGGTAGCTAGAACATCGTGACATGTTTCTGTTGACTTTGTAATTGAAATAATGTAGTGAAAATTTTAACGATGAGAGGATGAGTGCTGTATATGTTTCCCACGGAAAGTAAAGAACTCAGTTAGTCCTTGAATATTAAAAATTATTAACATATTCTGCTTTAGAAATATTTCGTTGTACATGTAATAATTCCAAAAAATGATTAGGTGCATAACAACGCTCCTGGCTCTGCCCATAACAACCAAGATACTAAGTTTGGCGGCTTAATTCGATTTGAACATAATATAGAGTAATCTTACGAACCGATTTTTTTTTTTTTTTTAACATATGTTCCCCATTGGTGAGGCATCATTTTTACAGAAGCAAAAATTACGGCTGATACGAGAAAATTAATAAATCTTAGTAGTGAAATGTTTCTCTATGTAACTTTTGCTTTTGATTAGGTATTATTATATTTTAGAGCATTTCCCCTGTGCCTCCATTCAGAGGAAACCCGCTTAAGATGTTGAGTCCATGATCCGGAAGTGCCGACAAGGAAATTTCACGTTTTAGAACCCATAGATCACGGAAATACCTGTTATTGAAATATTTGTGTGTGTGAATGTATACACTCACACACACAGACACACACACACACACACACACACACATATATATATATATATGTATATATATATATATATATATATATAAATTTAAAGTTTATTTTCCTGCAAAATTCATGCACCAGAAAATGAATTTCGAGGCGAAAAAATCGTAGCGCTTACGCTTTCTTATTGCTTGCAGGTACACTTATTTTAGGTTTTATAATGTAGGGTAACGAATAAAGTCATTTTTTAAGCGATACCTGTAACCGTTTACGAGAAATCTTGATATAACTAGTTTTCCTAACTCATTTTCTCTTTCGGTATTCAGAAACCATTGATTCAGTTCAACTTTATTTCAGACTGGCAAAGTTTGAAATGTACAAATAAGTAAGAGGGTGTTTTTAGGTTCTTGACAAGGTGTTAAGAGCCTAAACCTTGGCTCAATACTATAATATCATAACGTTCAAAGGCAAACTGTTTATAGGAGAGGCCTTTAATACGGCCTCTTTTTTTCAACGTGAGTTTTGTGTGTGTGTGTGTGTGTGTGTGTGTGTGTGTGTGTGTGTGTGTGTGTTATTTATTTTTGTTTGGGGGGGGGGGGTTATTATTCATTAATTATTACTCATTTATATTATTGCCAATATTAAGCATTACCCATTCTATAAATAATTGTAAAATCTGTTATACAATGTGAATCGTTCACAATTATTATTGTTTTTTCTTTATTATATTTTATTCTCTGTAAATATTTTGTGTTTACTTGGTGTCTCTGTGCAAGTTATAACTTACCGTAAGTCATAATATCTAATTATACATTGATTAATCGATTACTTATGTTATTTACGACAGTATTATAGTATATGATTATCTAGACAAGATGGCCCCGAAGATGAAAGATTATGTAGAAAGGATGGCCCGGTTTCGAAGCTATCGACCTGGCAGTTAATTATCTCTATCGACATGATTAAATTAATTCGTAATATTTATTAAATCAATACAAATATGGCACTACTGTGCCAATTCGATTGCCAATCAACTCGATTGTCGATTGTAGTTTGCAGCGACTTAATTGAAGTATAAAAAAGATATGCATGCACACAACGAAATTCTAAAATAAGTACAGTTTATATTATAATTAATGGCAGATACAATATCTTAAGCCTTTTAGCACTCTCAAAAAGTGTTCCCTTCTGGTCCTTCCATTTAATTATCTTGCTCACTAGGATTTTTCGTTCAGATTCCTTGTAAATTATCAGACAATAAGTTAAATCCAAATTATACTTCATGAGCCCAATGTTTGAAGGCCAGATTGAAATGTCACATCTGATTATGTCGGTGGATGTCGGCGCTAATGGCCAAGATTTTGTCGATGCACCGTAAAAACAAAAAAAAATATCTTAGTAGCATCGTCATCGACAGATAGTCCCACATAATAATATTAATCATATAGCTGCTACAGTTAAGTTTTGCTAAAAATGTTGCTTGGCACTATTTGGCCCCGACCTCTTCATTTGTATGTCATAATAAATACATAAAACAAATAACAATATTTAAGAAATCCTTATGTGAGCTTGAACATAGGCCTTCCATGGCCTATGGTGAAGGAGTAGATACAGGTCTACAGGTGACCAGCCTACTGGGAAGCCGAGGTTCCTATCTGGATCCACTTCTCCTTTCAGGGACCTCTGTTGCTTGCCAATCTCCACCATAGTGAACCAGCCATCACAACCATTAACAAGTCACTCCATCGTTCGATTTGTCTTCCTTTACACCTTTTGTAACAATAGGGTGTCCAATCAATCACTTACATTGACCTCGTTTTAACTGATATTCTTAAAATGAGTCTAACGCATCCTCATTTTTCCTTCCAGACCTGATGAATTATGATAGTGGATATAACAAACGAGTATAAACTTAAAGGAGTAAGATAGGAACAACCCATCCAATATGGAGACGGCTCAGTGATGGAAGTTCATTAAAGATGTAACGTTTTGCCGGGAGGAGCACCTTACATGAATATATCCAATCGTTCGAAACAATAGGCGTGTACAGAAAACGATGATGGCCTCATAAGAATATTGTACGAAATAATCGATGCCCAGGGCAAGTATTGAAGAATAATAGTATGGTGCCGTAGCCCTGTAATGAGAACACTGTTTTCATGGATGCCTTGATGACAGGCTCAAGGGGGAGGTTTTATTGATGTTGACGAGTAACCTTGAACTTTGGAAGTATTAATGAACTATTGTAGGATTTGTGATAACAATGGTAATTCATTATCAGTGATAATGATAGCAGATCCTTACTACAATAAGAAAATAATATTATTTTTAGTGAGGGAGCCTAGAATACTGAATTATTCTACTTCAAAGGCTATTAGTTGACTACATCTAACGCGAGCTTGGAACTCGTGTAAGCACTAAAAATTTTACCTTCAAGCGTCGTCAAAGATGTTCAGAATCAGGATGCCTCACCGATACTAGGCCCGGAGAAAATTCTGCAGTCTCATCTTATGATGCATGTGGATTACTTGAATTAATTAATCTTTAAATGAAGAATTGGGCGATGACTTCACCTCCGTCAGGTAAAGCCATGCCAGCTGAAATTGCAAGCCATTATGCCATGGTAACCCACTGTTATTTCACGAACCTGGGTATATTAGCACTTTTTGATATGTGCCTAGGTTCGGGGGTGTGCCCAGTGGGACAAGGCCGTCCAGACCGTCCAAGCTCATGATGGACCTCATGGTCGAGAGGTGAAATGAAATGAAAAAGTCCGTCTCGCAGGACTGCATCATCTTAGCGCGGTTCCGTTCATATCCCTAGTCTAATTTTGAAAGATTAAAATAGAAGCAGTTATTATTTTGGTTCCACCAGTCTTTTTTTTTAATTAATTATTATAATGGCGTGTCAACCCTTAAGGTCACTAATGCCATTCCTGTGAGTAGTAAAGTCTTGAGAGGTCATGATTTACAATCTTACCTGGAAGGGTCGGCTACACTAGAAACGGACCCGCTAGTGGCAAGGTCTATGAATCTTGGAAATCTATATTTCTAACAATAAATTGTTTTTGTTATTTTACTTAACCAGTTTTATTGTCAAATACATTATACATAAAATATTAAACGTAACAAAAATTTCAACATATTAGTTTTAATGAAAGTAGAACATGCAGAAAATGTTTCAACTGAATCCCATGATTCTAAGTACCCAAACCAAAAACGGTATTCAAAAACTATTTTTTTAAGCACTCATTTCTCCGATGAATCGATAATTGCTTCAGAATTATTAGCATTTAGTAAGCTTTCGAATGGTAAGGATCCGCTTATGAAGATTTCAAACCGTTTTCGAGATATAAGGAAAATAATTTAAAAAAATAAAAAAATAAAATTAAGGAAAATATACAAAGTACCCAAAACTTTTTAAGGGTGTCCAGAGAGCGATCAAACACACACACACACACACACACACATATATATATATATATATATATATACCAATTTGAAACACCGTTATTTTCGGTCTCTCAGGGGTTCTTAAACGCAAACTTTTTTGTCGGGACTTCTGGATTGCGTCATGAGGCCTCCATTTGGAGGGCGGGGTCCTCCATATGGAGAGAGGGAGGAACCGCGCTAAAATTATCTCTTTACGTCTAACTTGCCTGGAATTTAAGGTGCTTAGCCTGATTGCCACAGAACTGAACAAGGTTTGGCTATTAAAACAATCAAACCTTACTCAATTCCTTCTCCCCAACCGGAGACCTGAATGTCAGGTCCGCCTCGAGAGCCACCAATCAGTTGCCCGTATTCTGCCACGAGGAGGCGCACACAGTGCCCAAGTTCACTTAGAATACATAAAAACAAATACGTATGGATATTCTTAATTAGTTAAATTATGTACACATATATACAATATTATTTATTTATTTTATTTTTTTATTTTTATTTTTTATTTTTTTTTGTTTTAACCGCGCATTTACATCTAGGTCATTAGTTCCGACATCCAGGGTGCAGCGAGGAATTTTCCCAGCGAGCCAATCTAGTGGATACAGAAGGATCAAGAACAAGTTCTCAAAATTGAGTAGATACCACTCCCTAATAAAGCCTATATAGAATAATATGCCAAATAAAGCCAATCTAGTGGATACAGAAGGATCAAGAACAAGTTCTCAAAATTGAGTAGATACCACTCCCTAATAACGCCTATATAGAATAATATGCCTAATAAAGCCAATCTAGTGAATACAGAAGGATCAAGAACAAGTTCTCAAAATTGAGTAGATACCACTCCCTAATAAAGCCTATATAGAATAATATGCCAAATAAAGCCAATCTAGTGGATACAGAAGGATCAAGAACAAGTTCCCAAAATTGAGTAGATACCACTGCCTAATGAAGCCTATATAGAAGAATATGCCTAATAAAGTCAATAGAGTAAATACAAATTGAACAAGAGCAAGTCTTGAGGAAATCTTTTTTTCTTCTATTTAAATACTTTTATCAATATTTAGTCAATAAACCTGTGTTTTTTAATCGCTAATTTATGAATCGGTTCATAACTAAACAGTCGTTATAATTGGTTAGTATATATCCAGTGTTTAAAAATATTGATTGCTTATTGATGAATCGGTTTACAACCAAATAGTCTTTATGAATATTTAATAAATATCTAATACGGAATCACCTGCAACTTTTGATCGCTAATTTATGGATTGTCTCATAACTAAATAGTCGTTAATAATAGTCGTACAAAGAAAACTGTTGATTGCTAATTTATGTATATGTTGACAACTAATTAATCTTTATCAATATTTACAATATAATTTATGTTATGTTATGTCTGAATCTAGGTCAGTTTAAGAAATTTTAGTGAACGAAATCTTAAAGTTGCTCTACCTACTCTTGCAAGGCTTTGTATTTGTGTCGGCAGATACCTGGGTTATATTACACTACAAGGGTTACTTCTCTTGAGGATTAACTCCTAGCAGGTAAATTTCTAGTAAACCCTCTGTTTGTTTGGGACTGAACCGACTGTCTATTCGTTCATAGTATCTAACCGTTGTAAAGTTTATTTTCTACATTTAGGAATTAATATACATATGTAGACTAAATCATAGCAATTGTCTACCTTCGCTGTCGGTGATCTTAACAATGTAGACTCGCTAATGTTACCTGACCTTAGATAAATCGTAATTACAATTTGCTGCGACAACACGACATTTTATCAGAATTCCCTGTCTAATAAAGCCTATGAAGAATAATATGTCTAATAAAGCCTATCTAGTTGATAAAGAAGGACTAAGAACAAGTCTTCAAGATTAAGTAGTATCTCCTGCCTTATAAAGCCTATATAGAATAATACGGCTAATAAAGCCGTATAAAGATTCATATAATTACTCAACAATAGATTCTAATTTAAAAACAGCTATTTTCGATATCTACCTGTTCTAAAACGTTAAATCATTTATTAGGCACTTCGGATTACGTCATTGGGTCGACGTCAGAAGCGTGTTTCCTATCTGTGAAGTGAAGCAGGAAACAAGCTAAAAACAGCAACCAATTAAAATGTGAGGTAAATAGAGGAAAAACGCCGTTCGTGGTGGTAGACAATCTTACAAGGCATTTCGCTCAGAAATACCCGAAATATTGTTTCTAATTTTACGTATCCTATTTTATTGCCAAATAGATTTATATTCTATAATCAATAAAAAAAAAAAAAAAAAAACTACTAGCAATAAAGAACTAAGGGTAATACATGAAAATAGGGAATACCAAGAACAATTCTAAAATACGAAATCAAAACCAGTACTGTAATCTAGATATTCATACGGCATCTTCGAATTCTAACAAACAAAATAATGCTTTTAATTATACATATCCTATTTAATGAAAAATAAATTAGACTACTATAAGCAAGTACAAAAATAACGAGCAGTGAAAAAAAAACTTCGGGAAACACATAAATAGATCCGTTTAAATAAAGGAAACTAACTAAGTTTTAAGCACTTATTTCTCCTAATGTGACGACCCCATCAAACATTTCTGTAAAACATTTTTTGTAGAGAATTTAGTAAGCTTTCGAACTGTTACATTTCAATTGCCACGATCTCCTAACCCTTTTCGAGATATTAAGGAAAAAATACGAAGGGGGCCTAATAGATATTCATAAGGGATCTGAGAACCCCAAGATACCGCAAAAATAAAATATTCTAATTATACGTATCCTGTTTTATTGGCAAATACATTTGACTACTATAAGCAATTGCAAACAATAGGGAATATGCCAAAGAACTCGGATTAGGAGCCTCGACAGTTTCAAGACATTTGAAGGAAATCGGCAAATCCAAAACTGACATTTCATACGGTACAGCCTGATATATTTCTAACAATGAATTGTTTTTCTTATTTTAATTAATCTATTTTATTGTCAAATACATTATCCAACTATAAGCAATGTAAAAATAGGAATAAAAACAGACAAAAAGAATTGTTCGAATAAACGAAATCAATTACTTCAAATTTTAAGCACTTATTTCTCCGATTGACATCGCTTATTCAAAACTTTCTTTAGAACCTTTCTTGTAGACCATTTAGTAAGCTTTCGAATGGTAACCTTTCGCTTCCCAAGATTTTCAACCGTTTTCGAGATATTAAGAAATTATACGAAGTTCCCAAAACTTTTCATTATTTCTGACAACAGAAAATAGGTCTCATTTTACCTATCCTGTTTTACACACACATACATTTTCCTTACAAATACAACATAAGAAATTAAAAAAATAAAAAGCAATAAAAAACCAAGGGAAAGAGACAAAAATTACAAAAAGAACGACAAAAAACCGTTCATAAGAACAAAACAGACGTATTTGAAGTTTTAAGCACTTATTTCTCCGATTGACATAACCTAATCAAAAATAGTTTTAGAATCATTTTTGTAGAGAATTTATTAAGCTTTCAAATAGTTTCTATCCACTTACCACGATTTCCCAACCGTGTTCAAGATATTAATGAAAGTATACGAAGTTCCCAAAACTTTTCATGTCTGTTCATTAAATATTTTATTCTAACCCTTCCTTAACTCCAAACGTAACATAACTTTCAACATATTAGTTTTAATGAAAGTAGAACATGCAGATAATGTTTCAACTGAATCCCGTGATTCTAAGTACCCAAACCAAAAACGGTATTCAAAAACTATTTTTCCAATTTTCTCGAAAACGGTTAAAGCTATCGCCTTGAAAATGGTTTCATTCGTTTTCCTTGCCCAAGAAGCCTATAAAAAGAGTACTTACAAGCTTATGAACTCAAAAACGTAAGCGTTACGATTTTTTTTGCGCGAATTTCGCCCCAAACGCCATCTTCCAGTGGGCGGATTTTGCTGGTTAACGAACTTGACCTTTCAAATTGGACGACAGATTTTTGTACCAAATTTCATCAAAATCGGACCATTCGTCTTCTATTTAGAGAGCGAACAGACAAATATATATATATATATATATATATATATATATAAATATATACATATATATATATATACAAATTTGAACCACCGTTATTTTTGGTTTCTAGGGGTTCTGAAACGCAAAATTTTCTAGTCGGCACTTCCGGATTGTTTCATTGTATCAACCTTATAAGCGGGGTTCCTCCCTATGGGGGAGGGAGGAACCGCGCTAAAACGAACATGTCCCTTAAGAATAATTTTGGGGTTCACAGTATTTTATACCGATACTGGTTTATACCATCTGGTTTATAAAATAAAACAATGAGAATTAAGGAATTCCATAGCGAGGTGGCACGGGTGACAAAACATTTTTCGACCAAAGCAAGAAATATAAAGATCGGAAGGACGTGATCGGGTGTTACATGAGTTAACAGAGGATTTGAATTTAAGGAGTTGAAAAATATAAGAAGGTCATTGGGATTGAATGACTTGGTAAAGGACCAAGCCAAGAGAGTACTGGCGACAATAATCTGGGATAGCCAATTCAACTCGTGGTAGAAGTACGATATATGGTCTCAGGGGACCCCAAGGATAAAACAAATGAAAATGAGGCACTTGAGTTTTGCTTCGAGATCGTCAGAACGTCCGCCGTACACCATACAACCGTAGTCGAAATGGCGGGAAAAAAGTGAGGTTACAAGGAGTTGAAGGGTCTTTGTGGGCAGGAGAAGGTGAGAGAGGATGAGCTGTCGGATAATAAAAATGATCAACCGGAAATTTGGGAAATTGTATATGCACCGTCGAGACAGCAATATGTGTTTTCTCCAGTTTTCCAAGAAGGACTTTTTTAAGGTCAAACGTATCTTTTAATTGCTCTTTATTCGTCACTATCTCAGACTACCAAACGTTTTGCGAAATGTCAGACCAACATTAGTTAGAAAAATCTGTATGAGTGAAATAAATTGAACTAAAAAATCTACCCCTAGTTGATATCGTGTGCAGAAATAAATAGCTGTATTCTATAAGCAGAGGGGGGAGTAACATACGCCTCACCATAAGAACAGCTCAGTGAAGGTACTTTCCAAGTTAATTGGCGAGAAGTGGACAGTTCTTGCCGGGTTTTGCCTGCTTTTTGCCCTGTAGTTCTTGCCTCCTACCCTTATTACTCTACAACCCTTAGGATTACCCACTCCCTTATAAAATAACACCCATATAGCATTATTGTTTTACCAAAGCCAATTTCAAATATTTAACTCACAAGATAACTTCAAGAGGAAAAGAAGTGATTAGTTTTTTTTAGCTGCGACTATAATGAAATATCAGTGTCATTCAATTATTCTTTAAATATATATAAGATCATTTCTAAGATATCAACACATGATAAGGGTTAGTGATTATGTGATTGATCTATTAATCACTACTTACACTCATACGGGTGATGTGGGTTCGATACTCGCCTGTAGGTAGAATCCTTTCATCTATGGGCCTGTTGAAAGAATTCCCTGCTCTACCATGGATGTTTAGGAAGGGTGGTAACCTATAGATAGCTCGGTACTTATGGTCTCGAGGCAGATGCCCCTTAAAAAAAAACATCTTTCCGCCCAAAACTACAATTTGCATATTGTTTATTGTATACATATTATTCAACTCATTTAAAACTGAATCACTAAGGATTAAGACATCAAAATTGGTGGATTCCTAATTTTCCCAACAATGTTGCAATGTCACAGCATAAAAAAAAGTCTACATCTATGTACAAAACCCTGTTATTATTTTTTTATTTATTTATTTACGGAGCTCCACAACAGCAAGGCGATTTCCTCACCCTGTTATCATTTACAAAACGTTGCAAGCTACACGAAACTAATTGATAATTCTCTGGTAAACTCTACACCATCATGCAAGTCTTTACAATTATAAAGTAATCCAAAGAAATGAAGAATTCCATAGCAAGCGAATCCACGGATTTGTACACAAGATTCAAGAATGATTCTTTTAGTGCAATCTGAAAGAAATATCATTCATTTGGGTTCAATCACATTGCAGAATCACTCTGAAGGATTGTGTCCGAACAGAAAACGAAAGCATAATAATCAAAATAAGGCATAAAGATTCATTTGAAAAATATCGCAAGAGAAAAATGGAACCTCACATGGTTAGGAACCCATTGCACCCGAATCATAAAATTAAAAACAACACAGACATTTGGCCTACATCTCAACAAACAAAAATTATTTTGGTCCAGACGACAACAAACAAGAGCTTTCTTAACAACCTCCATCAAACAATCTGCAATAAAAAAACCTCAATAGATCGTAAACTAATTAACTGCCACAAAAAATACCAAATAAGACTAACACTCAAGACACCCGGGATATTATAATGCCTTTTACAATACGACGAACGGAAAATTCAAAAACTCACCACTTTTACTAAAAAAATAAACATTCACAAAGAAATTTTACTGAGCGCACTACCAATAACCCAGTAGGATAGAGGCAGCATGACAATTTTTTTTAGAAATTTCCAAATAAATACGAACAGCTTCATGATGAAGATTCATAAGCAAAATGATATGGAGATAGTTAACCGTTGAGGTGATAAAAGGTCAAGGGATGGTTGGGATTCGGCTAAGAGAAAACTTCAGAAAAATTAACTCGCCAGGTTGCTCTTGTGTTTCTTTGCCATTTTTCTGTTACTAATATGTTTCTCTGCATTTTTTTTTTTTTTTACTTAAGGCCTCTGTTAATTTTTTTTTTAAAATAACTTTCAAATTCTTTTTGTATAATACTACTGGTCAATTGAAAAAAATCATTTCTTTACGAAATGTACACTAAACAAATTGTTTCAGTTTCATTATGTTACAATGTTTTGTACTGTTTTCATTATTCTCATTTGTAATTATGTATATTTATTGTTTTAGGTGAAGATGTCTTGCATAGAGCATACCGAAACGTTCGCAATAGAGATTTTTTCTTCTAGCCGAATCCCAACCTCCCCTTGTCTTCTGATTCATAAGGTTTTTGTGTTCGTAGAACAACGATAGCAATATATTTGGGCAGGAATTTTTTTAATGAAGAATTTCTCTTTTTCATTGCCAAACTAGTTCATCAGAAATAATATACATTTTACATATTCTGAAGAAGGTGCGAGGTGTGGTGGCATTGATTATGGGTTCGTAATATCCCAAAGCATTAAGCAATCGACTCCCGTATTATTATAGCCACTTATTTCATCGATTCTACCAAATCTGATCATAATTTAAGAAGGAAATACTTTTCAATGGAGAAAATAATGTTAGAGCGTTGTGCAATATTACTCACACCCATAATTGACGTTCCCGACGATCAAAATCGACGCTCTTTTTTTTGCATCATACCAATTTTGGAATAGGTTAAAGAAAACTATATATATTATCTTTGAAAATATGGCGAATTACACCCTTGCGGGAGTGGAGGCGTTTGGAGCGGAACCCGGGTGTAGCTGTCGTAATGAATCGTGTAATGTCAGAGGTTGTTCCAAAGAGGTGTGAGAATTGTACTGATGTGACAAACAGAATCTCTATGCCATTAGTGTTTCCTAACCTACAATCGGTTTAACCTTATTCTCGATGTAATAGGGGTTATTTGGATCGCTTTAGGAATATGCAATTTCAATGTGACCCCTGACATTTTTATGAGATTCGGTAATAATTCGATTGTCGTGATGGACATCAAAACGTGCAATAAAACCGTGAAAACATTCCACTCGACTCTGAAGATTGTGGTTTGTTTCTTAGATATTCATTTCTCAATCAATAAATTTATGATTTTAAGAATACATATTTTTATTTATTTTACTTATTTATTTGTAATAATTACTATTACTATTGGTATTTATTACTGCAAACTGACGTTTGCGATGAATCCTGTGAATAAGATGATCTAAATCTACAGCTCCTAATCCCAATGTGACAGCTAAGTGTTCTAACCAACTCGAATTAAAGAAAAATAAGTGGAAATGGAATTGACACACAGTGAGAAAACGTGATGGAACCATAAAAAAATTCTCTCAGCAACTGCGTCATCTTAGAAAGAATTTTGTAATTTCATAAAAAAATTTGAGCGTGCGAGAGAGTGAACAGACAAATATATATGCATATGTATACTAATTTGATCCAACGTTATTTTCTTAATCTATGGGTTCTGGAACGTAAAATTTTCTAGTTGCACTTCCGGATTACGTCATGAGGTCAACCTCATAAGCCGGTTTCCTCTCAATGGATTTGGTAAACCGTATTGCATTAGAAAAAAATATTATTTCAACATCATTGAGCTGTTTGGCATATTTTGTATATAAAACGGTTTAGAGGGCGTAAATAAATCAATTGATGATAAATTTACATTTCCTAGGTATAAAACAAAGCATAAAATAGAGCCTTAATAATGTACGAGTGCAATGATAGTGAAATTAAAAATTATAAACGTTGAAAGTAAGTGTTTATAATTTCAAAACAGGCGAAAACACAACATTATCGTTATAAAAAACACGACTTTATAAATAAAGCGCTGAATGGCAAACTTTAATGATCTCGTTACATCGTGATGACGTTTAGAAAGTAGTATAAAAAACGATGTTACTGATAACAAGGAGTTGAAAACATGACAATTTATCTGCTGGAAGAGAAATTCCTTGGGAACAAGAGACTAGTCCTTCACGACCCACCGTTAAAGTCTATGAATAAAACAAGGGTGGCCTACTTGAGATTTCTGCGGGGCTCTTCGGCTAAAATGGGCCACAAAAAGGTAACAAACTGTTTTTCATTGTTTCTTTCCGAGGTAGAAAAACAATTATCTACAGATGGAAAGTTAATTTCCACTTGAATGAATATTTATATTATTCTGAATAGAAAATGGCACTCGTGAAAGAGGTTCGAAACAGAAACCAGTAAAAAACAGTTCACTCTACATTGCTAAAGAACTATAAGAAACTAATAAATAAATATAAAACTTTTACCTGTTTTAATTATTTTTAATGAGTGGTGGCTTTTTGTAGTATCCAGAGGATGGCATACGTAGTAAATAAACTCCCACGGTGGAGGGATACTCCAACGTGGAAAACAAGACTAGAGTGGTGGCTTTTCTTTCGAAAAAATAAAAGGCATCAGCCCTATCCTTGCAAGAAAAGGGTGGTAACCTATAGATCCGTCCAAAAATTCTTAGTTAATAATATTGGACGTTAAAATTTAAATTAATAAACAAATAATGATTTTTAACAAACTGACTTAATCTAAAAGAAACAAAATTTTCTGGTAAAGTAATAATTTCAATTCAAATTTTCGAATAATTTGTAGTTTGTTTCGATAAGTAAGGACAATTTAATATTCCTACAAATTATTTGGTTCCCTGAACAGACCCCTACTACTAATGGAGCGATTTTGGTTATTCTTACAACACATTTCTTAACTTACAAACACCTCCTGAACGGAGAAATTATTAATTTGGGTGCGCAGTAACTCCCACTTCTAACAAACATATTTTGCTTATTATCACAACACATGTTTAGCACTAGTTGCCCAGGATGTATTGCAAGTTTTGCTGCGAGGAGAAAAAATAAATAATAAAGTAAATCTAAAAAATAATAAATGTTGCTGCTTTAAAAATTGACCAAGTTTGATTAAATTTATAGGCTTATGGGTACGCGTTTTATGGATACTTGAACGTGATAAATCGAATAATACCACATTCATTGCCATATCGGTATAAAAGTTGAGAAAATGAGAACGTTCTTTTTGCTACAAAATGACGAATTAAGTTGAAAAATGTTCATGATGTTTGACATTCATCCAAACTAAGACAAGGAAATTCAGCAAAATACGATATTGAGGAAGTATTAGAAAATAAACTATAAGCAGACATGAGTAGTGTCTCATTTGGGGAGGAAACCCGCTTATGAGGTTGACTTCATCACACAATCCTGATATTTCAACTTGAAAATTTCACGATTCAGAATCCATAGATTACGAAAGTAAAGCTAGATCAACCCCCACTTAATTTCGGTAACTATGTATATATTTATAAACGAACCGATGAAATTCATACAAACAAAGATATTCAAATTTTGTTTACTTTTAGAGTGAAGGAAGTATTAGAAAAAAAAAGTATTAAAAGACATGAAATGTTTCTGAATCTTGGTATATTTTCTAAAATATCTCGAAGACGGTTGGCGGACATCTTAGTAAGTGGAAAATAACCGTTCAAAAGTTTACTAAATTACCTCTACAAAAAGGTTCTAAAGTAATTTTCGATGGGGGGACGTCAATCGGAAAAATAAGTGTTTAAAACTTTGAAATTGTTAGTTTTGTTCGTTTGAACGGGTTATTATTTAAATTCCATTTAACAGTAAAATGAGGATTTTAGTAAAACAAGATTAGAAAATGAGAAACGTATTGGTTATAGTATACCCTAGAGCGAACGTTGAGAAAGAGGATGGAGGAATTTCCGCTTAGGATACTATCAGTTTCATATTGTGGCACCTAAAATCATTTTATATTTTTTATGAAAGATCAAAACTTACCAATAACTGCTTCTATCCCATTACTAGTCGAACGGAAATGCGCTAAGATGACACAGTCTCTACGAGTCGGATTTTTTAAAATATTATTTGGTGTGCTATGTATAAGAAATTCAAAAGAACTAAAGATTTTTTTTATTTATTGCAGTGATTGTAGAGAAATGTGTTTACCGAGTTACCTACTGTTTAGGGCTTTGTGTTTTTTTTTTTTTTTTTTTTTTTTTTTTTTTTTATTTTACGGCGCATCGACATCTAGGCAATTAGCGCCGACATTCAGGGTGCAGCGAAAACTTTTCCCAAAGAGCCATGAGATAGGAAAATTCCTGCCGCTGGTAGGGATCTAACCCACCATTTTCCGCATATGAATCTAAGGCGTTAGCCACTAGACCACGGAGTTACTATCTAAATTTTTATCAACTCAAGTCATTCACCATTATAAGGCGCTACCTAGTAATGACGATACAAGAAAGGACACCTCCCATGATTTAGGTATGTAGCCGATCCTCCATATAATGGGTTTATCCTAGAGTCCATGAGCTAGACACGCCAAGCATGACTCCCTTCCCTCCACGCCTGTCAGATCGGACATGACTTGGTCTACGATCAGAGGATCTACTTGGATCTCGGTCTCCTGGATAAGTCGGCAGCTTGTCTAACTTCATTAGTTCTTAGTCCCTTTGGCGGCTTCTTTGTAGGAACATTTGTCTTATTTAGAAAGTATTTATGTTTTTTATTTCCTTAGCTTTGACAAAGCGTGAAAGGCTTTAGGATATGAATTCCGGCCTACCGCGCACACTATGCTGCATGCTTTATAGGCAACCGAATACTATTATGTTATACAATACAATAATTTACAGAACTATTATTATGTTTTAGCGCGTGTCAAGCTCTATCATCAGACGTTACCAGCCCAACTTTCGCCAAAAATTGGAAAATGCTATTTCACGGAAGGATTTTTCTTCAATTTTATTTATAACGATTTAAAGACAGTTAAGGTAAAAATAAATCAAGAAATGATAGGGATTCGGATTTTTGTAAAAATCCATATTTCGAACGTTTTGGCAGCCTTCTTCAGCTAAAAAAAATACATAATTTAAAACGAGAATAATTACAACAGTAAGAAATATTTTACACCATAAAAATTGGATAAAAAACTTTATTTTTTAAGTACATATTACGTAAACAAAGTTTTTTTATGAACAAATTGATCAGTAGTTTTGTAAAAAAAAAATGTTGAAAATAACTAAAAACCTTACCAGAGAGTATCATTTTTTAATTATTTGTTGTTAGTTTTTTATAGTTACTCTCATCTATGTTGACCTAATATGCACACTTTCTTACCTATAGGGCAAAACCAGTCCATATTCACATCCAGTCTAAAAGGAACAGTAACTTTCGAGTTCCTTTCCCTGTATTGCCCTGTTTCCTGTAAATTCCTCCAGTATGTATTCCAGTTCTATTCACCTAGTATATGTGTTAAGCCGGGAACATGCTCCCGCCGACCATTGACCCATTTCAAAAACTCGATCACGACTGTAGATCGTGCGTTTATACAACCAGGCAGATCAGGTAAATACATAGCGGAAAGGCCCAGTCTTAAGGTGAACTATTGAGGGAGGACTGCGGCCCGACTATAGCATTATGCCAATAGGTTGTGACAACCCAGAATTATATGTTGTAGGAATGTTTTTATTATTATTATTTTTACGGCGCTTCGACATCTAGGGCATTAGCGCCGACATCCGAGGTGCAGCGAGGAATTTTCTAAACGAGCCGTGGAATAAGAACCCATCATCTCTCGCTTTTGAATCTAAGGCGCTAGCCACTAGACCACGGGAAACCCGTACGACATTGTTATTGTTATTATGAAATTCAATCATTTTTGTCCCCTAAAAATACCTATAATGGATTTTTAAACAAAAACCTAAAAAGACCTATTATTGCTGTTGCAAAAACCAAATTGATTGCTTATTTTATTCTAAAAATCCAATCCCTACTAATTACAAATGTGCCGCAACAGGTTTAATCGGTTTCCCTGATGGCGCATTTCCTGCCAGAGCCTTCATATTTGTTCCTAGAGGGAGAAAGTGATGAACAATCTTTGTTTTCCTTGCCCTTGAGTCTAGTGGAAGGGATGAAAATTAGTATTAGAGATCCTTGCAACAGAGTGCACCAGTTCAACAAAGACGGCTCGAGCCGTCTATGCCCGGTAATGAGTTAATATATTGGCTGCCAACTAAGAGAGTCTTGTTTTTTCCACAAGCTAGAATATCAAATTTCTTTAATAGATAATCTCTGTTCTTGGCAATGAGTTCACTCGTAATTTGCTGTGTTATTGCTTTCTACGCTAAGTTTTACACTCACTTAACATCGGAATCTTACAACATAATGTGACACTGTTAAACGAGTCGGGAGATTATTGAGCACATCATCATTCATCGTGGGTCTAATATTGGACTTCTTAATTATATAGTCCGTCCCTCAAATCCTGGTACCTAACTCTGCCTCAAATCCTGGTACCTAACTCTGCCGCAAATCCAGGTACCAACCTCTGTCTCAAATCCTAATGCCTAACTCTGTCTCAAATCCAGATACCTTACTATGCCTCAAATCCTAGTTCCCTAACTCTACCTCAAATCCTTTTACCTAATTCAGTCTCCAATTCTGTTACCTAAATTTACATTACATCCTGTCAGCTAACACTGCCTCAAATCCTGGTACCTTACTTTGCCTCAAATCCTGGTACCTTACTTTGCATCAAATCCTGATACCGTACTATGCCTCAAATCCTGGTACCTTACTTTCAAATCCTAGCTCCCTAACTCTGTCTCATATCCTGTTACCTAACTCATTCTTAACTCCTGTTACCTAACTCTACCTTAAATCTTCGTTGAATCCAAAGTAACTTTATCTTTCCAGGGAAAATAGCGACCTTTCCCCTGTTCCAATTCAGGCCAGAGGTGTTTCGCCTTGGATTAGCGTACGGAAATTTCAGACCAGTTCGCATGCTAATAGGAACACAGTCTCTACCTTATCCAAGAGAAGGAGCGAACGGAGAAAACAGTTACGGGACTCCTGTTCCTGCGATTTCCATCGGAGTTATTAGGTGTCTGTCGGGCCCTAATCCCCTGTAGTCGGGCTACTTATAGGCTAATGGGCCGATTTACTTACCGGCAGTCGGGCTAACGAGGAATGAATCCGATCCGATGGAAACTCTGAATAATTTCAAGGCGGTGGGATTGACAACTGATTGGGAAACAGCCGTCCCGGCAGCCTCTTAGCCCACATTCTCATTAAATACATGAGGCAAACGTGATAATGTATTGTATGCTGATTAACTAATCGTCCATCTCCTGATTTTGGGTAGTTGCGAAAACGGTTAGATAAGAACATAGGTCTTAGTCATCGTCAAAAACCTAAACAGAAACATACGATTTCTTGCATAACAGCAAAGAAAGCTATTATATTTTGAAGAGCATTGATAAATTGAGGAGTACCCCAAAAATTCTCAACAACTCAATGACCAGATTGAGGTAATTTTAAGATTAGAAGCATTTTTTTTTTTTTTTTAACTAATCTATAAAATTTAGCAAAAGTCAAAAATCAATCGCTAACATTAAGAAGAATTTTTTATAAAAAAGTCTAAGTAATAAGTAAAGTCCGGTCCACCAGAGGATGAATATTCCTCAGTAGAGCAATCACTAAACTAAATCTTAGACTTATAGATGTTTTAAATTTGTTGTAACCAACTAGATTCCATAACCCTCTGAGAGGTTAAAACTTATCTCATAGAGGGCCTTATGTTATTGTAAGTAAAATAAGTCTATTTTGACTAAAAACTGAAAGTGGTATTTGTTTTATAAAAAATCTATGTTTTACAAAAATAGACTAATAATCATAAAAAAAGTTAACCACTAATCCACAAACTTGTTCCTTAAAAAACCATAGGAACTAAAATTTCATTTTTAATCCAAGCACCAAATTAATGAAATGGAGTTAATTTTTCTTTTTTAAAAAAATTAAAGAAACCAAGAATTCGAAGGCCTTGCTTGATTGATCATCTGATAAAGGTTGTACTTAGTTCAAAATTCATCCAAAGCCTTTTTTAAAGGAGTTATTTCCGTTTTGGACGTATCCGAAATAATTAAAAATTAACGAAATTGCAACAACAAAAAAATCCTTTTATCAATACTAACTCTAAACCATGACAAAAGTCGAAAGATGGCAGTAATTGCAAATTCCGAAATTGGATATATATACAGTAACTCACAAATGTTTTCTTACAACTTAAATATTTTTATTTTTAAAAAAGAACAGTAACAATAGAAATTTAATAACTTTTTAGTAAACAAAATTTTAAAAAGTCTCCTTTGTGTGTTTCATCTTATTTAAAATAAAGGTGGCCTTATCATATTCTTCAACTTAAAATTATTGTGGCTACTTTTTATTGGAATTTTTTTGTGAGCCAAAAATAATCCTGGCTGTCTTAAAAGCCCAAAGAGGCACATAAAAAATGTTAAAATGAAATGCGCGAAGTAAAGATCTTTCTGGTTACAAAGTATTAAGATTAAAATATTTCACCTAAAAAAGAATATTCCGATAAACGGGTTCAAATGGTTAAGAAACTTGGCCTCTTAAAAAAAATCAAAAATTTTTGTACATGGTTGAGTGGGAAGATATTGTTTAACATGATAATATATCCAATATTTTTCAGGTGGAAAGTCAATAAAAGAGAATTAATAAAGTCAATTCAATTTATTTTACTCAAGCTCTACATGTTTCACACCTTATGTGCCTCTTAAGGAGCTAAAAAACTCACTAAACTTAAAATACAGCCTAATTACATTAAGGCAAACCTTCCCGTATAATGGCCACATCTAAACTGAGGTCACTACTGCGTATAGCGTCACTCAGCTTTGTAAAATCGATAGATTCGAAAAAAACAAAATTCGATTATCCAGAAAAGATTGGTCCGTTATAATGATTTTTTTTTTTTCACTGGATTAGACAGTATTACTATTCGGCTGTATTTTTAGTTTATTGAGTTTGTGAAGCATTTAGAGCTCAAATAAAATAAATTGAATTGACTTCTGAAGGCAGTTATTTCAAATTCTTGTTGCGGGTTTAAGAGGAGTGTTCCTCTCTATGAATGAACATAAAATACAGACAAAATATACAACCAAAATTACGAAATTACTTCTGGAAGTTTCAAAGACACAATCAGTATCTCGCAAGATCCTTACTGTCTGCATTTAAAGTCAAGACGGGATCGCCCAGGGCAGTAAAATGGCGGAAGTGCAATATCTCTCCGATACCATCGGAACGGGCTTTGGCTGTGACGGAGAGGCAAACAGGAGAAAGGTACGCCAGCATTTTAATTAGATCACGACATGTAGATTTCCATTTCGTCACAATACTAATGCACAACAATACCAACTATTCGTGATAGTAACCCACTCCTTTAGCGCACCTTATCTGCCCCTACACGAAACTAGAATGTTACGTGTGGAGGAAGAGATGGTCCAAGAATATGTAATGCACATGTACTCAGAAAGATTATGTTTCAATGATGTCCAAAAAAATATTTGAAATTCAAACACCGTCAAGGTTGTACGTTTACGCTACATTTGTGAAGATTGTGCTTGAAATAACACAGGTCTGCAAAAAAACATTTTTTGATCAGATGCATAGAATGTTACCTGATTTTAGCACTTTCCTCCGAAGGAAAGTAGCTATTGAGGTTGGACTCATGACGGAATTTTTGAAAAATTTCTTCAAATCTTTATCGATCCTACCTAGTAGACACCGAAAATGACCCCCGTTAAAATTTATATATATCTATATATATATATATATATATGCATATATATATATATGTGTCTGTTAACACGATAGCGGCCAGAGTTTTTGTTTTTTCGTCACGAAACTTGGTATATAGCATTCAATTAGCAAACGATTGAACGAGTTCGTTAACCACCAAAGTCGGTCCACCGAAAGGGGGGGTTTACCCCGAACCCAAAACACTTATTTGACTATGTCAGCCGTAATATTTGTTATATTTCAACGAAACTTGGTATTCGTAGTGTTAATATAGAGAGAAAAGTGAGATATAAAAATGAACTAAATCGGTTCATTAGAAGGGGGGGTTTACTCCGGACCCACAATACCAATTCGCCACTACCAGCCGTGATTTTTGGTATATTTCGACGAAACTCGGTATTCGTAGTGCTAATCCACAGGTAAATATGTGTTGTAAAAATAAACGAAATCGGTTCATTAGGAGGGGGGGTTTACTCCGGACCCACAATACCAATTCGCCACTACCAGCCGTGATTTTTGGTATATTTCGACGAAACTCGGTATTCGTTGTGGTAATCTACAGGTAAATATGTGTTGTAAAAAGAAACTAAATCGGTTCATTAGAAGGGGGGGTTTACTCCGGACCCAAATTCCTAATATACTCATTCCGGTCGTAATTTCTGCTGTATTGTAACGAAACGCTGTATACGTCGTGGGTAACTCATGAGAAAGAAGTGTTGTAAAAATGAGCTGAATCGGTCAATCGGAAAGCGGGGGTTTAATTTGTAATATATTTGAATAGAAAAGCCGGCAGACGTAGGTTCACAAAGCCGCCGCAAGGAGCGCTTTCTACCACTAGAGTGACTGTATCCTGTTCCTGCGTTACATCAAAATACGATAATATGAGGATTTTTGTATTTATTACGTAGTGTAGTAGGTACCATGTGTAAACATAACTCTGGATGCAAATTAATAATTGATCAGTTACTCATTACAAAATGAGAACTATTCACGTTTTTATTTTATTTATGTAGGATATTTTAAGCAAATTGTTCTGGAAAGCAGTCTACACTACCCAAATTCTGAGGAAAGTGCTTAGTTATGCAGCTCCTGCGTGACGGACTTTTATGTTTTGGGGCGCGCTGAATCCGCCAATTACCGCCACATCGATCGCTTACAGTTTTCTTGCAAAATATGAAAGGTTGACAAATATAAAACACAAAAATGCGGAAAAACAACATCATGGGGTCTCCCGTGGTCTTGTGGTTAGGGCTTTAGATTCATAAGCGGGAGATGGTGGGTTCGATCCCCACCGGCGGCAGGAATTTTCTCATCTCACGGCTTGTTGGGAAAATTCCTCGCTGCACCTGGATGTCGGCGCTAAAGGCCCTGATTTGTCAAGGCGCCGTTAAAAAAAATAATAATAAAAAAATAAAAAGGCTAGTATTCTGGACCAGTTAAGTTGAAAATTCGAGCGTACTAAAGATTTTAATTCCTAGTATCTTTGTTCGTGGGTTAGATTCGAGGTCCCAGGCCTACACAGCCTTTAATTAATCTATAAGTGGTGCCTGCAAAGGGGAAAATCAGGCTGGCGGAACATGGTACTGACCACACTATATCCCTAGTGTGCCGGATGGCCATGAATCACCCCTGTAGTATACAGTGTACGCCCCTTGTGCCTTTTATATATATTACTAAAAATGTAATTATCTTATATTATTAACTGACAAATAATATATTTTTTCAATTGCATTGACCACAAATTATGTTTACGAAATTTGCATACCGTTATATGAAATATGATTTCGTTTTGTGTAATGAAAAGCTTTCCTTAACCCACCCCCGCCCCGAAACCCAGGAGCCGACCACACTCCCTGAGAGGAATGCATTGGGACAATGAAGCCATGTTTCGGCGCCTCTGAAACAATGAGCCTCATCAGGAGAGTCGCCTCGAGGTACCAACGTCCCGGGTAATTAAGTGTTTGTACCTGGTGTTTGTACCGTTCCTCCAAGAAGGTACAATGGAGAACCGCCCCCACACAATGCCGGTGGTATAATCGAGTTATATCTAATGACAGGGCTCGTCTTCCTGCATTCATCCGAAGGATTTCTCATCATACTGTGTAACAGACGCTGTTACGCAAGTTACTAATCAACCCATTTCTTGGCTATTCATAGATCCTTTTAATAATAAGCAGAAACCAACAATAAGACGGGATGAAGAGAAGAGGAGGTGTATTTGTTTTGCCACGGTCTTTATAAAATCTAGAAAGACTGATGACGTGATTCCAAATAGGATTAACTCCTAAAAATCCGTGCTATGTATTAATGAAAATGGTGTGATTCGAATTATTCACATTGCAAGATTCCCTTCACAAGTGGTTGATCCCTGCAGTGGTTCAGTCATCTGTTACATCACGGCCTCTTCTAGGAGTGTTAAGTGACCTCTTTATGACCTTATAATAAAGTAAAATGAATAATATAAGGTAATTATAATAGACTAGCTGAATACCCGTGCTTCGTCACGTCAGATAAGTAGTTATTTTATTCCGTTAAATAATGTATCATAAAAATAAAAAAAAATAATAATAATAAAAAAGCTATTAGATACTTTTGTGCAGTTTATTATAGCACGGTTCCCGTCATACTATATGTTATTCATCAATTGATAAGTAATCAAAGAAAAATGTTTCTTGACATAGGGGCGCTCTGGACGAGCGTCAACAAACAGATAACCTAGAGATAAGCCGTTATCTATAGGTTACCAGTAACAGGAGTTTAATGAGTACAGGTTAAAATTCGTTGTCAATAATACGTAGACGTTAAAATTAAAAAAATTATGTTTCCAAGATGTCATTTGGAAACACCCATTATATTTGCGAGCATTACCAAGTGAGTGGCATTTGACAAATATATAGTAGACTACCTGTTACCCAGTGTGCCATGCTAAACCTACTTTCTGTCTATGACTCTCCCCGTATCAAGATCTACTTGATACCTAGTTGTCTATACCCAGTTATGAAAATCGGTCAAATGATGTGAATTTGTTTTAGTTCATAATGATACCGGCAGAGGCCAGCACAACAGCACTTCATCTAACAGCTGACAGAGGCCAGTAGCAGAGCCTGCGAGTAGATAGCTCTTTATAAAGAATAGCCAGCGCTCCTTAGTTAAACAGTGACTGTTGAAATAAAATTCAAATAAACTGCATTACATGATTATACAATGATGTAAAGTCATCAATGAGTTCGAGTTATTCTAATTATCAGGAACATCAACAAATAAATTTGAGGCATTATTCAAAATGGCTGTCGATTCAAAATGGCCGTCACAATCTGAATGGTTCAGTGTAGCCAATTTTTCTTGAAAAAAACTTTTAACCTGTTGACCAAATTTTGAAATTTGACTATTTTGACCTAGCCTAGGAGATTTCTCGTGCCAAGACCTACCTGTGTGCCAAGTTTGGTCAAAATCGGTCAAACGGTGTATATTTGTATAAGGAACAAACAAACAGAAAAACAGACAGACTCATGATTTTTATACATACAGATTATCTTCGTTTGTCAAATTTAGGTAAAACTTTAGATTTATCAATATCTAGATATAGACAAAGATACGAGAATGTTGTAACTGCTTCATGAATGTGTTGCAGTTGAAAATCGCTGGCTTGCAAGAAACCTTCCTGAAGACGTTTTAACAGCTATGAGAAACTTTTCTTCTTTCTTAGTCCATTGTTTTGCGCCAGCCTAGATGATTTTATATTTTGCTGGTTCTCTTCTGTCAGTGTTCTTGATTAATTTATTCCTTCTTGTGCAAATCTGAATAACTTTTCATTTCCGTGTATTCTTTTATATGATGGACATCCCTCGATAGTACATACATCCTCAACCTTCATCAAGCCTTGAAGGCATTACCATAGAAAATGAGGCTTCAAACCTGAAAATTTCAGAACTCAAAGAGAGAACCATCTTCCAGTTCAGAGGTGCGACAAGTCGAACGAATCTTCTCGCCGGTTACTTTCACCCGCCTTCCTCGTTAGTCGCATATACAACTTGTAGGTAGGACTCGTAGGTATGTAAAACCCATGTGATAGATGTTTACCGTTTGTAATTAATATTGGTCTACGCTGTATGTGGCTTTCAAAACAAATTTGTGCGCATAATATGCTACACATTGTAGAGATTAAACCCCTAATTTTAATCAGAAATGGTTTGTTCATAGCCAAGACGTCTGAAAAGAATTTTCGCTGAAATCTTTAAAGAAATAAAAAAATATTCAAAACAGCTTATCTCTGAGGATGTAATGTTTTCTTTTTTTAATACCTTCCCTTTTAGAAACGTAAACGATACTTACATATCATAGCGAACAGCCCAATTAGATGGCTATTTTTCTCCTAAGAGTGGAAGGAAACACGCTAAAATTATTTAAGAACAGAATAACAATTTTTATCTGTTATTTATTAAATTTTAACGTCCATTTATTATTAACTACGAATGTTAGGACGGGTTATCTATAGGTTACCACCCTTTTCTAGCCAGGATAGGGCTGATACCATTTCTTTTCTCTAACCCCTAGTGGGAATCGAGCCCACGACCCTTTGTTGCGGTGTTAAGTGCTCACCGCCGTCGGGCCTCCTTTTATCTGTTAACGAAAGATAAATAATACTGATTAAATACACTCTTTTTCAACGGCATTAGGGTTTATTTTCGAATCTAAGCCTCATAAATTTTGCAACATTTGACTCTATCTGGATACAAGCCATCAAATGTTACAAGACTGAATCCGTGCAGTTTCTATATTTTCCATCGTGCTGGGTTTTACTTACATATTTTCAGAATTTTAAATATTTATATGATTAGATTTAGACTATAAAACTCGGATTACATATTATTTTTTATTTTGATATAAAATCCACACGACTAAATATTTCAGCACATCATAAGTTACAAAACTTTCTAAAATTCCTCAGGAGGCAGTAGCAGAAATAACATGAACCTATTAAAATGTTTATAAAAATGATATTTTAATCTAAACCTAAATATGTATTTAAGACAGCATTCCGTTATAGGTTCTGGCAGATTCTCATTAAGCCGGCCTGTTCACGACTTCACGAAATACATTGAAACCCGTCTTTCGAGGCGTCAAACTAATGTCTAATAAGCTTAGGCGTAGCTGTTGAATAACACGTTACACGTTCGCGGGAGAGTTCAAAGAAAAAAATTAACTGTCGCTTTTGACTGCTTGTCAAGGATTTAGACGGTTCTGGGAAGATTGTGAGATTTGGACCGATTCGATTTCGCTGGCTGGCTATTTTTATGTTTCTTCTAGATTGATTTAGGAATTTTAGTGCCGAAAATATCTTTAGTGGGATCAAATATTTGGCAATCAACCATAAATAGTATGGGTAACATAATTAAAACTATCGAAGAAACTTACGGAAAAAATTAAAGGTTTCCAAAGAATATTGCATTTTTTAGTTAAATTGAGTATACTTTTTTTTTTATTTTAGCCTGTTTAGACAACTATAGTTTTTTTTTTTCAAAGAATAACCTAATGAAAAAATTTATAAAAATATTTCCCGGTCGTCCAAATTGGATGTTGTTTTTTGACTACTTTTAACAATGTAACTGTTACTGTTACACACACACACCCACACACACACACCCACACACACACACACACACACACACACACACACACACACACACACACACACACACACACACACACAGCACAAGAAAAGGTGAAAAATTTTGATATTTATACGTACTAAATAGGTATTTTTAGAAGAGGATTCTGGGGTCTGGCGGACCCGACCAGGTAAAGTCATAAAGCCCTTTGAACAAAGGCCGAACAACATATTATCTGTTTCTATTCTAATCTTTTCAAATGACAAAAGGGATATGAACGGAACCGCGCTAAGATAATGCAGTTCCTGCGAGTCGGACTTTTTTAGATTGTTTGAGCTGGTACCCGGCACAAGTTTTATTTGTAACAAGGTAGTTAGCTCTTTTATTCGATAACTGTTTTGTAAGAAATACTAAAATAAATCGAGGCAACAGACGGGAAGAAATTGTACTTGCTCTACTCCGAATTGGCCACACAAGAATAACAGGAATATCTCGTGACAGGACTTAACAAACCAACCTGAAATATATGCTGTAGAGACTTTACTGTAAAACACCTACATACGGAGTGCAGAAGACGACACAAACTAAATATTTCACTTAACATGAACGAATTGTTGAGGGTCAGGAGCCAGTACATAAACACTACATTCTCCTACTTACAATCTCAACAATAAATTACACAATCTCATTTGAAGAAATCTGCTGAATACCCAGTGCCTTTCAAGCATAAAACAGACATTTACATACCTCTGTTTATAGGGAAAAAAAAATCAAATTTCTAATCACGATGCTCGTTCATTAGATCATACAGGTAACACCTAGAAGGAGTGAAATCGCCGTATTAGTGATCGCTTATTAATAATAAATAATGAATAAATAAATAAAATATATCGGTTCCTGGAGATTTCTTGGCCGAGGTCTGTTAAAACGTAAAAAGTATGAGCGCTGGTCAAAAACAACTTTTAGCCGAATCAGTTCTTCCTCTCTTCGTAGCTATTGAAATCCAAGCCAAAAAATTGGCCATTAAAACTCCACTTTCGTGGCCGAACTACACCATTTCCACACTGGAAAAGCAACTTTTGTTTAAAGCAATACCCAGGGTTTTCCCCTAGTAAAACAACAATATTAGATATCGTCGAAGGAGCAAGTGTGAAGAATCCAAATAGAAGGTGTGAGAGGCGTTCCACCCACGTCCTGTTCTCACGGATGGGCCGACAAAGCAAATACTGTTTAGTACGTCATAACAAACTGTCCAGCATTCGCCCACTTGTAGCCCGCGCGCGGGCTTGTTTTGGAGGGAGCTTTGACAAGAAGCATTAATTTGCAGCAACGAGCTGCATTGATCAGTGTGTCGAAACATCTCGTATAAGGCGAGATGCCTGCATGTAACTACGATATATGTAGATCTGAAAAGAAACATTCCACAAGGATTTCTCAAGAAATAATATGTCCTGTCAATTCAGAATTGATTGCTTTATTGTATGTTCATACATATGTACAACACCACCAATCCTCAATTGTTAAGAAATATTAAATAAGCCTAAACATAAAATAATTAAACAAATATTATTTATCAAAAGCATGCACCTTCATAATCTTGGTTAAATCAATGTGGGAAAAGTCCGTCACGCAGGAGCTGCATAACTAAGCACTTTCCTCAGAATTTGGGTAGTATTATGCTTTCCAGAATAATTTCTCTCTCTCTTCAGTGGTAGAAAGCGCTCCTTGCGGCGGCCTTGCGAACCTACGCCTGGCGGGCTTTTCTATTGAAATATATTACAAAGTAAACCCCCCTTTCCGATAGACCGATTTAGATCATTTTTACAAAACGTCTTTCTCATGAGTTACCTACGACGTGTACCGCGTTTCGTTACAATACAGAAATTACGACCAGTATGAGTATATTTGTAATTTGGGTCCGGTGTAAACCCCCCCCCCTCCTAATAAACCGATTTTTTATAATTTTAACAACACATATTTACTTGTAGATTACCACTACGAATACCGAGTTTCGTCGAAATATAACAAAAATCACGACTGGTAATGGCGAATTGGTATTGTGGGTCCCGAGTAAACCCCCCTCCTAATGAAACGATTTAGTTTATTTTTACATATCACTTTTCTCTTTATATTACCGATTATATTACTACGAATACCAAATTTCGTTGAAATATAACAAAGATTACGGCTGGCATGGTCAAATTAGTGTTTTGGGTTCGGGGTAAACCCCCCCCCCCCTTCCGGTAGACCGATTTTGGTGGTCAACGAACTCGTTCAATCGTTTGCTAATTGAATGCTACATACCAAGATTCATGAAGAAAAAACAAAAACTCTTGCCGCTATCGTGTTAACAGACACACACATATATATATATAAATTTTAGCGGGGGTCATTTTCGGTGTCTACTAGGTAGAATCGATAAAGATTTGAAGAAATTTTTCAAACATTCCGCGATGAGAGCAACCTCAATAGATACTTTCCTTCGGAGGAAAGTGCTAAAAGATATTTTCCTTCCTACTTCTAACAGTAAGTCTGTATGAAAATACTGTGGGTCTAAAAGGTATTCGCACACTTAAATTTTTGTTTTGTTTAATTCTTAAACCAATCAAAGTCTATTTTAATTTTAATTTCAGGAAAATGCATACCTAATTGAAAAATAAATAGCAAACATTTACAAAACATTCACTTTTACACATTCAAAAATGTAACAGTAATGAAAACTTTTATTTCCGAAATAAGATAAACAACTAAATTTTTAATACGGAACCTAACCATTTATAACCGTAATACTAGAAGGAGTAAATAACCTATTAGTTGAGCGCCAAACTCCATATCCCATCCTATTCTTTTTTAAGACAATTTTATGAGGATTTCGAATGGTTACTCCCCACTTACCACGATTTTTCAAGTATAGCTATGTAGTAGAAAATACTTATATTCGCAAGGTTTTCTTTATTAGATAGAGACGAAACCCTCTTATTTTTAACACAATCCCCAAAACAGAAACACAAATCTGCTTCCATTAAATTCTATAATTTCTAGAGCGTTTTAAATATATTTAACAAAACATTCAAATAGTCAAAAGCTGTTACTGTTTGTAAGTATAATAATTCTTTATAACACATCCTCTTTTCAATCATAACCAAAATTTAAATATCTTAATTTTCTATAACGTGGGACGTGTGGGGGGAAAACCTCCGAAAACCGAAATTCTCATTTTTTTCCCCAGTTTTCCCAAAAGAGTTCCCAGATTTCATTCGATTTTCCAGTTTTTTCTGGTTGCAGGGAACACCCTAACAAGTTCAGAGGCCGAAGCTAGGCGTTAAACCCTTCTAAAAATGAGATTGTCTGTGAGGAAATAAATAATATATTTTCAAATGTTTTTTTTTACCACTGAATAACCATTCGACGCAAATCCTCACGCGAATCTAAACTAATCCTTCCTTATCGAAGCAGCCGTACTCTACTTATTGCCTAATCAATCACTAACGAAAAAAAATGATTGAGTTATTAAACAATAATTAATTAGTTTATTTGCCTTGCGTTGCCAGGGCGACAATCAGCCAACAAGGCAAGATCAAGAGGATAGATCGGCGACACCCTGGAATGCAATTATAATTTTAATTCGATTCTCTTTTTGCAACGACGTTGGCGTGCACGCGATTGCATGAAGACAGCTCCTGTTTGCTTTTTGCAATGGAATTCTCTAGTCGCGGTCTATAACCTCCATATGGAGGTTACAACTAAATACAACACATTGTACAAGTTGTTTTCAGGACCAGCCAACGGCCGTACCAATGTTAAATACATCGTTTCCCCTTGATCACCGAAGTGGAGAAATGTCGGGCGTGTACCTGAATGGGTGACCGTCTATCCGCTGTGGGCATTCTTAAAGGGTGATAAATGTAGATAACCTAAGGACCCCGGCGTAGGGATGGACGATAGTCGATAGTTACTATCGATGTATCGATAGTTCATGACTATTAATAGTAGCTATCGATAGTCATGAACTATCCATAGATTTTTTACTTTTTTTTCAATATTTGAAGTTTTCTGCATCTGGAGGGCTGTGTTATAAAATACTGAAGCGAGCGGTGGCTCGTACCGTTACTGGAAAGAAGTTCCTTGATTCGGCCAATGTAACATGCCGTTTGTTTCCTGATGAAACTAGAACCATTCCTGCTTTGGCGACTCGGTTGGACCCTCGGTGGAGGAGGATATTTCTAAATAGTTTCAATGCTCAAAATGCACATATGTGGCTACAAAATGCTTTGGCTTCATTTAGAAACGCTGCTAGTAGTTTGCAGAGACAAAGTACTTGTACAGACACTTCTGATTCCACTTTATTGGCTACATCTACACCCGACATTTAAAAACTACCTACAACTGAAAATGGAAGCAGCTTACTCATACATGTTCAACGCAAAAAATATGAAGATGCATAGTTGAGGACATGCGATGATAAATATTCAAAATGAATTGCAGCAACATCCACAGCCGAACAAAGCTGCACTTCTTGAAATAACTGTCTCGTGAATACAATCAACTATAGTCCAAAATCACCTACAGTCAAAAGTCACTTCTAAGCAGCGGTTTTCCTTTCTTGTAATATGTGGCACAAGGAGCATTACCTACTAAACCTTTTTGAAATGATTGCACTTTTTTGTGGGTCTTAATTTTTTTCTTTGGAAATGCTTTTTATAAAATTAAATAAATTCGGTTTTCGTTAGAAACGTTTGTGTAATCTTCTGAATACATTCAATCCTGCAAGTAATATATAAGTCAATTAAATGACATTAAATTCCACATTGGACAGGTCCAAACGGAATAGGGGAAGCCACCATTGAATAACTATCGATAGTATCGATATAGTTTAACCGATAGTATCGGCCTATCGATAGTGCTGAACTATCGACTATCGCCCATCCCTACCCCGGCGCCAATAGCCCAGTTATTCGAACGCCGTAAAAACAATTTTTGATCTTATAGAGTAGGAATTATTAGTTTGATTGTTGAGGCTACCAGGCATCACAGCTCTGCAAGTTAATTCGTCCAATTAAGGCGATACTTACGATAGGCGGCACACCGATATATTTATCTGAAGCTAAGCAATGATATTGTCCTACAAGTCTTAGCTGTTGGTAACTCTATTAGGAATAAACATTTAAATTTATTATCTGAATTCACAGGAACTGAACAGATACGGACTCTTACGACGACTACTAGGACCTTCATCAAAACTGACAATACACAACAAACTTATTTTTTTATTATTTATTATTTTTTTTTTTTAACGGCGCATCTACATCTTGGCCATTAGCGCCGGGCTATCTATAGGTTGCCACCCTTTTATAATGCCAACAGCACGTGGTCGATCACCCATTCAGGTACTGGCCACGCCCGACGTTGCTTAACTTCGGTGATCTACGGGAACCGGTGTATTCAACGTGGCTATGGCCGTTGGCAACAAACTTATTGTATACAAAACCATTATCCGACCTATTTGGACTTACGGACTTGAACTCTGGGGAACAACTAAAACATCTAACATACAGAGAATACAGGCATTCCAATCCAAAGTCCTTCGCAAAATAGTCAATGCTCCTTTCTACGTTTCCAATAAAACTCTTCATAATGACCTCAACATCCCTTTCATTCAACAACTGGCAAAATCCCGTTTCCTAACCTTTCATTCCAAATTGTCTTTCCATCCCAATCCCAGAGCACAAACACTTTCCTCCCAATCCAACCCACAAAACCCGCCTAGAAGGCTCAAGAGACATTGGCCTCGTGACCAGCTAACTGACTAAGGACAAAAAAGTATTCCAAAGTAGGATGTGCCAGTATTGATTGGCTCCTTCCAAAAGTGTTATTATCATTATTATTATTATTTCTTATTCATTTTTTTGTATTTATTTATTTTGCATTTTAACTCTGTCATTAATCAATTTCTGTACATATGTTTACTCATATTTGTTAGCAAACTTAACCACTGTACTCTCTAAATGTAGAGATGTTAAATGAAAGTATTACTAAAAAAATTATCTGAATTCAGATTATTATGACACCTTGCGGTTTTCTTCTAAAGCATTGCCTGCATTAGATGAATTAATTTGCCTTTTTGCGGCATGTGAACACTAGTAGTGCTTCTGCTAAAGGACTACTAGTGTTCATATCAAAAAATAAAATAATTTTAAATATAACTCATGCAGAATATAAGTATATATAAGTATTTTTCTTACCACCAACCCTGTTTTTCGTAAAAGAAAAGGCTGGTGGCTCATTTGTATATTAATATTAAAATGTATGTTAGTTATTATTTCAAATCCCTTCTGATTACGGTTTGTTGCGGTGGAACGGGCCTAGACCACAAAGCCCCTCGTATGAAAATGGAGGGGGAGAGCGCAGGGGGGAAAAAAATCATGGGAAAAAGCAAGGAGGGAAGTAGAGTAAGGAGAGAATTCTAATTTAAATAATTTGGCGGTGGTCTCCTTTATCTCTATCCTTGTGGTGGTTTTATACCATCGCTTTCCGAGCCATAAGGCTGGGACCGAGTTTTTCCGGCCTCTGACTCCCCATCCAATTCAAGACATTAGCGTTTAAGCAGATTTTAAAAAGAAAGGCTAGCTCCAGGCCTCCTTTAAATTTCTGTAGGATTTGTTGGAGGAACTTTATAGTGACTAGCTTAAAATGGAATCCGGCCCAATTATAATTTCCAACAAGGATTCTGGGAGTTAAACCTTTTACAATTATTTGGCTCATGAAAAACATTACCTTGCACGTAGGTTGAACTTTTATTTTTATTTTTTTTTTAATTATCCTTTTAATGTAGACTATAAATTCTGCTTTATATGCATTGAAAATTGTTTAGGGTCATTTAAAGAGAAATTAAGTTATGATTTTTTTATAATAAGTCGCAATCTACTATATATTTGTAATACCACTCACTCACTCATCTATCAACGCCCAGCCCAAACCGTTCGACAGAAAATTTTGAAATTTTGCATGGACACTCCCTATATAACGTAGGCGCTCGCTAAGAAAGGATTTTTTGATATTCGTATTTTTAAGCATTTTTAGGGGGGTTTAAAGTTTGAGTTGGTTAGAGAATGCAAGCCTAGGCAGCCTGCGTTGCTAGGACGATAAAGAACAGCTGTTACCTTACATTATCTATATCATAGTTTTAATTCTAATTGAGGTTAATTTCAACTATGATGGCAGACCTTGAATTACTAGAAATTGTTTTTTTTTTGTTTTGTTTTTTTGTTTTTTTTACAGAAGTGTTACATTCTACAATTATGTGTATTTTGTAATTTGATATAGGTAGCTTGACCACGCCTCAGGTGCCACCAGTTGTCAACCGAATACCTTCCTTAGGGAGGATTCTAGGATGACCTGTAGTCACCGTACATCATCCAACCACACCCTGCGACTAGCAGGGAGGATTGGAGACGGGTAAGACGTGGCCTGTGATTTCATGAGGAGAGAAAATATCCATCGATATCACTCTCATAATTACATTAGTTCTGATTGTTGGTCACTGCACGACACTTCACTACCTAAGCAGATCCCGGGGCCACTTCCTATTAAGACGTCTTGGTGGAGAGGAAGGATGATAGATGCTGGATAAGGATTGGGCAATAGGATTAGGATGATTGATCAATTTACTATGGAATGATGAGAAGCGGCTAGGGATTATATCTTGGACAAAAGGAATATTTAGGTCATCATGGAGGGTGCGATTCGAAACGTAATAAGGAGCATTAACTATGGTACGTAGGATTTTGGATTGAAATGTTTGGATTCGGTGGATGTTGGAATGCTTGGCTGTCCCCCAGAGTTCTATTCCGTAAGTCCATATATAGGTTTTAATAATGAGTTGTAGACAGTTAGTTTGTTCTGTACGGTTAAGTGGGATGACTAGAAATTAACTGTCCCTCATAGAGTTTTAATTGCGTTTCTTTTCTGCTTGTCCCCGTCAGATAGGCTTGCCATATTTTTGGAGAGTTAAACCGGGACACATTAATATGGGATGGGCATACCAGGGGGGGGGGATAAAAAGAGTACAAATTATAAGCAAAATGGTTGGTGAGTTTTAAGCCTAGCAACTAACGGGAAGGGGGAATCCTGAACTGTTAGTCTACCCAAACCTTAAAAATAAGAAGGGAACTTTTTTTGCTATTTGATTTTCTTAAAACAATCTCTCTGCCAAATAGTAGTGTCTGGCAGCTGGCAGCGCTGTGCAGGTAGTTCCAGCGTTTTACAGTTAGAATACTTCTCATTTCTTTGACACTGTGAGCAGTAGTAAAAATGTTAATTGTAGAAAAGTAACCTAAAAAGATTCTTATAAACATGAATTCATTACTTTTTACATCTTACAGCCTTTTCCGGGACTTTGATAAAAGTGGGCGGGACACCGAAACAATTGCAAATTACCGGGACAGTCCCGGTCAAACCGTGATGTATGGCATATCCTTAGGTTTACCAGGCGAGGTAATAATATCCGGAACCCTTGCACAGCCTCCTCGCTTATAACCTTGGTAATACTCGTAAATATATTGGGTGTTACCATATGACTTCTTGGAAAAATAAACTTTTAAATTTTAACGCCCATTGAATAAAATATAGTATGACGGGAACCGTGCTCTAATAAACTGCACAGAATTGTATAGTAACGTAATTTTAATGAAACATTACTTAACGTAATAAAATAACTACTTATCTGCCGTGACGAAGCACGGGTATTCAGCTAGTTAAGCTATATAATGTATAATTCGAAAAGAGGATAGACTATTGTAGAACTTGGGTTTAACTGTTATACATTTTATTTTCTAGCCTTACTAACAAACTGAAAATGTCAGATATGACCCTTAAAGTTTCTTCTCCCTCATTAAAACCATTGCTCGAATTAGGGAATAGGAAAAAGTCACTAGGAACAACATAAGCTGAATCCGACTAGTTCGAGATGTTAGAAGTGGCATTAGCGATTGGCAGCTTTCAGTACTCGATTAGCGTAATCGGAACATTGCCTGATAAGTAGGTTGTTAAGCTCATTTATGATTTCCACAAAATAAAAGTACATAATAAACCAATCGTATGATCCACTTTGATGTCAAAAAATGGTTTAAAGTCAGACCTTGGGGCCTCGCAAGATGCTTCACCCCTTGACCCTGGCTCACAGGAGGGGCAAACCACATTTCGTATTTCAAAAATGGCTACAGCCTCTAACTCTAAACCGATTTTTTTTTTTTTTTTTTTTTTTTTTTTTTTTTTTTTTTTTTTTTTTTTTTTTTTTTTTTTTTTTTTTTTTTACATGAAAGCTAACAACATTGTCTAGCCAGATTTCTGTTTTTTGTTTCTCCTATTTATAAAATTACGTGTAAATAATTCACAAACTTTTACAATTGAACATAAAATAATATTTTATTTTTCATCTTACTTAATATCTGCACTGATATCGTTGAATTTAAACATTCAAATCCTGATTAGACATGGAAAAAATCAAAATATATTTCCAAATAATTTAAAAATCATATTCTTTCAATTAATCTCATTGTTGAATTGAGGTAAATTTACGTTTTGAAGATGTCAGTCTGTTTTTTTCCAAATCTAATCAGGATTTGAATGTTTAATTTCAACGATATCAGTGCTGATATTAAGTTAGATGAAAAATAGAATATTATTTTATGTTCAATTGTAAAAGTTCGTGAATTATTTACACGTAATTTTATAAATAGGAGAAACAAAAAACAAAAATCTGGCTAGACAGAGTTGTTCTAAATTTTGTTAAGATTTAGAGGCTTTCGCTCTTCTTAAAAGGAAATCCGTTTAGGAAGTTGACCTGATGATGAAATTTGGAATTATGAAAATTTTCGACGTTTCATAACTCATGGACGTTCCCTGTCCATTTCAGGAGTGATATTGAATTCAATTTTTGGACTGTTATAGTAGTACTATTTAAGAGTGATATCGAAGTCAATTTTTGGACTGTTATAGTAGTACTATTTAAGAGTGATATCGAAGTCAATTTTTGGACTGTTATAGTAGTACTATTTAAGAGTGATATCGAAGTCAATTTTACGATATATTTGGACGGGTAATATATAAGTGGCTTTGAAATGTAACTTCTAATTTGAAGATCATTGGTTATTTCTAGAGCCCGGAAGATAGGCATTTATTTTTCATTAAAATAGGCAGGCAAAAAGGCACTTCAAATACTGAAAATAGGCAGTATTGTAATTAAAATAGGCATTAATAAGGAGTGAAGGCAAAGAGGAATCCCACTCATTAATGAAAATATGTATTTTAAATACTCATTCATTTCTTTATTAACAATTTATCACAGAATTAGTGTACTTACTCTCACTTTCCCTTCTTACAAGCAACAATAAGATGCTTTTTCAAAGTAAAAATGTTTTTCATTATGGAAAAACTTCCTCTGCATTATCTTATCATTTCTAAATCCGGAATACCAGGTAACTACACCATTGTCACAGCAAAAGGGGTGTGAGGAAGGAGACGTACTTCTCTCATCCTCTTTCTTTCCTGCTATTCATTATGCCTGTGCATTCCTTCTACCAAGAAAGGCTCTGTTATTTACAGAAGGTCAATCTACGGGTTGGGAAAATAAGCTTTCGAATTGACATTTGTGACGGAAAAATGTAATTTAATTTGTGAAACCTTTTTTGTTTTCGACAAGCTGAAATTGGAAATTCATTATGTGCTTTTTAAAATGTTAAAATCGCAGAAAAAATTGCATAACGAGCAAAAAAGGCGAAAAAAGGCTTTAAATGTTAAAATAGGCAAAATAAAAATTGTTTCTACACTTCCTAAATGCACGGAAACATATTTATTTCTATCTGATTCTTCAATATATCCATTCAGATAAAAACGGCATTTTGCCTAACTTCCGGGCTCTAGTTATTTCACTCTAAAAATGTATTCCTACTTCACTCCAATGTTGGACTTACACGTCACTACTAAATTGGATTTTTACGTTACTTTTGAATTGGGTAACTACGTCACCCATAAATTAGTATATCACCTCATCTAAGGATTTAACAAAAGACTAAAATGGTTGGATGAGTTATTAGAATTCTAAGGAAGTACTTACTATCAGAAATCTACATGATGAATATAAGAGACCAATTTATTCATCCTTGAATCTAAAAAAAAATTTGAAAGTTAACATGCATTTAGAAATAAACATATTAATCAGGGATTTTCTTCTTAATAGAGCTCATTCATATCACGATTAAAAGTATTTATGTTTGTGTTGTTGCTTTGATATATTTAAGAAGAAAAAACACTTCTAATTTCCATGACTTATTAATGTGTAGGAAGGAAATAAATCTCTGTGTCATTATCCAAGCAATATCTTAGAGAAGGTTTAATATGAATAACAAATTAAAAATACCGTGTCAGCTGCCTGTTCGGGACATAATTATGCATAGATGACTAAACTCGGCGTCCTTTTAGAGAAATTATCGTCGGCCACTACAAAGCTCTTAAAACAAAGAAAAAAATAATTAAAACTATTTTCATAATCTTAATCAGGAGTGCTATAACTAATCGCTTCCTACTCCAAGGGGTGTAAACCATTTATAATCAGTAAACAAGTTTATTATATCTCGTGCAGCTTTTGGTCACATAGCCCTTTGTTCTCTCGACGTATATCATAGAAAAGCCAGATGTCCGAAACTGCGTTATTTCAGCTTGATTTGGAAAGCTTAGAACAGAGACGTAATATTTCGCATTTATTTGGGAGGAAAACAACACTTTCGAATCCTCAAATATGGCTTTCCCGCAGAGATGTACACTTGTACCTTTTTAGTAGAAGATTTTTTGAATGATCGCTTTGCACTTACCCCGATTTCGTAAATGTTTTGGACGTATTTAAAAAAGTTTACAAAACGTTCTAATCTTCCAAGTTAATATTACTCGGTATAGATGCCGTTTAGATTTTTCCATGAACAAGTTAACTCGGGCGCTCAAAATTTAATTCGATTTACCTAGACTACAGTTTTGGAATACTTTTGCCAAAATTGAATTTTTTTTTTTTTTTTTTTTTTTTTTTTTTTGGGTGCCGAGCTAACTTGGGTAATGTCATGAACCATAATAAATGTGTTCTTTATTTTTATCGAAAATAAGTTCTTATTTTTACATAGCTACATCTTTCGAACTATATTTGTAGATAATATTCATTTATTTAAATATTAACGTCCATTTATAACAGAATAGGACTGATGCCTTTTCTTTTTTCTCAAGAAGTAGGCACGGAACGCTCACGCCTTAGTACTCAAGAAGATAATAAAAACGGTTTAAAAAAAAAATCAGGCATTTTTGGCATAATATTTAATATAGGTTGCTTATATAATAATTTTTCTTAATGCGTCCTCTAAACCAAATGTAACCAAAATTGATATATCTTAAGCTGTATAAATTTGGAATAATTTTCGACTCCTGGCATTTGCGAGTACGCAAAAATAAAATTCTAGGTTCGTCAAGTTTTCCCGAAAACGGTTAAAGATCGCATAAAATGGTTTATCCTATCCTGGCTAGAAAAGGGTCGTGGCCTATAGATAACCCGTCATAAAATTCTGAGTTAATTACAATGCACATTAAAGCTTGAAATAAATAACTAGTGTATCCAGAACCCAATTAAAGCAAAATCGTAAACGAAACGTTATCTTTCATACGAACTACGCCAAAATCCAGTGTTTCGATTATCTAATTCAATAAAAAATTGTCATTCATACCAATTTGAAGGACAGGTCTTTTTGAAAATGTCGGTAATTTTATTTATTTATGGGGCTCCACAACAGCAAGGCGATTTGCTCACGTAAATGGTTAATTAAACAAAATTAATAAAAACAATATAAAATAAAATAGTAAAAATTAAATTATAATAAAGTATTTAAATGATAGAAAATTTACACACAAAAAATACTTAAAAAAATAATAATATAAAAAAAACAACAATAATCAACTAATAAAAACTGAGAAAATTATGATAATTATAAGTAATATAATTTTTTATTGCAAGATAAAAATCATTATTAGGTCTTTGGGTCTTTATTGGTAGAGATTTAATAAGAGGACTTTATTTTCTATTCTTAAGTCACATCTACGTGCGCGAACACACACACTCACTCATTCACACAGGGTCATAATTTTATTTTCTAACTGTAATTCCTTTTGTTGATTATTGACTCCTGGCCTAGACGCCGTTATCCTTGGACTGCCTATATCGGCGTATAGCTATCCTAATATATTTTAACCATAGCATAGCTGTGCGAGATATAGTCTGGCCGCCATGACAATTATCCAAGATGGATCGCCCCTTCTTGACGGATCCCTCCGCATATCTTACTGTTATGAACTCCACGGGGTAGATTTATGGTGTCCAGGAGTTAACCTACTTGGCTGCTTCAGTTGTGGTTTTTGATTCCTAGCTTCTCGGTCTCATTGCTTTGAATGGATTCTCTTAAGTTACTTACCGTTAATTATCGGACAATTACTACTGCTACGAGTAGGCATTTCCAGAGTTTTATAGTTAAAACTGTTAATTCGATAAAAATTCTTTAATTACAATTAATAAGAAAATACCTACAGCCTCCTGAGAAGTAAATGTCTCTGAATTCATGTGTAAAAATCAGGACCCCGGCTCCAGCGATTTAGGGCCTACGCACAAAATTACAATTCCTTTTTAACTGAAATTTTGTGTATTTTCCTATATATTAACAGTAACCACAAATTATGGGCACGCAATTAATTTCATTCTTCTGATTAAGAAATATGAAATTGAACAACCAATGTAAATTGATTTCATCGTTATACTCAAGTAAATTTTTAAACAAAAAAAGAGTATATATTGCAAACCATTGTAATTGTAAATTATTTATAAATACATACATATAAAAATACATATGTTCCCAATATTATTACTATCTACCGTTTACATCAATATAATGCTCAATTTTCATAAAATTTGGTTCAAACAAAATGCAATAAAAAATAAATATTGAAAATAATATTACAAATTAAAAATATTAATTTCTTAAGCAGAATATCTCTACTCTAACACTGTTTTTTCTCTAAAGTAACTAGAAAAAATAATTCCGCGATTTTTTTTCAAAACATCGTATAGCGATTTTTCGTTAGTGAGGCTTGACTAGAATGTATGGGTATTTAGACGTGGGGAATAAAGCTCTACATTTGCCCGAAGCGAAAAAGCTGTAGGTAGTGCTCATCAATTAAGGAATTCGTAAAAGAAAACTAATTTCTACAATTGAATGAAACTGGGGTTCATTCAAAATCAAAAATAACGAAAAAATAATAATGGGTTCACATGTAAAAGAGCAAAACTAATAAGTCAATTTCGTTTTTTAAAGGATATTTTAAGCACATCCTTCAGAAATGTACGAACACGAAGCGGGAGATGAGATATTATCCTGCTTCAGATTAGCTCGGTTAAATCTCCGTGTAAAGTTTCTTCACTCAGAAAATGAAAATTTACCCCAGCTGAAAATTGGACATCTCTCAATTCTCTGGACTCCAAAGGACCAGAGTATACGCTATCTCGGAATATATCTAGACAAAACACTAACTTGGAAAGACTACATTCTCAAAAAACTTCAAGAAGGTCACACAGGATCGTTACAAATCTATCCATTAATATGGTATACAACTATCCATACATAGGTTTGGTCCCAGTAACACAACAATGTCTACAAACATTTCGAAACAAGGTACTCCGAATAGTGTCCAACTCTCTTTGGTTCGTACGGAACAGCCAGATCCACAGAGAATTGGTCGTTCATCCATTTTTCAGTCACATGGAAAAAGCTACTGCGGAAATATCATCAAACTCCTCCAGCCTCTAGCAGTCCCAAATTTTACCAACTCGGACAAATAAAAATATCTCGAGAAATTAAATTGAGCTTACAAAATCTTGTTTACTGTACATAACCAGTTTGGGGTGGACCAAATAAAATTGTTTGATTTTTAAATGCTACGTTTACTTAGAGAGTTTATTTATGATCATTATTATAAAAGAATGAAAATTGCAGGAAGTAGATTGACCTTTCTAGCCAATCCCTAGAAAAACTCGTGACGACCGTTGTTTTGCAAGCTAGATCACTAGCGGACTTCAACATAGCGGTTATTATAAAACGACAGGTACTGGACAATTATAACGGGGTTTCTCATTTCTCTGTTTTAACTAGAAATCGTGACCTGTACCGATGTCGTAAGCCAAGTTCGGCCTTTGCCACGAATGAATGGCTTCTATAAATATTCAGAATAGGTTACTTTCTCCTACCTGCAATATCTAGGGGAAGGTCCTACGGTAGTCGTGCCATATTTACATATCTGTGGATTTTGGCGTGCACCCTATCTCCTGGGAGTGTATAACCACCTTGCATTTCACATCAGATCATGCGTTGAATCGTTCGATATTATCCAATCTGTGTGGAGGGCGAAGACTTTAACGTTAGAGACTGACGATGTAGAAACGTTATGGTCAGAATTCATCCTGAACGGATCTAAGTTTTAGAGCGTCCCTTCCCTCCTTCCTGAAGGAGGTATCCCACTTATAATGTCAACCCAATAAAGAAATCCGGAGGTCCCAAAGAGAAATTTCCACGTTTCAGAACCCTTATGTAAGGAGAATTCTAGTTTTGTCGAATTTATGTATTTACATATCAGAACCTTGGAAGAGACTGGACAAATCTGAGAAAAAAAAATCTAAGCCGGAAAAATGTAGATACCACGACGCTTCGATTCGTTTCTCTCAGTCGCCTTTAGTTCTCGTTAAGTTGAAGTTAAAGTCAATAGCACCGTCATCTATGAAAAATTCAATGTCCGATTTCAAGGGCAAACGCGAGACTGAAACACCCCTCCCAACATTTTGTTACACATCTATATATATAAAAATCACGTGTCTGTTTGTTTGTTCCTTATACAAATCCACACCGTTTGACCGTTTTTGACCAAACTTGGAATAATGGTAGGTCTTGATACGAGAAATCTCCTAGGCTAGGTCAAAAAAATCTAGCAGCTGTCTGTCTGTATGTTTGTCCCTTATACAAATCCATACCGTTCATCCGATTTTGACTAAACTCGGTACACATGTAGATCTTAATCTGGGGAAAGTCGAAGGCTAAATCAAAAACGTCTACCAGCTGTCTGTCTGTATGTTTGTCCCTTATACAACTCCACACCGGTCGTCGGATTTTGACTGAACTCGGTACACATGTAGATCTTAATCTGGGGAGAGTCGTAGGCTAAGTCAAAAACGTCTACCAGCTGTCTGTCTGTATGTTTGTTCTTTATACAGACCCACACCGTTTGACGGATTTTGATCAAACTGGGCACACAGGTTGGTCTTGATCAGGGGATTGTCATAGGCCAGGTCAAAAACGTCTACCAGCTGCTGCCTTTATGTTGTTGTTTCTTTTTATAAGCAAGACCTATTTTTACCAAACTTGGCATACATGTATGTCTTGATACGGGGGAGTTATAGGTTATGTCGAAGCCGTCTAGGACTTACAGTTGAGAGGTCACGGGTTCGAAACAGTTACAGATTCGTGTTATTAGATTTTAATAATACTTATTTGGTTTCTAATTTATTTAGGCTTTTCTATATGCAGAAAGTAGGTGTAGCATGGCACGCCGGGTAACAGCTAGTAAAACATAAAAATTGCATACTTTTTCAATCAGGTTTATGAATCAATATTCCACAGAGTAAACATTCGCCCTTGCTATCCTGAAGCACTTTCAGAACTTTGACGTCCCAACATCCGTATTTCGTAATTCGCCCTTTCTCTTCCAAGGTCCCTGATTTATGTATATATAATTGTATACAAAGAATGAATGGTGTTTTCAAACGTTAAAACTTGTCCGATTTTTTTCAAAACAGCTTCGTCTGATTTGCAAGGCATATTTGTTATAAAACAGCTAAATTAGCAAAAAAAATTGTAGCTCTTACTTGCTGTAAGCTTCTAGGTCATCAATTTTTGCAGATCATCTGACGTGGAGAATCGTATGAAGCATCTTTTATGATGAAATACATAATTTGAAAGAAAAGTGGATACAACTAGAAATGTTTCGATAGTACTATAAAATTGTGGATAAAGTTCAACATATTGCAAGAAGTTTGATATTCATCCAAACTAAGATATAAAAACTTTCGTTAAGTTTGGCGTTGAGAAAGTTCTGGAAAAAAAATATTTTATTAACATGAGCAGTTTTAAGATCCTCGTTTACTTCCTTTTACTTCCTTAAAATCTTGGTAAGTGAAAGGAAGCCAATCGAAAACTTACTATATTGGAACGATTATATATTTATGCGTATACATAACGTGTATGTGTACACGTTAAGGCGACCGGCCTTCAGGCGGACTGTTCAGGCCTAACTGACAAGCCCGCCTGACCGTGTGTAGCCTGCTTAAGGAATTTATTGAAACTAATTATTTTATCTTGTACTAACATTAGTATTGCATTTTAATGCAATCGCATCGGTTTAAAAGACAGCCGACCTGCACTCAAACCGTTGCCTATCTCTCATGCCTGTAACAGCCCACAACACCTTTCAGGATATTGACTAATGAACGGGCGAATCAGTGCGCGACGACTCGAGCCTTCATCTGATGGTTTCGAATGCCATTCATGTGGTCGTGAGTGCGAACAATAGCCATCACTTGGGTGCAAGTGTCGCAAACCTGTACACGAACTAACCTTTCACCTAGACAACCACTTATGCAATTCAGTCAAAATATTTACACGACTTGTGAACATATTTCACCACTGCCTGCTTCAGCTTGGGCTATCTCATCATCGCTTCGTCCTATTTCATCCACTGGGAAAATAAATATTAAAACTCTTGTACCGAAAAAATCACGACTTTAAAAAGGTCTGAATATTTAACCTCAAAATAAGGTTACATGTCGTTAGAGGATTTATGTTTTAAAGAGTCCTTGAACTTTTGTGTTCTTCAGGACACCCAGTTTAAAAAGAAATTTAAATTATGAATTTTTTTTTTCAACTTTGGCCAACGCCATCTTTCAACACCTAAAACTTTCTGTCCAATCAGTTTAATCGTTAGCGCAAAAATAATGACCAAATCCCAAAGCTCATCAGTAACCAATATAGGGTATTATAATTTGTTACTCCATGTAAAATGTCGTTTCCTTAATCGGTGACAATAAATTCTGCAGTGGCATAATCTTTTGAAATTTATTATTTTGTTTTAAAATTAAAAAGACAAAGATAGGAATATCTTAGTGCCAGCGGCCATACCACGTTGAATTCACATGCTCCGCTTGATTGCGCTAAGCAACGTTAGGCGTGGCCAACAGTTAGATGTGAGGCCGTCTGGTTACGAGCTGTTTACATTTAAAAGAGTGGCATCCTGAAGCTAGATCGGTGATAATAGCCCAGAAGTTGATAAGCCGTCAAAAAAGAGAAGTAACGTATTTAATCCATTTAATCATACGAAACAAAAACAAAAAATACCTAAATTAGCAAATAATTAGCACTAATTCTCGTTTCCTGTAGTACCTCATCAGGAGCTTAAATTGTAGTTATTTGCAGCCGCAGTAAGCTAGAGAACCTTTCAATATCCGAGCCCCGTCAAGACTAAATCTAAATACATTAATAATTGATTGATATTTTATTAATTTGAATAAACTACTTTTGAGAATCGATGTTTGGTGAATGCTTTTTATCGATTAGAATCAGCTGACTGATTGGCGCTATTGTTCTTACGGATAGTGAAAGATCCCTTTATGTTGCTGTAAATATTTTTAATTTTTACTCTGAAATTACAACCTCCCACTAGTTAAAAATATGTTATATTATACAGATTCTCCAACCCAAACTCTCCACTCTTTCTAAGACCCTGAAGTGCTCTCCCTATCGAGCTTCGCTCATCCACTCTCTCGAACGCAACGCGACTCAGAAGACAGTGACCCAGAGATCTGCTGCAGTGACCAAGTAAAGGTAAAGCAATGGCTTTCTCCTTCTAATGCGTCAATGTCCGTGGCCCATTGATCTCTCTTCGACTCCAGCCACTGGTTGGAGCAGAAGGGAGCTTCAGGTAGGCCCCTTTCAACGTCATCTGAACATCTTTCTGGCATTCATGAAGAATGAAGTTGGGAGGCCTTTAGGACAGAACCTTCAAATTACGAAATGTATTTGCATACAAAATGTAATAAAAACGAGAAAAACATCCAGAGGATTAGATGAGGGACAAGAGGCAAAACCCTCCAGCAGATGAAACACCTTTGCAGACCCAGGGAGAAATGACTGCAATTTATCGGGGTTATAAATGTCACAAGAGGAATACAAGTATTTTATTTGTTGTCCTTCCGCCAGAAAAATAAGGCCTACCTTAGTAGGAGAAAAGGGTGCTTGAATTTTCGTGGTTGAAAGTGGTTGTTTCGTTCATTTTAAGCTCTCCAAATCACACGGACACAAGAAGAAGAACTTCCACGGATAAGAAGAAAAATTTCCTTCGATTCGGACATTTTTCCTAAATTATAAGGACTCTACTAAAAATTTATCTTTTTTGAAGTGTTCTTAGAATTTTATTAGCAATGATCACGAAACCTGTACGACAACAAGCGAACATTACTGACTCCGGACGGATAGACGTTTCCAAATAAAGCCACAAGTGGAATAATTGAAGACCCTAACGACGTCTAAGTATAGGGCTTTACTCAAGAATTTACGCCCAATCTAACCTTTTATCACGCCCATATAATAACAAAGCCGACGTGAGATGTTGAAGCCAAAGTGAATCGGAGGTTACAATCTCTTCTCCCCGATCCTACAATTTGCTTACTAAGCCTGGCTTATTAACCTTTAGCCGTGGTACTTAGCTTCAAGCCCCCGGCATATGGTAACCCTCAAGTAGTGCTCTAATTATTTTCGCTCAAAGCCATTTATGTCCCTTACGTAGACCGTAAGAAATAGGTAGCGGTAGTGCAGGTCGAATTGAATTTCTCTTGTGGAAGCGCCAAAGTAGAAAATTGAATTACCAAGGAAACGGCATTCATGGTTCTGGTATTATGTACAAATATAAGGTTATGTATATTATCATTGTATTCGATTTAAGATAAAATTACTATTATCAAGGATAATGCACCTGGGTGATTTGATATGTTCTTGCCCGAGCTATATAAGCTCACTTAAATCCATTTCAATTTCCTTTGTGAAGGTCCAATCCAGAAGATTTTCTTGGCCTTGTGGGCCACAGAAGGTGAATAGAATGTTATAAGTTACATAAAGTAGGTACTGGTTTTTGTTTCCTTGTGCGGGATGACAGTAAAGTAGTTGATTTTGTTGTGTAATTCTTAAAAAAGGCGCAACTGTCCCTCTTGCTGTAAAGCCTTTAATATTAATTATATACACGTATTACTAGTTAGTATTAGTATTAATAAGTAATATCAGTGCTAGTATGAGATTAGTATGTAGTACATTTGATAGTCAAGATAGTAGTTGATAGTCTAACCTATATGTATAAAAATCACGTGTCTGTCTGTTTATCTGTTTGTTCCTTATACAAATCCACACCGTTGGACCGATTTTGACCACACCTAGGCTAGGTCAAAAACGTCTACCATCTGTCCCAACCCTTGTGAGCTTCGTGTCTAGAATGACAAGATCAATCATAACTTCCATAGATCATCTATTAAAATTGATTGTTTTTGGTCAAATATAGATTTCCTAAAATAAGTAATTGTCATTGTTGAGTTAAATATATTTTATCCAGATGTCTGTCATTAGTGGTGTAAGCGGTCTTACTTTGTAGAACAATTTAAGACATGAAGTTAGATTTTGTTGTGTTTAGGACTTGAGAAATTTACTTCTGCGAGAACTACCAAGATTCACTCTTGAAGGAATGAAGGAGCCGATCGTGTAGGAACTGTCCCAGATCGTGGGCAGCTCCTAGTCATTGTGTAAGCTCTAAAGGTCTTTCGTGGTAGACTGCACGTCTGCAGTGAGGCACACCGTTCTTTTAAATGATCAGTATAACGGATTTTTTGAATGTCTTAACAAACACCATAATATTATATGTTTTCCGAAAGAATAGAAATTTTATATTCGTTGTTCAAGTTTTAGTCGTGTAGGTAGGACGCAGAGAACTGCGGAGTCCCTGCTGATGATTACATGCAGCTGGTGCGTCAATGGTACATTAGGATAAAGTAAAGCTGAATTGCGGGCGAGATTTGTGACGGAAGAACGACATAATGGTCGAATCATATAGCATCACAAAGAAATTTCACAATGATATAGAAGACAAGTGGCAAGAGAAAACAAAATTAGACAACTTTAGCAGTCTTCAACAGACTGGGCGTCGCACATAGGAGTATTTGCCCTCTAAAACCGGGCAAAAGTGCAAATCGCCAAGTTCCGTTATAATCTTTTCAAACATGCTAATCTTTAAGTTCGATAAATTGTCTATCTATTGGTAGCCAAAAATGTTCCTTCCGCTTTAGCCTGTTGTTGTAGAAACAGTCCAAACCCAGGCATTGTGGGAATCGCATAAATCTATTCTTCAGCACTCGTCAGTTTAATTTCCCTGTCTCTTGTGGTTAAGTTTTGATGAATATGGAAGTGGGATGTATGTACTTTATCTTACCACTGTATTTTATTGTTTTGTTGTTTAAATTGAACGTTTTTAGAGAGTACTTATTTGGGTACTTTTTTTATCCCAAAATAATGAGATATCGAGATTTCCAGTTACTTGTTGGGTCTTGTCGAGGCATGTTTCTTTTACATACATTCACAATGCGATAAAATCATCCGCCTTGATCTGCCATTTTGTTTTATATTCATTTAAACTTGAATGTTAAGTTAGTTATTTATTGCGGCATTACGATTATTCGTTTTTTCCGATGATGACCACAACGAATACAGAATTTCCTCGGAGCATAAATTACGGCCGATATCAACAAATAATTTTAATAGGTCCGGAGTACCCCCACCCCCCCGGCAGGACCGATTTTGCTAGTTATCGAATTTGTTCAATCTCTTGTTATGAGAATACTTCATACTAAGTTTCATGGCGAAAAAAACAAAATCTTGAGTTAACTGACACACACACACACACACACACATTGGTGCGATTGAAAACCTCAGTTGGACCTGGAGTGTAGACAGGGAGCATGAGTGGAAAATCAACATCAGGTCTGGCCTCTTGGGTCTAATGTAATCGGTCCATATTTTATACCCGGGACCCTTACCGGTAACCAATACACCTACTTCTTAATATATATTCTCCTAGCACTACTTGAATAAATTAAAGTACCTTTTTTATTTTTAATTCCAGATCAGGAATACTTGAAAATAAAACGTATTTTTACAAAATGACCTTTGCACGTTTCTTCCTTATTTTTATATAAGTTATTCAAAATTAATGCAACATATGGGTAAAAAAAAGAAGGCATTTGCTTATTTCCAGGCACCATTTGATAAGTCTCGACGAGAACAATAACTTTTTTCGTTGAAAGAGTTTGATATCTCCAACCGTTTAGTAATTATTTCTTTTGTGGCCCACTTATCTGGGCTACCCTGTATATATTATATATATATATATATATATATATATATATATATATATATATATATATATAAATTTTAACGGGGGGGGGGGGGATCATTTTCGGTGTCTACTATGTAAGATCAATTAATTTATTTTCAATACAAAGTCTACTAATTATAATTCTGGTCCTCCTCCAAAACCAATGAAACACATTAAGAAATCAATAAATACTTGGGTTTTGCCCCAAACCCTGCAAGTTGAAATTACTTGTCAGAATTTCGGACAATCTTTATTTTAAACGATTTAGTCTGCTCTGTGGCAGGTTTTTTTCTAGCAATGAATAACATAAGTTGAAGAAAGACAAAAATTCTGTTTAAGTGACCGTGAGAAAAATGCCCTCACGGTATCTTGGTATTCCTCCACCCTGAAACTATTCATTGATCGATAAAGATTTGAAGACATTTTTAAAAATGCCGTCATGAACACAACCTCAATAGCTACCTAAAAGTGCCCCATTTGCGCCATAAGCAATCAATCTAATATTATTATTATATTTATTTATTTTATGAGCTTTTCGCAACTAAAATCTAATATTAGGAAGCTAATAGTAGGTCAATCTAATAGTAGGTGAAACGGTAAGCACCAAAATGGAGGAAGTCGGGGATGAAGACGAAGATAACGATGACCGATGAAGATGAACTATCAATAAAGCTTTATTGTGTAATAGTTTTCATTCAAAATTTGTATATTTTGTATGAAAACGTCTAATTAAGGTCAAAAATTGTTATTCATGCGATCACATTGCACAAAAGAGCGTAATATAATTTTGGCCGGTTTTTGAGTGCAAATACTGCTATGTGCGTCGTGAATTGGGGATTTTTGCCAAAGGAAATTATGTTTGTTAGATCCGTGTTATGCCGTCCCTAGGTCACCCCAGCCAGTAATTAATCTATTAATGGGTACCTTGGTGGTAATGCCCCTAGCAGTCAAAGCAGCAAAGGGGATATAAATACATATAAACATCAGCACTAAAAATATACATACATCAGCATTAAACATATACATAAAATATACACGGCGTTTCAGTGGCCAGGCTGGAAATATGAACTAAGGACCTCAAAACAAGAATAAAATTTCCTCTGAAGGTATGTCTGCAAACGCTTCGCTTAGGAGCTATTCACACCTAAAGATTTTCATTGTTATGAATTATTTACGCTATATAAAAAGTTTGTTAGAGGCTTTCACAGGGTACTGATTATTATTCCTTTGATTTATACTAATGGTGAATATGCCAGGCGATTTCAGAACAGACGGTTAACAAACAACGTCCTTAGCTCCACATTTTATTTGATATTTGATATTTATTTATTAAGAGTTTCGCAACTTTTGGCGACTTGCTCTTTAACATACATCACGATATTACAAAATACTTTTTGCACATTGTATATATAACAAGTCAGTACATTTTATGAGGATAGCTAGTACATTAGTGAGCTAATTAATAATAACAATAACATGTTTTATATAATATATTTCACAATAACAATACGGTAATATGATAGATATTAAATAGAGTGTGAAGAGGGGGGGGGGGGGAAAAAAAAAAAAAAAAAAAAAAAAAAAAAAAAAAAAAAAAAAGTGGGGGGAGGGTAGAAGAGGTAAGATTATATTGGAGATAGGGCTTTATATTTAAATGTAGGTTAATTAACTTAATTTCTTAAAAATGTAAATGATTTTATAAAGGCTATTTCGTTCATTATTTTAAATTAACTTTAGGAGGTAAATTGGAGATAAGGCTAGATTTTTGAATATAGGTTAATTGTCTTTAAGTGAGTTAGTATGGTGTTAATATGTGGACTATTTTCGGCAAGTAAGTCGTGTAAGTCATGAGGAATTGTTAGGTAGTCTCGTAATCTGCAGTCAGTAAGTATGTGTTTAACTGTTAATGTCTCGTTACAACATGCGCATACAGGTCTGTCTTGTCGTTCCATTAGATAGGAGTGCGTTAGTAAACTGTGTCCTAAGCGAAGTCTTGTAATAATAACTTGGTCTCGTCTTGTTAGGTTTTCTCTTGACCAGGGTATTATTGTATTTTTTATTTCCCGCAGTTTGCTTTGAGAGTTAGTCCATTCTGTCTGCCAGTCGTTTACTGTCTTATTTTCAGCTAGTTTGCATAGGTCAGTTGCTGTCATTTTGTTCAGGTCAGGTGTAGGTCTTTGAGTTGCAGTTTTCGCTAGTAAGTCTACTGTAGTGCTCTGTGAAATCCCTTCATGTCCAGGTAACCAAAACATAGTGATATGTCTGTTCTTTGTTTGTAGTTGGAATAAATGTGTAAAAATCTCTATGACAATAGGGTGTGTGCTGTAAATGTTTGTCATTGAGTGTAAGGAGCTTAATGAGTCAGTGCATATTGTTATGTCGTTCGTGTCTGTATCTTCAATGTTTTTGAGTGCTAAAAGGATTGCGTGTAGTTCTGCTGTGTAAACAGTAGTGTGATCGGGTAATCTTATGTGATAGGATTCGTTTCTTGTGATGGCGGCAGCGCCAGTCCCGTAGTTAGTTTTTGATCCGTCCGTAAATATGTACTGAGTGTTGTTATTTTGCCTGAACAGGGAGTTGAATACGTTTTTGTAGTGTGTCGAAGAAGTTAACGTCTTAGACAAATTGGCACATTTGCTATAATACCGCGTCCTGATGGTACCCCCCCCCCTTTAAAATGAAGAAAGGAGTGCGACTATATTTTTACCATGTAGCATTTTTTTTTCTTTTTAGCACTTTCCTCCGAAGGAAAGTAGCTATTGAGGTTGGACTCATGACGGAATTTTTGAAAAATTTCTTCAAATCTTTATCGATCCTACCTAGTAGACACCGAAAATGACCCCCGTTAAAATTTATATATATATATATATATATATATATATATATATATATATATATATATATATATTTATCTGTTAACACGATAGCGGTCAGAGTTTTTGTTTTTTCGTCACGGAACTTGGTATATAGCATTTAATTAGCAAACGATTGAACGAGTTCGTTAACCACCAAAGTCGGTCCACCGGAAGGGGGGGTTTACCCCGAACCCAAAACACTAATTTGACCATGTCAGCCGTAATATTTGTTATATTTCAACGAAACTTGGTATTTGTAGTGGTAATATAGAGAGAAAAGTGAGATATAAAAATGAACTAAATCGGTTCATTAGGAGGGGGGTTTACTTCGGACCCACAATACCAATTCGCCACTATCAGCCGTGATTTTTTTGTTATATTTCGACGAAACTCGGTATTCGTAGTGGTAATCTACAGGTAAATATGTGTTGTAAAAATAAACTAAATCGGTTCATTAGAAGGGGGGGTTTACTCCGGACCCAAATTCCTAATATACTCATACCGGTCATAATTTCTGCTGTATTGTAACGAAACGCGGTATACATCGTGGGTAACTCATGAGAAAGAAGTGGTGTAAAAATGAGCTGAATCGGTCAATCGGAAAGCGGGGGTTTACTTTGTAATATATTTCAATAGAAAAGCCCGCCAGCCGTAGGTTCACAAAGCCGCCGCAAGGAGCTCTTTCTACCACTAGAGGGACTGTATCCTGTTCCTACGTTAGATCAAAATACGATAATATGAGATTTTTGGATTTATTACGTAGTGTAGTAGGTACCATGTGCAAACAAAACTCTGGAAGCAAATTAATAATTGATCAGTTACTCATTACAAATTTAAAAGAGAACTATTCATGTTTTTATTTTATTTATGTAGGATATTTTAAGCAAATTGTTCTGGAAAGCAGTCTACACTAGCCAAATTCTGAGGAAAGTGCTTAGTTATGCAGCTCCTGCGTGACGGACTTCTTTTTTTTTACGGCGCATCGACATCTTGGCCATTAGCGCCGACCATGTAGCAGTTGTTCGAAGAGCTGCAGCAGAATTAAATATTACGCCAAATACAGTATGGAGAACTCTCATTGCAGATGGACTTTACCCATATCATTATCAACGGGTACAAAATGTATTACCGCATGATTTTCGGTGAAGAAGACTTAATTTGTATCAAGTTGAGCATAATCCACGGTAAAAATGCAGTTTCACGCCTTCCAAACCGATTTCTTTCAAATTTTGTACAATAGCGTATTTTGATGCACTAAACACGAATACGATAAAAAAAACCGTCGGATTTCACCAGGAAAGAAGTTATTAAGCACTAAAGTTCACTGTTATGCAGGTTATGACAGCAATTAATTATAGCGAGTTGGATTGACTGGGGTTTTGTTATCTTCTTGAGCGAGCGTAGCGAGCGGAAGCGCATAGCACGTATGCCCTTAAGCGACGGGTGAGGATGCCCTTAAAATTAACAATATTTTCGAATAAATGGTTTCTAAACATTTCAAATGAGAGTTCTGTTTCCCAATGTTACATATCTGCGCATGCGCGTGTTTACAAATACGTTGATGACGCCTAGTTTTATAACCTTCTTAACTTTAGTGCTTAATATTATATTCTATTAATTTTAGCGAGTTGGATTGACTGGGGTTTTGTTATCTTCTTGAGCGAGCGTAGCGCGCGGAAACGCATAGCATGTATGCCTTAAAGTCGTCATTTATGCCTTAAAGTCGTCACAAATTTAGTTGTTTACATTAGCTCTCATAACCTGCATAACAGTGAACTTAAGTGCTCAATAACTTCTTTCCTAGTTAAATCCGACGTTTTTATTTTTTTTTATCGTATTCGTGTTTAGTGCATCAAAATACGTTATTGTGCAAAATTTGAAAGAAATTGGTTTGGAGGGCGTGAAACTGCATTTTTACCTAATCCACAAATTTTATGAAACAATCACCTCTGGTCGCAAGAAAATCCCCATGCAATGCTAACAATAGATTATTTGGTAATAGCCTTCGGAAATCCCCTGGCATATTCACGACGGGCAGCAATAACATTGCCATTGCAAAAACCATGCACAAACACCATATCAGCATATTCACCATTAGTATAAATTGAAGGCATAATGATGAGTACTGTTCGAAAACCACTCACAAACTTTTCATATGACTTAAATAATTCATAACAATATAAATATTTAGGTGTAGAATATCTCCTAAAGAAAGCGTTTGCGGACATACCTTCAGAGGAAATTTTATTCTTGTTTTTAGGTCCTTAGTTCATATTTTCAGTTTGGCCTCTTAACCCTGAAACACCCTGAATACATACATCAGCACTAATTATTTTTTTTAGTTTTGATGCGTCATTAGGTAGGCCTCATAGGCGAGTTCTTCTCTCCTTATGAAGAACACACGCTAATAGAAATGTTTAATAAAATACTTTACCGCTTGTGCTACAACCCGAAAATAATTAATCATGAAAGAATAATTATTGGATTATTTCACGATCCAATGATCACAGTAAATTGGATTTGTAAGTATTACCTTTGTGAAACAATACAAGCATTGCATTTAAGCTGGTAACCTCTATGCTATTAGTTTTTTTTTTTATTATTATTATTATTTATGGGGATTATAAACTTTCAACGAATTAACTCAGGCGCATAATTCCAATCATTTAAGCTTACTAACTATTTCGGAAATTAAAATCTGACAATTTGCTTTTACTGAAGCATTTGTAATAGCAATAGAATGCACTAAAGCCAGTATAAATTTGCACTCCACAAATCCTGCTCGACAAACTGGAATATTCTATTATTTTGTTTCCAGACCATCTGTACCCATTACACCGTATAATTTTATGTTTAATTAGAATTACATCCGTCAATCATTTCAAAATAAAATGATTAATTAATTTGAGCCTCATTAGGCCTCTAGGGAATCGAAATTCCAAATAATAATACACAGGAGATTGTATTTGTTAAAATAATTTTGACAATTATAATTGTCAATGTGGCAGTGACGATCAATTAAAGCTTTACAATTATGGAATGAAAATTTTATGTTGACGGCTCTATAATTAATTAGATTGGATAATTTTCATTCATGCATGAATAATTCTGAGTATAATTAATAAATAAGTGTGTACACATTCCATTTGATTCTGATTCATTAGCCGGCCCTTTATTTGGCTTGTCAAAATCAATTTTATTATACAAATGGATTGTTGTACCATTTATTAAACCAGTGAATAATATGTAGTATGCTGCAATTATTTATTTTTTTTAGAAAAATGAACTCATCAGCCAGGAATCATACCACACTATTTCCCGTTTTCGCTCAGGTGCATTGCCAGTTCATATCACTGAATTTCTAAAAAAAAATAAAAAAAAAATTGAAAATTAAGTCTCTGATGGTTTGTATCGTCTTGATTATTATTTAGTGGTTTAACACAATTTATTTATTATTTAAATTTTAACGTCCACTTAAATATGAGAGCGATTTTTGGGACAGGTTTTGTATAGGTTATCACATTTTTCTAGCCAGGATAAGGCTGATGCCTTTTTCTTTTTCTTTTAAAGAAAAGCCCCCCCCCCCATTTTCCCTTAGTGAGAATCGAACAACAACCTTATGCTTAGAGTTACCACCCTTTCTAAACATCTATGCTGCAGCAATTTCTAAGATGAGCCCTGAAAGGAAAAACCCTACTACAGGTGGGACTCGAACCTACATCTCCCACATGAGAATGGAAGGCGTTAGTCACTAGACCACGTGTAGACCTAAAATCTCTTTAATAAATTTGAATTTATTTGAAATCTAATAAATTTAAATTCTAGTGTCGGTACCTGTCTGACTTCAGTTAAATAAGACGATGAACGTTAACTCCTTTAAATTACCCAGTTATTTGTCTAAAAACTAAAGATTTTATTGTTACACCAATTATATTCAGCAGCCATACTCTTATTTGTTTTCGGGAAAAGGTATGTTGAAAATTCTTTTTTCTTTGAAAGAAAAAAAAAACATCGTACAAACACGATCATCATTTTCAGTGTATTTTGCACTACGAAAATTACAGCGTTAAACAGACAAACAAAACAATTTTATTGGACCAATACAAAACGTATTATACACAAGACAATATTTGCAAGATAAAAATTTAAAGGGTTAAAATGTCTTGATAAAGTCTGTGTTTGATTCGCGAGGTTTTTCTTTGTCCAAGTTGATAAAACATGGAACTGCTGGAGGCTGGAAGGGTCTGGTGATATTTTTGCACTAGTTTTTCTATGTGGCGTTAAACAGAAAAAACATATATAGACAAGACTCATCTATTTTTATGTATTTCGAAGATTTTATTATCAGCCCAGCCAAGATACTCGCCGATCAACAACAAACGCATAATCCGTTTGTCAACAATTTTTCGCTTATATGAATCGCAACTGTTTGATAACGTTGCAGCAATAGACCAGAAAAGCTCAGTTGCCAGGGATCTTGCTTTATATTTATAATGAGGTGCCAAGCAAGCAGCTGAAAAAAATAATTAACATACAAAGGGATTAGTAACCGGTGTGCCAAAGAGCATGCCGAAACGTTCGAAATGCAGATTTTTCTGAAAATCTGACATTTTCTTTTTGGCGCAATGCATTGTTGCAATTACTTCCTTTAAAGAAAAAATAAAATTTACCCAATTGCCTCTTGTAATAATAAATCAGGAATGCGAATACAACCAATAAAGATGTTCGCTAATGATATGATCCACCCACTTGCTCCATGAGTAAAATCCTCATTTCGCGTAGGCTGTTCCTAATACCATTAATGATGAAGACTCAATAGTACTACGCCATATATATTACTTCATCATGTAATTTAATATCCATTAATATAAATAATAACTCATGGGTATGGCCGGTTCCGCCAACGCTTTCCGCTTTAGAAAGAACAAAGCCAACTAGTATTTTACGATAGAAAGTGCTTACAATTATTAGAAAAAAGAAAAGAAACTGTTGCAAGAACAAGTACAGCTCGTGACTTGGCTAACATTAATGAGTCCTAAGTAGGGATAGGTCGTATAAGTTTATTAAACATGATGATCCCGGTGAGCTGAGCTTTACGAGTGGGGTCGTTTCGAATGAAGTTACGGCCGCTCTCGGGTAGAGGGGATTGGCTTTGTTTTATAATCAGTGCGGCTCTGATGAAAGGGAGGTCTTTACAGCCTCCGTGCGGCTCGCGATGGTGGGCAGTTGTCCTCGGAGTGCAATGCCTGATGGATAGAGGGCGTTGAATGCTATTTATGCAATTACAGACACACCCACCTCCGCTACAGTGGGAGATAACTAAAAGCGAAACAATATATCATGAAATGAATATAGTTAGCCGTTGGGGGGGATAAGAAATCAGAGAATACTTGGGATTTGGCTAGGAGAAATCTATATATCGAAAATTTCGGAATGCTCTTTGGCTGCCTTTTTCAGCACTAATACCTAGGTGATGGAGGAGGACCACGATAACTTTTAGGTGACCATGAATAAGTGATTTGTCTGTGGATTATGGTCCTAAAAGTTATCGTGGACCTAAAAGTTATTGCTAAAGTTGGCAGATAAAGAGCATGCCGAAACGTCCAAACTATAGAAAATCTGAATCCCAACTATTCCTTGACTTCTTGAAACAATATAACATCTTTCTGAATTAGAATTTGATTTCTGATGGGTCATATTAAGCATAACATTTGGGTGCCAAGAGTTGAGAACCAGTTAATTTTAATGTCCGTAATCAAACATTTTCCAGACTCATTTCTCAGTTACCCTTCAAAGACATTTACAACACTCAAGCAATTGTTACAAACACCTTCGAAAATATAGATATACTATAAAACAAGATTGATGTCATAATTTCGTGGCTAACAGGACACTATTAATTACTAAAGTAAACTCATACAGCAAAGACGGTGTGGTCAAGAAGTTTCACTCATCACCGAATCAAAGTTGTAACGGATAAAAAGGACCAAAGCACTCAATAAATGACAGGGTAAGCGATGACAACAAGCTTCAGATGATATACCCAGTTTTAAAACCATTAAACTTCAATTACAGAAGTCCTATCAAGGCTTCGGACATATGCTTACTAACCCACTCTTACTTAATGACAAAACCAGGTATTTAATGGGATATATGACATCCGTAGAACACTTATAAGTGGACTGCAGAAGTCGAGGAAACATGAACGCACCACATGACATGTATAAATTGTTGACGGAAGGTAACCCACATATAAGGAACGTACAGTAGTATAGTATAGTTCAAAACTACATCAAATAAATGTTTTTATTCTTCTTTTTATAGTTGTTCTCTTTGTCTTTACATTTTTCTTTCAGTACTTACGTCTATTGCTTATTTTAAAAGAGCACATGTAGATATTATTCTTCTCACCAAATTTTGCTTCCACCCATGTTGAGCAAATGTCCGACGTAGCTGCCTCTGAAAATCAAATAAATAAATGGCTGTAATATGGGCTTGTTCTGAAGAAATTTACAATTTGGCAATCAAATTCGTAATGCCTTATTTAACACCCGAAGTTAATAACATTAACAAATCCAATTGTGCTATCCCCTTAATATTTATTTCTATTTTAATTTTTAAAGTTTAGTACAGAAACTCTTAACCAAATTGAAAACCTTCTGGATTGGACAAGAATAACTCTTGCCAGTAGTTCTACAGAATGCAGTAATTCGATAGATGAATTCATTTTAATATTAAGGGCATTTAAACATCCACAGAAGTGGTCAGAAACACTTTTAAGCCAGTTTTAGACTGTTAGTGCAGTTTTATTCGCTTAATTCTATGTTTTCAAATTGCGACGATTCTTCGATATAGAAACTTTTACAGTATTTACAATTAATTATATATATTTTTGTTTAAGTTCCGCAACAGTGGATTAACCCATTGAGACGACAGAAGAAAGGTTTAAAGATTAGTCAGAATGTCACGTGAAAAAAACAAGTCGGTGGCTGTCAGATCGGATCGGATTGGGACCAATGCAGGTGCACCTTAAATTGTAAGGAATTGTCAAGTCGCTGCGTTGTCTACAGTCTGTCATTACATGTATAACAGTTAGTACCCTGTTACACTGCCTGCAAGTAGGTCTTTCTTTTATGTCCTGTAAGTAAGAATAAGTAAGCAGAGTGTGTACTATACGAAGCTTAGATAGTAATTAATTATATATTTTTTTATTGATAATTGACAATTTGTACAAATATGTGCAATAAGTAAATTTGTTCATACAATAGCAACACACTGGATGAGATGGGGGGGGAGGAAGGCAGACATTACTGCTTCTCTTAATGACTGCTCTCGTCTTATCTTATTTTAATGCAAACTTGGTTAAACTATACACGCTATATACAATATTTACACTAATTCTTGTTGTAAGTTGTCTCGTGATGTGCGGAGGAGGCGGTGAGGAAGATCTGCCTTGGAAGAGGATTTGGGTGGGCTGGGAGTTTAGAGAAAAAAATTAGGAATTGGGATTTGGCTAAATCATGGACAAAAGGAATATCAGTGTCTCGGTGGATAGTCAAGTTATTAATTATATAAGCATTATACTTTGAATTCATTTTATTTATTTTGTCTTAATTTTGCTGAAAGTTGTCTTAATTTAGTAATTTAATTTTCAGGCTAATTGTCGATATCGCTTTAAAGACTAGTCGAGGACGAAGTAAACATTGAAATGGAATAAAAGCCACTTACTTTCTAGGGTCAGCCATTAGAAGAAACCTTTTTTAATGGAAGACATTTTGAGTGTAAAAGTTGTTCTTAGATGAGAGGATGTAGCCACTAGAATGGGCGTAATGAATCACCAAGAATAATTAGATGTTCGCTTAAGAAGGAGGAAGGAAGGAGTCTTTTCAGCGAACAGTCATTGCAGAGAGCAGAACTGCTGACTAACTGGCGCACTTATCTTTTACTGTTTCCACTTGGTAGTTACATTAATATATCTTCTCAGGAATAGTATCGCTCTTTCATTAGGGGAGCAACTTCAGTGGTGGAGTTACTCCAAGAACATATGTAAGATCATAAATGTGTGACGCGGTTACTTGCAGTTCTCAGCATTTACCACTTTTTTTTACAGCCCATCTGCTTTTCTTGGCAATAGAGCGCGACTGTCAAGTGGTTTCCATCCTTTCTAAACAACCATGGTCAAGCTGAGAGTTTTTTGATTGTGCCCAACAGGGAAAAACATTATTCTGCCACGAGCGGGATGGACTCCCACAATCCACATTAGCATAAGCACATTTTTTTTAATATACTAGCTGTTACCCGGTGTGCCATGCTACACCTTCTTTATATTAAATAGCTGTTACCCGGCATGCCATACTGCACCTACTTTATTTTACATAACACAAAATGAAGGAAAATCAATCATAGTTATACTGTAAAAGTATGACTCAGTAATAACGTAAATATCGGCCTAGAACACTTTTCTCTCATATCACCCTAATTTTCAAACCAGCTACCACAATCACATAAACTCCAGATAAAGGTAATATATATATTCACAAAATACAAAACCTGTTTCGTTAAAGAGTTAAATAATAAATGTTCACATAGTTAGCGCAAAAAAAATAATAATAAATTTGAAACCAAATTAGTACTAATATTAAAATCAAATAATGTTAAAGAATAGAAAAAAAAATCTTCTTATAGGGGGACTCGAACTTGAAACCTTGCATTTATCAGCAAACAGACATGAGAAAGCAGCACTGGAGGGGATAGCATATTTAGCTTTGGACTTCACTTGTCAAACAACTAACAATATGCTACAGATGATAGAATGATGTTCCGTAACGGTCCGTCTTGGTGAATATCTCATTTTTCTGACAATTCACTCTTCTTTAACGGTTCAGGTTCACAGTTTCGAATCCGTCACATCCGAACTGTGATTCCTGGACGATTTTGGCCTAGCCACAATCGGTCAAACGGTGTGGATTTCTATAAGGAACAAACAGACACACAAACAGCTGAATATTATATATATATATATATATATATATATATATATATATATATATATATATATATATATATAGCTGAGTCAATTATCATTCGTGATTTGTGTAAGTTGAAGTTGAAGATAGAGAAGGATCAATGGATTCTTGAAGAAACTGGTAGGATTTGCTCCCCAAAATTGTTTAAAACGTTAACTTATATTTGGGACGTACCGAACCTGTTCGGATTCATCATCAGGCATCAAAATTTTACTTTTATTTTATGTAAATGCCTGATGATGAACCTGAACAGGTTCGAAACGTCCCAAATATAAGTTAACGTTTTAAACAATTTTGGGGGAGCAACACCTGCTAGTTACTTCAAGAATTATTAATTTATTTTCAATACAAAGTCTACTAATTATAATTCTGGTCCTCCTCCAAAACCAATGAAACACATTAAGAAATCAATAAATACTTGGGTTTTGCCCCAAACCCTGCAAGTTGAAATTACTTGTCAGAATTTCGGACAATCTTTATTTTAAACGATTTAGTCTGCTCTGTGGCAGGTTTTTTTCTAGCAATGAATAACATAAGTTGAAGAAAGACAAAAATTCTGTTTAAGTGACCGTGAGAAAAATGCCCTCACGGTATCTTGGTATTCCTCCACCCTGAAGCTATTCATTGCGGAAGAAGGCTGCCAAAGAGCACACCGAAACTTCCAAAATAAAGATTTTTCCCGAAACCCTGATTGCTTTTCTTAGCCGAAACGCAACTGTTCCTGGAATTCTGATCACCCAAACTGCTGACTATTATATAATTATAAAACACATTTTACATCCTTGTTTACTCCATTCTTCTAGCATTTAGAAGCATTTCTTGGAGGAAAAAAGCTCCCAAGGATTAGGAAGAGAGGAAAATAAATAAACCATAAGTTCTCCCTTCCCCAGTAAGTGGCGAGGAAGTTTTCCCTCAAGAGAGGGGAACAAGTTAACTCAAGTACCCCTTTTGTGCAAGTCCAACCCCTTGTTTTCAATTTGTCCTTAACTAGCCTTTTGATTCTTACCTAAAGGCTTGGCACCCTTCCTCTTACAGAGAATCCATACAGACAAAGAGGTTTGTTTCGAAAACAACGGAATCGACGCCCTAAAATGCGAGGCATTCCTCAACATTCCTGTCCTGTTTTGCCAATATTCCTGTTACACCGTCACTGTTGGTGCATTACGCGCGAGCTGCATTACAATGAACATCTCTCAGATAGGAGGTTGCTTCACTCCAGGTTGCTGAGCAGAGTGCTTAATGTGACTTGTAAATAAATTTATAATTTTTAACTCGCAGGAACATCGTCACGCATAAAATTATTATTCCTAGTGTTATAAGAAAAGCTTGGAATAGAATAATAATATCTTGTAAAAAATTTAATCATCCACTAATATGAAATTATGACAAGAGTAAGATTTTAGACGCCATTATGCACAGGAACCTCACAGAATCGGTAATTTCTCAGTCGGCCTCCTCGATTAACCTTCTAAAACCTCTCAAACTACCAAAAACAGTTTCTCATATTAATTATGTTTTTGTTCTGGTGAATTAATTTTAATACTAAAACCATTCACACAGAGACAGGAAATAAAAAAAAAAAAACGAGAAAACAAACACAAAGATCCGTTCAGTTTTACGAACGTATTTCTCTGACTGAGAAGGTCTCATCGAAAATTATTTTAGAATCGTTTTGTAGAGAATTTAGAAAAACTAAATGAAAATTTTCAACCTAATCAATCGTTTCTGTAAACACAAACCAAAAAAATCCGACTCGCAGGAACTGCGTCATCTTAGCGCGGTTACGTACATCTCGACAAAATGAAATAGATTAGCACCACAAGTCATCAGCGCTTATATCTCTGATTGACGTTGCCCTATCAAATATTGCTTCAGAACCTTTTTTGTAGAGAATTTAGTAAGCATTCGAATGGTCACCTTCCTCTTACCACGATTTTTCAACCGTTATCGAGACATTTACGAAAAATGTATGAAGATCCGAAAACTTTTCATGTCTATTAATAAAATAATTTTTTTCGCATACTTCCTTAACTCCAAATATAACCAAAGTTTAAACATCTTAGTTTGGATTAATTTTCAAGATGTAGAAATTATTTCAATTGAATCCCGCGATTCTAAGTATCCACGAAGAAATAATGACTTACAAAAATATTGATTCCACTTTTCTCAGGAACGGTTACAGGTATCGCCTTAAAAATTGTTTCATTCGTTTTCCTATGTTAGGAAACCTATAAAACAAGTACCTGCAAGCATATGAACTCAAAAACGTAAGCGTTACGATTTTTTTGCGCGAATTTCGCCCCTAACACTACCTTCTAGTGGGCGGATTCTGCTGGTTAACGAACTTGACCTTTCAAACTAGACGACAGATTTTTGTACCAAATTTCGTCAAAATCGGACCATTTTTGAGCTTGCTAGAGAGCGATCAGACAAGCATATATATAAATATATACATATATACAAATATATATAAATATATACATATATATATATATATGTATATATATATATATATATATACAAATTTTAGCCACCTATATTTTCGTGATCTATAGGGTATGAAACGTGAAAGTTTCTAGTCGGCACTTCCGGATTGCGTCATGAGGTCAACCTCATAAGCGGGTTCTCCCTATGGAGATAGGGACTAACCGCGCTAAAACGTCATTACTATGCTTTTGGACAGGCAAATAGTCGGCAGATTCGGCCTTTTGACAGTGGTTACAATCCCTTTTACAGAGTGACCTTAGATTCTAGAGTTTTCCTTACATCAGTCCAACAGCAATCAGTAAAGATAGAAAATGAAAAATTCGTTTTTTCACTTTCGATACTTTGCATTTGTATCGGCGATATATTGGCTTCATTTTCTGAGTAAGACATTATCAGGCTTGTCAACGATTTTTTTAGCCTGCATTCAGTTCGTAAGTGTTTTATAATGAAGTTTCGGTTGCTATATTTGGCAAATATGAATGACCTATTTTTAGGCGAAGAAAGTACAATTTCTTGCCTTCTTTCGCCTCTCTTGTACGAAGCCAGTTCGGGTATTGGGATTTTAATTTCTATTTGTGAAAATCTAGTTTATATGTTCATCAGTCATTAATATCGTTTCTCTAAATACATTTCGTAAATCTATAACAAATTCTGAGAACGAACAGATTTATATAAAAAAACTCAAAGGAGCGACAACCATCCGGAAAGAGCAGATCCTATTTTTTAAACTATTTCATTAATGAAATAATCCTGATCAAAGTTAGTGAAATTAGAATGGAGTCTAAAAAAAAAGAAAAAGGAAAAAAAACTAGAAATGTTGTTAATTTTCCTAATGCCTGCAGAGAGAAAAGCACGATCTCGAAAGAAACAAAGGGCTGACCCTTCTAAAAACTGAATTATCCCCAGAGCTTCCATTTGCTAATTAGAAATGTGACAATTGAATTTTAGCCAATCTACATCCCGTGGCTCGAGGCCAGAAGCTAGCCGACGTTATGTCAAAAGAATATTCTAATCAAAATTAAATAACAACTCCGTTCGTTTAAAATAACTGCATCTATTACTCAATACGTTATCTATTAGACAAACTTGTTAGTTTGTTGTTAGTAAACAACAAAGTTGTTAGTTCGCAAGGATTAGACAAAAACATCATAATTTTCGTTGACGTGTCCAAAACAAGTCCGACTCGCAGGATCTGCGTCATCCTAGCGTGGCTCCGTTTATCTTTCGTTAATAATATAAAATTATCTGAAAGAGACGGACGTTTAAGGCGCTACAACAGGAATCTGACAGTATTATTAGCGCAAATAACTCGCCCGTCTTCTCAACGTTTGCTCTAGGAAAACTCTATTACCTACCAATAAAATTCTCATTTTCTTGCCTTGACATCGCCCCATCAAAAATTTCTACATAACATTTTTTGTAAACAAATTACTAAGCTTTCGAATGTTCGCCTTCCACTTACCACGATTTCCTAACCGTTTTCGAGATATTTACGAAAATATATAAAGATCCCAACAATTTTCATGTCGATTAATAAAATATTTTTTTATTAATACTTCCTTAACTCCAAATGTAACCAAAATTTAAACATCACACTTCACATTAATTTCAAACAGGTAGAAAATACCTCAATTGAATCACACGATTCTAATACCCAAACCGAAAATGAGGTACACAAATGTTTTATATATATATAAACACAAATTTGATCCACCGTTATTTTCGTGCTCAAGGTGTTCTGAAACGTAAACTTATCTATTCGGCAATTCCGGATTGCGTTATGCAGGTTTCGTCCCTACATAGGTAGGGAGAAACCGCCCTAATAAGAGCTTGTTTTTCATTTTAGCACTTTCCTCCGAAGGAAAGTAGCTATTGAGGTTGGACTCATGACGGAATTTTTGAAAAATTTCTTCAAATCTTTATCGATCCTACCTAGTGGACACCGAAAATGACCCCCGTTAAAATTTATATATATATATATATATATATATATATATATATATATGCATATATATATATATATACATATATATATATATATATATATATATATATATATATATATATATATATATATATATATATGTATATATATATATATATATATATATATATGTATATATGTGTGTGTGTGTCTGTTAACACGATAGCGGCCAGAGTTTTTGTTTTTTCGTCACGAAACTTGGTATATAGCATTCAATTAGCAAACGATTGAACGAGTTCGTTAACTACCAAAGTCGGTCCACCGGAAGGGGGGGTTTACCCCGAACCCAAAACACTAATTTGACTATGTCAGCCGTAATATTTGTTATATTTCAAAGAAACTTGGTATTCGTCGTGGTAATATAGAGAGAAAAGTGAGATATAAAAATGAACTAAATCGGTTCATTAGAAGGGGGGGTTTACTCCGGACCCACAATACCAATTCGCCACTACCAGCCGTGATTTTTGGTATATTTCGACGAAACTCGGTATTCGTAGTGGTAATCTACAGGTAAATATGTGTTGTGAAAATAAACTAAATCGGTTCATTAGAAGAGGGGGTTTACTCTGGACCCAAATTCCTAATATACTCATACCGGTCGTAATTTCTGCTGTATTGCAACGAAACGCGGTATACGTCGTGGGTAACTCATGAGAAAGAAGTGTTGTAAAAATGAGCTGAATCGGTCAATCGGAAAACGGGGGTTTAATTTGTAATATATTTCAATAGAAAAGTCCACCAGACGTAGGTTCACAAAGCCGCCGCAAGGAGCGCTTTCTACCACTAGAGTGACTGTATCCTGTTCCTGCGTTAGATCATAATACGATAATATGAGGTTTTTTGTATTTATTACTTAGTGTAGTAGGTACCATGTGTAAACATTACTCTGGAATTTAAAAGAGAACTATTCATGTTTTTATTTTATTTATGTAGGATATTTTAAGCAAATTGTTCTGGAAAGCAGTCTACACTACCCAAATTCTGAGGAAAGTGCTTAGTTATGCGTGACGGACTTTTTAATTACCTTATTGTACTGGCGAATCCAGGTTTTTGTATAAAATAAAAGTTCGCTCTCTAGGTTACAAAAGGTTGACATTTTTCATTAGTGCTTTCGAAATGCTTATGGAAAAACGCTAAAATCTTAATCGGACTAAAATGAAAAGTTTAATTAAACCCCTAGGTATACTATTGTTGTACCTAGATAAGAGATACTATCATGAATGGAGCAACCTGAGTAAAGGAAGGTAGAGGAGTTCTGTCATGCTGGACAAATCCCCATTAGGCAGCCATAGACTATCAATGACATCATTTCAATATGAATACCTCTATTTCTCCAGTACTACAATCTAGTAGTAGCTATCTATAATAATGGCCTATGATCTGTATTATTAGTCCTACCAACTAAAGCTCTCTCTCCCAGTTCAAGAGCTACTGTCTTTCTTAATAATGGAATAATTGTAACATAGTAGTTGCGTACAATATTTATTTGTTTAGTCTACTGAAGGCCTTATTATTCAGGAATTATTTTCTACTTTTTCTCATAGGATATATATTTTTTTAATTTACAGAAATATTACTGCCTACAATTCAATTATATTAAGCAATTTCGTACAAGTAGTTTGCCCATGCCTCAGCTGTCACCCGGTTGTCAGCCGAATACTTTCCTTGTTAGGAAAGATTCTAGGATTACCTTACGCCATGCAACCACATCCTGCGACTAGCAGGGAAGATTGGAGGCGAATGAGGTGTAGCCTTTGATATCCTGAGGAGAAATAATATCTATTTATATCACTCTCAATTAATACAATTACATTGAATTTTGATCACTTCATTATCTTATTAGATCTCGGGGCCACATTCTATTAAGACGTCTTGGTGGAGAGGAAGGATAATTGGTGATGGATAAGGATTGGACTGTAGTATTAGGAAGATGGATTATTCCTCTTCATTAGTAATATATTTAAATAAAAAAATGTTAATACCTCTTATTTTCTTCGTTTATCTGCCCTAACGTCCCTTTGGAACGAACAACAATTTTTTAGCAAAAATCATTTTAGCTTCTTTCCTACCTTCCTATTCGTCTGACCACATCGTTGCGGAATTCGCTAAGTCAACCAAACTCCTACAGGACATACTTTTGTTTGCTTTTTATACCAAGAGGATGCTGTCGCTATAGGAAGAAAAGCCTGCTTATGACGTGGACATAATAACGAGAAATGTGGATAAGAAATACATTTTCATGATTTAATATATTCTTTACTATTTTTGTGTAATCTCTTCATTTATTGTGTATTTGTTCTTTTTTTCGCTGGAGGAGGCCACGATTAAAGGTTCGTAATATAGATTTGTCTGAAAATCTGTTTTTCTTAGCCAAATCCCTACTATGCCTTGACTTGTTATCACCTCGACAGCTAATTATCTTGTGAGAAATGTGGACGTTAACTTGCCCATATGTTACGTGGGTTTCTAAAGAGTATTATGCGAGGGTTTCAGTCCAGAACAAATTATAAATTAGCCCATAATGGCTGTTATTTTTACTTCTTTGCAAGGAAAATAGGTTGACATGAAAAATTAGCAGTACCTGTAGGCAGCATTTTTTGGATATATCTTTTGGTTTATTTTGGATTATAAACACCGTCGTTTGGGTATGTAAAAAAAATCGACTTCACAGTAACGCTTAAATATACACGATATTAGATGTATAGCCATCGCGGATGACGTGAGCCACATAAAGTTGACAGTGCGAAAAACAGCTAATTCTTAGATCCACACCCACAACTTTTAGCGTCTGACTTTGGGGCTTATTAATTGGCATCGCGAAACATAGTCACATTAATAATTGATATTTGATATTTATTTATTAAGAGTTTCGCAACTTTTGGCGACTTGCTCTTTAACATACATCAAGATATTACAAAATACTTTTTGTACATTGTATATATAACAAGTCAGTACATTTTATGAGGATAGCTAGTACATTAGTGAGCTAATTAATAATAACAATAACATGTTTTATATAATATTTTTCACAATAACAATACGGTAATATGATAGATATTAAATAGAGTGTGAAGAGGGAAAAAAAAAAAAAAAAAAGTGGGGGGGAGGGTAGAAGAGGTAAGATTATATTGGAGATAAGGCTTTATATTTAAATGTAGGTTAATTAACTTAATTTCTTAAAAATGTAAATGATTTTATAAAGGCTATTTCGTTCATTATTTTAAATTAACTTTAGGAGGTAAATTGGAGATAAGGCTAGATTTTTGAATATAGGTTAATTGTCTTTAAGTGAGTTAGTATGGTGTTAATATGTGGACTATTTTCGGCACATATCACAAGGGATTTCACAGAGCACTACAGTAGACTTACTAGCGAAAACTGCAACTCAAAGACCTACACCTGACCTGAACAAAATGACAGCAACTGACCTATGCAAACTAGCTGAAAATAAGACAGTAAACGACTGGCAGACAGAATGGACTAACTCTCAAAGCAAACTGCGGGAAATAAAAAATACAATAATACCCTGGTCAAGAGAAAACCTAACAAGACGAGACCAAGTTATTATTACAAGACTTCGCTTAGGACACAGTTTACTAACGCACTCCTATCTAATGGAACGACAAGACAGACCTGTATGCGCATGTTGTAACGAGACATTAACAGTTAAACACATTAATAATTGAATGATATATCAATGCCTATACATATAAAGGCAGCGGCGCGGCTCTCGGCTACAACCTGCAAAAGTTGACGTGATTCTTTACATTGGCATAACATTTTTACTTATAAACCGATTGACATGAAACACTAACAGTTAACTGAAGCTTACCACAATATATTTGTGGAAACCCCATCTAAAACGGATAAGCCGTTTCTTGGATTAGTGTGCACAAACGCACAAACATACAAAAATTCTAACAATCATTGTTTTGGGTTCATAAAAGCGCCCAATAATATTTTTCCTCATATGGTATATCTTCCAAGTAAAGACAACGATCTGTTACATTTTTATTATATGTATAGATAAGGGCAGAAAATAAACATGCCTTTTTGATCTAGAGGGTTATTTCTAATATATAGATAATGAACATTTTTTTACTGAATGTATACATTTTTATAAAAGCATATATACGTAGAAATATTGCTTAAATGCATAAAATTGGGATGCATGTCAGAGGCTCGTTAATATGACAATTACAAAAGCATATAAATCATTAGCACAAATAGCCGAGCCTATATCAACTTCTTTATATCATAGTAACCGAGCGTGACAATAAAATATCATTTAATTATTTTAATAGTTTAATCTAAGCAGATGAATGATAAAAACTCTGTCACAAAAACAAATGGGAAAACGAGAGAAGAAATATGAGCTGACGAAAGTTTTTAATAAATAATAAAGAAGTGTCAGTGAAAAACACACATGCGGGCACGCGAGTGGATATTTGGCCGGAATTGCCAGATCTCGTGATGAGATAATAGCAAAGTTTTTTCTGCTATTTTTTCCATGGTTTATGGAAATAAGAAGTATTTCAGGACTTTTTTTATTTTATTTAAAATTTAAATTTCCACTTCATATAATTTATTTATTTATACATTAGTGAGACCGCGACAGGGGTGATTTATCCCTGAAAACGATTCAATAGTTGTAAACAATTTTACATAGATTATCAAAGAAAACAAAATATAATTTCCAAATGCATTGTTCATTGACGACAAAAATTGTACGGACTACATAGAGGTGTATAAGCCAATCCACCTTAAGTAATTTAACACTTTGTAATTCAAAGCGGTCCATGTTTGTAGGTAGCTATTCCCTTAAAGCAGGCCATTCACGTTCCGATTTGTAGTCCCACTTAAGGACGATTAGTTGGATAGTCGACTCCACTCATGCTCCGACTCGCTATCCAACTTTAGTACTGCTCTCTTTTCACGACAATGTACGTCGCACACAAGCCGAAAAATGTATCAAGTGCAGACCGAAGTTGTCCGAAGGTCATGCACTGACTGCGGTAAGTTGGACGACGTAGATCCGACTGCCCAACTGACGCTCCAACGTCGTAGCCAGTCGGATGTCGGACCCTCTACTCGTCCCTCTAAATGTTCCGACTCGTCCAAATAGACTTCCAACAAGCCCATTCACGATCCGACTTGTGGTCCAACTTCGGAAATTATTGTGGTTTGAAAAAGACACTTGTGAACATAGAAAGAGCATTATCCTTGAAGAAAATTGAATGCTGAGTTTTAAAAAAGAGGTATGTAACGTTGAAAAATAATATGTACAAGCAGAGAATATTGGCATAAAAACACGTTTTTTTTTTCCTAATAATCTTTAGAACGGCATAAGTCTGGAACAAAAACAGATAAAAACGTGTGGTTGGCAGCATTTAACTACATTTTTGGTCTCTTTTTGGCTTTGATCCATTGAAGTCGAAGTATTAAGACTTGAGGCAGTTGCTGCGAGTCGGAACTTTTTTTTTATTGAACGGAATTCTTGGAACTTATAAACAGCTTGAATCTTTGGCGCCTGAGAATTCCATCAGAAGAATAAAAAACACTCCAACAAGGTCAGAGCCAATGGTGAAAGAAGCATCATTTCCATAGAGAAGATCTGTTTTTAAGGTGACGATGGAGGGAGGTCTGTGGAGCTGCCCCGAGGCAAATTATATGGACGCTTGTCTCGCCTTGTCTACCGACTTGGCGTTTCCAGCCGTAAATCAGCTGTTGGACTTTTTGTAGAGGCGGCTCTTCTAATTGTCACTTTTCCACTCAAAGACAAACCGTCTTCCAGACACAATGGGCCCTTCTTTCAGCGGCAATTTGAATTTCGGATCGCCCCGCCTGCCTCGATGGTGTTTGACTCTCCGTGCCGATTTCACTACAATACTCCAAATGTCTATATAGTTAACTTGTCCGAATTTTTCTTTAAAAGTTGTTTATGCAAAATGTAGTAAAGAAACGCCTTTTAGTTTACTGTTTTGTTCACTGAACGTTACTATTACCTACTTGAATTTTCAGAAAACATTAAGAAAAAGTAGATAGTATACTTTGTAAATAGCTATTTTTTTTTCTTCTTGACAATGTCCCATGTTTGTAAATTGTAGATACCCCATCTTAACCACTCGTGTAAATTTCATTTTGAGTACCTCCCTATATTTTGTTCAAACTTATGATTTATTTAATTTTATCTTTTTGTTTGTTTTTGATGTTTTGATGAGTACTAACATTTAAATTTGTCTTATTTTTTGTTTGATTAAATTAGAGCTAATTACCGTAGTTGCTGAGCACTTAAATAAATAAATGTTACTACATTAAATACTAGCTGTTACCCGGCATGCCAAGTTACACCTACTTTCTGCATCTAGAAGAGCAAAAAGCAATTAGAAACTAAATAAGTTATATTAAAATCAAGTAACGCAAATCAGTAACTGTTCGGGTTCACCGTTTCAAACCCGTGATCTCCAAATTGCGAGTCCTAGACCATATTAATCTAGTTCACGGACAATCCATGGATCAAGACCTACAAGTGTGCCAAGTTTGGTAAAAATGAGTCAAAACGTGTGGATTTGAATAAATAACAAAAATATAGACAGACAGCTGGTAGATTTTTTTGACCTAGCCTATGACACTCCCCGTATCAAGACCTTCCTGTGTGCCAAGTTTGGTCAAAATCGGTCAAACGGGGTGGATTGGTCTGAGGAACAAACATACAGACAGACAGCTGGTAGACGTTTTTGACTTAGCCTACGACACTCCCCGGATCAAGACCTACTTGTGTACCAAGTTTGTCCAAAATCGACCGAACGGCTATTTAAAAAAAATAGCGTTATCTTTCATGTTGAAATGGATATGATGCACATAAACTGGAAATATTCCACGTCTTGTGTTTTCTGACTTCCGATAGTTCTCCACACGTACATAAAATACAATCAGAACAATAAAACCAATTTCTTTATCATTTTTAAGGTCCAGTTCACTTCCAACCACGATGAAAACTTAGATTCAAATTTAGATTTATCCCTATTAGTCTTCCTCCATCTGGCCACATAATTTGAATATAAAATTTTGAGTGTTTTTCTAACACGGTCATCTTCTGTAAGACCAAATGCTTGGACCGCCCTTCTATAATAAAGTTCAAACGTTTTCGAAGTAAGTATGAGCTCTCCAAAATCTCTTAAAAAAAAGAATAAATAAATTAAAAAAGGTGTCTTTTAAATTATTTTTTCGGTAATGGCACTTCTATATTTGAAGATCAATAATCTATTATGGACTAAGTGACAAAAAAACAGGTAACAATTTTTATAACGTTCAAAGTGCCAGTTTATAAGTATAGAACTCTAGTGCCCAGACTTTCATACTTTTATACAAAAATAAAGATGTCACTCTATAATAATTTTAAGTAATTATTCAGACTCTTTCATGGAAATATTTAACAAGATGTAGCACATTATAGATGATTTGTCTTCATTTAAAAACGGTGCAAATCAGAGTTTCATTTATTGCAGCATAATAAATGACCAAGTTAAAAAAAAAGGAATTTACCAAAATCTGTACTTTATTTCTCAGTAAAAATCGGTTCGCAGAAATCTATGTGCACTAGACCTTCACTCAAGAACAACACAAGGAATACTGACCCAAATTACTGCCAGCAGATGACCTGCGGGTAGGAGTCATCTGCTGGCATATGGGTGTCAGGGCTACCTGCTACCGCAGCAGGCAGCGCACCGAGCCTTGGTTTTCCCCATAAAATTCCCTCCCAATACCAAAGGGGTACCGAGGGGCAGACAAACCTTACATATTCTGTTAGAGGAATGTAAAGGCTAAAAGCTGACACAAATAACTCCGTGATTCTGACGTTAGAAACCTTTCTAAATTTCACATAGGCGTGTTAAAAAATACTTAATTTAATAACTTCATATCAAGATATTTCGATCGTTTTGCCATATTTATGTAGTCCATCTATGATACCTTTATTACAGAAAAAATTATAAAAATAAAAAAAATATTATGGCATATTAATTGACTAGTATCCTAGGGTTGCAAATAATGTTTGAGCACACATGTATAGAACAGCCATCTTTGAACCGTCTCAGAGACTAAATGGACGGATATAATATATGGTTACTATAGAACCTTCTAGACAGGTTTTGGTGTTTCTTAAAAAATGTTGGGTTTTTCGATTTTTTGCACAATGATGGCTGGATTTGGACCACTGTGCACCGCAAAAAAATAAATAAATAAATAGGAGGCCCGGTGGCCTTGAGTGTAAAAGGCGTGGTTAACACTCCGTGCCAAGGGTCGTGGATTCGATTTCCACTAGGGGTGGTGGCTTTCTTTTAGAAAAAAGAAAAGGCATCAGCCCTATCCTGGATAGAACAGGGTGGTGGCCTATAGATAACCCATCCTAAAATTCGGAGTTAATTATAATGGACGTTGAAATTTAAATAAAAATAATAAGTTGGGTCTCCCTAGGTCTAGTGGCTTCATAAGCGGGAGCTGATGGGTTCAAATCCCACCGGCGGCAGGCATTTTCTCATCTCACGGCTCGTTGGGAAAATTCCTCGCTGCACCCTGGATGTCGGCGCTAATGACCTAGATGTCGATGCGCCGTAAAAAAAAATAATAATAAGTGCATGGGCCTTTATGGACAATATTAGGTAGGACAGACCCTGTGGAAAAAGCAAGGAATAGCTCTAAAAAGGAACGGAAACATCTCAATCCTGGTTAGAAAATACTCCAAGGTAACCTGTAGAAAAGTCTTCTCAGATAATCTCAGTTTAATCTGAGGACGTTATACAATTAAAAACTAAATTAACCATTTTTCCCTACTTGCTTGTCGATTAGTCCCAGAATTACTTCGAGGAAATAGTTTCTTTTTTGTTTGTTTGAGATTATATTCCCAGAAAGTAAAAATTTCGTTTATTTGTAATAATCTCACCCTCTTGACTCAGGTGCTATTCACTCCAAATATTAATCTTATCAGAAGTATTAATTAATCTTTTGGATGAACGGCATTCCTAATATGGCGGATGTCTTGGTTATTTGCGACCTCAGCATTCATCAAGCCTTGAAGCCCTCAAGAGCCGCGAAGAGCAGACAGTTTGAGGCTCGTGAGGCAGGAGAGTGGACGCAATAAATTTCCCTTACTAACCCTGAGGATGACACCAAGTCGATTGAAGGTTCTGCCAAACACAACCCTTCAACGGCCGTCCCATTGTCCGTCTTGTCCAAAGGGATGATTTGTCGACCGGGCAAAATACACCTCTCCCACAGCCGTAGGGGTGTGTAGGCAGAAATCGCTCCCATAGGCCTCTTTTCTCAATATTCAATTTTCAAATGAAGATGTGTAAAATAAATTTTCAATATTAAACCAGTTTATTGTCAATGAATTGCTTTGTGCAATAACTGTCCTATTTATTGGTCGAACCAACTCCAATAAACGTAAATAAGGAAACCCAGGACCTGCGTTATCTAAGCGGGTTTTGATATAATACTTGTCCTCAGGGTGATTTGGAAACCTTGGAATAAAAACACAATATTTCATCTTCAGTGGACTCAAAGATGGTCCTGTCGAACTTTTTTCAGCTAACTTTTTATTAGAAAATTGATTAAACTTTTGACTGGTTTCTCTATATTATATTCGTTTATTTTAATATTACAATTGATACAAAAATAGCATTAATAACATTAAAATTTATAGTCTGACTAGCTGTTACCCGGCATGCTATGCTACACCTACTTTCTGCATCTAGAAAAGCAGAAATAAATTAGAATCCAAATAAGTAATATTTAATCTAATAATGCAAAACTGTAACTGTTCGGCTTCACAGTTTCGAACCCATTGATGAAGCTGTGAGTCCTAGACGAATTCAACCTAGTCTATGACACTCCCCGGGTCGAGATCTACATGTATGCCAAGTTTGGTTAAAATCGGCCAAACACTATGGATATAGCTTCAGGACTGTGTGCATACTTTCACTTTATAAATGTTTTTATTTCTTTATGCCTATTTTCTACAAGAGTGAATGTATTTATTGAATTAGTGCGCTTAGTTTGGGTATTGATGTACATATAAGTTGGAGTACCTGTAATATTTATGTATAACAATAGCTTTCTTATATAATAGAGAGGTTTTGAAAATTAAATAATAATGAATCCCTTCTGCTCTCCAATATGATCTTTAGGGAATGGTTCGCCTTCTTACAATTTGGCTAAATCAGTAGGATATCAAGTTTTTGGCACCTGAAGAGGACCAAGAACGATGTGAATCATGTTGAGCTTATTTTAATAAGGACTTTACCAATCTCCAGGGTCATAAATTCTTCATTTTGGCCTTCCATTTGGCAAATGTATTTATAAGAAAATTCGAGTAGTTATATAATATTTGTATAAAATTCTATAATAAATATCCTAATATTACATAAACGAGATAATTTTATTTTTAAAAAAGTATCTTACAAAATTTCATTATAACCATTATTCGAGGAAAAGGTTAATTAAGCCGATAAAACGAGAAATAGCTTACATCAAGGGTCATCTCCCCCCCCCCTTCTTTCACCCTACAAAATGTCCACTGCCTAAATGAACTGTTTTACTTAAGAAGATACTCAGATTACGGCGTTATAGCCTTTTCTAAGAGCGGCGAATATAGTTTAATGTTCACTTTACTTTTATTATTCTGCTTGTTTGTAATGAACTTTTAAAAGGCTTTTAAACTGACCAAAACTTTTAATGAAACTATTATTTAGATAACATCATCTTTTTAAAGTTAAATCGCGTTAATTCGCTTGAATTAGTTGCTGGTAATTTTCTTAATTCGAATTAAATGATTTTAAGGCTTGCAAACGCGCGGTATCCAGTAGATACGTAGGCGCAACGTCTCAGGGAAATCCACTATGATAGGATAGAGTGTGGCACCTTCCGCCTCTTCTAGCTATTTTTTTTTTATTGTCCCTTCCACCTCAGTTTTTAATTCTTGCTCGTACGATTAGTTTGTGCCCTATTTTTGCTTCGTGGATACATCGCGCGTTCCCAGGTAATAATCAGTATTTACGTTTGTTTTTTTGTTTTTAATTTAAGTTCCAATTAAGTTCCATTTGGTAGATCAACAATATTTCAACAATGCCGTACAATAATATTTCCATAAAAGATAAAAGTATTATTTTTGCGTACTTCCTCGAATAATGAGGTTCCTTTTTCTAGATGCTTTGTCATTCTTTTGAAGATCTAATATGATTACATGATGATAGATCTGTCCTTCTCGTGATGTCTTTATTTTATATTTTACACAATATTACATATAAATCCTATACAAAATTAATCAATTTGTAAAAAAAGCTATAAATAAAAAACAAATCAAAACAAACGAACAAGAGGATTTTAAAGAAAATAAGAACATTTAAGTATGACATATTATTATTATTATTTATTTATTTATGATCCTCATCTCAGACGAAAATCGTTTTAAGCCATAGTTATTGGGTTTGCTGTACAAGCGACGCCGATTCACAATTTTTTTTTTTTTTTTTTTTTATTTATTTATTCATTTAATGATATTACATTCTGTAAAATAATTACATTTTGTAATGTCCTTACATAAAATATAATAATCAGGAGCGTCTGCACCAGCTGCCCCAATGTCTCCTCGGGTAAGCGAGATGACTAGGGACAGCCGTACCCCACTCCTCAACCAGCAGCAGTAGGAAGTACTGGAGCAGGAAAAGGGAAGAGAGAGCTGCAGATACTCTAGGGGCTTGTGGGGAGAAGATAATCACCGTTATCACTCCCTTGTATTGCTTAAAGCAGATCGCGGGGCCACATCCTGTTCAACCGTCGTGGTAGGGAATAGGGATGGTTGGGAGTGGACAGCAGGATTGGGGTATAGGGATAATTTGTAATGAAAATTTGCAAATCGGATGGAGATAAGGTCTTGTATTAGAGGAATGTTGAGGTCTTTATGAAGATTCTTATTGGTTATGTAAAAAGGAGCATTGGCAATAGTTCGGAGGACTTTAGATTGGAATGTTTGGAAGCGTCTGATGTTCGATGGTTTTGCTGTTCCCCATAGTTCTATTCCGTATGTCCAAATGGGTTTTATAATTGTGTTGTAGATTATGAATTTGTTTTCGAGTGAGAGGGGTGAGTTTTTGTTCAGTAATCTGTAAAGCTGCCCAAAGCGTCTGTTGAGTTCTTGTCTTTTCAGTCTAATGTGGTCTTTCCAACGATTCACAAATATTAACATGTTTTAGCAATGATACAAAATGTTGGGCCAAAAATATGCATGAATGAAAAGTCATATTTGGCTTTAAGTAAGTTTAAGTAAGTAAGTTGGCTTTGGAGTAAGTTTTAATTTAAGTTTATGACTTAAATTAAAACTTACTCAACAAACCTTGCAAACACACACACTCACAGACGACAGGTGCTTTGTCTCATGACAATATTGATCTACTACAATTGCCAACATACACATATCACACACTGACATTCCTACACTAGAGGGTAAAGAATCCAAAAAATACTGTCCCGTCTCAACGCATTTCTACAAAAATGAATTTAATAAAAACTTGTCACTTAATCCAGAAACCGTACATATTTTTTCAGATGGATCAAAAGCAACCTAAGTCACTGGCTCTGAAGCTTTTTTTAGATTCAAACATTTTGTCCTAAAAATTTCAAACGCTGCCGACTTGCATGGTAATATTCTTGGCCTAAAAAAACATACCATTCACCCAAACCAAATATTCATTTTCCATATTCATTTTAAGTCCCGCTTAATGGCATGTACGAAAGGCACTCAATACTGATAAAAATCTTGGAAGAGATACAAAAAATACAAGGATAAAACACACATGTCGATGTTTTGGAACCGAAAACGCGGCAAAAAAACTGAACGTGGAAGAAGAACGGACTACAATACAAGACATTCACAACTTACAGTCAACTATATAACAAAATAAAGTCCGTCACGCAGGAGCTGCATAACTAAGCACTATCCTCAGATTTTTTTTAGTGTAGACTACATTACTGAATAATTTGCTGTAAATAACCTATATAAATAAAATAAAAACGTGAATAGTTCTGCTCATTTACATTTCTTATGAGGTCTGTTCAAGTATTAATTTTGTAAATAATTTGCTTCCAGAGGTATGTTAATACATGATACTGTACTACTTAATAAATACACAAAAACTTCACATTCCGTCTTTTGGTCTGACGCAGGAACAGGATACAGTCCCCATAGTGGGAGATAGCGCTCCTTGTGGCGCCTTTGCGAACCTACGTCTGGCTGGCTAATTGTAATGATACAGACTTTAAAGTAAACCCTCCTTTCCAATAGACCGATTTACTTCATTTTTACAACACTTCTTTCTCATGAGATACCCACGACGCATACCGCATTTCGTTACAATACAGCCGAAATTACGACCGTTATGAGTATATTAGTACTTTAGGTCCGGAGTAAACCCCCCCCCCCCCTCCAAAAAAACCCGATTTAGTTTATTTTTACAACCCATTTTTCTCTGTTGATTACCACCACGAATACCAAGTTTCGTTGAAATGTAACAAAAATTACGGCTGGCAGTGGCAAATTGGTATTGTGGGTCCGGAGTAAACCCCCCCTTCTAATGAACCGATTTAGTTTATATTTACAACGAAATTCTCTCTTTAGATCAAAATAACGAATACCGAGTTTCGTTGAAATATAACAAAAACTACGGCTGGTATGGTCAAATTAGTGTTTTGGGTCCGGGGTAAACCCCCCTCCCGGTGGACCGATTTTGGTGGTTAACGAACTCGTTCAATCGTTTGCTATTTGAACGCTATATACCACGTTTCATGAAGAAAAAACAAAAACTCTGGCCGCTATCGTGTTAACAGACACACACATATATATATATATATATATATATATATATATATATATATATATATATATATATAATTTTAACGGGGGTCATTTTCGGTGTCAACTAGGTAGGATTGATAAAGATTCGAAGAAATTTTTCAAAAATTTCGTCATTAGTGCATCCTCTATAGCTACTTTCCTTCGGAGGAAAGTGCTAAAAGTGGCCAAACACTTGGACACAAGCTACCAAAAACAAATTACGAGAAATAAACTATACCGTGAATGCCTAGCCAACGAGTAATGTATCGGATATATTCTTATATATCTCAAAATCAGTTGGGATATCGTAGTAAACGTAAAACGAGTTTTGATTTCAAACAAATCGGTGCTTAAATGGAGCAATTTAAACGGTCGTTTCAAATTTAAATAAATTATGTGTTTATATTTTTTACGAAATATATAGACAAAACATTAACCATTTAGATTCTAAGCTTTCCAAGTGAAACTATGGATAAAAAAAGTTCCTCTGGGTGGGACTTTTTTTTCAGTGAATTTGGAATTGTGGCCCAACTCGATGGTGAGAAGTTTCGTTCCTTGAACGAGCAGTTTTTTCTACATACGAGTGTCTTACTGTTAACATCTAGACGGGATTTGTTTTTGAGTGCTGGGTATAACATATTCATACATAGAATATAGTAGTTCGTATAAATGGTTTATATTGCTGTAATATGCTGTTTGGTAATTCTATTGATGTCATGCACAGCCCGAACAGTATACTGTTAATTACGGACGACCACTAGTCTCATATGCAAATACGTCGTGTGTATATCCTTCATATACATCCAATCAACATACACGTCCTATGCATATGTCGTCACATCTAACCGGACGATTGGATCAATTCGAGGATGTGACGGCCAAAGATCTGGCAGCGGTTTCTACACACTTGATATTCAACAAATGTCCTCCTTAGTCCTCAGTGACATCCTGGTGTTCTGATCCGTTCATTCATCCATTGCTCACACGTGCCTTGTTCAGACAGTTTTAATTCAGACCTCGAACTCAGGATGTGAGCGAGCTCTGTGCAGTACGAATGAGAAAGGCAGGATGCCCCGCTCGTAAAATATCAATAGAGACCCGGGAAGCCGTTATGTTGTTTTATTGCTACAACTTCATTTATCTTAACTGTTATAAAGTTATTTTATGTATCTATTAATATAACTAATGCACTCAAACATTTTGTGAACGGCCTACCAATAACTGACAGTAAAAGTACACAAATTACTCTCGGCATTTTGTATCCAAAGGCCACGAATGTATATAAAGCTATGCTCAAATTTTATAATTTATGCGTTTCGGTGTATGATATCTATTAGGTATGTATTACAACTAGATAACAACAAGTCCTAGTTCATTTATAATTGTCTCAAAATTGCTGCTAAATCTTCTTGAGAAAAGTACATTTTTGAGGCATAAATAGACGACACGGCCCCGGCCCGGACGGAAGTGACGGAATAGCAATCATGGAGGCTCGGCCGGGGCTCTGTCTACTCTCAGTTGTAACGGCCCGGTCGAGGCCCGGGGTCTACCCGGACACGTTACAGCGTGAATAGGTCTTAATATAGATTTAAAGCTTTCAGGGATAACAAAGGAATCGGTATAAAGGCCAATTCACGCTAGACCGGGTCGGGTCCGGGCAGGGCCACTGCCGGGGCACGGCCGGGACAAGGTGAGGCAATCACATACGCAAGAAAACACGGACCCGGCCCGGTGTCCGAGCGTGACTCCGGCGTGAACGAGTCTATTTAAAATGCTGGTGAGATTGTTTCACCGTGTCCGGGCCGGGCCCCGGCCGAGGCCCGGCCCGGACCCGACACGGTCTAGCGTGAATCAGCCTTAAAATGAATAAGTTTGAAGAGTTGCTTACTGATTAGAAGAAGGAGAATTATACCTCACGGATGTGCAATCATTTCTGAATGTGTTGGATCGCTGTAAGTTTGAGGATAAGAGCGGTGGGTGACGGAGAGCTTTTGTCCACCCATTAAGGCAAGGGTGGCCGAAAATGACAGGGGTATGGAGAGAAGTGTCATAAAAGTGAGGTGATAATGGAAGGAAGGCAGGTATGAAACTTTTTATTTGTTTATTGGGGCCAATGTTGGCTTTAAACAGGATGTTTTTAATAATTGAAAATTTTTTGTATAGATATATGGATAAATTGTTTTTTAATTTGCTTAATTTGTTTTTTGTTTTTTGGTGTAGCTTAAAGAATGCAGGATTTTTACTTAATACGGGCCTAAATTGTTGAATGAAATCTTCACCCAACAAACTTTATTACAATTTAATTAGACTACCTGTCCTGGGGCCGACTCAGTCCCGGCCGAAACATAGTGGTACAGCCTTGCAGAGGCGGAGACTTTTTTTTTTTCTTAAGGCGTTTTTTTTTTCTTTTAGGATATTAACACCACAGATGTTGAATAAAGTTTGGAATTTTATTTTATAAATGTATGGTTGTAATATCTGTTATTAAGCCTTTATGTGATAAATTATTGTCTTCAAAATGATATATGTATTATTGAACATTAAGATTTTTAGACTTATGTTACTTAATTTATGTACCTTGATCAATGATTTCTGTTTGTTGAACATAGCCAGGTTTTGGTTTACTTACACCCCGGACCATGTGCCACAACAATCATAGTTTATTTAGGAGTTGTGTGTGTTCTAAAAAATTAAATATATTTTTAATCTTAGTCGGGCTATCACCCATATCTTCACTCAAATTACCAGTGAGCTCAAATAGAGACCTTTCATTCTCGTAGGCACGGCATTCAGTGAAGATATGTTTGATTGAAATTACAACACCACAAGCTGGGCATTCTGGTGCTTCGTTCCTCGACATTAGATAAGAATGCGTCAGTCGCGTGTGGCCTATCCTGGGCCGAGCAAGGACTACTTCTGCTCTCCTATTTTCCACTATAGACGAAGTCCTCCAGGGCACAGGGTGGAGACTTTGTTGACTAAGCTGATTACTTCTACAATCATAAGCCAATGACCTTGCTAGAAGAAAATAAATTGGAGTTCAGCTTAAAGAGATTATAGCCTTTGTCGTAAACGATTTATAAATTTGACCGTTTTGTTGTTTGGAACACAAATAAATACAATTTTTTGCAATGTACATATTCAAAATATTGCATTGTTGTGACCGAATCATTGTACATAGAAGCAACATAGATGTAAAATGTATTTATGTATGCATATGTATAGAATACCGAATATAGATCCTGCTTTGAAAATTGAATAAATAATTTTGATGGAGAACTGGGTCTTCGTTTTCCTGTTTTATACAGTACTCCCACCACCCAGGCAAATTAATGTCAAGACATATATATTGCCTATTCTTTGTCTAGCGTCCATTTCAGTGTTTCAATTTCAACCTTAAGTCTTACGGAAGGAATAAGTCCTACCGAGTAGATTTCAGCTCTAAACATCCCTTTGCATTTCTTTTTACCTTTTTAAGTCCTAAATCCTCTTTGCAGTTTTAATATAGAGATGGCTGTCAGGTTTTATCGTCAGCCTAGCAACGTCGTTCTAACATTATCTTATGGACTAGTAATCCTCTCAGATCACGCTTTTGTAAAATGATTTCCCCTGGGAACTTCCACGCTGTTTTACCAGCTTCGACAGAGATATAATTACCGTTAGGGGCACGGCCCCTTTGATCTCGGTGTCAGGGCTTGTTATCAGGAAGGCCTTTTCTTATCAGTAGATTACCCGCCAATAGCTAAAAGAGCGGGAAAACCGTAAGGGGGGCGAGGGGGGGGGGGTCGGTCGGCCTCTGTTGTCTTTTTCCCCCGTATACTCGGCTGGGGCTTATTGCTCATGAAAGGAGTGAAACTTGTTGACGTCGAGATCAAAGCGTTGTTTCGTTTTGTCGCATCGCCTCCTCCTGATGGCTGGAGATTGGATTGGTGTCCCCGGGAAACAGCAAACAGCTTTAGACCGACTGTTTCACTCTTGGATATATTTCGGAAAGGGTAAATGGAACATGTGTGATCTCAAGGGAACACTCTCTCTTCCCTTTTATGAGATCACTCTAATGGGATGTCTGTCAAACAGACACTACCGGACTATAGGATAGAATCCCTAAGATAAGAACAAAAATAATAATACGTTTTACTTACATCCTGTTGGGACAAATAGGTGTCTTAACGACAGATTTTAATGTAAATCAATTCATAAAATATATGTGTAAAGCAATATCAATCCCATATAATTTTAAAATGTTTTAAGTATGGTGTGTTTTAATAAATGGAAAATAAAGCCGAATGAGAAAATGATGTTTTTTTGTTTTTTTTCAAGCACAGGTCCTTACTAAATAATTTTTCAATCTCAATGGCCAAACATTAGCCTGGTCAAAAACTGTAAAATGTCTCGGAGTCCACTTAGATGTTAAATTAACTTTTACCACTGATGTTAACTTAACACAGGTACGGGAGCCTTACAAACCACTTGTTAAACAGAAACTCTCATTTAAATATTCTAAATAAAAAAAATTGTTATTTAGAAATTAGGCCAATTCTTTGTTACGCTTATCCAATGTAATAATGTGGAAAATTACAAATATTGCAAAATAAATGTTTAAAATTTATTCGAAATTTCCCTAGATGGACACCAATCGACCAAACGTACTTTGAATTGAATTTTCCAAGCATATTCAACTTTCTATACCAGGTAGCAGTTACGTTTTTTAAAAGATTTTGAACTTATCTCTCATTTCCATGTAAAGTAAATATTAAAGCAACAAAATATTTTTTTCTGTACTAAGATCTTATTTCATTTATTTTTAAGTGTTTTATGACACATTTTTACCGATTAAATCAAAATTTTGGGGGGAAGGAGGCTGCAGCCACCTCAGCCCCCCACCCTTATATATGCCTATGGTTTGCAGTCTCAAATGTGTATCGTTCAATTTTAAGCTGATTTGGGAAACACTAGACATTATTTATTAACGGAGCTCCACAACAGCAAGGAGATGTGCTCGCATAATTAGTGAAAGTTGTTTTCGTTTTTTTGGTTGGATTTAAGGCACTTCAACCTTTGGGCTTATTAACGCCAGTAGTGAATGTTTAATATTTATTTATTAAACCGCCAGCAGAATCCGCTTACGGTTTTATGGGAGAAATTCGTGGGACAAAAATCCTTGCGCTTAGGGCTTTGCATTTATAGACTTGCAAGGACATTTTTCATTCCTAGACGTTGGAAAACGAATGAAACCATTTTTAAGGCGATATCTTTAAACATTTTCAAGAAAAGTGGCAAAACAGTTGTTGAATCAATTTTTTGGTTACTTAGAATCATTGGATTCAGTCGAAATATTTTCTTTATGTTTGAAATTCATCCAAGCAAAGATATTTAAATTTTTGTTACGTTTTGAGTAAGGAAGGATTAGAATAAAATATTTTATTAACAGACTTTAAAAAGTTTGGGGACTTATATTTTCCTTAATACCTCGATAACAGTTAGGAAAAAAAAAAAAAAAAAAAAAAAAAAAAAAAAAAAAAAAACTGAAGCAATTTTCGATTTGGGATGGTCATATTTGGAGAAATGATTTGTTTAAAATTTTGATATAATTGTTTTCGTTTATTTGAAACGTTCATTTTGTCTATTTTTATTACTTGTTATTTTTTTAATTGCTCATAATAGTAAAATGTATTTGCCAATTAAACAGGACGAGTAAAATCAGAAAAAAACATTTTTTTTTATAAATAAAGTTTTTCGAGCGGATTTGAATATTTTCTACTACTCTACTGCTGTAGGTTTCGTTCTTCACAACGTTTTTCCCGCCTATTTAGATCACTTTTAGCACTTTCCTCCGAAGGAAAGTAGCTATTGAGGTTGCACTCATGACGGAATTTTTGAAAAATTTCTTCGAATCTTTATCGATCCTAAAGATTCGAAGAAAATGACCCCCGTTAAAATTTATATATATATATATATATATATATATATATATATATATATATATATATATATATATATATATATGTTAACACGATAGCGGCCAGAGTTTTTGTTTTTTCTTCATGAAACGTGGTATATAGCGTTCAAATAGCAAACGATTGAACGAGTTCGTTAACCACCGAAATCGGTCCACCGGGAGGGGGGGTTTACACCGGACCCAAAACACTAATTTGACCATACCAGCCGTAGTTTTTGTTATATTTCAACGAAAGTCGGTATTCGTTATTTTGATCTAAACAGAGAATTACGTTGTAAAAATAAACTAAATCGGTTCATTAGAAGGGGGGGGTTTACTCCGGACCCACAATACACATTGGCCACTGGCAGCCGTAATTTTTGTTACATTTCAACGAAACTTGGTATTCGTGGTGGTAATCAACAGAGAAAAATGGGTTGTAAAAATAAACGAAATCGGGTTATTTGGAGGGGGGGGGGGTTTACTCCTGACCTAAAGTACTAATATACTCATACCGGTCGTAATTTCCGCAGTATTGTAACGAAACGCGGTATACTTCGTGGGTATCTCATGAGAAAGAAGTGTTGTAAAAATGAAGTAAATCGGTCTATTGGAAAGGAGGGTTTACTTTAAAGTCTGTTTCATTACAATTAGCCAGCCAGACGTAGGTTCGCAAAGGCGCCACGAGGAGCTCTATATCCCACTAGGGGGACTGTATCCTGTTCCTGCGTCAGATCAAAAGACAGAACATTTTTTTTGTGTGTATTTATTAAATAGTGTAGTACCATGTATAAACATAACTCTGGAAGCAAATTGTTTACAAAATTAATAATTGAACAGGCCTCATAAGAAATGTAAATGAGCAGAACTATTCACGTTTTTATTTTATTTATATAGGTTATTTACAGCAAATTATTCAGTAATGTAGTCTACTCTAAAAAAATTCTGAGGAAAGTGCTTAGTTATGCAGCTCCTGCGTGACGGCATTTTTAATTGGTCATTTTCATTTTTTAAACGCATTGAACGGTGAAATAAGTATTTCTGGTTTGTATTATCGGGCGTGGTGGGGGCTGGCCGACCTAGGTAGTGTTCAGTCACAAGGTACAAATGTGATTTTTTCTTCCACAAACCAAAATTTCCATTCCTAATTCCGAACGTGTCCTTCCACAATAAACATTTGCTTGACCGCGCTCTATATCATCAGAGGATGTGTCATTATTATCTCTATTATCATTTATTGACAATAAAAGGTCGTAGCTATTGCTCGAAGGACTACTTAACATTCAAAAGAGTCCAGAAATGTTATTTGTGCTATGAGGCCCGATAGCTATCTCCTGGGTCTGTAATCCGAGGAACATTTTATAGCTACAATAAACCGGATCTGAAGTTGCCCTGTTTTATCAGCAATAAAATAAAAATCCCACGCCGACTAGCATTACCTGACCAAGAGATTGCAAGAAGACCATTCTTCGTCAGCAACTGTCGCATTTGAAAAGCTTAGAATTGGAACTATTAATATTTTGTTTACAAACTAATTAGAATTTTTCCAGAAATTGACACTTTCAATTCATTTTCCTGTTAAATTACAATACAACACTCAAGAAAAGCGAGAAGGTAGAAGGATAAAAATCATACTGTCAAGACAAGTTTCAGAAATAGTAAGATCCTGAACTACTGTAATGCACTTGCATTACACAAAATACCTATCAAAGTCTAACTCGGAGGAACTGCGTCATCTTATCGCGTTTCTGTTCTTATGCCTTGTGTCATTTGAAAAGGCTGGAATACATACAGGTAATATTTTGTGAAGAATTAAAAAACCTTCTCAAATGAAATTGCTCCTTCGGTCTCATCAACTTCCGCTCGAAATGATGTGGAAATTACTTCAGAAACGTTTTTAGCAGATTTCCTCCCTCCCTCCTTAGATAGGAAACCCGCTTATGAGGTCATGACGTAATTCGGAAATGTCAAGAAAATTCCACGTTTCAGAACCGAATATAACGATGGCTCAAATGCAAGCGCAAAAATGGACCGATTTTGATGAAAGTTGGTAGAAAAATACTTTGTGTAATTTATACACAATACTTTGTGTAAAGTTCATGTTCGTTAACGAGCAGAATTCGCCTGCACAGTTTTAGGGGTGAAAATCGCTCGAAAAAAATTTGATGTGCTTACGATTTTTCGCTTCCAGGCACACTTTTTTAGCACTTTCCTCCGAAGGAAAGTAGCTATTGAGGTTGGACTCATGACGGAAAAATTTCTTCAAATCTTTATCGATCCTACTTAGTAGACACCGAAAATGACCCCCGTTAACATTTATGTATATCTATATATATATATATATATATATATATGTGTGTGTGTCTGTTAACACGATAGCGGCCAGAGTTTTTGTTTTTTCGTCACGAAACTTGGTATATAGCATTCAATTAGCAAACGATTGAACGAGTTCGTTAACCACCAAAATCGGTCCACCGGAAGGGGGGGTTTACCCCGAACCCAAAACACTAACTTGACCATTTCAGCCGTTATATTTGTTATATTTCAACGAAACTTGGTATTCGTAGTGGTAATATAGAGAGAAAAGTGAGATATAAAAATGAACTAAATCGGTTCATAAGGAGGGGGGGTTTACTCCGGACCGACAATACCAATTCGCCACTACCAGCCGTGATTTTAGGTATATTTCGACGAAACTCGGTATTCGTAGTGGTAATCTACAGGTAAATATGTGATGTAAAAATAAACTAAATAGGTTCATTAGGAGGGGGGTTTTACTCCGGACCCAAATTCCTAATATACTCATACTGGTCGTAATTTCTGCTGTATTCTAACGAAACGCGGTATACGTCGTGGGTAACTCATAAGAAAGAAGTGTTATAAAAATGAGCTGAATCGGTCAATCGGAAAGGGGGGTTTACTTTGTAATATATTTCAATAGAAAAGCCAGCCAGACATAGGTCCACAAAGGCGCCGCAAGGAGCGCTAGAGGGACCGTATCCGGTTCCTGCGTTAGATCAAAATACGATAATATGAGGTTTTTTGTATTTATTACGTAGTGTAGTAGGTACCATGTGTAAACATAACTCTGGAAGCAAATTAATAATTTATCAGTTACTCATTATAAAATCAAAAGAGAACTATTCATGTTTTTATTTTATTTATGTAGGATATTTTAAGCAAATTGTTCTGGAAAGCAGTCTACACTACCCAAATTCTGAGGAAAGTGCTTAGTTATGCAGCTCCTGCGTGACGGACTTTATTAGTTATCTAACACCTCTTAAATTGCACAATTTTTAAGGCGATATCTCTTACCGTTATCGAGAAAAGTGGATAAATTTGAACCAAATATTTCACAAAAATCCCATTCTGCTTTATCAGACAGATTCCCACTTTTTGATAAGTTTTTTTGTTTTTTTTTTAATTAGTTATTATATAATAATCTGATACAGTTTATTATAAAATAACAAATTTTAAAATAGTTATCAAAAAATGAACAACAGTCTGATGAAGATTTCTGCGAAATCATACGTTAAAAAAATCACGGAACGCTGGAGAATGCAGTATCAGCAACTATATATCGTCGCTACAAATGCAAAGTATCGAATGTGAAAATCACCACTTTTCAGAGTGGAAAAGCATTTATTCATAACTTTTTTTTTTGGACAGTCAAATATTCGGCAGATTTGACCTTTTGATAGTGGAATACTTTCCCTTTAATAGAGTGATCTAAGATTCAATAATTTGCCGTACATAAGTCCAGCAGAAAAGATTGACAATAAAAGATGCATTTTTTCACATTCGTTACTTTGCATTTGTATCGAGGATATTATATAGATATAACCAAATTCGGACAGCCATCCCGTAGTGCGCTGAACAATTGTCGATTTGGAACCAGCTTGCCAATCTTTGTGCCAAAAGGACTTCATCCAAGAATAACGACACTTTATTATCGAGGAATGCATGGAAAGACTCTTATGTTGAGTCGAGGGGGCAACAAATGGGGATCTATTATTTCATTGTTCCACACAAAATCAAAGGCCACCAAGTCACTCTTATATTTTTGGGGTGGGGGGGGGGGGGGGATAAAACATAACATAAACATATACTTTTAATGATTTTTATGTAGGCTATATGAAAGAATGCCTTTTCACAATTGTGTTTTATTTTATTTTTTATTTTTTGCGTTTTTCTCGGAAATTAAGCAAAAGCGAGATAAATGCCAAAAGACTTTTTTTCTTCCTTTTAGCACTTTCCTCCGAAGGAAAGTAGCTATTGAGGTTGGACTCATGACGGAATTTTTGAAAAATTTCTTCAAATCTTTATCGATCCTACCTAGTAGACACCGAAAATGACCCCCGTTAAAATTTATATATATATATATATATATATATATATATATATATAAATATATAAATATATATATGTGCCTGTTAACACGATAGCGGCCAGAGTTTTTGTTTTTCGTCACGAAACTTGGTATATAGCATTCAATTAGCAAACGATTGAACGAGTTCGTTAACCGCCAAAATCGGTCCACCGGAAGGGGGGGGGTTTACCCCGAACCCAAAACACTAATTTGACCATTTCAGCCGTAATATTTGTTATATTTCAACGAAACTTGTTATTCGTAGTGGTAATATAGAGAGAAAATTGAGATATAAAAATGAACTAAATCGGTTCATAAGGAGGGGGGGGGTTTACTCCGGACCGACAATACCAATTCGCCACTACCAGCCGTGATTTTAGGTATATTTCGACGAAACTCGGTATTCATAGAAGTAATCTACAGGTAAATATGTGTTGTAAAAATAAACTAAATCGGTTCATTAAGAGGGGGGGTTTACTCCAGACCCACAATTCCAATTCGCCACTACCAACCGTGATTTTTGGTATATTTCGACGAAACTCGGTATTCGTAGTGGTAATCTACAGGTAAATATGTGATGTAAAAATAAACTAAATCGGTTCATTAGGAGGGGGGGGGGTTTACTCCGGACCCAAATTACTAATATACTCATACTGGTCGTAATTTCTGCTGGGTGAACGTGGGTAACTCATGGGAAAGAAGTGTTATAAAAATGAGCTGAATCAGTCAATCGGAAAAGGGGGTTTACTTTGTAATATATTTCAATAGAAAAGCCAGCCAGACATAGGTCCACAAAGGCGCCGCAAGGAGCGCTAGAGGGACCGTATCCGGTTCCTGCGTTAGATCAAAATACGATAATATGAGGTTTTTTGTATTTATTACGTAGTGTAGTAGGTACCATGTGTAAACATAACTCTGGAAGCAAATTAATAATTTATCAGTTACTCATTATAAAATCAAAAGAGAACTATTCATGTTTTTATTTTATTTATGTAGGATATTTTAAGCAAATTGTTCTGGAAAGCAGTCTACACTACCCAAATTCTGAGGAAAGTGCTTAGTTATGCAGCTCCTGCGTGACGGACTTTTTTCATTCTTAGTCGATTCCTGAAGAATTGCCGTTTATTTTGGTGACACCCTGTATATATATATATATATATATATATATATATATATATATATATATATATTTACCAGGATCGGCAAAAGATAAACAGAGGCTGCAAGACAAAGACGTTTATCTTCTCCCTTGCGACTGTGGGACAGTCTACGTAGGACAGACGGGGAAGAAAGTAGCCACTAGAATAGGCCAACATTGCGCTGACTACCGTCTGAGACGCACAAAAACGTCTGCCGTTGCAAGACATGGTGAAGAATGTCCCGGGCAAATGCTTTTTGGCGAAGCCAGAGTCCTAGCCAAAGAAGGCTAGTAAGAGAGGCTGTCGAAATATTCAAGCAACCTAAGACTCTGAACAGAGATGAAGGTGTCATTCTACATTGACCTTCAACTATTGAAGGAAGATTGGGTGGGAAAATACAAGCAAGCGCAAAGAAGCAAGACGTAGAACAGTCTCAAAGCAGTCCCATCGGCTCTACTCTATGTCAACAGGCCTCGGTACAACAATGCACATCTGAAACTTGCCATATGGCAATATGAACAATCGAATATATAGGTTATTATAAAATAACAAGTATACAAAAAATTTAAAGACATGCACCGTCTGAAGAAGCAGAATGTGATTTCTGCAAATATTACGCAAATAAATCGACCGCTGGAGAATGCCGTATTAACACAAATAATTCTCCCCAGCGAAGAAACCTCAAAAATAATATATATATATATATATATATATATATATATATATATATATATATATATATATATATACAATCAAATAGGCACTTGAAGGATTGCTTCATCGGGTCGACTTCATTAGTGTCTTTCCTCCCAGAGAAAAAACGCGAAGAACAACATTAACCTGATCTAAAGAATTCCTAGCAGACTACTCCATGGTCTACCGGAAAATCTCATTGCAAGGCCAATTAAAGGTCTGCAGGATTTACGCCAAGATGAACAGATATTCAAAATAAATGCCGAGCCGCTCTTTACAGCCATTCTACAAAAGAATAGTTATCGAGTAATAAATAATTAATTATCCCAACTCCTTGACATTTAGTAACATTCCGTGTTTAATTAGCTTTACTTGTTTATTTATTTATGTTGGTTTACCTTTCCGCTTTTCATCAGGCTAATTAAACTTAATTTTATCAAGTGAATTTATTTAATGAATTCCAATGTCATATAGTATATGCCGTCAATGATAGACGCATTTAATTATTTATTTTATAATTGGTATGTAATTAGAAGTTAAGGCTGCTCGTTCAAAACAGGTAGGGGCATCCTTTGGCATGTTGTGGGCCAAATTTTAGAGTGCAAATACGTTCAAAATGCGTATTTTGATCGTAGATGGTTCAAAATAAAGTAACACTTGATTTTAAAGTAGAGCGATAAATATCAAACATGAAATAATCCTACTTGAAGAAAACGAACGCTTGGGCATATATAGGAAAGAATTTCGGGAGGGGCTGGAAGCATTTGGGAGTTATGGAATAATAACAATCTAGAAATTGGAATAGTTAGCCAATTGCCAACGGCAATAGCCACTCGGTTCTCGTAGATCACCGAAGTTAAGCAACGTCGGGCGTGGTCAGTACCTGAATGGGTGACCGACCACTAGCAGTTGGCATTAGAAAAGGGTGGCACTAATATAGCCCGGCGCTAATAGCCAAACAGTTGATGCGCCGTAAGAAAAAAAAAAGAAAAAAAGCCAATTAAAACGCTATTGCGTCCAAAACAAAAAAATATTTTTTTCTATACTAAGATCTTATTTCATTTATTTTTAAGTGTTTTATGACACATTTTTACCGATTAAAACAAAATTTTGGGGGGAAGGAGGCTGCAGCCACCTCAGCCCCCCCCCTTATATATGCCTATGGCTCGTAGTCTCAAATGTGTTTCGTTCAATTTTAAGCTGATTTGGGAAACACTATTTATTTATTTATTTATTAAAAGTTTCGCAGTTATTAGCGATATACTCTATAACAATAAACGATGATTACATGATTACAAAATAGATGATGATTACATAAATGATAATAACAGTGATTACTTAACAATAAATGGAGATATGATGATTTGACAATAAATGATGATTACATGATTACAGAATTCATACACATACACACACATATATACATATGCGTATATTACTGCACTATATCTATATTAATTGTTTATATTTAAATTATACATTATTATTATCTATAGACTTATGGCGTACATTATTATATCTATATAATTATTTTATTCATTAATATTATTATTATTACATTTATTCCTTATTATTATATATATACTTATATTACACATTATTATTATTACATTATTCCTTATCATTATCCATATACTAATATTGCACATTATTACTACATTGCTTGTTTTTATTGTTATTGTTTTTCGCTACACAGTAATTTACCAATTAAAATGTATTTAATGCTGCAATTTGTTCATAGCAAACAGTTTAGTTTGTGTCTGTATTGTTTATGTTCAGATTTAGTTAATGCTAATTTATATCGCTAATTATGGGAAACACTAGACATTATTTATTAACGGAGCTCCACAACAGCAAGGAGATGGATTTGGTTGGATTTAAGGCACTTCAACCTTTGGGATTATTTATTAACGGAGCTCCACGACAGCAAGGAGATGGATTTGGTTGGATTTAAGGCACTTCAACCTTTGGGATTATTTATTAACGGAGCTCCACAACAGCAAGGAGATGGATTTGGTTGGATTTAAGGCACTTCAACCTTTGGGATTATTAACGCCAGTAGTGAATGTTTAATATTTATATAAAAGAAAAACAACAAACACAAATATGTTTAACTAAAGGATTCAAAATACATAAAATAAACACTAACGTACAAAATAAATTTAAAACTTTATCAAATAATTAAAACCAAGCGATATAAATTAGCTAAAAACAAAAGGAAAAATAGAAATAAAATGGTACGTTTGTTCGAAAATGAATCTATATTGTTTCCAATCTTATCTTAAAACGATTCATCTGAGGCGCTCCCAAGCATAAGGACGAAATCGCCAGTAAATGTTCTTATTTTTATTTTACCGTTTATTAACAGCGAACACTGTGGTGGTTAAAGGTTGTTGATTTCGCCTTTGTATAATACGAGAAATCCTCATTGATAAAAACAAAAACAAGGGCTTCGGTTTTAGTGATACCTGTGCGGACCAGAAGAACTCGATTTTTCTTTACAAGTAAGAACAGTGAACGTTAGTGCTTAATAACTTCTTTCCTAGTTGAAAGCGAACATTTTTTTTTTAATGGATTCGTATTTAGTGCATCAAATACGTTATTGTACAAAATTTGAAAGAAATCGGTTATGAGTACGCTTAACTGCAGTTTTACCTAAATTTAAGTATGCGAACTTTTTTTTTAACGGATTCGTATTTAGTGCATCAAAATACGTTATTGTACCAAATTTGAAAGAAATCGGTTAGGAGGACGCTAAACTGCAGTTTTACCTAACTTTAAGTATGCGAACTTTTTTTTTAACGGATTCGAATTTACTGCATCAAAATACGTTATTGTACCAAATTTGAAAGAAATCGGTTAGGAGGACGCTAAACTGCAGTTTTACCTAACTTTAAGTATGCGAACTTTTTTTTTAACGGATTCGTATTTAGTGCATCAAAATACGTTATTGTACCAAATTTGAAAGAAATCGGTTAGGAGGACGCTAAACTGCAGTTTTACCTAACTTTAAGTATGGCTAAACATCAGCCGCACTTGACATTTTAATTGCAGAATAAATTGTTAATTTCGAACTGCGCAATTACAATTGATTAATCGTTAATTGCGAAATCCGCGATTAACAATTGATTAATCGTAATTGCGGATTCACACAGTAACGATTGATTAATTGTAATCGCGAAATCCAGTATTACGATTAATATTTAATTGTTAATCGCGTACTCCGCGATTAACAATTGATTAATCGTAATTGCGAGTTGATGCGATTGAATTTTTAATTGTCAATCGTCAATCGCCTCTGCTATTAACGTTTGCCCAACTCTGTTTACAAGTACATTTGGCGAGTTCTGGTCCCTTCTGCTCGGAAACGCCTTATATTTTCCAAAGTGATTAGTTTGCTTTTAAGAGATGAGTTTAAGAAGGTAATGGCGGAAAAAAGATATTTTTCTTGCCGTTTGATGCCCCCGTTCGTGTAATTCTCTAAAACTCCGTGATGGGAGCCAGCCGGATGTCGCAGTCCTTCGTGCCAACTCTTTCATAGTGTTATCTCTTAATTAAGAAATTATCTTGGCTTTACCTACCTTTCTCTTTCGCTATTAATGTATTAGTCCAATTTTCAGGACCCAAAATTGCTGATTGATCCGACTGACGGCCAAGTCCAATAAATATAAGGGAAGTAAAGTGTGACAAATAAACTATTAAAAGAAATAATAGTTTTGCTGTTTTATATGTGTTATATCGAAAAAATAAATACAATTTTCTTATGAATAGCTTTTTTTAAATACATTAATTATATTTTTATTTTTATGAACAGCCCATTGTCATGAAACCAATAAATTATTATTATTCAATATTGCTACTGTACCGTTTTCTCATCATTGGCGGTGCGAGGAAATTAATAAGTCCAGGGGTTTTCTGACCCCGGGTTCGGATTCTGCGACCCAAAAACATATAGTAAACATGGTTTTGTCTCTGGGTCCGGACTTTTATTTTTTTTTTTTTTTAATAAATAAATTATAATTTATGTATAATTACAGTACAATTATAATATACTGAATTTATTTGTTTACCCTTCATACAGTTTTTATTGATTATTTTTATGTGAGCAAATCGTCTTCCCGTTGTGTCGTTCCGTGAATAAATATAGAAATTATAATTTGTGTCCAGAGTGACCCTGTCAATATGACCCATTTTGCTGGTTAACGAATTCGTCCAAGCGTTTGTTCTGGGAAAAATATATCCCCACAAATATATATGTGTATAATATGTATGTAATCATAAACACACCCACACATATACATATTAACGGGTCTCAATTTCAGAATCTATCAGGTAAAATCGATTTAGATTTGATGAATGTTTTCAAAAACCGATTAATTCAAAACGTTGCAAATATAAGTTAATGTTTTAAACAATTTTGGGGAGCAACCCCTTCCAGAAATCATATTATTAGTCCTTACATTATTACCAATTTAATATATTTTCTTTTATTAATCAAAAAGAAATGTTCACAATGGATGTCCACAGATTTCCTAATAGTAGTAGATAGTACGGCGCTAATAGCCCGTTAGATAGATTTGTTGATGCGCCGTAAAAAAAAAGAAAAAAAAAAAAAAAAAAAAAAAAAAGTAGTACATATCTTTCCTGCCATGTCAAACTATCGAATATGCAAATCGGTACTTTTCAGGAGAGCAAGATAAAGCATCAATAGTGATTCCAAAATCAGCGGCTTTACAAAAGGACAATTATACATATTTTTTCTTTATATATATTGTTAATCATTTTAAGGTGATATTATGAACAAACTGTTTACTGTTTTTTAATTACCAAAAAATCATATTCGTGAGTTTGCATACTGTTGCTAATAATTGATTTCTCTTGGGTCGCCGTTTCAAATTGTCGAACGTGGCATTTTCGATAGTTAGTTTGTTTATAGGTTTAACACTTTCATATTCGTCAAGAAAATAAGGATATTATTAAATGGTCACTGCTTCATATAAACGTTTATTAATGTAAACAAAACTATATAATATATAATGTAATAACGGTTATTAAAGTCCTTATTAGGATTAAACAATATTTCAAAAATGATTGAAGGCTAACTAGCAAATTAAAAGATACAAAAGTTAAAAATAGATAAAATACTAAACTTATAGATACATTTTGTAACAGTGGAAATTAATAAGTTTTGGGTATTTTTATTCATTTTCGTTTTCACTGGCAAGACAATCTCCCATGTCACTAGGTGCAGGTAGAGATTCGTAGTATTGGTGGTATGACCTTAAATCGAATTTTGTGCACATAATGATAACAGGTTTTTCTTCTTTACATCGGTGATTGGTAGTCTCTCTTTGTATGCCTTAACGTCTTATTTTGTTTGCCTCTTCTTTGCTTCGTTATAAATGTTAGGTATAAAGTTTCCGTCAATGCGCGTTTTCATAAAAATTGTGTTATTCTCGTTTTTCTGGTACTGAAACCATACACCATCACTATATTTATAATTCGTATCTACATACCTTCCTTGTTCTTCATGTATTTCATTTTCTTTCTCAACTTTTCTTTGCTTTTTATTTTGTTTTATTTTATTTCCAATAGTAAATATCGCCGTTCTTTGTTTAAAATTTAAGAAGTCGTCATGAAGTAGCCGTGTCACTTCAAATGGATTAGGCCTTATCCGTGCCAATCTTATTGTTTGGGTCCAGCCCTCGAGAGTGTACACTTTGAATCTTTTGATTTTGCTTCGATTTTTGAATGCATTGTCGCACTCCATGTGACTGTGACCTGGTTCGAAATAGACGTGATCAATTGTCTTTAAATTTGGGTGATGGTCAACGGCATATTGGCATATAGCAGAATATATGAAGTTTTTCTGCTGTCCTCCGCAACTGTCTGACATCATTATGACATTTTTTTTGTTTGTGTTTAACGGCGTATCAACCTTAGGGCTATTAGCGCCGGGCTGTCTACAGGTTGCCGCCCTTTTCTATAATGCCAACAGCACGTGGTCGGTCACCCATTCAGGTACTGACCACGCCAGACGTTGCTTAACTTCGGTGATCTACGAGAACCGGTGCATTCAACGTGGTTATGGCCGTTGGCATCATTATGACATGTTCTATGTTAGGGTGGGGCATAATGTACTTGTATCTACAGGTTGAAATTTCTGTACTCCCCCGTTTTCCCTCGGTTTCATCCCTTACGAAGCACGGCACGCTCGAGTCCCGTAAATTATAGATAGTCAAATTGTAGATAGCCAGTTTTCTTAATTAATAAAAAGGCCCTGCAGCTCCTTCTTGGTGTTTGTCATAGGCCTCGCGGTTTAATGTTTTTTCAACCTCTGATCTACCTTCAAAAGAGGCACAGACTTTACAAAGATCTTATTTTGGCTTATGAAAGTTCAATTCATGTGTTTTAAACAATTTCCTTTACGTTTGGTAGCAACTTTCTTGGAAGCAAACCAGCGAACAAACATATTCGATACTTTGACATAGTAATATATTGAAAAATAGTCATATTCGACACTTTATTTGAGGTATTTCTGGCTATTCTAAAGGGGTTATAGTTTCAACAATTCGCCACAAGCAGTATAGTCCACAATGCATCTGTAAAATACCAAATCTGAAAAACGAGATTTTGCATATTCGATAGTTTGACATGGTAGGGACGATATATAGTAGTAATAAGTTCTCTGAGTCGAAAGAGTACATGAAGTGCTACCTACAGGCAACATCTCGAACTACAAGAAGTTACCGTGACTGCTATTATTTTCTCATACTTTTTCATTCTTCTTTGTATGTACATCTTCATAATATTAAAGTCAATATTACATTCTTTTAATTTTACAAACATATACTTTCAATATTTTTATTTGCATTAAAATATAGTTTATTTTAAATTGACTGTTTATCCTTGGAATGTATCAAAATTACTTATAACCAAAATTATTTGTTTTTCTCAGCTTTTCCTTTGATTTATTTTGTCCAGTTGTTTTAATTGGATGTAAGAATATTGTACACAAATGTCATCATACCAGCTTCAGAAATTAATCGTGATTATTTTTGTAATATTGCCAAATTATTTGGTAACGGGCAGAAAAACATTTCAAAATGACACTCTCTATGAAACAGGTTAGTTTTGTGTTCTTTCATCTTTATTAATGTTTATTAACAGTACAATCATTTCATTATCCAGACAATTGATCTTAATTACAAATGTTTAAAATAATTTTTAATAAGTCTTCATGTGTTCTTAGAAGAAGAACTGGCTAAATTAAATTGCCAATTTTTACGGTCTATATTTTTTTTTTTTTTTTTTTTTTACCAATGCTACTCTTAAAGAAGCTGGTTTTGATTTCAGAAATTTCTTTATTTTTATATTTCTTTGTTTTTAAATTATTTATTATTTATTTATGACTACTATTACTAAGTAAGGTGATTCATTGAATGCAGTTATTACACATCGTCCAATCACAATTAAACAAATTTGCAAACGAAATTAAGAAATGAAAGGTTATTAAAAAAAGAATTCTAAGTTAGACACATACAAAAGATGGAACTAATTGGAAAATACTTATGTAGATAATATAAATACTAAACAAAACAAAAGTGATCAAGAAAATAGGAGAAAATATGACAAATAAATATTGAATTATTTCTTAAGGTTACAGTGGTAATAGTGATTTGCTTAAATTAAACAAGGAAATTAAAATTAAAAAAAAATAAAAAATTATAATAAAATAAATAAAAAGCTAAGAAAACCGATTTAAGAAGAAATCACAGAAAATGTGGGGGTATTGAGAATTATGAATACAATATTATTAGTGATTAGAGAAAATTTAATATTTGCAAATCCTATTTGCCAGAGATACGGACCATCAACAATAAATAAATAAAATTTTCAATTACCTTGGAAAATGAAAACAATTAATTAACCATAATAAAAATATAATATAAATCACTAAAAGGAGATTGTTGACCGTTGGTGATGCTTAATTAGACTTTTTCAGGGTTCTCTCGTTGTTTCTTTATAAAACTACATTTTATTTATGAAAATGAGTTTTAAAAATATAAAAAAAATTGGTTTTAATAATATAATATAAATAATGAATCTAAATTCCCTAGATTGAACAAAAAAATAGGAAAAAAAAGATTTCAAGAAATATTTTTTAGTGTTTTGCAAGTCTAAATGTCATAACAGTTGAATATACAAACTGATTTAGATCAACTCAATTTAAATGTTTTTTTCTGAACACAACATGACTTCAGGATAATCTGATCTACAAAACAAATTAAAAATCAATGGTATATATATATATATATATATGAGTATATTGATAATAAGTTTCTACTTAAAAAAATTATTAGAGGTTAGGCTTTGCAAGCCATTGCCATTTCAGCGCTGTGTGGCCTTTATAGCCATAATAATATAAGTTCATTTTATTTTATTTATGCTCCGCATTTATGGCGAATAGCATATTATCCTCAGTGTGAGCCGACGTAGGCGTTGCACCAATCGATGCCACTCCAAAAAATTATCCAAGTGAGTATGTTAATTCAATAGATATAAAATAGCACATAAAAAAAAAATACATTATAAATGACTTTTAAAAAAACTTATATAAACAACATACTACTACCACATAATACAAATATTACTATATTCAGGATGATTGCTATTTTACTGACTATTTTATCTTTTTTCAATTAAGTATTTTTCACAATATTTGTTAGGAAATAAGCCCTATAGTTAAAACTAATCCATTTATTCTAATAATCCTTTCATTTGTGCGTAATAAATTGATGAAAATAATTAATTACTCCCTTAAAAGTATTCTGCTACATTTTTTTTAGCAAATATTATTAATAATTCTAAAGAGAGAATAAAGAAAGAAAACATTCTAGAACAGGTCAATAAAAGGTCCAGTCCAATTATATCTGTAAATGTCTGTTGACGTAGACCTTCATTTGTGATCACAAAATTATAAGAGAAGTTATCGTCATATCTCGATTTAGTGAATGTTGGTACAAAGAAATATTAAGAACTTCTTAATCTTCATCTGGGTCCAGAAAATAAGGCATAATTAGAGAAACAAATCCTGTGCTCAAAAGTATAAAGATAGAATTCTAGAAATTCTATAATTCTAGAATGTTAACAAAAAATTGATGACAAGGCATATTTCAAGAAGTGATTCGTGATTTTTTTTTTTCTAATTTAAAAATGATTTGTGTTTTATATTTTGAATTATAAATGAATTGTATTCTATATTTGTATTAATTTCCAAATGCACAGTTTTTTATATACGTGTATATATTTTATTTGAGTTTAAATGTAACTAAATTTAGCCAATCTTCAATTTTTTCTGCTTTAATTTTAACTGTTTATTTTAATAATCTGATTTTATTAGGCTAACATATTTTTGTTTTATTCATCTAATAATGAATTGTGTTTGAATGAAAAATTGAAACATGTTAACACTATATGAATAAGTATTTATTAAATAATGTGTATTAGGGCTCATCGCCTTAGATGCAAAACCCTGAAAATAATTTGATGTTCTGCAGGAATAAAGATTGTCTTGAAGGCCGAATTAAAGTTATTTGAGACATTGGATTCTTTTTTAACAGCACTTCTTAGTTTTGGATTGTAGCATATTAAAACATATCAATAAAGAGTCACAATAAGACGATATCAAATAAGATATATATTTTTTTCTGGAACTATATAAGGCTCTTATCTTAAAAATGCATAATCAGAGTCAATAAAAAGATTAAAACTCAGGTGTAATAGATAATCGCCATCATCTGTCTACAAAAGGTATTTACATTAAAAGAAGAAAAAAATGAATATTTTCTCAGCATTCCTCCATTATTAAAATTTTTTTCTCTCTCTAGATTTACGTAATACTGAGGACGTAGATTTTATAAAAGAAGCTGCTCAATTTTTTTAACTAAATTATGAAACTTTTTAGCATATTTCTCCTCTTTCCCCTGTAGAGAGGAGAAATCTGAGTGGGTCATTCGATTGAAAATTGCATAAAAAATGCTTTTGTAAAAAATTTAGTTTCCTGTCGAATGGTTAACACCCATAATTTATATTTCGATATATGTACATGTTTAAAATCTCAAAACTGCTGTATGTTTTTCTAATACTTCCACATCACTAAACGTAACCAAAATTGTTATGTCATAGTTTGAATAAATTACAAACATCTTCAACTCCAATTATCAAAACCAAAAAAATCCAGGCAATTTTAGTTGTTTCCAAATTTGTCAAAAACTACAAAGTTATAAAGTATATATAAAATTAATATTTATTATAACATCAAAGCTTTGAAACAATGTAAAAACAAAATATTATCTTGAAATTAGCGGAAGATCATATGTATATTTAAACACTTCATCCACACATAATAAACTTTATTTTATGCTCTAAATTTTTTACCCGCAATGACGCCTCTTCAGGAGCAACTTAACATAATATACTTATACATAATTTTAGCCTTAACTAAGGAAGACCTTTCTCAGGTAGGGCCACATCCAGATTAATAAAGGGGAACAGAATAATAAAATGTTTATCAAATTAACTGTGCTTCTTGTGAAAAAGTATATATAGGAGAATCTGGACAGATTTAAGAAAAGAGGATAAAACAGCGCATTAAAACTAAATATGAGAATAACAATAGAATGACTATAGTAGACCCTGCAATAGAACATAGACACACATGTGACTTCGAAAAGGTTAAAATATTGGATAAAGATAAAAACCTTAAAAAGAGGAAATAAAAGAGAATATACATATAATTAAAAATAGGGAAAAAACAGTAAATAAAAAAATAGACATTAAATATGTGTGTGTGTGTGCATGTGTCTAATTTATTTTTTCCCTTGTCGTGCTAGAAGCACACTGCTATTTTTTAGATTTTTTTTTTTTTTTTTTTTTTTTATCTTTATATTTATCACGTGATATGCCATCAGATCTGTTCCCATCATGTTTTCAACATCCATATATTATATGATCCTATGTTACTCTTTCTTAGAGGAATGCTATTCGCCTTAGTTGGGACGGTTAAATAAATATCTTAGTTTGCCCAAATGTGCATTAGGTGGAAACGTTTTCCGTGTGTCGTTTCTGAGCATACAAAACGGCCAGTTTTTTGAGTTAGAACAAATTTATAAGGTTTCCATCAAAATAAGGTAGAATTTTGGAAGCAATATACTTATTAAGAGTTTCTATTCTAAGCTTTTTAATTCTGACCACATATAAGAATTATATGGAAACACGCGAAGTTGTTAGAGATCCTCCGAGTTGCTCTCAACGTTTAAAATACTGCAAGCTACCTTAATCTGTAGCTATGGAAAGTGTGTTAAATTTCTAATGAACTATCTATTGATATAATAAAAAATGTCGTACATTTAAATGTTTTCAAAAACTCTTATGATCTATATTCATTTTCAGAAGCCTTAGAAAAGGCAATTTCTCAACTTGATGAAAAACCAGACGTTCTGAAGGGCCAGGACGACGTGAGTGAGCTTCTGAAGATAATTTTGGATGCTGTCAACCTCCCGAGAAGCAAGCACTCAAGACTTCCTGAAGATTCAGGAGGTACTGATAAAGATCTGGATGCATTGGTTCTTTCCCAGAGACCAGAAAAGCGAAAAGCGCTGTCCGAACTTCTAGGTATGGCCCTCAACAGCGAGTCGAGTGAATCTTCCGCACAAGAAGGGGAAGCGAAAAACGGTAGCTTAGCTTCCCTCAACGAAAAAGAGCTACAGTTCTTCTCTTTGCCTCCGGAGCATAACGTTAACGTTCAGGTAGGAATTAGCATTACTTGTTTATTTTGATTTTATTTTTTCAAAATGTATTAAAACAGCTACCAAAAGACTCCCTAATGATGAATACATGCTAGTGGTAAAATACCAATAATAGTATCGGATTGGTGCAAAAATAATGCAGGTTTAGGCAATTGCTTGCCTAGTAAACAAAGATAATATAATGTTTAGTTAATGGATTATACACAGTGGTTATAATTGTTCTTTTTTTCTCCAAGATTAGTTTAGTTTGTGTTACATTCTCTATGAGAAAGGACGTCTCACAACATTTTCGTCATGGTCAAAGTGCGGCTTAAACCGCGCGTAACATCAATGTTTTGGGGGACGAAGGAGGCATCAGTGATTGTACAGTGGAGCGATGGAGCCGATAATTTTGTCTTGAGATTTTGGTCTTGATGACAAGGAAGGCCTGTGGCTAGGCCTTAGGTTGATCATGACCAACTTAGTGCTTTGGTGGAAGAAAACCCGAGCTATGCGTCCGTGTCACTCAACGGTTGTTCGCTATCTGGATCGAATTGTTCAACCTTCATATTTTTTTTTTTGCATCAACTCAATAGAAAGTTTATTTTTGTAAGTTAAATAAAAGGCTGTCCTTTGTATAGGGTTGCTTGGCACATATCATGCTTGCCATACTTAGAAAATATGGTTATATAAAACTTATGAGGTTTATTTGCCAGATAGAAGATGGTTGAAATAGGGTTTGGAAGAAAAAGGAGATGATAAAAGGCCTTAGATAATCGAAGAAAAGGAATTCATAGACTTTAGTTAAAATTATTGCTTACAGACCATAAGACAACAGTGTGAATGGATAAGTACTCGCTGGTCTTAAATATGATTCGATATTATTCCTGGAAAGTTGCCTAATACGGACTCAGCTAGTTCTATCAGGAGGTTTGAATATATTCCTTCTCCGAATTCAGGATATTTTGAGGATAACTCTTAGTATTCTAAATAAGTGGCATAGAACATAATATTTCACACTTAAGTGAAATAAACATCAATACGGACATACACGGATCATTCGCTAAAAATCATTAAAACAACACGGCAATACGCTATGCGAGACGCAGCTTTGGCAAACAGTGAAATACCTACTAGCTGACTTGTGTACTGCTAACAGTTCATTTATACAATTATTTACTGGATCTACCGTGGTCCAATAGTTATTGCCTTAGATTCTTATGTGGGTTCGAATGCCGCTTGCTGAAGGGTGTGTGTCATTTCAGGGGTTGAAAACATTCCTTTTTTTTTTTTTTTTTTAATTTGGTTTTTAAAGGCAATTCAACCACACAGGTTATTGTTGCCTATTTAATTTTATTGGAATGTAATAATTACCCAAAATGAAAATTCAAGGCAGCAATGAGATTATACAAATACTTATATGCATAGGCACACACACGAACATATACACACACACTTACATAGGTACATATAATTTAAACAGAAATGTAATAACTGTAGCAATAAAACTCGTATATTTTCACACAGGCACACACATTCACATAGAGATACAGATCTCTATTATAAAATATAATTAATTTAATTGAAAACATTCCTTGATCCACCATGGAAGTTTAGGAAGGGTGGCTACCTATATACAGCCCGGCACTAATGAACTAGATGTCGTTACACTGTAAAGGAAAAAATATTATTAGCAATATTGTTAAAGTTAATAAATAATACAAAATATAAATAAAATGAACATACCCGTTCAAAGCGATAAAACACAAAGAAATTAAACTAGAATTAAAATTTTAAAAAACAATTATTTCAATTCAATTAATTAGGAAGATAAATAAAATTAATTTATTAATGATTGTTTTTCGAACAACTTCAATTTCGGCAACTAATTGTTCAACTCAATAGTTTTATTTCGAATCTAGTCCGTATGTTGCGGACGTCTGTTTGCGCCCTTTGATTCATCTAGCACGAGTGAGTCGGGAATGTGTGTCCAAAGCGCAGTCTGGTTAGCATGACATAACATACACGTATCATATATAGGAACTTCTAACAGAAAACAGCCTTCATATAAAAAAAGTAACAATGTAAAACATAAAAAAATAACTATTTTATTTTTATTTTTTTGCGGCGCTTTGGCGTCTAGACTATTAGCGCCGACATCTAGGGTGCAGGATCGAGGAATGTTCCCAACAAGCCGTGGGGAAATCGAACCCACCATCTCCCGCTTATGAATCTAACGCGCTAGCCACTAGACCACGGGAGACCTCTTAAATAACTAATTAAAACGAAAACGAACAATGACATTTAAATCAATAAAAGTTAGTGATATTTTTTTCGGACCATTTGGCATACAAATTTAATTTAAGCCCATTATTTTCAGGAATTTCTGGACTTCTTGCTGAATAAAGACTTGAGCAATAGCAGTACTTTGTCGCCATCTATTACGCAAAAAGAATATTCTGATGCTTCAGTAAGCACTGAAGACATGGAGAAACTCATTTCCGATTCGATTGACAAGCAGAAGATATTCAATGGGATTTATAAAGATATACCTAATGAAGAAACTAACAAGAAAACTATCGACCAGCTTGTTTCAGATTTGTTGAATGGCGGGATGAGAATTCATAACTTTGCTTAGCTTTAGCGTACTTTTTTTTTACTAGAAGAAATAAAGTTTGTTTTCTTTATTGTATTTTTTGTTTTTATTTTTTATGTAATTATTGAATCTCTTCGCAGCTTTGGCATTAAGATATTTATACATTTTGAAAAGTCGCATTCTTTACAAAATGAGGAAAAGGACATTAACGAAAAAGAATATATAAGGTCGTGAAAGGTTCACTCAGTGGTATACATTTCAGTTTACTAATAAGTCTTTTGTATTATTGGTCCTTTCCTTTTCCTTCCTTACACTGCGGATATTCCCACACACCCCCAAACCCTATTAACCACATATGCTGGTGACACAACCATCCTATAAATTTCCCCTGATCCTTCACTAGCATCCCAACACCTGCAGCAACATCTTTCCGCCATACAACGTTGGAGCGAACAGTGTAGAATACAAATCAACGCAGAAAAGTGTAAACAGGTTACATTGACTCTTAACCGAAGAACATGCCCTTCTGTAAACAACAAAGACACTCCAGTGCCAGCATCGAACGAGGTTCGATATCTAGGATTATACCTTGACAGCCGACTGACATGGAACCCTCACACGAGACTGAAAAGACAGGCCCTGAAAAGAATATACGGACTACTTAGACGACTCCTTGGACCTTCATCTAAATTATCGATACAGAACGGACTTGAACTCTGGGGATCCGCAAAACCATCCAACATCAACAGAATACAGGCATTCCAGTCAAAAATTCTTCGTAAAATTTTAAATGCACCTTTCTACGTCTTCAACAAAACCCTTCACAATAACCTTAAAATTCTATTTGTCTTTGGCCTTGCTAAACCCCGTTCCAAATGTTCCACTCCAAATTGTCTTACCATCCTAATCCCGAAGATCTATCCTTATCGTCCCAATCCCATCCAGACAATCCTCCCAGGCGGCTAAGAAGACAGCTTATTTAGACAGCCCTAGAAGTGCCAACAATCGTTGGTTTCTTCCAAATTTTGTATTGTTTTTTTTTTTTTTTTTTTTTTTTTTCCTTTTACCGTCTTGTTCAATTTATTTATTTTATTTAGTTATGATGATGCTCCGCATCTAAAGCATTCTTGTTCAATTGATACATAACATATATCTGTATCAACATACTTGATCATTGTATTAGGAATCATTGTTTCACTGTTAAATGGAAGTATCAAGTACCGCAAACTGGCTTATCTTTTTGAGTCCTGTATATGAATCTAGTTAATATAACTTATATACGACTTGTTCTTTGTTCTCTTGAGTTGAGACCACAAAGATATACAATAACATATAGGAACCCCACAAATAACCCACAATTTTAATTCAAGTTAACATTGTCGTCTAATTTACTAGGAACATCATTAGGGCTACCATTACTCTTAGATATTACTTATTATTAGCTTGATTATTATTATAATTGTTCCATTATTTTATTAGCTATTACTTATTTTTTATATTTTCTAGTTATTTGACTGATCACAGGCAATTTAATATAAATTTTAATTTTATTATTTTGTATAATTTCTGTCGGATCATCTCAGGTAAATAAATAAATAGCTTCTCTAATTAATTTATCAAGAATTAATTTTCTTGGAGGTTTTTATATTTATTAGTTGATATTCTCGAAATCGATTTACCTCTAACTAGCACACGGCGCCAGTTTCTGTGTCTGTTTAATTCCTTTCGTTGAACTGTGGATTCATTTAATGTATTTGGATTTTGTTTGATGTAATACCGAGATCTTTTATCTTTTAAGTATGTGTATTAGGCGGTTTTGTGCTGTGATTCCCGGGGAGACAATAAATGGAATATCTCAGCACTTAAAATAAATTCATTACGTAATCATTCAATTGAAAAAGATATTCATTAGCAATTGACCAATTATCGTTATCAGGGATCCACAGGTGTTTGCGATAAGATTATTAGCCACTCTGCTTTGAAACGGAGCATGTGGTATGGCGGAACCCGTGCTATGAGTCCCTTGCTATCGTCTTCAGTATTTATTTGGCTTTCTGTCGCGGCATCAGCCGTGGCAAGTCAGACCCAGGACTTAAGCCCATCCGGAAAAAAACTGCACATACCATCTCCGGAAGTTTCAGACCTGTTGCGAGGTTTGCACCTTTCTCAAAATGGAAGAAATGTTCTGGACCATCCCCTGGCCAAAGCGAAGAAGGATTGGTTCGTAGACTGGTATTCGCATATGCTCGACAAGATCATAGGACAGTTGGACGGCTGGGCTTCGGTGCTGGAGGACCCTTCGCAAGATGACCTTGACAGACTTGCCTGTGCGAACGGGTTTAACTCATTCGTCAGACATCTCTCTTCAGGATGGGCTATGAACAGTAAGTACAAACTTAAATTTTGAATGGCCTAGACTATTCTTTCGACAGCCAAAATCGTGGAAAGAACTTGTTGGAAATAAGTAATTTTCTCAAAACATAATTTCCTTTTATTCAGGATATTTAAATAATAAATAAAACACTGCAAGTAATTCTTAAGATTCCAAGACATCCCCTCTATATACTATAAAAAACCTGCTGGTATAAACTGCGTCATCATTGCGCATTCCATTATAATTCTTACATCTTATGTAAGTAAAAACCCGTAACATTGCAATCAAACGAAACCAACACTTCAGAAAAATTCAATAACTAATTTCACCGATCCTATCAAAATTTGAAAACCAATTATTAGCCTTTCGAAGGACCGCCTTCCCATAACCACGATGTTACGAAAGTCATAGGAAAGTCTACCAAAATGCAAAAAATATCTCATGCCAGTTGATGAAATATGAAGCCTTTTTCTCCCATGAACGTATTCAAAATAAACTTACCCAAAATTTTCATAAAATGTCGCAATTTTCTTTTTAGCACTTTCCTCCGAAGGAAAGTAGCTATTGAGGTTGCACTCATGACGGAATTTTTGAAAAATTTCTTCAAATCTTTATCGATCGTACCTAGTAGACACCGAAAATGACCCCCGTTAAAATTTATATATATATATATATATATATATATATATATATATATATATATGCATATATATATATATATATATATATGCATATATATATATATATATATATGTGTGTGTGTGTGTGTCTGTTAACACGATAGCGGCCAGAGTTTTTGTATTTTCGTCACGAAACTTGGTATATAGCATTCAATTAGCAAACGATTGAACGAGTTCGTTAACCACCGAAATCGGTCCACCGGAAGGGGGGGGGTTACCCCGAACCCAAAACACTAATTTGACCATTTCAGCCGTAATATTTGTTATATTTCAACGAAACTTGGTATTCGTAGTGGTAATATAGAGAAAAAAGTGAGATATAAATATGAACTAAATCGGTTCATAAGGAGGGGGGGGGGTTTACTGCGGACCAACAATACCAATTCGCCACTACCAGCCGTGATTTTAAGTATATTTCGACGAAACTCGGTATTCATAGTGGTAATCTACCGGTAATTATGTGTTGTAAAAATAAACTAAATCGGTTCATTAGGAGGGGGGGGGGGGGGTTTACTCCAGACCCACAATACCAATTCGCCACTACCAACCGTGATTTTTGGTATATTTCGACGAAACTCGGTATTCGTAGTGGTAATCTACAGGTAAATATGTGATGTAAAAATAAACTACTTTGTAATATATTTCAATAGAAAAGCCAGCTAGACATAGGCGCCGCAAGGAACGCTAGAGGGACTGTATCCGGTTCCTGCGTTAGATCAAAATACGATAATATGAGGTTTATTGTATTTATTAAGTAGTGTAATATGTACCATGTGTAAAAATAACTCTGGAAGCAAATTAATAATTTATCATTTACTCATTACAAAATTAAAAGAGAACTATTCATGTTTTTATTTTATTTATGTAGGATATTTTAAGCAAATTGTTCTGGAAATCAGTCTACACTACCCAAATTCTGAGGAAAGTGCTTAGTTATGCAGCTCCTGCGTGACGGACTTTTTAGTCTTGAAGTCGACATTCTTTTGTGATTATTTAACCGGCTTCGTTTTGTCCCCACTTTTAGTTATTCTTAAATGCATTTATAAACATACAAATTATATATATATATATATATATATATATATATATATATATACAGGGGTTGCGTCAGTGGTTTTATACGTAAGCCATATTGTACCCACAAGGGATTCTGACTTTGATCGAGAAGTTTCCATAAACTGTTTTTATATTATGTACAAATAATTTTAATTTTACTTTAACGTCCATTATTATTAACTAAGAATTTTAGGACGGGTTATCTATAGGTTACCACCCTTTTCTAGCTAAGCCACCGTCCCTAGTGGAAATCGAATCCAAGACCCTTTGCACGGAGTGTTGAGTGCTTACGCTTTAACACTCACGGGCATCGGGCCTCCAATCTGTACACATAAAAAATTGAATAATGTCATCAAATCTTCATCGAACCTCTCTATTTAATACCAAAACAAGACTCTCTTTCAAATTTATATGTATAAACATTTTAACAAAAGATACTTACGCATCTATATTTACATAACTGCTATACACTTTATTAAGCATAAAATTTTAAAGAACAATGAATCAGAATAGATGGTAAAAAAAGTTCTGAAATTTGTATTAATGAGAGAAATAGCCAAAACAAATAATGAGGACAAAAAATTCGTACTCTTGCCCGCTGAATATCTTAAATATGACTTTTTGTCGCTTGGAACAAAATTAAAATCAGCAACTTCTCAAAAATCTGCCTGACGCGACATTATCTTTTCTGAGAGCATTCCCTTAATAACACTTCAATCAATCCATTGAAACATTACATAATATTTTTAAATAGTCGTCTTGGAAAGTTCATGATTTTGATTAATTATATTATGATTGATCACTATTAAGAAGCTTAAATACAAAATCCGATGTCCAAGGAGACCCATGCTTCGTCACGGCAGATAAGTAGATACTTTATTGCGTTAAATAATGTATCATCAAAATTAACGCTCCAATATAATTTTGTGCAGTTTATTACGGCACGGTTCCCGTCATACTATATTTTATTCATCATTTGATATGTAATCAAAGTATAATGTTTCTGGGCACTGGGGCGCTCCGGACAAGTGTCAACAAACAGATAACGTAGAGATAACCCGTTATCTATAGGTTACCAGTAACAGGAGTTTAACCAGTACAGGCTAAAATTCGTTTTGGAATTTCGAATACGTCAATAGGAAACGCTCATTATATTTGCGAGCATTACCAAGACGTGTTCTGACTGGGAAGGCTTTGCAAGGGTTCGGGATATTATTACCTCGGATAGACCATCACCAGATATAGCGTAATCTCTTTGAGGGACAAAAGTAGAGTTTATTTCTAGTAATTCAAGGTCTGCCATCATAGTTGTAATGAACCGAAAATAAAAATAATATTATGAAATAGATATGTTCAGTACGGTAACAGTTGAATTGTTATAGTCCTAGCAACGCATGCTGCCTAGGCTTGCCTGCTCTAACGAAGTAAAAATTCAAACCCCTCTAAAAATACTTAAAAATTTGAACATCAAAATCCCCTTTCTTAGCAAGTGTTTACATCCTAAAGGAAGTGTCCATGCAAAATTTCAAATTTTTCTGTGTAGTGGTTTGGGCTGGGCGATGATAGGTCAGTGATTGAGTGAGTGGAATTTGACAAATATATAGTAGACGCACGTGCGTTTTTTATTGTTACTGCACTCCGCTCGTCACTAAAGTTCTAAAGTAGTAATCTGTCAAGAACACATTACAAGTTGATAACTTTTCGAAAATGCAATATTAGCTAAGCAGGTAGTCTACCCAAAACCGAAGAACATGACAAGGAGTCCACGAGACATAAACATTTGGTGACCACTGCCACACATGATCAAAGGAAAATAAATTGATAGAATTTAGTAAAATTAAAGTTTAAAGAATATAAGGAAACAGTAAGAATGGATAGGTACTGAGTGTAATTCGATATTATTCTTTCTAAGTTTGCTGATGTGGACTAGGTTATTTTGGGAGGTTTGACAAATTCCCTGTCCTTTCATGAGACCAATCTCAATATCTATTTTCCTCCGGTAAATCCTAAAGGGCGCTTATTAGAACAGTAGTATTTGCTAAATCTACTATGTATTTGTCAAATACCACTCACTCACTGACTCCCTGACCTATCATCGCCCAGCCCAAACCGCTCGACAGAGAAATTTGAAATTTTGCATGGACACTCCCTACATAACGTAGGCACTCACTAAGAAAGGATTTTTCGATTTTCGAATTTTTAAGTATTTTTAGGGGAGTTTAAAGTTTTAGTTGGTTAAAGCAGGCAAGCCTAGGCAGCATGTGTTGCTAGGACGATAACAGAACAGCTGTTACCGCACATTATCTATTTCATAGTATTATTTTTAATTGAGGTTAATTTCAACTATGATGGTAGTCCTTGAATTGCAAGAAATTAACTGTGATTTTGCCCCATATAGAGTTTACGCCCTGGTGATGGCCCATCCAAGGTAATAATATCCCGAACCACTTGACACAAAAATTTAAAATTTTGCACGGACAATACGTTTAGAGTGTAAACACTCGCTAAGAAAAGTTTTTTGATATTCAAATGTTTAAGTACTTTTGGGGGTTTGAATTATTAAGGAGTTCCTCATCGGCTCAAAAATGGTTCGATTTTGATAAGAATTGGTACAAAAATCTTTCTTCTCATTTAAAAGGTCAAGTTCATTAACCAGTTGAATCCGTTTACTGGAACATGGCTTTGGGAGCGAAATTTGTGCGAAAGATTCCTTAACGTAGGAAAACGAATGAAACCATTTTTTAAGCGAGTTCTGCAGCCATTTACCAGAAAAATTGATAGAAATACTTTTCTACATACAAAACTAATTTTCTGTTTGGGTATTCAGAATCGAAGTATATGGAAAAAAAATGTATGATTGGTGATACAAAGTTTTCGGATCTCAGTATATTTTCTAAAATATCTGGAAAACGGTTGGTAACTCGCAGTAAATGGAAGGCGGCTATTCGAAAGGTTACTAAATTCTCTACAGTAAGATTCTGTTGTAATGTTCGGTGAGGCGATGTCAATCGAAGAGATAAGTGCTTAAAACTTTAAATTTTTTAGTTTTATGCTTTTCAACGTGTATTTGTCTCTGTTTACCTAACTTTTTTAACGTTTGTTGTATTTTTTTTTTTTTTTTTTTTTTTTTTTTTTACTCTCGAACGGAAACAAGCACGGTTACTTCCACATGGTGTTTCCTGGGTAACTTTAAAGTCCGTGCAATAATAAGCTGTACAAAATTATGTAGTAGCTTTAATTTTGATCATATCTTATTTAACTGAATATAACACCTACTTATCGGCCGTGGTGAAGCACGGGTATTCAGGTAGTCACTATATATTTGTCAAATACCACTCACTCACTCACTGACCTATCATCGCCCAGCCCAAACCACTTGACAGAAAAATTTGAAATTTTGCATGGACACTCCCTTTATAACGTAAACACTCGCTAAGATAGGAATTTTTGATATTCGAATTTTAGAGGGGTTTGAATTTTTATTTGGTTAGAGAGAATGCAAGCCAAGGCAGCAAGCGTTGCTAGGACAACAGGACAGGTGTTAGCGTATGTATTTATTTCATAATATTATTTCTATTTGAGCTTCATTTCAACTATGATGGCAGACCTTGAATTACTAGGAATAAACTGTGACTTTGTCCCTCTTAGAGTTTACGCTTTACCTGGTGATCCGAGGTAATAATATCCCTAACCCTTAAACTCCTGTTACCGGTAACCTATAGATAACGGGTTATCTCTAGGTTATCTGTTTCTTGACACTGGTCAGGAGCGCCCCAGTGTCCAGAATCATTATACTTTGATTACTTATCAAGTGATGAATAACATATAGCATGGCGGGAACCGTGTCATAATGAACTGCACAAAATTATATACATAGTAGCGTTAATTTTTATGATAAATTATTTAAGGCAATAAAATAACTACTTATCTGCCGCGACGAAGCACTGGTATTCAGCTAGTGACGTATATTCCGAATTCTTAAATTATATAAGTTGACGTCTAATGATAACTGCCCTTTGATCTGACAGGTGGTATAAATAATATCTTTATAAAAATAAAAATAAATAACCTTATCTAGTGAGTCACTGATTTGTGGCACCTCGGCCTTATCAATCTAACTCTACGATATTATTATAGAGCTTCAAAACGATTCCAGATTGAAAATTAAATAGACTTTTAGTTATTGTTAGCACTTTGTGAAGGATTGCAGCAATTAAGGTTGCTCGTAGGAAAATATTTTGGAAATTTCTTTAAATCTTCATCGATCCAACCGAATAGATATAAAAAATAGGTTTTGATCTTTCGTGAAAATATAAAATAATATCTCAAAGAGAAGAATGATTTAAGGCGCCACAGCAGGAAACTGGCAGTATCCTGAGCGAAAATGACTCAACGTTCGTTCTAGGGAACACTATTACCAATAAGTTTCTCATTTTTTTACATTGTTTTAATAAAATACTCATTTAAATGCAGTTTAAAACAGAAAAAAAAAACAAATAAAAAGTGAGTTTAACTGAGACAAATACCTGTTCAAAAAATAAAACTAACACATTCGCTTACGCCTTTGTTAATCTCTGGTTTGTCATAGTTGTATTTGTACTGACCCAAAAAAAAATTATCTTTATTAATGGTACAAAATAAAAACAATTGGGGTACTCAAATACTGCTATGACGAATCCGAAACTTCTCAAAGAAAAATGAAATAAGATTTGAAGACACATAACGTGGCGTAAGTTTATAAAATCTTTACCCATTAAACACACTGTAATTAAAAAATGTTTGTGTGTTGGCCCCAGTGCGAATGTGTACGCAATCTTTCCGCCGCTATTACTGAAAAAGCGCAAGTAGAAAAGATGGCCCGATTTTGATCTCGTGGTGCCAACAAACTAAACTGTTTAAGTTGCTCTTTTATTCGACGTACCATTTATAACTGTAAGAATAATGTATTAAATCTTATAAAACTTCTAAACTCCGATAATGAATCTGAAACTCTATGACTTTTCAGAGTGAGTTTCGAGGAGTTGATTAGGGATCTTGACCTTTCATCAAGCCGCATTTTAGCGCGGTTTCTCCCTCCCCCATAGGGAGGAACCCCGCTTATAAGGTTGATACAATGAAACAATCCGGAAGTGCCGACAAGAAAATTTGGCGTTTCAGAACCCCTAGAGACCGAAAATAACGGTGGTTCAAATTTGTATATATATATATATATATATATATATATATATATATATATATATATATATATTTATATATATATTTGTCTGTTCGCTCTCTAGGTCGAAGACGAATGGTCCGATTTTGATGAAATTTGGTACAAAAATCAGTCGTCCAATATGAAAGGTCAAGTTCGTTAACCAGCAAAATCCGCCCACTGGAAGATGGAGTTTAGGGCGAAATTCGCGCAGAAAAAATCGTAACGCTTACGTTTTTGAGTTCATAAGCTTGTAAGTACTCTTTTTATAGGCTTCTTGGGCTAGGAAAACGAATGAAACCATTTTCAAGGCGATAGCTTTAACCGTTTTCGAGAAAATTGGAAAAATAGTTTTTGAATACCGTTTTTGGTTTGGGTACTTAGAATCATGGGATTCAGTTGAAACATTTTCTGCATGTTCTACTTTCATTAAAACTAATATGTTGAAATTTTTGTTACGTTTGGAGTTAAGGAAGAGTTAGAATAAAATATTTTATTAACAGACTTAAAAAGTTTTGGTAACTTTGTATATTTTCCTTAATATCTCGAAAAAGGTTGAGAATCATGGGAAACGAAAGAATACTATTAGAAAGCTTACTAAATGCTCTACAATAAAGGTTCTGATGAAAGTTTTGATTAGGCGATGTCAATCGGAGAAATAAGTGCTTAAAACATTAAAGTAATTGATTTTGCTTATTCGAACTGTTCTTTTTGTCTGTTTTTATTCCTTGTTATTTTTTAATTGCTTATAGTTGGATAATGTATTTTACAATAAAACAGATTAGGCAAAATAAGAAAAACAATTCATTGTTAGAAATATAGCTTGCCAAGAGAAAAAGATTCGTTGACGTCTTTTGAATATTTTCAATTGCCTTTATGCTGTTGGTTTTTTTATTTTATTTTTTAATTGATTTTATCTGTAGAATTATTACTATAGTAAAAGAACACAGGAATGTGTGAAAATATTTGATATTTTCCAATTCATTGAAACGTATGAAATGAAGTATCGGTAGAAGAGGATTCAAGGGTCTTGCGGACCTGACCCCAGGTATAGCCATAAAACCCTTTGAACAAAGGCCGAGGAAAATATTATCTGTTTCTATTCTATGCTTTTCAAATGAGAATAGGGATATGAACAGGAACCGGGGTCTCCCGTGGTCTAATGGCTAGCGCCTTGGATTCATAAGCGGGAGATGGTGGGTTCGATTCCCAACCTCCGGCAGGAATTTTATCATCCCACGGCTCGCTGGTGAAATTCCTCGCTACACCCTGGATGTCGGCGCTAATGACCTAGATGTAGATGTGCCGTAAAAAAAAACAAAAAAAAAAACAAAAAAAAAAAACAACTGGAACCGCGCTAAGATGACGCAGTTCCTGCGAGTCGGACTTTTTGTTATAAAAACAGTGTTCATTCAACAAGCCTGTCTAAAATGTACTCTGAGTTGAACATTTTTTCATTCATCAAAATACTCATTCAAAGTAGCGTATGCAGAACCAAATTACAGCAGTAATACATTTTTAAACTTGAATTTGTTTAAAAGGTTTCCTAATAACAATCAAAAAATCATGCATTGTTTGGACGCTGCTAAAACGTTTTGAATTCTAATTTTGTTAGGAAAATATCTCTAAATTTCTTAATAAGTAACCCCCATAGTTCCGGAAATATGTCACGTCTGTATATTCTACTTCCGATAAACACGGAAATTAAGTATATGTTCATTTAAATATACTCAGAATCCGATTTCAAAATTAACGAGCAAATATGCAATTTTTAGCGCGGTTCCTCCCTCCCCCATAGGGAGGAACCCCGCTTATAGGGTTGATACAATGAAACAATCCGGAAGTGCCGACTAGAAAATTTCGCGTTTCAGAACCCCTAGAGACCGAAAATAACTGTGGTTCAAATTTGTATATATATATATATATATATATATATATATATATATATATATATATATTTATTTATATATATATATATATATATATATATATATATATATATATATATATATTTGTCTGTTCGCTCTCTAGATAGAAGACGAATGGTCCGATTTTGATGAAATTTGGTACAAAAATCCTTCGTCCATTTTGAAAGGTCAAGTTCGTTAACCAGCAAAATCCGCCTACTGGAAGATGGCGTTTGGGGCGAAATTCGCGCAAAAAAAATCGTAACGCAATAAAACTGGTTAAGTAAAATAACAAAAACAATTTATTGTTAGAAATATAGATTTCCAAGATTCCAAGACCTTGTCACTAGCGGGTTCTAGTGTAGCGGACCCTTCCAGGTAAGATTGTAAATCATGACCTTTCAAGACTTTACTACTCACAGGAATGGCGTTAGTGACCTTAAGGGTTGACACGCCATTATAATAATTAATTTAAAAAAAAAGACTGGTGGAACCAAAATAATAACTGCTTCTATTTTAATCTTTCCAAATTAGACTAGGGATATGAACGGAACCGCGCTAAGATGATGCAGTCCTGCGAGACGGACTTTTTTGTATAAACGTCTGACAGACAAAAAGAAAATTTCAGTGAAGTATGTTGGTAGCAGTGAACATGTAGACTCTAGATGGTCACTGCTATAAACATACTTCACTGGAATTTCCCTCATTGTAGAAATTGATGGATGATGGAAATTTATGATCAGAAGGATGAAAAAAGTCCGAAATTTCCACGGGTATTTTATTTTTCAGAACGTTTTCAGGGACTAGGACTCATTTTCAATGCCCATGCAATGGTTTTTATTCAGCAGAGCCTTGCTCCTAGACCCCCTTGTGTCAGTCAAAAACTTCCAATCTGTGTTGAATTCGTCATAGAATTATATTTTATTAATAACTCTACCAAACAATTTGAAAAGTGTTAACAAAGAATCAGAAACTGGGGAAGTAAATAGGTTTGTACAATTTGAAGAGATAAATTATCTGTCTCAATAGACAATTTCCGGTAGCGAAGTTGATTAATGGTAATTTTTAGAATATATCTTATATTCCAATAAAGACAACTTAGCCTTTTTAATAAAATAAATACGTGGCACTTTTCATGGAGTAGACGGGTCATTTTGAACATAAAAATGTATATCATATATCTTATTGTGCGTGCATTTATATATGTATGTATACATATAAGCTCCAACAGCATTCTCAGGTGTAGGGTAAAATTCAATATCCTTGCGACCAGAATCTTTCTTTTCTGTCAAAATTCGGGAACATGTATGAATTTTTTAAATATATTTGTTAACATCTCAAAAGTTTTGTAAAATGGTGGTAAATTATCATTTTAATTCCAAAGCCTAATCTAATTAATAATATATCAGTCTTTGTAGACGATCCTAAAACATTCGAGAGCTTTGCTTTCGTTCCAATGAAGGTGGGTTCCATCAAAATGTGTCCAAATCTCACTGTGGATAACATTAGATAGAAACACACTAAAACCAATGATTTCCTTTCATTGGATACTTAAAAAGTTGTTGTTTATTTCAGTGCTCGACTCAGCAACGAAACTGCAGTCAGGACTTCTGACAGGAAATCTGAACGACATCGGCCAATACGACGAATGTGTTGATGTCGATGTTAAGGCCAACAAAAGCGATCCTTTCACCACAGATTTCACAGGACAACACTGCCTCATATCCTTCAACTTTCATCTACCAAATAACTCTATAGTTGTACGTAGAAATAATATTTAATTATTAATTATTGTGTTTTATATAAAGCATTTCCAAATCATATCCAATTTATAAAAAACAATGTTAATTTGAATTTGAAACGGCAAAGGTTGAATTTGACTATTAACATACAAGCGCATATATATGAACTTTTATCTGTGTATATATATATATATAAAACGTCTGTTCCGAATCCATCCGCAGCAATGTGATATATAGTGATACAACCTTGACAAATATCAAAGATTAAATTCCTTAACCAGCATAATCGGAACACTGTATTTTTGGTGAAAAACATTTAAGACTGTCGGTTTTGTGTTAATAAACTTTTATTTTACAATGAGAATCTTAAGGTTCTTGCAAATTCATTCAAGTTTCGAGAAAAATGTAAAAAAAAAACAAAAACAAAAAAAAACAAGATTTTTCTTTAGTCCTATTCATAATTAATATACTGGCTTAAACGTTTCTCCACATGTTCGTAAACTAAGTTCACTATATGTTTGGCAAGGATTAGCGATGCGGAAGAATTTTAAAATAATTTTTAGAGAAGACAAATGTTTTTATTTTGTTTTATTTATCGTAAACGGTTAAGAGTCTATGTAATTAAAAGATGACAATTAGGAAAACTAATAAATTTCGATAGTTTCTCATCCAAGGAAAATTGAGGTAGTGTTTCTAATATGTTGTTTTATTTAACGCGTTTATTTATTTATTTTTTTTTCTTTAAATGCTTTAAGCAATAACATTAGTTCTAAAACCCCGGAGGTCGTTGAATTTCCTAGATATTTCCATGGGCAGTTCCAGCCAAGTCTGGACTAAGAGAGACTGGTTGAGGAAATATTTTTTTCAAAATCCTTTTTCTTTTTTTTTTTATTTATTTATTTATTATTATTTTTATTTATTTATTTATTTTTTCTTTTTTTTGAGTTTTCATTCAAATAAGCGATTTACCCCTCATGAAATCTCTGCTCCTTCGACGCCCTTATAAAGTCACCATGTTGAGATGAGCTTTCACCAGGGCACCAAAGCAGACAGTTGCCGGAACTTGGACCTACTAATGACATCTTCACTTCATTTATTTTCAGCTGAACGGAAAGCGGACTCAACTTAAAGATCTGTTCGGTGCTGACTGGATCCCCCTGACAGTAGCCCAATGCTATCCTTCCCTCTGCAAGCCACATCATCTCCAGGAAATAATCAACGCCGCTCTCTCTGGTCCGGACTATCTCCTGCATATATTCGGCGAGGAGTACGGCGTAGACGTGAGCATAGCTACGACAGACTGCCACGTGAAGGGGCACGGAAATGCTGATCTGCTCGACTGGATTGTAGCGTAAGTCATCTCCGAAATGAAGCATTTTTTTTATTTTTATTTTTTATTTCAGGGTGACATTGGGGAGTATCAGATAATAAAATAATCATGAATAAAATAAATAATTGTACCGACGAAACTGCATAACTAAGCACATTTGTCAGAAAGGTGGTTGGTTTTATGCCGCATTCCGGAATGTACTTAACATAACACACGCAAACTCACACACACGTATGTGTGTATAAAGAGAAAAACAGAGAGCAGAAAATGTTGTAACAAATGTTCGTAATTAATAATTATTTTTGTATTTCAGAGGAATAATCTTTGGTTTCTTGCTTCTTGGTGGGCTCTGTACATCCATGGACTATTTCTACATTGCAAGAGAAACAAGGATGAGGCGTTGGTATCTAGTCTGATTATTATTTCTGTTTAATATTTAATAGATATGTCTAATAATATTTTTACATGCAACAAAAAAATAATTCAATAAGCATTTAGCATTTATTATTTATTTATGCAACATAATTCACTTGTGGAGTATATTTCACTCCCCTTAACTGGAGAAGCTTTAAAATAATACATCTTACCCTGTCACAATGTCTTGTCCATTATGTTAAACAGCACCCAATGCAATGGAAGAGATAGTTTTGGCCTTCTCGCTCTACACCAACGGAAACAAGCTGCTGGATACGAGATGCAGTGCCGATTCTATGACTGCACTCAACGGATTGAAATTCTACAGCATCAGTTGGGTTCTGTTGGGCCACAGATTTCGCTTCCTTATCAACCAACCGCTTGTCAATCTCTTGGACTTCCCTGATGTCAGTAGTCAAAGTTTGTTTTATATTACTTATTCTATAGAAGTTGACCAACACAAATACACTACACTATGATATTTTGACAATCATTTTAATATTTTCTCCTTTTTCGTTACAGGAACTGAGAAACTGGGCAAAAATGATCCTATTAAGCGCTCCATTAAGTGTAGATACGTTCTTTCTAATATCTGGCCTCCTTAACATGTATACATTTTGCATCCTAAGAGAAAAGAAAAGGTTTTACTCCCCGATTGAAACATTCATCGGTTACATTCATAGATACTTAAGGTTAGAATATAGTACATAAAAACAAATATAAATAAAATAAATTATTAAAATTAAAGAAAATGTGTTAATATATATATATATATATATATATATATATATATATATATATATATATATATATCCTTAATTTGCCATAATACTTTCATTTCATTTTGCACTAAGCCTTCCAACACAAAGTGGCCATCATCAGGCACTGAAAAGTGTTTTTGTTCATCATCTATCAATGTTATCATATTGGTTCTCATCGGTCGGCAAAGACAAGCATTATATATATATATATATATATATATATATATATATATATATATCTTTTCGCAGTACGGTCCAATGCTCTTTGTTAGGTATTTTAATGTGCCTTACAACCTACCGTTCTGAAAAATTGTCTTGTGAGTCTTTGGATATTCAAAATTAGCCGTAAATTTGAAAATTAATATTGTGCCCCTAATAAGAGAGAATGTTACTATCATGACCTAAATTAAACCACTAGAAATGCAACAAAATCATTTTCATACATAAAATATAAGCCAAAACAAATTGTAGATTGATCCATGAAGGAGAGATGCAGCAATGTATCTACTTTCGTTACAGAATGTTTAGAAACAGCATAAAGTGTATTTGCGGTTAATAATAAATGTGCCATGAATTTGTTTTGTTACAAAAAAATAACCATAATACATCATAAGGTACTCAGTTAATGTATAATATTTGTATTTTTCTAAAAAAAATCCTTTTTACTTTTTACGTTATTTCTCTGAATAATTACATCAAAACTATCATCTACAATTTTTTTGACATTAAAAAAAAATGATACACTTAAGAGATAAATCTATAAAATAATCATTTTTTGGGAAATGATTAACTAAATCAACTTAATTATAATCCTGATTATATCATGGAATACAATACTGTATCCTCCCCTTATTAGTGCCATTGTTACAATTTGTGTATACTTGAAACAGATATAGTTGGTACTTCATGAAGTAAAAAATAAACAATAAGAAGTGTATAATCTATTAAAAACAATAAAGAACAAACACAACAATACGATTATATCATGGAATCCAATACTGTATCCTCCCCTTATTAGTGCCATTGTTACAATTTGTGTATACTTGAAACAGATATAGTTGGTAGTTCATAAAGTAGAAAATAAACAATAAGAAGTGTATAATCTATTAAAAACAATAAAGAACAAACACAACAATATGATTATATCATGGAATACAATAATGTATCCTCCCCTTATTAGTGCCATTGTTACAATTTGTGTATACTTGAAACAGATATAGTTGGTAGTTCATAAAGTAGAAAATAAACAATAAGAAGTGTATAATCTATTAAAAACAATAAAGAACAAACACAAAAATATGATTTCAGATTGACACCAGCCTACCTAGTTATGATAGGCTTGTCAGCCACCTGGGTGTACCGGTCCGGTGAAGGTCCATTCTGGGATAGGATAGTTGGCTCGACCAGAGATAATTGCAGAAATAACTATTGGATGAACCTAGTTTATCTCAACAACTATCTCAATCCTGATGATTATGTGAGTTTATAAAATTATTTGAATTTTGGATGGATAAGTTTGCACCTTAGTTCTCCGGTCTCTTATTTCGATCCTCTTTACTTTATTATTTTTCCATATTTTGAGCACACTTCTTTCGATTGAACTTTATTTGTTTGAGCATTCAGGAGGCCACCAAATGCTTTCTACAGATGGCATATGCTCAGATAGGCTCAGTGACTGGATACGGTACTCCTGGAAATATGTAGAGCACAAATAACAAACTAACAACAAAAATAACAAACAAAGAAAAATTTCCCAAGATTAAAGTGGTACGAATCAATGACGAACTACACTTTAATATAGAGTTTGACCATGTAACGGGAAGTTAGACCTTACTCCTTTCAACGGAGACCAATAAAGATAATTTTTTTTTTTTTTTTTTTATTTCTCTTAGGGTGCTTCGACTACCTAGGCCATTAGCACCATTGAACGTTGTTTCATTTTTAACACATAATGAAACAAGTTCTAGAATTACTTGGTATTCTAAATTGTTTGTTACCTTGACTATCAACAGTTTTTTGGGGACTATTATTTAATAGGTGGGCGAATTGTACACTAAATCTGAAAATGCTATGTACAAATTGTGTTAGACCCTTTTAACAAATATCCGATCTAACCTTAAACCTAGATCTAAACCTAAAATTCTATTTACGTATCTACATAATGATAATTACACACTCACTCACAAGCATACAAAAACACTCACAATCACACATAATACTTTCTGTCTAGTAGGTACGAATGGGTAAGTAAGGTGTGCCCAATGCGAAGCCTGGATAAGATGACTTCGTCCCGACGGAAGAAGTCTTCATAAATATAGTGATAAATAGGGCCATCATATTATAATGTAAAAAAGTCCGTCTCGCAGGACTGCATCATCTTAGCGCGGTTCCGTTCATATCCCTAGTCTAATTTGGAAAGATTAAAATAGAAGCAGTTATTATTTTGGTTCCACCAGTCTTTTTTTTTAAATTAATTATTATGATGGCGTGTCAACCCTTAAGGTCACTAACGCCATTCCTGTGAGTAGTAAAGTCTTGAAAGGTCATGATTTACAATCTTACCTGGAAGGGTCCGCTACACTAGAAACAGACCCGCTAGTGACAAGGTCTTGGAATCTTGGAAATCTATATTTCTAACAATAAATTGTTTTTGTTATTTTTCTTAACCTGTTTTATTTTCAAATACATTATCCAACAATAAGCAATTAAAAAATAACAAGGAATAAAAAACAGACAAAAAGAACAGTTCGAATAAGCGAAATCAATTACTTTAAAGTTTTAAGCTCTTATTTCTCCGATTGACATCGCCTAATCAAAACTTTCATTAGAACCTTTTTTTTAGAGCATTTAATAAGCTTTCTAATGGTATTCTTCCGTTTACCAAGATTCTCAACCTTTTTCGAGATATTAATGAAAGTAAACAAAGTTACTAAAACTTTTTATGTCTGTTAATACAATATTTTATTCTAACCCTTCCTTAACTCCAAACGTAACCAAAATTTCAACATATTAGTTTTGATGAAAGTAGAACATGCAGAAAATGTTTCAACTGAATCCCATGATTCTAAGTACCCAAACCAAAAACGGTATTAAAAAAATATTTTTCCAATTTTCTCGAAAACGGTTAAAGCTATCGCATTGAAAATGGTTTCATTCGTTTTCCGTGCCCAGGAATCATATAAAACGAGTACTTAGAAGCTTATGAACTCAAAAACGTAAGCGTTACGATTTTTTTTGCGCGAATTTCGCCCCAAACGCCATCTTCCAGTAGGCGGATTTTGCTGGTTAACGAACTTGACCTTTCAAATTGGACGAAGGATTTTTGTACCAAATTTCATCAAAATCGGACCATTCGTCTTCTATCTAGAGAGCGAACAGACAAATATATATATATATATATATATATATATATATATATATATATATATATATATATATATATATGATTGATTTGTGAGACGGCTTCTCTCTCCAGCGGTGTTCTTCCTCTCCTTTGCGCAATATTTCGTCGGGTTCATCTCCGACTTCTTCAGGCTGCTATGTGTCGTCCTCGGTGGTTGTCAAGGGAACCTCCCATTGTCATAGGGTTCCTCCCTATGGGGGAGGGAGGAACCGCGCTAAAAATAATAACCATAAAAAAATATATATAATATAGGATGGAGATTTAGGACACTTTTAAAAAAAAAAAACTTTATCAGTGCAACATAAATGTGTTTCTCAAAAATCCTAAGATGGTGCAATCTATTAAATAAATGGACCGAATACCTAAAGCCATAGCAGAATGCATGAATCATCTTCATGTGAGAATAGACTATTTGTAATGTTTGTACATACTTGATTCGGCTATTAATTCTTCTTTTATGTTATTAAGAGATCTGAACTTTTCTTCTTGATAAGAAGGTTAAATATTTACGCTATGTACATGAACGAGAGCCATAAAAGCAAATTATATCAGAAAAAAATGTATATCAAGATCTATTTTTTTTTTTTTTTTTTACTTTTCTGAATCCTTCAATTTAGTTAATATGAATTGGCAAACTGCGAGTAGAACCCAGGTTTACCGATAAACATGAGGAAAGTTTAAACTAATAAACAGCACAGTACTGACCACACTATCGCTCTAATGTGTCGCATGGTAGAGAATCAGGTACCTCAACAGTATCAGCCCTAGTGGCCGGTTATGGGACTGATATTTATCGAACATAATAGTTGATAATTTGGGTGAATTAATAAATTCTAATATCATTGATTTTAATTCTAATCTGTTTTTGTAACTACACGGTTTTTACATAAAACAATAAAGGATTTAAAATAATTTCATCGACTAACAAGTAGAGTGATTTATTAAAATGCTAATTTTTTTTATAATATTCCTCAGATTTCATTCCATAAGCATTTCCCAGGCTACCCATAATCATAAAAGCGTCAGAAAAACCGAAAGTCTTCTTCAAAAATGCTTATTTTTCTTGACAGCGTTCTTTTGAAGATTAGGATCAAAGACCTCACAAATGCTATCTGTTTAGAAATGTTTGAAATTTATTATTTCAGACTATATAACGACTTGATTTATTTTGAGCGAGAGCAAAGCAAAATATTTATTTTTCTCCTATAAACACATTAAAAAAAAGCTTGTAAATACGAAGATTGTTTTGAGAAAATATAAATATAATTCATTTCTTATTAAGAAATAAATAAACAAATGCTTTGGTAAAATAAAAAAAATAGTTAGGCATTTTCTTAAAACATTGGAACTTATTTTTAAGTCTAAATATTTTATGAAGTTATCATTTTTTGTGCTGCCCTTTTAAGGAAATCGTATTTTACTCTGGGATCAGTGAGTATGTATTTAATTGTGAGCGAAACGAACGTTGCAAAGTTTACAATTCGGTTTGGCCTATTTTGTCGTAGAATAGGAATGAGTTAAGTGTTTCAGTCCAATATGAAAGGTTTAAAATAATAGCATTCATAGAACTAAAAATTTTATTTTTATCTAAATCTTGAATTCCAGTATAACTCACACAATATCACAAGTCATGGTATAAGTTATTTAGTGGATAATTTTTTAAAATTAATTTAAGGTGGTTTTAAACAAATTTAACTAGATATTACTTAAACACAATTACCTATAGCATTTTAGGATATAGCTAGTTAAATGTGTTTAAAAAAAAACCTTAAATAAACAGAAAGCATCCTGTTTAGTAAATATAAATTAAGTATTCTTTGTAATTTGCATATAATATGATACTTTACATAATTTATAAGATGGCTTGTGACGTAGAGAATAAAAATCTTCATATTTCCTACTTATTGGACTCGGAGTTATACTGGGAGTCCATATAATGACTTTAATTTGGCTAAAGGTATGACATTTATCTTATTTTTTTAAGTACAATTATTAATTTCACTAATTCAATTTTTATACAATGCTAGCATAATCTCAACCTACAATACATAGAATGATAATTCATCCCCTAAATTATATAAAATGTGAACAATTACACAATAGAAGCCTGAATACGGACAATAAGGTCCGAAACGTTGCAATAACTATTGTATATACACATTTGGAAGGTTCTACACAATTCTTGCAGGTTTAATACAACCTTGAGAGGTTGAATACAACTCGTACACCCCCATAATAATCTTCATAATTTTTATTAATATTTTTTTTCTTTCTAGTGCATGATGCAGACTTGGTATCTCGCTGCAGACATGCAGATGTTCTGGTTGTCACCCTTTGTTCTCTTCCCCTTATGGAAGTGGCCAATCTTCGGGTTCGTCTTGATTGCCCTGCTCACCATAGCATCCATACTATCTCCTCTGCTTATTTCATACTTCTATCTGATAAAGGCGCCAATACCTCTTACAACTGAGTAAGTAAATAAGTAATATAAACCTCTTTCGTTAATGTTGGTACCAAATATTATGCAAAAATGGTAACAACCTTGCAATAGCATGACGTAGAAGGACGAACAAGAAGAAATTACAGAAAATACAGTACGTGAAAGGATTTCAAGAAAAAGAGGTAACAGAGGAGAATAACTATAGTAGTTCTTTGCCGACTAAGAATAGGCCTATAGTTACAGTATAACGTACATCGTTTTTGTTAAGGAATTTATATACTTTGACTTACTTAACTAACTCAAAGAACAGTATTCTCCTTAGAAAGGGCATTTTTATCGCCTCAACTGCAAAAAAAAAAAAAAAAAAAAAAGTCCCGTAACAGGCCACGAAGGCCCTGAGGGGCAGATACTATAGAGGTATCTGATTCAAGACCATACGGCACACTAGGGATATGTGGTCCGCACTATGCTCCGGCCGCCTGATTTTCCCCTTGGCTGCTTCGACTGCTAGAGTCATTAGCCCCCAAGGTACCCCCCATTATTAAATTAATTAAAGGCTGGGTTGGCCTAGGGACGGTCAGGGAGGCCTAATTCAACCCTTGAGCGAAGACACTAGCAGAAAAAATCTTTAGTGCTTGCTCGGGATTTGAACTCATGACCTCCAACTTATTAGTCCAGTGCTCTACCACTGAGCTAACCTCGCCCCCAAATAAATAACACGTTTTACAGATATAGTAATATTTGAAACATATTGTTTAAAGATTATGTCTAATCAAATTTTTAATCAATCAATTTTTAATGGATTATAATAAATTAATGCCAACGTTTGGGGCGTACCTTTAGGTCTCTGTCAATGATACAATATCACAGAGATCTCTAAATATTCTGACATCCAATTCTAAAACTGTGAATTTTTTCTTTTTTTTATTCATTCAATTAATTTACAGCAAATTATTCTATAATTTATAGATTAATGGTGCATATAACAAATACATTTTGGTCTGCCTATTACCTTGACTGCCGTCGAGGTAATAGGCAGTCAGGGAATAGTTGGGATTCGGCTAGGAAAACATACAATAAGATTTTGGTAAAAAATCTATTCAGGACGTTTCGGCTACTCTTTGGTAGCCATCGTCAGCTAAAAGACGAAACACAAATTCAGAATTAATAAACATAATAAATAAACCTACAAATACAAATCACTTAAAAGAACATTTTTTGTTAACACAAATAAGTTATTTATTGGTGTTACATGTTGTATTTACTATTTGATTCATGAAGATAACCTGACGAATGTTCCCTTATGATGAAGAAGCACGCAGACAAATAAATTATATTTTAAACTATTTTTGACATCTCATGAGACTTGCTAACTTTTTTAATTAATTAATTTATTCAATTTATTTCAGCTCAATAAAGGCTTCCCACGAAATGGCGTACCTCTACCTTCCAACTCACACAAAGACTGTCACTTACATAATAGGAATAATGGTTGGGTACATGCTGTACAGATTCAAGAGAGGCAAACTACGGTTCAGGCCTAACAAGGTAAGTCTTGAGTTGTATGCCTATCTTCAAGGTTTAGCAATAAGTGTAGAACTACAATACACAACGTTCTAGTGGTTAATATTTCATATGATAGGAAGGGCTGATATATCATGGAGAAGGATCGGCGTATAGAATTTCTTGATCAGAGAATCTTGATTTTCTGTTTGAAAGTTTTCAAACCTATTTTGAACTTTACTTTTTGTGTTTTTGGGTCATTTTAACCCAAAAAATAGACAGAATTGAGCAGTTTAAATACTATAACATCTTGGTATTCATTCCGTGGGTTACACTATGAACTTAGGCTAGATAAATGAGTGCCCGGTTCTTCTTGTCCAGGATTAGCCGCGGAAGCTCGCTAAGGTTCGTGAGTTTCAGCTCAGGTATCCTCCTTGGATCATCTATGAGGTCCGTTCCAAAATACAGAAATCTCTTGGCTGCAATAACCACCTTCTAATGATGGTTAGTCCCATATTGGAATGAAGAAGTCGATACAGCCTTTGTACGCATTCACCTTACTCACCTTACTCCTGCCAAGAATAGTAAGACGCTCCATCCTCTTCTAGTCCACGAAAAGCACAAATTGCTTCGCCTCGGCTCATCTCCGAATACTTAGTCTGGCCACAGTCAGTATTACCGCACATAGGGGTTCTATAGAGATGGACACCGTAGATGCACAAATATTAGAAAGCAAATGAATGAACTAACGATCAATGCGAAAATAAGTTTAAAACAATTCTGATTCCCAAGATTAGCGTCATTCGCGATTTTTTTTATAATGATTGCATAGGCACAAAAAATAACAAAGGGGTATTTTCCAAAGACACCATGCATATATGGTGCGTGTTATGTTCTTATATCGTATGCGTGTTATGTTCTTATATCGTATTTCGACACGCTGAATCCAAATCCGGAGTCCGTTTCACCCCAGCACGTCAGGTTTAAGGGCATTTAAAGGTCAATTTTTGTATGAAGTCGTTTAAGAAGAAAGAACTAGAGCTTCCATGGTTTCGAAGGTCGCTGAATACGAATATGTCTATTCGGCAAATACGTCTATTTACCAAAAAATTAATTTTTACTGCAGATTTTCTTTTTTGCAAAATAAACATATTTGTCCTTGAAATTACCTTGATTTTGCGCCGATGGGATGAAACAGAACTCGGATTCGAATTCAGCTACCCTCAAATCCAAGGAAGCTCTAGTCATTTCTTCTCGGTCGACTTCATACGAAATTTGACCTTCAAATGCCCTTGAACCTGACGTGCTGGCGTGAAACGGACTCCGGATTCAGATTCAGCGTCTTTATAAAATACCACTTTTTTATTTTTTGTGCCTGTGTTATCAGTAGAGTGATTTGGAATGCTTAAAAGAGAAAGGCTTATTGTTCTGGCTTCAATATAACTTAACTTTATAAAGTTCAAGCACCGTGTAACTTAATTTTATAAAGTTCAAGAACCGTGTTCACAAAATATTGTCAATATCTATTCCAAGCTTTCCAAACGACACTAATGATAACAACGTTATGGAAACGCGCCATTATTTTTTATCATGTGAATTGATGAAACAGCCTTACCTTCACATCGTTTACAACATAAATTTTGTAGATTTAAAAGAAACTTTTCATTAAATTTTCTATACTAAAACCATTTTCATTAGCTTGATTCTTTTGGAGAGCATCCCAAATATTATAAATAACAATGAAGGTCTGTGCCCATTTGATGATAATTTGTTTTAATATCTAAGAAGGAATGAATAATTAAATATAATTTCTTTTTCAGGTTTGTCTAGTATTCTTCTGGCTTTCTTCTGCAGTTTTCATGCTGTACGCCCTGTTAGGAGGACACACCCTTTACGACAGGGATGTCGAGTACAACAGGATATACTCAGCTTTCTATATTGGATTCTACAGGTTCTTCTGGGGTGTAGGGCTGTCCTGGATCATATTCGCCTGCATTACTGGTTATGGAGGTAATTTTCTCTATTGCATTGAAAACCAATATTTGACGTCAACCCGAAATATTTATAGATCTTAATGAGATCCAGATAGTTAATTAGATAGACAAGAAGTCAAGGGATTGTTGGGATTCGGCTAAGAGAAAACGTCAGATTTTCAAAAGAAAAAAAAAATACTTTTCGAACGTTTTGGTATGTAACGTTCGAAATGTAGTCGGAAGATCACAATAACATATGTAGGTGACCATGGATGAGTGTAAGAACCCTTACACTTAAGCTTAGACCCTTGTCACCTAAGCTTATTCTTATCCAAGGTCACCTAAAAGTTATTTGGTTTATTTGGTCTTCCCCAAATCCCAAGGTATTTATTGCCGAAGAAGCTGCCAAAGAGCATGCTGAAACGTTCCATAAATATTTTACTTAAAATCTGACGTTTTCTTTTAGCTAAATCCCAACCTTTCCGAGATTTCCGTTATATATATATGTATATATGTATATATATATATATATATATATATATATATATATATATATATATGTTTGATGATAATTTTCGTCGCTGGGATAGTATTTTTAGATGGAACGGCATTTTTCTCCAGCGGTGGTACTCCTCCTCACTTCTTCCCGGAATATTTCGATGGATTCATCTCCATCTTCTTCAGCCAGGTACTCGTTTCTTCCTCGGTGGTAGCCAAGGGAATGACATTTTTCTCGATCTGGGCTCCTTAAGACGCAATACCATCAGCGCTGCCAACGGAAAGAATCCCAACTACACCAGGGAGCTTCAACACCATTCGTCCGCCGATACTGTGGCTAGAGGGGAGAAAAGGAGCCCAGATCGAGAAAAATGTCATTCCCTTGGCTACCACCGAGGAAGAAACGAGTACCTGGCTGAAGAAGATGGAGATGAATCCATCGAAATATTCCGGGAAGAAGTGAGGAGGAGTACCACCGCTGGAGAAAAATGCCGTTCCATCTAAAAAAAAAATATATATATATATATATATATATTATATATATATATATATATATATTTATATATATATATATATATATATATTTATATATATATATATATATATATATATATATATATATATATATATATGTCAGTTCGTACTCTGGAATTCTCAAAAACAGACCGATTTTGCCGAAATGTGACGTAATTACACGAAAAGCTTATGTTCTTTTAAACATTCTTACGTTTTTCGTTAATAGGCTTTCAGCTACACTTTTATATGCTCGTACTTTGCAGAGGGCCGAGAGTGCTAAGACGTGTACACCTAATGTCCTAAGTTCGTTTTCCACTTGCAGCTATGGATTTTCTTTCGAAAAAAATAAAAGGCATAAGCTCTATCTTGGCAAAAAAAGGGTGACAACCTTTAGAAAAAGCCGTCCGATAAATTGTTGGCATGCATAAGTTGACGTTAGCATTAAAATAAATTAAAAAAATACTTTGACGCAGGGTTCAAATGAAACCATTACCAATGCGATAAGTCATTAATCGTTTAATATGGAAAAATTAAAACTTTTCAAGTACTTTAAAACTTCGCAAGTTTCAGATTTCTCTTAACTAAGCGCATACATTTTCACCACGTTTAGAGTAAAGAAAGTATTTAAAAAACTAATTATGGACATAGTAAAGGAATTTTCGACTTTTCATAACTTTCTGAAATTTTTGCGAAACATAAGCTACAGGCACACAATTTTTGGAAAGTCTAACACTTGCCAAGTTACCCTAAATATAAGGATTTTATGAAACTAGGTTAAGATGAACCAGCTCTGTCCATAATTTGATCGCGCCATTAGAAAAAATCAATTTCTTTAGGTTATTAGTATTGTATTACATTATGTCTCTATAAATTGATAGTTATTAATATTTATTTTTTTCAATAGGCCCGATCAACAGCATTCTATCTTGGCCTGCTCTAATACCTTTAGGTAGATTAGTCTTCTGTGTCTATTTAACCCACGTAGCTGTCATACAGAGGAGCATTGGCAGCCAAAAGACACCAGTTTTCTTCTCCGACTATCATCAGGTCAGCAACCTACGGCAAAATACATTAAATATATTTATGTATAATATATATATATATAATAAACCTTTATTTGCACTTATATTACTTATTATAAATGAAACAGATTTTTTTTTCCCCTGAATGTACAAAATCAGCAACTTGCTGAGGTTTTTTTAGAGTTCGTTTAACTATAAACCGTATATTTCAGGTTTTATCCTGGCCTGGTAGTGAGCCTCGCCCAGCCTTTTCCATTCACTTCTTTCAGCTGCGACTCTCTGCCAGGTAGCTCCACCGCATGTTGTTCGCATTTCTTGGTCCCAAGGTATAGGAGGTCGTCCTCTACTTCTCTGGAAGCCACGGGGGTACCAGTTAATAATATCCTTAGACCATTTTTCATTTCTGCTCCTCACCAAATGCTCTGCCCAAGTCCATTTTCTTCTGTGGGTGATTTGTGCTATATCTGGAAACTTGGTCCTCAGCCTGATCCAATTTCTTGTTTTTCTTTCCTTTTTAGACACCTGCAGGATATAGCGTTCCATTCCTCTTACTGTGGTACGAAGCTTCCTTAAAGTTTGCTTACTTATTGCCCAGGATTCACAGCCATAGGATAAGGTGGGCAGAACAGTGCTTTCCCTTAGCTTCTTTTTTAAGTCAGGTGGTGCTCTGGCTCTTTAAAACTGTTTATTTTTAAGGAGGGCTTTCCAAGCTGCTGCACATCGGTTGCTTATTTCTATGTTTCTATCATCCAGTGAAATCAGTTGACCAAGGTATTTGAAGCTATTGACATTGTTTAATTATATATATATATATATATATATATATATATATATATATATATATATATATATATATATAATAGTCAATAGTATCCTTTCTTCGTTCAACGTGGAGATTTTATTTATTACTCACTAAAATATTTTGCCAGCTCTGGCCTTGAAATGAGTACAACATTTCGAACAACAAGAATATCGGATTAGTTTGAGTGCGTTTCTTAACCCCGTTAATATGGACGCCCCATATGCGATGATGCATTATGGCGACCCCAATAAGAATTCTTAGCGTTTCATAATATCATAATTCATAACGCATCCGCCAGGAAAAAAATCAATCTACTAGACAAATGGGCCGACTTTTATGACATTTGTTACACTAATACATGAAGTTCTTTAACGGAAAAAAATCCCCTCAAGCAGTTTTAGTTCAGTGAAATTATCACAAAATAATAATATATTTTACCATTTCTGAGAAAATTGAATGTTTGCTCGGAATTTTCCGAAACATTTGATTGTAATCAACATTTTGTTGTTGTTTTGATTCTCTTGTCAGTCATTCGATTTAAGATATATAATTTTGTTTATGTTTGGAGCAGAGGACATATTAAACATTAGTCTCTTAAATCCAAGTGTCCATATTTTAAATCCAAGTTGCCATATTTTATTCATGTTTAGCTCATTTTCTTTGAAAATAAATGTTTTATGTGTATATCCATATATATATATATATATATATATATATATATATATATATATATATATATAAATTTTAAACAGATGGAGAACAGATTTTGATGGCTCTGGTGCCAAGAAACAAAACTGTTTTGAGTTACCCTCTCATTTGACTTATCATTTATAACTTAAAATTTAATGTAAACAAATATTTTAAGGCTATAAAATTCCCATATTCATTTTGAAACATCCTGCATTCCAAACTTTTAAAAGTAAATTTCATTCACGAATTTCTTTATAACAATTATTTCTACTGCGGAGAATTAATTTCTCTTTTATATTGGCAGGTTGAGCTTTACCTTGGAGATCTTGTCATTAGTTTCGGAGCAGCCGCAGTTCTTTCATTGTTTTTCGAATCACCAATAATGAAAATTGAAAAACTTTTATTCGAAGGAGGTATGTATGAATTTATAATATATATATATATATATATATATATATATATATATATATATATATATATATTTTTTTTTTTTTTTTTTTTTTTTTTTTTTTTTTTTTTTATGGCGCATCGACAACTCTTGGCCATTAGCGCCGGGCCTCCAGGGTGCAACCAGGAATTTTCTCAGCGAGCCCTGAGATGAGAAAATTCCTGTCGCCGGTGGGGATCGAACCCACCATCTCCCGCTTATGAATCCAGCGCGCTAGCCACTAGACCACGGGAGACCCCTATAATATATATTATTAGTTTTCTTTTCGAAAACGTTAACTATGGTTTAAGAATTTTTCAGTAAGTTGAGAATCTTTCTATTTTTGATTAAATTTCGGACCAAGATATCAGACCATGTTTACTATATGTTTTTGGGATCTCTGAATCCGAATCCGGGGTCAGTTAGGATATTTTTTTAAATAGGATATTTTACTCTATAATTTTTTATTCAAGTCTTTAGCCAATATAAACGACTATTTTCTGTGTACTTTCAGTTCTTTTTAACCGGGCTCAAAATGGAACAATCGTTTTCTTTGAGGTTTCAAAAAAGTTGTATTTTTGAGCACTGAAAGGCAGTACACCGGAAATAGTCGTTCATATTGGCTAACGACAAGAATAAAAAGATCATAGTGTAAAATAACCTAAATTATGAATTTTGGGGGATTAGGCTTAAACCAAGAGGCTTGGAGTTTTTCTGATTCCCCGGATTCGTATTCATCGACCCTAAAAACATATAGTGAACATGCTCTCTGGGTCTCAGAACTGATTATAACAAATTTAATATCGAAAGAAGCGGTCATAGCCACGACGAGTGCACCGGTTCCCGTTGATCACCACCTTCTGTTGGGATTATAAAAGGGTGGCAACCTGTAACTAGCCCGGCGTTAATAGCCCAAGTGTTGATACGCCGTTAAGCACACAAAAAAAATTGGGACAGAAAAATATTAATATCGTTACAGCCAATTTTTAACGTATGGTTAACTAATTTTGAAATATTATAATTATTCTCAGTAATTATTGTTTTAGCACTTTCCTCCGAAGGAAAGTAGCTATTGAGGTTGGACTCATGACGGAATTTTTGAAAAATTTCTTCAAATCTTTATCGATCCTACCTAGTAGACACCGAAAATGACCCCCGTTAAAATTTATATATATATATATATATATATATATATATATATATATATATGTGTGTGTGTCTGTTAACACGATAGCGGCCAGAGTTTTTGTTTTTTCGTCACGAAACTTGGTATATAGCATTCAATTAGCAAACGATTGAACGAGTTCGTTAACCACCAAAGTCGGTTCACCGGAAGGGGGGGTTTACCCCGAACCCAAAACACTAATTTGACTATGTCAGCCGTAATATTTGTTATATTTAAACCAAACTTGGTATTCGTAGTGGTAATATAGAGAGAAAAGTGAGATATAAAAATGAACTAAATCGGTTCATTAGAAGGGGGGGGGGGGGTTTACTCCGGACCCACAATACCAATTCGCCACTACCAGCCGTGATTTTTGGTATATTTCGATGAAACTCGGTATTCGTAGTGGTAATCCACAGGTAAATAACTGTTGTAAAAATAAACTAAATCGGTTCATTAGGAGGGGGGGTTTACTCCGGACCCACAATACCAATTCGCCACTACCAGCCGTGATTTTTGGTATATTTCGATGAAACTCGGTATTCGTAGTGGTAATCCACAGGTAAATAACTGTTGTAAAAATAAACTAAATCGGTTCGTTAGAAGGGGGGGTTTACTCTTGACCCAAATTCTTAATATACTCATACCGGTCGTAATTTCTGCTGTATTGTAACGAAACGCGGTATACGTCGTGGGTAACTCATGAGAAAGAAGTGTTGTAAAAATGAGCTGAATCGGTCAATCGGAAAGCGGGGGTTTAATTTGTAATATATTTCAATAGAAAAGCCCGTCAGACGTACGTTCACAAAGCCGCCGCAAGGAGCGCTTTCTACCACTAGAGTGACTGTATCCTGTTCCTGCGTTAGATCAAAATACGATAATATGAGGTTTTTTGTATTTATTACGTAGTGTAATAGGTACCATGTGTAAACATAACTCTGGAAGCAAATTATTAATTGATCAGTTACTCATTAAAAATTTAAAAGAGAACTATTCATGTTTTTATTTTATTTATGTAGGATATTTTAAGCAAATTGTTCTGGAAAGCAATCTACACTACCCAAATTCTGAGGAAAGTGCTTAGTTATGCAGCTCCTGCGTGACGGACTTTTTAAATACTATATTGAATGTTGTTGATATTAAATATTTTTTTCAGGTTTTAAGAAGAAAGCCAGAGCCAGGGCCCCGCCTCCTGAAACAGCAGTCAATCCGAACCTTGCAGAAACTGAAACTGCCTGAACGAAACACTTCCTGCATCTTACACTTTTCTATATATTTATTTTATTATGTTAATGGTCTTTACCTGTTCATGACAATATTTCATTTAGACATAAATGATATTCATTAATACATTTTATATTTATATTTTTGTATAAAAGACATATTACAAAAGACTGGATTTCCTCATCTCCTTCAATACAAAAATGTGTCGGCTTGTGTGTCTGTAACCAGAAATAATGAAGGTGTCCTCTCTATTAACTTGTACAATGCATATTAATATTTGTAACGGATTTTTTATTTAATCAAACATCATTTAAAATTATTTTTGGGATTTGTTGAACGAAGTGGGGGTTCTATTGGATGGATAAATTCAAATCTAATGGGAAGTTTCTGTCATAAGAAACTGAAATCGGTCCATCCGGAGGGGGGGTTTACTCCGGAGCCAAAGTAGTTATTTGTCAATACCAGCCATAATTTTTGTTATATTTCAACGAAAATCGGTATTTGTTGTGTTCAACTGAAGAGAAAAATTTGTTGTAAAAATAAACTACATCGGTTGACTAGAATAGGGGGTTTACTCTGGACAGAAATGACTAATTTCCTTATACCGGTCGTAATTTCTGTTGTATTGTTACGAAACTTTGTATACGTACTGGCTATATAATTAGAAAGAAGTGTTGTGAAAATGAACTAAATCGGTCTATTGGAAGGGGGGGGGGGTGTTATTTTGTACTATGTTTGAATTGAATTCTTCCGCCAAACGTAGGTTCGCGAAACTCATCAAGATCAATTAATGAAAGTGTGAAGCTTTGTGTATTTATTACGTAGTGTAGTACCACGCATATACAAAACTCTGGAAGGAAATTAATTACAAAATTAATATTTGAAACAGCTGCTCGTAAAAAATGCAAAAGAGTAGAACAATTTATGTTTTTATTTTATTTACCTATATAGGTTGTTTTAAGCAAATTATTCAGGAATGCACTCAACACTAACCAATTCTGAGCAAAGTGCTTAGTTATGCAGCTTATTTTTATTTACATCGGTTATTTTAAGAGGGTTTTTTGTCTGGAAATGCATCTTAAACTGCATACATTACTTAATTGAGGAAAGTGCTTAGTTATGAAACTCTTGCGTGACGGGCTTTTTAATAAATATATTACATTCAATTAAATAGTTAATGAATTTTGTCCTAGGCAAAACCAGTAATGCACAGTCGTACAGGAGGTGGGTTTTTAAATACAGAGGGTATATTGTGTAAGTGTCTTCCGGTTTGTCCCACTTTTATTATGATAATATGTAATAAATAACGACAATATCTAAAAGTATTCTTCATTCCTAAGGGAAAACCCCAAAAGTCCAAAATTATACTGCTAAACAAAATTGGAATTATCTTAAAGCAGAAAGCTCGGCTTCCTTCGTGAATTAAGGTGACAGATCCCAGCCGAAATGAAATAGCGTCCCCCGAGTAATCCCTTTAATTTTCGAGGACAGGGCGTACCTCCAAGAGCGACCCTCCGGAGATGTCCTATTCCGTATATATTATTTTAATGAAAATGTCAAAAGACCGCTTGGGAGTTATGAATCAACCGTCTGAAGGCTAATCAGAAAGAAACCGTTGGAATAACGGTAAACTTATAATGGAAAGTGCATTTCCACGTAAAAGTTATTTCAGAAGGGCCAACATTATTAGATGGATTATATAAACAGGGCTTCTAAATTTCAGGGATATTACTCAAGATTTTTGACATCATTTAAAGAAGTGTAACTTAAAATGTACACATTTCTTTACAGAATACTCATATTTTTCCCTACCTTAAGAAGATGGCCTTTATACATCAACCAAAATTTATTTATTTGTTTACATATAAAATTATGGTCCTATTTTAAATATTTTTCGCACAACAATTGTGCTAAAACTTAAATCAAGTTCGTTAACCAAAAAAATTCGCCTGCCTTTTTGGTGAAACTTGCGCTTACGATTTTGCTTTAATGGACTATTAGTTAGAATTTTACAGATACTTTGAACTCAGGAATCGAATGAGACCTATTCCTAGAAGAAATATTTACTTACAAAAAAAAAAACTGGAAAAAAACAAGAACTTTAGTTCCTGCTGTTCATAAGCACTTAATGTGTTTAAAATGTTTTTTTAGGCATTCATTCAAAATAAATACCCAAACTTTGGCTTGGAGGTCTTATAACAACAAAAATCTGTTATCTTCCAGCTCTCTAGAACACAATTTAAATTTTGAATTTCAGACGATTTTGATTACAATAAACTATGGAAGTACATATATATATATATATATATATATATATATATATAATATATATATATATATATAAGTCTCTAAGATCTTAGGAGGCATGGGGTCGTTAATGCAGTCATCCTGTCTTCATACTACTTTAAATAGTAGGCCCGACATGTTTCGTGCGTATTTTCGCACTTCATCAGGGACACTTCTAGAACGAAACATTATTTTTTGTGCATCCAAACAAACAATTTTTTTATATAGAAGCTAACTATAAGACCTTTGGAATGCTCCACTAAATGTTACAATAATGATATATTTTGGGTCATCCAAAAGAATAAACAATATGTATACATATATATATATATATATATATATATATATATATATATATATATATATATATATATACATATATGTGTGTGTGTGCTAGGTTGGTGAGGCGGCTTTTCTCTCCAGCGCTTCTGCTCCTCCGCATAGTGCTGTATTTCGCCGGATTCCTCTCCGACAAAGGAATGCCAAATACTAAGAATGGGATAGTGGTCTACCGGACATCATTTCACACCATAACATTTTAATTCTAAAAATGGATCCAAAACAACGGACCAAGCAAGACAATGTCGTTTTCTTATAAAGCTCAGAGGAGGAACTCCTAAAACGATTTAAACATTGTGAGCCACTGTACGTATATGCTGTCAGTGTCTTGGATTTACATTTTTTTTTTTTTTGGTTTAAATATCACACTGGCAAGATCCTTTTTCCAACATTAAAACATTAAGTCACTGATTTGTCTGATAAAACAATATATACTATAACAATTTCGAGTTATTCAAACGGAATAGTTGCATAGCAGACATATCCTAAATTAATGAGGATGTATATCCCAGGCGGTTTAAGTTAGCAGACAACAAAATACAATAGTTTACATAAATACGAATAAGACGAATACTTTGAGCCGTGCATTCGTTTTAAATGAGAATGAGTGGTTCAAAAAGAAACCCTGTACAAACCCTAATCCGAAGGGATGTATTTGCTGAGCAGACAAAAAGAGGAAGAGACAGTAGCCCCCGACGTTGGGGTTATGATGATTGACCATTGATTGAGTAGGGTCTGGAAGGGAAGGATGATTGGGCATGTCTTGGATCAATACGATCGCTACTTCGATGTTGTTCACTCATCTAAAGTTCTAGATTAACTCTTCTATCCACAAGAGTTCTTAAAGATACCTGAAGTAATGCTTTAACAGGAACTACTTGACCTAAATGGAAACTTGTTTTGTCGTTAATTCATATTAAATAAATATATATATATATATATATATATATATATAATGAATTTTATTTATTTTGTTTTATTTCATTAGCCAATGCCCGCTCTTGGCTGATAAGCCATTCTGCGTCGACCCTCCCAATAAAGTCCATGTGTTGAAAGCTGTGGATCCAGTTCGGGAGAGATGGCGATGTGGTCTCCATTCATAGTACCATCGTGACAGGGCAGGCAAGTCTTGTCTTCTGCCAAGCCGAAGCGGTGTAGGTGTGCCTGGAGATAGTCGTGGCCAGTCAAGAGTCGAAAATTAGCAACGTCGGTTGGCCTGTCGATGGTTGACGGCAGGGGGCCCGATGTGGTAAAGTGGGGCCCATTTCTTCCTCGTGTACTTGTTATATATAATGACTCAAAAGTGCTGCAATTCTTCTTATGTAGGCGGAAGGCCAATAAATAAAACTAACACAAAAGACAATTTTTTTTTTTTTTTTTTTTTTTTTTTACGGCCCATCTACATCTTGGTCATTAGCGCAAGGCAATTTATTAAAACGACTTTTCACGTTTCGCATATCAAGATGGCTCTCCAGGGGCCTAAAAATAATTACAGCCTAAAGGAACGAAGGAAGGTCTTTAGGTTAGCCCTGTGGTATAGCATTCTACTAGTGTCGTCGTTCGAGGGTTGGATTCGTGGTCCTATACCGTCACATGCCCTCCCATCCTTTAATTATTTTATTAATTGATATTTTCAAAGGGGAAAATTTTTCGATTTAGATTCGGTAGAGTGACCATAGAAGAAAAAGAAAGAGAACTCTCCAGTAGGAAACGGTCCACCATTAGCTGATTGGTGCGAGAGGACCCTTCGGTTCTAGAAGCAACTTCAATCCAAGAAGACCATCTAATTGTGATTGGAGTACAGCAGTTGCTTCTAATGAACACTAAGCCCACTCTTACACAAAGTCCAAGCCCCTTGTCCGAACGACGCTATCCCGAGGGAATAGGGTCCCTTTATTGGAGGGATAGACCCATTCCTAGAACAGCTTCCGAACCAATAAAATCAAAGCGTTCCTTACAGATTCCAAGATTATCGGGTTTTATTTCTGATATTAATTATTAGATGTTTATCATTTATTTATAAGCAATATCTTTTCTCTGACCACTACTAATATTAAATAAATTGTATTATCATCTAGCTGAATGCCCGTACTTCGTCAAGGCAGATAAGTAGTTTTTTTTTTTTGTTTTTTTTTTTTTTTTTTATTGCGTTAAATAATGTATCATCAAAATTAACGCTACTATATAATTTTTTGCAGTTTATTATAGCATGGTTCCCGTCATACTATATGTTATACATCAATTGATAAATAATCAAAGTATAATGTTTCTGGACACTGGGGCGCTTCGGACTAGTGTCAAGAAACAAATAACGTAGAGATAACCCGTTATCTATAGGTTACCAGTAACAGTGATGTATCCAATACAGGTTAAAATTCGTTGTCAATAATAAATATACGTTAAAATTTAAAAATTTATGTTTCTCTGATGTCATTTCGAAACACCACAATTTATATTTGCGAGCATTACCAAGTAGTGGAGGCCCGGTGGCCGTTTGAGTTAAGGCGTGAGCACTTAACACTCTGAGCTAAGGGTCGTGGGTTCGATTCTCACTATAGGGTGGTGGCTTTTCTTTAGAAAAAAGAAAAGGCATCAGCCCTATCCTGGCTAGAAAAGGGTGGTAACCTATAGATAACCCGTCCTAAAATTCTTCTTTAATAATAATATACGTTAAAATAAAAAAATTATCAAGAAGTGTTCTGACTGGGGTTGCTGATGGGTGAGCAGGCTGTGCAAGGGTTCGGGATATTATTACCTCGGATGGACCATCACCAGGTATAGCGTAAACTCTATACCTTGGGGACAAGTTGAAATTAACCGCAATTAAAATGTTGATTTTGTCCCTCATAACGTAAACTCTATGAGGGACAGTTTATTTCTAGTAATTCAATGAATGTTCTGTTATCGTCCTGTGCTTCCATCACAAAGGGAGTGTCCATGCAAAATTTCAAATTTTTCTGTCGAGTGGTTTGGGCTGGGCAATAATAGTCAGTAAGTGAGTGAGTGAGTGGTATTTGACAAATATATAGTAGATTTTTCATATTACATTTTTTTGCCGACAAAAATGTTTGGATTTAAATTGTGAAAAAAATAAATGATGAAAGTTGGTGTAGAATATGATAAGATGACAAAGACATATTGTAAAATAAGGACAACTAGTGTTGGACTGAAAATGGTAAAATAGCCGAAACATATCATGTAAATCATGAGAGAAAAAATAAATATTATTGGTTTGAGGTCAAGATCTATTAAAATGTATTATTAATACGATTACTAAATGAAGGGTATTAATTAATAATACCAAACAGGTGAAGAATAACCCTTCAAGAATTTTTCAAACTTTACATTTATTCCTTATTAGGAATAAATGTAAAGTTTGAAAAATTCTTGAAGGGTTATTCTTCACCTGTTTGGTATTATTATGTATTATTAATTTTAAATCCCCCTCCCCTATTTTTCTTGTTTCCTTTTTAATTTTTCGGTTTTGTGTCTTAGTTTTTTATTTATTTCATTGACTTATATTAATTTATTTTAATTTAATTTTCGTGTTCATATTGACCTTAATTGTTAAAAGTGAATCCTAAATAAATACAGTCAACACTGGATAAGTCAATCTTCAGGGGACCATGAAAAATTGTTCGACTTAACGAACATTAAATCGTTGTGGTTATACTTTGACTTGCCGACATGTAAATAGGAAAAATAAACAAAAAATTGAAATGAAAGCCATCTACGAGAATTATTCTCAAATACATTATGTTTGCACGTATATATAAAGGCAATTGGCAAAAAAAGGCTAAATGAACTCTTGTTGAGTTGGTACGTACATATCGTCCCTACCATGTCAAACTATCGAATATGCAAATCGGAGCAAAGTAGATAACGAGCATATTCTATCCATTGACGAAGTAATATATTGAACAATAGTCTTATTCGATACTTTATTTAAGGCATTAAAGGCTATTCTAAAAGGATTAGAGTTGCGACAAGCCGTATCGTCCACAATCGAAGAGCAAAGTCTGGAATCTGAAAAACGATTTTTTTCATATTCGATAGTTTGACGTGGTAGGGACGATATGTGCTCCTCACTATTCAGTAACTATAAAACAGGCTCCAATCTTTTTTTGAACATTATTTTCCGATTTTTTCACTTTTGAAATGTTTTTGTTTATTTCATTTGTGTTTAAGATAAAAAACCTTCGAGGTTGTCATAGCCCACACTATTGAAACCTTACATAGATGTTAAACATTTGATGATCAACATAAAATGTTTTCAAGAAAGTCCAAAGTGTATTAGCCGCATTTATGGCTTATATGAACTCGACATTTCTTCTGGATTGCTTTATCAGGTAGACGCTATAAGCGAGTCTTCTTCTCCTTAGGGAAGAAGGAAACCGCACTAAAATTCAACCCGATCCTCAACCAGGCAAGTTAGCTTTCCTAAATTATAACCAGTAAAATCGGCTTGTTGTTCTTTTCCCTCCTTTAATTATTCCATCTAAAGTTATTTTTGTCGGAAATGAAGTCAGATTGTGTTCATTTCCAGTTCAGAAACAAATTTTCCCAGTTTTCTCCAAGTTGGAGATCCCCCAAGCGGGGAGACAGGCTGGCAGTCACACCTTTCAGACTTCATAAATTTATCAAACTCACCAAGAGCAACTTGGAAAGATTTCATTTAAGTGAGAACAGACTAAGAGTTGAGACAATCCTCACTCCTAAAGTAGCAGAAGAAAGATTTGAGTAAAATAAAAAAATAAATTATACAAAAAAAAAAAAAAAAAAAAGGAGGGGGCCGAAAAAGTTTGGTGCCGTCTTTGAATGATAACAAGATTTAGGCAGGGAGGAGGGGTTAAACTTGTCATCCAATAAGCTGTTCTTTGGAGCTTTGATAATTTGTGTGAAGCCACCACCAAGGGGAGCCTGATTATTTAGCAACAAATATCTTTCTATAAATTAATTTCAATATAAAAACGGTCCTAAAATCACAACAATTTTTCTTGTGTAGGTAGAACGTCAATAAAAAAAAAAAAATAATTAACACATCCCTCAATTTATTTAAACCTCTCTACACGTTTCACATACTTGGATGCTTCTTCAAGAGCTTAAAAAAATTAGTATAGCCATTAGGCCACTGGGTACTGTCCATTAGAACAGTAGGCGAACTCTCCGCTTCAAGGGCCACCTCATAGCTCTCATTTATGATTTTATTATGATTATAGCTCCCGGAGCACAGTACTTACCACAATATCTCCTTATGGCTAAAAAAGCAACAGAATGAGCCACAACATTATCTGACCTTCTATAGCTTTTTGGGATGTTAAGGGGTAATATCACCTCGTGTTATCAAAAACGAAGTCATTTTCTCCAATTTATGGGTAACAAATAAATCAATATTTTTCAATTGTTTATGTCATAAGTTGTATTAGTGTTGTTAAAGTAATACAAAAAAATTAATTCACGAGCGATTGTCTGCAGGAAGCAATTTTTTTATCTAGAGCAAAAAACTAAAATTACATTGAAAAAGGGAGGTTAAATGTAGTAAAGTAAGTCGAATTTTTAAGAAATATTATTTTTTTCTAATAAAAAATCCGTCGTAAATCCGTCATAGAATCGTAAAAGTTCAGTGAATTAAAAATTTTGTCGTACATTACTAGAAAATATCAATAGGAATCTGCAGTAAAAATTTGAAGTTGATCGGGTGAAAATTGAAGACGCTGGAGTATCATCCGATCATAAAAAATAAACACGGTACAAAAAGGTTGCCCCTTTGATATTACATATATATAAATCATAGCACTTTTTTACAGGTATTTAGGTGTGAAGAATTTAATGAAATCACATTCAAGGCGATATCTTAAACCGTTTTCGAGAAAACGTGAAAAAAAAAATAGAATTTTGGATTTAGGGCTCAAAGAGACTGAATTGAATAACTTGCCACACGAATGACATTCATTCTAACTTAGATATTTTGGTTACGTTTGTGACGGGCCGGTATTAATACAACTTATTTTGTGTGCATGTTCTTTTACTTTTAACTCTAATAAATTCTTCAGGGCCTAACCACCTGCAGTATAACTAAACACGAACGACCACATGGGAATGTATATGATTTAAGAGTGAGGCACTTGAATGTTACCTTACAAAATGATCTCGAACCGTAATGTCGATGATAGCTCACTTCCACATGTGTGCCGACAGCAATATCGATAGCCCTAAATATAGACGCTCTAAAATCTATATTTGAAATGGTGCTCAAGGGCTTTACGACCTCCCTGCACTTATTTTTAATTTTTCTTTCAGGATAGATTTCTTACCACCGTAATATTTTGGGGGTATTCAAAGCCGTAAATCCGAAAGGCACGGAGTTTATTGGTTTCCGCCGGGTTATAAAGTATAAAGTCACCCGTATAAAGTGCAACAACAGACTAAAAAAAGGCTTTCTTGGAGAAGGCTTCTGGAGCATAAAAATCAATCCAAGGTCAGAAAAAATATACTCCTCCGCGCAGGGGTTCAATAAACTAAGCAAATTAAGCTATTTGTATGGCGTCGATCCTATGACGCAAACCAGAAAGTCGACGAAACTAAAACAAGAATTAAGAGAAGAACAATTAGACCAAACAATCCTTTTTATCCATGAATACTAATGAGTCTGAAAATAGTCGGGGTTAAGTTACGATAGTTAATAAAACTACAATCTAATGTCAAAATACAGACTGTTGAACCGCAAATCATATTAAAATACAATAACAAACAAACAAACTGATCCTTTACAAATCACTACTGCAACTCATTTGGACGTACGATCAGAACTCTGGGGAATCCAAATTCCTAAGAACAATAGCCAATGCTCTGTTCTACATTTCCAACCTCAACCTTCTTACAGACGTTTCCACCCTAAACTTTCTACTCACCAACTCCTGAAGTCCTCTCCCTATCGAGCGTCCCCCAACTACTCTCTCCACCAAGGCGACTCAGAAGTCAGTGGCCCAGAGATCTGCTCAGTGACCAAGTGAAGTGTTATCAATGGCTTTCTCTTTCCTCAAGTGCGTCAATGTCTGTGGCTCACCGATCTATCTTCGACTCCTGCCACTGGTTGGAGCAGATGGTAGCTTTCATTTCATCTGGGCGTCCTTCTGGCATTCATCGAGGATGAAGTTGGTAGACTTTGAGCTCAGAACCCTCATATTGTATCATTTATCATATTACCAGATGTCTTCATAAACAGTATGTAATAAGCAATAAAGAAATCAGCACACACGGTGTGCAATCGGTCTCAAATGGGTTAAGCACCTAGTTAGTTCCTGAGTGGAGCATGAGTTTTAATCAGCAAACGTTAGAAGAACGCTAAAATCTGATAAATTTCATTATATTTACATTTAATCGTGATATTTTAAAAATTCAAAATCTGTTGAACTCATTTTTAAGAGAGCATGGAGCAGAAATTCTTTTGTTAAAAACATTCAGGACAGTTCTTCAACATTTCAAAAAATAAAATATTAACCGAAGACAACCCTGAAGATGGGGTTCGTTACTAACCTAATAAATAAATTAAAAAAATATGTGTTGATATTATTTAAGCTTATAGACATAACAATCAATAACCAAGTAAAAATGGATACTATAAAAAACGGAAAGAGATCAAAAGGAACCCCGGAATATAATGAGATACATCTGTCTCCATTACAGTTAATCTGCTCCAACCTTCACCACCTCAGATGAAAGGGGAACTATATATAAATATTTTTAGGGACCCCTTTCCAACAAATGGCATCCTTAATTTCCTAATCATTTTTCATCATCAGACGTCATCGTTCAACTCCAAAGACCCTCTCCAGTTCGTATTCTCGAATAGAAATTTTAATAATCAATTATTTCAATTAATCTAGTGAGTTAGAGTCGTCAGGAAATATATTGGAGATCATGAAGCAATAACAGAAGTTGCTCCCCAAAAATTGTTTTATTAAGTAAATTATAATTGCGACATTTCGAACCTGTTTTAGTACATCTTAGAAGAAATCTTTATGATTGCCTATTTACAGCCAGGGGTCATACCGCCGGGAATAGATGGGTTCCCGTTGATCACCGAAGTTATCCCAGGTTGGGCGTGGCCAGTCATGGGCGTATTTAAGGGGGAGCTGAAGCCTCCTAAATTTTGATTTAATTGGTAAAAATATGTCATAAAAACTTTAAAAAAAAATAAATGAGATCACTTAGTTCAGAAAAAATAATTTATTTTGGGTGTAATAGCGTTTGAGTTGTCTAACTATTCCAGATTGTTAGTAATCCATGCCCCCAAATGCTCCCCCCCCCCTGAAATTATTTCCTATATGTGCTCATATGGCCAGTAACTGCCTGGGAAAACTCGTGCTTTTGGCATTATAAAAGGGTGGCAACTTGTACATAGCCCGGCGAATTAGCCCAGCAGTTGATATGACGCAAACAATAATAATAATAAATTAACAATTTACATTATGGTTGAGTACGCTATACGCGCATCGATTTTGACTTGAAAATGTCCTTTGGCTCGGGTCTCCAAATTTTTCGTTACGGTAGTCAAAAAGTGTAACGAAAGGAACGTCATTGTACACGTTTCCTTGGATTTTTTCGGGGAATTAAATTCGTAATTTAGCACGAATAGATTTTTAAACATACTGTATATTACAGACGAGCATCAAGGGTTATTGTTAATGTACAATTTATCTCAAAAAGTGAATTTTACTTACCAAATCAAAACTATTTCTCTTTAGAGGGGTCTTTTTATTGTGGGATTGGAATAATTTTGGTAAGGTAAAGAATTGATTACAGAAAGGCTCCTCGCAAAGAAAACTACAAACTACTTCGGTCACAAATTCGATTTAATAGTTCTATATTTTCTCCAGTTTCAAAAACATATTAATCAAGAATACTGGCTTTGGAGTATTTCCAAAATGGCCATACCGTGTCAGTAACTAATCGAGGTCTAGTTTGTACAAATATTTGCTTAAGTTGGATATCGGGACCGCTTCCAATATCAGAAGCCTCAGGGGGAGTTGGCTGCTTCTCTGTAAACAGCTTTAGACTAGATTCCAGTCTCTATATCAGCTCTGCAACTTGGAAAACATCGTAAATTAGTACTTGAAATCTACTCGGTAAGTCAAGTTCTTTTGACTTAGGGGAGGGAAAGTTAGGATTTAGAAAAAAAACCCTAAGAACTTCAAGGATATCTTACAATCTACTTCTTAAATTTGTTTCACATCCGTCCTTTAAAAAATTTATACTATTGAAATAATTAAAGGGCAAACAAAAGTAGTATTTTTCAAATAAATAATTTAATTAATAATAAAAGAATTTATAATTGTTATTAGTGTTTTCTATGCAAAATTGAATCGTCGCTAATAATTGTTTCAAAGGAGAAACGAATTGGAGACGGGGATGCTTTTAGATCTAATCCTAGAATAATCAACACGGAAAATTTTATTATGTCTATCACTATGTTTTGCACTAATTTTCCTTTACTTTCCAAATTCTGCCAGCCAGTCGTTTGAACTCCTAATTTTGCCTAATATGCATGGGAGAGTACATTTTGTTTAAGTCACGTATTTTTCTTCTTTTTTTTTCATTATTATTTATGATATGAATCGAAGAAATAAGGGCTTAAAACTTCGAAATTGTTAGTTTTGTTCTTTTCAACGGAATTTTGGGGGTTTTTCTGTTTGCCTAACTTTTTAATTCAGTGTTCTTTTAGCACTTCTCTCCTAAGGAAAGTAGCTATTGCGTTCATTGCGCAACCTAGGTTGCGCTCAAGACGGATTTTTGAAAAATGTCTTCAAATCTTTATCGATCCTACCTAGTAGATGCCGAAAATGACCCCCGTTACAATTTATATATGTATATATATATATATATATATATATATATATATATATATATATACATACATATATATATCTGTCTGTTAACACGATAACCGCCAGAGTTTTTTTGCGTCACGAAACTTGGCATATATCGTTCAATTAGCAAACGATTGAACGAGTTTGTCAACCACCAAAATCGCGAAACCGGGAGGGGCAATTAGTCCGCCAGACGTAGGTTGACAAAGCTGCCGCTAGGAGCGCTTTTTCACTAGGGGGACTGTATCCCGTTCCTGCATCAGATCAAAAGACGAAAATATGAAGTTTTTGTGTATTTATTAAGTAGTGTAGTACCATAAGTAGTGTTATGTATAAACATAACTGGAAGAAAATTAATAATTGAACAGTTGCTCATTATAAAAGTAAAAATTTTACTGTAAAAGAGAACTATTCACGTTTTTATTTTACTAATATAAGCTATTGAAAGTAAATTATTCAGGAATGCAGTCTACACTACCCAAATTCTCAGAAAAGTGCTTAGTAATGAAGCTCCTGCATGACGTACTTTTTTTAATTGCATTTAACTGTAAAATGAGTTTTTTAGTAAAACAAGGTAAGAAAATGAGAAATAGTGTTATAGTGTTTCTAAGAGAGAACGTTGAGAAAGAAGATCGAATAGTTTCCGCTTCGGATACAATCAGTTTAATGTTGTGTTTTAACATTAGCACAATTTAATTATTCTCTTACGGCGGAGATGATCAAGTAGTTTTCTGCCCTTAAACTACCAACCCAACCCATCCTGTTGTGGCGCTTAAAATCTTATATTACTCTTTGAGATTTCATTGTATATTTTGACGAAAGATCAAAATGTATCAATAAATGCTTTTATTCCTTTACTAATGGGACTAGGGGTATGAACTGAAACGCTCTAAGATGAGGCAGTTCCTGTGAGTTCCTGTTTTATAATTAATTTCGAAATGGCTCCAAGATTAATGTTTAATATATTTGATAAGAAGACCTGTAGTTAGATGAGGAAGGAGAGACAGTTATAAGGCATTGACTCGCACGGTCTGGGGGAGTCAGTAACGAGACATTGTTGGTAAGAAGGTCTTCTGTTGGAGGACACATTGAATCCGTCTGTCATGGAGTTTGGTACGCTTATCGTCCTCACCTTCCTCGCTGCGGTTCTTGGCGCTCCGGAACACGCGGACAAAGCGCGTTTTGACGATGGCGTTGATGTTTCTGAGGAGGAACCGCAGGCCGAGCCTTATATATTCCATCCTAAAGGTAAGATGATTTGTCCTATTCGATCAGAGAGAACCCTTGAACTTTCTTTGGGGGATACGGGATTACAAAAAATTTGTTAAACCATTGTATAAAACTCAGGGCAGCTTATACCGACAGTAATTAAATTTTCGAACTGCATATTTCAGAAAATTAACTCACAAGGCTGGATTTGTACCCAGATTCTCCCGTTTTACACTCGGATGCGTTGCCAATTATGGCTACGTTATGCGCCAAAGCATAGCAAGCCCTAATGTATCCCAAGCAGATGCTTTAAATACTCAAGAAGCTAACCATAAGCTAACCAACAATCAATATAATTTTGTACATCTCGTCCCTATCACCTCAAACTATCGAATATGAAAATCGGTACTTTTCAAGAGAGCAAGATACAGCTTTAATAGTGATTCCATAATCAGTGGCTTTATAAAAGGACAATTTTACATATTTTTTTTTCTATAATTATTATCATTTTAAGGCGAAATTATGAACCGACTGTTTACTGATTTTTCATTATCAAAAAATCATATTCTTGAGTGAGTATTTTCGATAGTTTCCTGATTCCGATGATCTAACTGTATAATTGTTTACACTTTCAAACTAACGAATGTGACGCATTCGACATTATACATTGTACTAATTGTATAGTATTAGTGATATCTACAAATCAAAGTAACGAATATACCATTTTCGATAGTTTGCAAAGTCAGTGTTTGGTCTCAAAAGTATGACGATTAGAAGCAAACTAGCGAAAGAACGTTTTCGATAAATTGACAAAGTAATATATTGAAAAATGGTCATATTCGATACTTTATTTAAGGCATTTCCGGCAATTCTAAAGAGGCTAGAGTATCGACAATTTACAACAAGCCGTATCGTCCGCAATGCAAGAGCAAAATATCAAATCTGAAAAACGAGATTTTTCATAGTAGGATAGTTTGACATGTTAGGGACGATATTGTGACCGTTAATATCACTAAATTCGCCTAAACATGATGGAAAGTCAATAATAAAAACAAAACAACTTCAGCTCCAAATCGGTTATTCCTTGTTTTTTATGATTCACCATTTCCGAAAAATTAATATTTCTTAAAAATCCTACGTACTTTACTAGAGTTAATCTTCTTATTTCGAAATTATTTTAGTTTTTCGTTCTAGATTAAAAATTGCAGCCTGCAGACTATCGCCCGTGAAAAAAAAAGGGTTTGCGGTTCCTCAGACACAGCGCCTCCATTTTTTTTTCGAAGAATTGAAACTTTTTTTTTGGGATGCTTTAACATGCCATATAAAACATTAGACATAAAGAATTGAAAAATATTGATTTATTTGTTAGTTATAAATTCAAGAAAATGGCTTTGATATTTATCCCACAAGGTGGAATTACCCCTTAATCAGTCATATCATTTAAGTATTTCAAGCCTATTGAACAAGTTCTATAATGGTCACAAAAATAATGTACATTGATTTTGTCAAAACTAAATTAATAGATATTCTATTTAGATGAACTTTCCACATTAGTGAAACAAACACGAGGTTACCAAATTTATTTACATATATATATATATATATATATATATATATATATATATATATATATATATATATATATATATATATATATATATATATATAAGGTTTTGATGGTCGGGTTCGGTCTTTTGAGTTTTTTTTTTTTTTTTTTTTTTTTTGTTTTTACGGCACATCGACATAAATCTTGGCCATTAGCACCGACGTCCAGGGTGCAGCCAGGAATTTTCTCAGCGAGCCCTGAGGTGAGAAAATTTCTGGCGCTGGCGGCGATCGGACCCACCATCTCCCGCTTATGAATCTAGCCCGCTAGCCACTAGACCACGGGAGACCCCTGATTTTATAGTTAAAATGATTTTTTTATGCCAACGTTTCGGTTTGATATGCAAGCTTCTTCAGGGCTATGGAAAAAAACTTGTCTCCACAAAACGGGACAGTTCTCCCTCTCCTTCATAGCCCTGAAGAAGGTTTGCATATCAAGCCGAAACTTTGGCATACGTAAAATCATTTATAACTATAAAATTTAGTTTTATTCAATCAAAAGACCGAACCCTGATGATCAAAACCCTTCTATATCTCAACGGTCGACTATATCTTCTCAATTATATATACAAAATATATAAAATATTTATACATTTACATGTATATACTTAAACAACTTTATAAGTAATATAATGTTACAAATTCTAATATAAACATTGTAATGATCTATATTGCATTGTTGTCTCAATAAGAAAAGGAAAAATGGATTGAGTCATGTTTACTTCTCTACTTGAGAAAGATAAATGACCAATTGAATAAACTGCGATTAAAGAGTTATTTGTCAATAAACAAACAGTTGACATGATGATACCAGTTTGTTTATTTTAATGAATGGTAGAACTGGAATTTTTCTTTATAATTATTATTCTTTATAATTTCTTATACAATTTCTTTATTTTCTAAACTCAATATTATACTGCATCTAACATTAATCCTCATTAATGTCATGATATTCAAGACATGACTTCCTACCAAGAAAGCAATTCTCAAGAAAGAATTATTTCCAAAATTGTATGGTTGAAATGGTTAAATCTTCTGCTGATCTCATATAAAAAGTTGTATAAAACAACAACATAGTAGAGTTTGGCCTTTCATTACTTTGGTAAGAAATTAAATCAGTTTTTCAGTAAACCAAAGGACTGACACTAAAGTGATTTAAAGCTTCAGTTACACAGGCATATAGATAAAATAAATGAGATTTTTATTCGAATACCAATCATTGAAATTAAACTATTAAATAATGTTTTCAGAAACAGAACTACTTGACGCAGCAGCTAAAGGTGCCGCAAGACTTGTTAGCGCTGGTCTCTCTCAGAGCATGAGCGATAGACAGCAGCCTCCAGATCTTCTTGCAAAAATGCTGTCATTGCTTGGTTTCGAACCATCCAAGCTAACCGCGATAGCAGTAAATGCCATAATATTTATTGCTCAACTTGTAAGTTCAAAACTTAATACATATATGTAATTCATTAACTCAGAGTGTACTTATTTATTTATAGATCTTTTAAGGTGCGTCTATTGCTGGGATCATTAGCACCAACTTATTAATTAAAAATGTAAAATAAGAGTATTTAAAAAATAAAATTCTAGCTTCAGTCAATTATTTGAATTTTGTACTTTAACTCTCCGTAAATTGCTCATTCATGGGCAATTGGGCTCTAGTAACAATAAAATAATATAGGTTAAAAGGAACAACAAAAAAAAAAACCTTAAGAAAAAACAATCTTTTTATATGTATTTATCAGTTGGATTAATAATAAATATTTCTAAATATTTTGCTTTGAAGGCTTTCTCAACCTGGAAAAAATATTTCTCATAAATATGCACTTTAAAAATAAATCATTAATCATGCTTAAGAAACACACAATTTTTAATAGTTGATATTATAATAATTATATTTGATCAATAATAATTTAAGGTTACAGTTTGAAAAACTTTAAACAGGTGTTCTTCAATTTACGATGCTCTCCAACTCCTAAAAGACCAATTTTTCTGTTTAGAGAGTTCATCCAATCAATTAATTAGGCAATTATTGATCTAATGTTAGAAATATTTTTTGTTAGGGCATTTAAAACCAATTAGTTATCTCCCCTTAAGCTCTACAGTATTGTAACATATTTTTAATTCTATTGCAGATAAGCGTAACACTAATTGGGCCGAAGCCATTGGAGAGCGAACCACCATCAGGAAACCCCTCAAGTTGGATTTTTGAAAATTCACCTATGGAGGTAATTTGCATTCATTCAACGACATAGTTTAATTACTCGAAGTTCTTCTTAAAATAAAATATTTATATCTTGCAAATTTCAAAATATCTTTGAAGAGTTCAGGACACCCAATTCTGTTCATACCTACAAATTTGATATGTTGTATATTTTATACCTTCTTGAAACATATTTGTAGAATATGGAGGGTGTTAAATAACAAGATTATAGTTCTTATTATAATGAAGAAAAATATGGTTTTGAAAATAATTTATACAAGATCTTCAATGAATTTTGTTTTACCAAATTTACTCTTACAAATTATACCCTAAATCTTTTGTTGGAAGTTATTTAGTAAATATTTATTTTATAATTTTTTGCTGTCAATGTTTTATATGCCAGTCAGTAAATTGTTAGCAAAGTGTTAGTGTATAGTTTTAATATTTATTTAATGGTATGCATAACAAATTCATTGTGGGTATTAAGGAATGTATTCTTTTCAACTGTATTTATAATATTTTGTTCATTAGTAAAATGTTTGATAATTTCAGAATAATACAAATTTTTACAATCATGTTGAGTAGGAATGATATAATGTATGCATTTGTGTTCAACTTAATGTTTGTGTTATAATTTGTCGAATGTTTGTCTCGTTCAGATAAAATATATGTGCTATACATTTGCTCCCAATAGCAAGTAGTTCGGTCAATTTTATGATAACATTTTTGTGGATAACTTTATGTGTGTGGCATTTATAATGATGTAATATCAATTATATATATTTTTATAAGCGTAAAATCTCTTTACAAGTGAGTCTTGGATTTTAGCAGACTAACAGCTCATAATCCAGCATGACGAAAAGAAAGTCAGTTTTATAAAAAGTAATTTTTATAAATATATACTAATATTAACTTAATTATAATTTTGCTTAAAGTGCTATAATTCCCTCCTCTGACAATATTATAAGATGGGGATTCCATTTATGACTATGTAATTTAATATGTCAGAAGGTCAAAGCACATTTAGAACACACTATTCCTCAATAATGAATTTTTTTTTTTTTTTTTTTTTTTTTTTTTTTTTACGGCGCATCTACAACTTGGCCATTAGCGCCGGGCTATCTACAGGTTGCCACCCTTTTATAATGCCAACAGCACGTGGTCGGTCACCCATTCAGGTACTGGCCACGCCCGACGTTGCTTAACTTTGGTGATCTACGGGAACCGGTGTATTCAACGTGGCTATGGCCGTTGGCTTTAGTATGCTATTATACCAAACTGCGGCTCACGAGCCACACGCGGCTCTTTGAATGATTATTTTTGGCTCTTGATAAATGTACATCAGTTCCCTTTTCATTTTTGTGCATCAGGAGAATCAGAATTAATAGAGATTCAAGGAGATCAAGCTCTACAATTAAAATAAAAGTCTATGTCGAATACTGAATTTTGGAAATTTGTACCAGAATCGGAGTATCCTGAATTAAAAAGGCTGCTTTTCAAATTATTTCAATATTCCGAACAGCGTAGTTATGTGAATCGTTTTATTCCACTTTAAAATTCGTGAAATACAAACACCAATCAGTATTAACTAACCGATATCTCAAAGAATTACTGAGAAGTGCTGTCACTAATTATTCGTCAAATTTTGAAAAATGGCTCGAACTGTCAACAAACTTGGTCACCCCTGCTATATACTACTGTCTTACTTGTAATAATGGTGGGTCTAAATAATTTTATCATTTTACACTAAAAAATATTCCCTCTCATAATAAATAGATTCTCTTAAACACTTACTTAACACCTTATGTTAAAACTGAACAACGTAAAAAGAAAACATCTTCACAATAAAAAAATCCTTTGTTTTACAAGACACAAACTTCAACCATATAAATGAGGTTGGCGGATTTTCTTTTGAATCTAACTGTAAATAGTAATTTTATTTCATACACACATTAATTTATGTTACTCTTTTACATCAAACAAAGGCGCCCTCCCAAAATTTCTCTCGGATGCCCCAGCCATATGACATTTTATCATGTAAAAATATTGAATTATTGAAGTTTTACTTTTAGTAAAAATACAAAATTTAAAAAGGATAAGATAATTTATAGTATAGACCCTAAGTTGAAGACTAAGATGTTATAGGAAGTTGGCAACAGCTTTATTCAGTCCTCAAATATATTTTTATTTTTAAACTACATGGGATGCAGCAAGCCGCACACTAAGTCATTAAAAATTTGTTACAGAGACGTTTTGGCTATAAGACATTTTCAATCTCTAAAATATAATACATCATGCTGGTTAGGATATCAAATTTCAGATTACACAAATGTATCTACAGCTGACCTGTATAAATGAGCGTTAACTCCCATTTGTTATACTAAAATCATCGATCTTGTTTTTTATACTTTTTCCATTGTTCAATATGCCTTTCTTAGAATAATGTGCTTTTAGCTATGTGAATTAGAAGGAAATCTCTTTTTTTAATACAAAGCTATCTGGAATTTAATTAATAACTATACATAAATTATTTTATTTGATTAAAGATATTTATAGTTCAGATTAATTTGGATAATATTATACTGTGTGTCGAGTCTGTAGTTTAAAAAATAAAAATATATTTGAATTTAAATTTATATATTAAGCTGTTGCCAACTTCCTAAAAGATAATTTATTTGTCCGGGAATGGCCTTCCAGCAGCAGATGTAACAGACGAGAAGAAGTCGTTCTGTGCAGACTAAGGATAGGCCATTCCCGACTCACTCACTCTTACCTTATGACTAGACAGGACAGACCAACTTGTCAGTACTGTAATACACAACTTACTGTTAAACACATCCTCACAGACTGTAGACAAAGACAAAATGATAACATCCCACAAAACATGCACGAACTACTTACAGATGACAGTCACTACATCGGACAAATATTTGAATACCTCAGACATTTAAACATTTACGACCTCATATAATTTCGCATGAACGAACTATATAAGTATACAAATATAAATACAACTGATTGAGAACTAAAGCCAACCTCTACAAGGAAGGGATTACATCCTCTTCCTCTATTATTAACATTATTATTATTATTTTATTTATTTATTATTATTATTTTTTTATTCTTTATTTTTTTTCTAATGTGAATTTTTGGTGTATTTTCATACATATGTAAAACCCACTTTGCTGTTGAGTCGCCATAGTTGCGGAAAAAAAATAAAAAATAAAAATAAAAAAAATAAATAAATAAATAATTTATTTGTTATTAATTTATTATTATATGCCCTCAGAATCCATGCTTTTATCAGATTTGATTAAACCTCTGGACCTGGACCTCAACACTAAATATTGTAATAGTTTGTATTATTATAGTAGACAATGATCATTTTAATTTCTTTCAGGCAAGAGAATTAGTGAAAGAAGCCACAGAGAGAAGTCTTCCTGAAAAACTAATCGAAGTGGTCAGAGATTCGTCTCAGATTTCCACAGATTGTGTGGAACTTCTAATCTGCAAAGGCGCACCCCTTCTCTGGGGGATGCAACACAGTCTCTCCAGCGCGCCAAGCTCAGATTGGTCCCGATTGACACCTATCGAGCGAATGTATTCGAGTTTCCCTCCTGTCGAGCAAGTTGCTGACCAGGCAGCCGTCTGCGACATCAGATACCCTGCCTGCAAAATCAAATATGGAAAAGAATGGGATTAATGTTAAAATTTATGTGAAACAATAACTTTTGCACCGGTATAATATAAGTGATGTACATTAGTTAGGAAGAGAAATGATTAGAATTAATATAAACTTTTCAATTAAATGTCAATAATTAAAACATCAACAAATCAATATCTAAATTGTGACTTTTCTTCCTTTTTAGGGAGGTAAGAAAGATCCTCAAATTATTTTTATTTATTTATTCTCTCTCTTGTTTGTAACACTAAAAAATTCAAATTTTATCAATTAACTAAATGGATTAATGCTAAATAATATGTTCTCTCAGAACTAATAGATACTCAAAGGACTTTGAGGTTGCTGGCAGAGAAGGAAGATCTTTAGGTAAATGAAAAACGTCCACAAAAAGGAACTGGGCGTTTTTCATTTACCTATTAGATACTCTTTATAAGTTAATTAAAGCCTCATGTTAAAAGGAAACTACTGAAAAAAAAGGAAAAAAAAATTAATATAAACTTCTCCAGATTCAGTCACATTAACAAAACGTGTGTAGAAAACGAAGGGTTGCTAGCAAAAACACCACTAGTCAAGAAAACCATTTTTTGGTAAATGAAAGAAAAGGTTTATCTCATCCCATAACATAGTAAAATTTTGATAATTGTTTTAATAAATTTTCATGGGCATAAGGAACATTATCTGTCTTAATTTTCAGATAATCAAATATATCCTTTTACTGGACTTTTGGGGGTTTTGTGGAACTGAACAAAAACCTACAAGATAAGTATTAATGATAGGTAGAAGAAATAGTCTTATAAATTATATGGCAGAGAAGTAGCCTTTAATCATATAAAATGTATTAAAACTTGAGAGCTTTTTACCTTACTTCTGGGTAGGCTTTTACCTTACTATATATATAGGGTTGGCAAATAAGTCCTTTCGGTTTTTTAAGTTGAAAGAAAACTATTGTATATTTTGAACATAATTTTTATTTTAATCTACAATGTAATGTCCATTATTTTCTATTACTTTACTCCATCTCTCCATCAGCTGAATAATCCCATGCTCATAGAATGTCTGTGGTTTATTAGCAAAAAAATGATCAAGGTGCTCCCTGACACCATGTTCGTTTTCAAACCGTTTTCCACCTAAGGAATTTTGTAGAGACCGGAATAAGTGGTAGTCACTAGGAGCAAGGTCCGGTGAATAGGGAGGGTGGGGCAAAAGATCCCATCCAAGGGCTAACAATTTCGATTTGCCAGTTCTGGGCGTTTTCGTCGAATTGATTCATTCAATTTTGTTAATTGTGAGCAGTATAGAGTGGAATCGATTGATTTACCTTGTGGCAGCAGGTCATAAAAAATCACACCCTTGAAATCCCACCATACAGAAAGCATTATCTTCTTTGGGTGCAATCCCGCTTTAGATGTGGTTCCAGGTGGTTCGTTACTAGGTCTCCAAGATTTTTTTCGCACCACATTATCGTAGACAATCCACTTTTCATCCCCTGTCACAAGTCTTTTAAGAAATGGATCGTTTTCTTGACGTTTTCGCAGGGAATCGCAAATGGAAATGCGTTTTGCCAAGTTGGCTTCGGTCATAACAGTTTACATATTACAAATAGGATAAACAATCCTCTGTTGGGATTAATTGCATCAGATAAATGTGACATATTGTAAACAAAACATGAATACAAAAACCGAAAGGACTTATTTGCCAACCCTATATTATAGTGTGCATACTTATAACTGTTATATTAATTTGTAAAATACTTTTATTGTAAATTAATGTTTTTACTTTATATGAAATATCAATAAGAAATTGTAACAACTGTTTAATTATAAGAACACATTTGTAATTATCGAGCGAATCATCTGCATTATGAGAGTCTTGATAATAAATAAAATAAAAAAAAAATAAAAATTTCATGTAAAAAGTATATGTATTGCAATATTTTAGTGGATGTGTATCTTAATTGTAAACATATATTTATATTACATTTCATTCAGTACATCAAAAACTAATTTCATCACTTATCTTGCACAGGTGCTTAGTCATTTTCAGCATTTTAGAAACATTTTAGAAGACAGATTATGAGAAAATTACACAGTATAGTTTTAGTGAAATTATAGTATAAGTGTAGTATAAGTGAATGAAGCGAGTGAGTGTGTGTCCTTAGGAGCGGGTTCAGAATAGAAAATAAAGTCTACAACGATACAATAATGATTTTTATCTCTCAATAAAGACTTATTTATTTTATTATTTATAATTATTACAGTTTTCTCATTGTTTATTTACTCAATTTTTATTATTGTTAATAGTGAAAATTATTATTTATTTAAATTTTTTGTTTGTTTTATGTTTTGTTTAAATTTAATACATCGAACTTTTATTTATTATAATTGAACCTACTTTTTACTTTTGATATCTATTTAATTATTTTGATGTGAGCATGTCACCTTCCTGTAGTGGAGCTCCATAAATAAACAAATAATAAATATAAGTGAATTTCTTTCACTCCGTGTCTAAGTTTGTGATGGGTTCGATTCCCACTAGGGGTGGAGCCTTTTCTTTCGAAAAAAGAAAACGCATCATCCCTATCCTGGCTAGAAAAGGGTGGTAACCTATAGACAACCCATCCTAAAATTCTTCTTAAATAATAAATTGACTTTAAAATTTAACTAAAAAAAATAATATAAGTGAATTTCAGAAATTATGTATTTCACATATAAGTAATGTACACAGTTTCATTATGTCATTTAATCAACAGTTAATGTCTCACAACATATTTAAATAAAATTATTGTAAGTTTTTATAAACATTTATATTCACTTGATAAGGTACCCCTATTTTATTACTTTTGTTATTTCAAACATAAACTTACTTTTGTTGTTTCCTGCTCGAAATCATTTAAACCACCCCTGCACTTGTCGCTCACTAATGACATTTTCGCCAAATATTTCTGAAAGTTTACGATAAGTTGAAGCAGCATTTTCTCCTTTATCGAATTCCCTGAAGCATAACAAGGCGTAAGTGGGTCTTAGGAGATCAATTTCAAATGAAATTTCAGCACAGAATATATAAATTTCACCAACCAAAACATGATAAATACAAGTGTATTTGATGCTATAATAAACAAAAATAAATTGAAAAGGAGGGAACATAAATAGACAGAATATTAAAAACCGACATTACATATGGCATGAATTGATACTAAATTTATTTCATGAAAAAAATAAATAATTTCGTTTAGAGCCTTCTGCTCAAATTCAGGAACATAAATATGCTTTAGGTCCTCCCGACAAACCTATGTAAAGTACTGTATAACAAACAGTCTTCTTTTTCATGCATAGCCACTGCGCATGCGCGAACGCCAGCAGACACTTTTTTGTAACGTTTTTTTTTTTCAAGTTTAGTCACCACTAAAGCATATTTTTGCTAAAAAAGTACTTTTAAAAGAGCACCATATCAGTAAAAGTAGTGTAAATTGTTCATAAGTGATAAAAAAAATCATCAAATAGTTATTTTATTTATCAATAATATCAAAAAATAAATCATTAGAGATTTAAAATCCACATTACATCAGTTAATATCTTAGGACAGCCACTTCTGGGTTTGAAAGGTTAAATTTAGTTTCTCGGTAACTATCATTCTTTTTTGAACATTAGTGTGGCTCCTATTGACAAATCTACCAATTTCCCTCAAAGAACGGCACTTATTGTGTAATTTAATAATAATTTATCTTTTTGACACCATTGTGTCTTTTTGCTTCCATTCCATGATGGTAAACTTTTTGTTAAACGATAGCTATTTGCTCTGGAAGCCACCAGAGAGAAAATGTTACAGAGGGGTTAAAGCTGTGAAGAGAATAAGGTTGAGATATATCAACACTTCTGGCTCTTGTTCTATACGTTGCTATGAATTAAAAAATGAAAATTAATTAGGTATCTTCTTTTAGCTCACCATGGGTCATTAAAAGAGAACATTGTGGTTATAATATAGCTATGGTTAGCTATAAGAAGAGAATATATATTGACATGAGACCTGCCACAAAACTAGCATTATCCTAGCAAAGGACTATAGATGTTGTTTAACCAGCAAAATTGGTCCATATTGAGGGGAGATTTCTTCGGACCCAAATTACCAATATGCTCATACTGGCCGTTATTGTAATAAAACTGGGTATACGTAATATGTACCTAAAGAGAAGTATGAGTGCTATAAAATAAACTAAATCAGTTAATTAAAAGTTGGGGTTTAATCTTTATCATGGTCAAATTGAATTAAGCCACCAAACCTCGGGCATTGGTTGTTCCTTCAACCGCTTGTGGTCGCTGAACAGGGACACTGTATCTGATTTTTGCATTGTTATGTTTCTGGGATGTTCTCTCTTTACATGAGGATGCTTTTATTATTAATCAAGGTCAATAAACAAAAATGTGAAGTTTTTGAGTATTTACAAATTAGTTTTTGTTGTTGTTTTTTTCTTTCTTTTGGGTGCATCGACTGCTGCGGTCATTAGCACCGCAAATTAGTGTGGTACCTCGCATACACAACACTCTGGAAGAAAATTAATTAAAAAATTAAAATTGAGTCGGTTGTTCATTAACCCTTTATAGGGCAAAATTTGCTAGTTAGTTAAAAGACATTTAGAGTCATAAATGATGCCTATTTACTTCCCTAAGAAAACCTGTTATGTTAGGTTAGCCAATGATAAATGTTATTTCCGGCTTCCAACATATCCCCCTATAGGGATTATGCCCTCAGCGATGTGTCTGTAAGGAACCAGCAGAAGTTATATTAAACCCGCATAACACATAAGAGTATAAGTTTGCTTTATGAAGTGTGCAAATATCACTTGAATCATGCACGACATGGGCATATATAAGGGGGGCTGCAGCCCTCCTCCCTCCCCCCCATCGGTAAAAAGGTATCATAAAAACATTAAAAATAAATTAAATAAGATCACTTAGTTAAAAAAATAGTTTTTATTGGGTGTAATAGCGTTTTAATTGGCTAACTATTTCAAATTCTAGATTTTCAGTATTCCATACCCACCAAATGTTCTCAGCCCCCCAAATTCTCCCAACCCCTCCCAAAATTATTTTCTATATACGCCCAAGATGCACGGAGCAGTGTATATTTGTTTTAAAATAATACATTTTTATAAACATAATTAAAAATTTCATTTTTTAGCATCAGAAGTACAAAATATGTCTGCACACTTATTCCAAGCACAAGTCGAACTCTGTAAAAGATGAATATTATCATAGCTAAAAGTTAAACCTTATTTATTATCAGCAAAAACATATCTTAAGTCCACTATAAAAATATACTTACAGCTATAAATTGAAGTCTGGAAGATGAGAGTCACAAAGAAAGATAATGCCGAAGGTGTCATCAGGTAACTGAGTTAGTTAGAGCCGTCGGGGTGAGAATGATCCCCGTACGGGGCTTGGCAGTTGGCGGGATTCTCCAGTACAGGTTGGGGGTGGGCTTGAAGGGATATCCTTATTATTAGGACACTTACTCTTTCTATGAGAACTCATTGGAACTTTCTGACGTCAACAGCAAACCTGTAAGAGAATTATTAAACTTTACCCCATAGGGGATCATGCCCACTAAATGGTTAAAAATATTAAATTGTCAAATCAGCCAATTTTAATATTAGCCCGTGAAATCACATCACAGTTTTGTTTTTTTGTTATGTATCAACAGGTATACATAATGATAATGTCAATTTTTTTTTTATTCTTTATATTATTTAATAAAAAATGGAACTTGGGGGCTATTGTACTTCAGATATAAGTTTTGAAAAATGCCCGTGTTTTACTTTTTTCGAGTTTCGAAAACGGTCAGAATCGAATTAAGTGTAAAGTAACCATTCGAAAACTTCTGGGGCAAATAAGGGTTTGAAGCAATTTTCGACGAGACGATCTTAGTCGGAGAAGTAAGTGCTAAACGCTTGGAATGCGCTAGTTTCATTTATTTGAACGGTTCTTTGTTTTCTTTAGGGGTTGTCTACAACATGGGCTTATACATTTAAGGAGGGGGGAGGCTGCAGCCCCCCCCCCGAAATTTTGATTTAATATGTCATAAAAACCTAAAAAATAAATGAAATAAGATCACTTAGTTCAGAATTTTTTTTTTTTTTTTAGTAATAGCGTTTTAGTTGGCTAACTATTCCAAGATCTAGGTTGTTTGTATTCCATACCCCCCCCCCTCCAATTCCCTCGGTGTCCCCAGCCCTCTCCCGAAATAATTTTCTATATACGCACCTGGTCTGTAGTGTTATCAGTAAAACTATCGCTCGGCTCAATCTGCCACCAGCGGGATTTGAACCACCGCCATCTACAAATATTTAAATCCTCTTTATTGAGGGCTTGTTCGGTATGCGGCGTTTCCCTATTAGGAGTGAGAGTCAGTATTAGTGATTCCGATCATTCCGCTGATAATTTGGCGACACTGGAAATTTCACTTCAAGTAAAAGGAAATCAACAATGATTTCCCAGCAGGCACCGAAATATCACTAACAGAAGCTTGAGGGAGAAGAGAAAGAAAAATTAATAAATTAACACATCATATTAATTTATAACACTTAATATTTTGTATTCAATCTTGTCGCCATGTTTGCTGCAATATTAAATGTATTAATCCGATTTAATATTAAGTAAATTTAAATACCCACGAGAAAAGCTTGCTCTTTGGCGCTAAAACGGGTCTATATATATATATATATATATATATATATATATATATATATATATATATATATATATTCCACTTTTTCTTGTTTCATTCGATGGCAGGGGGTCGATAAAGCAGTACCCTCTTGGTTCTCATTTACTACTTTATTTGGTATGTTTCGCCCGACATGTTTCGTGCCTTTTCGCACCTCTTCAGGAGCTTTCCTTATCAGGAAGTCCTCTCGTCATGTTGTCTAGCTTGAGTCAGGCGTAGTACTGACTCAAGCTAGACAACATGCGACTACTTTACGAAAAAAACGTTTTAATATTATTAGTTTCTGCAGAGAGTTGTGGAATATATTTTGCTAGTAACTAACTGAAGATTAACAGTGAGATACACCTACGATCTCGTGTGATACTATTAAATTTATGCGTTATCAGTGGCGGTGGGGGTTTGGGGGGGGGCTTAGCTCCCCTAGAATGAATATTCACAATCTTTTTCGGCAAAGTTAGAAAAATAATTGTTTACGCAAATTAATAGAAGTAAGTTATAATTAATGTATGTTCTTAGTTAACCTGCTTAATGATTTCCAGGTGCCTGGTTATAAAAAATTGATTTGCACCCCCGGGCACGGCGCACTGTAGAGTATTTACCATCAAATACCATGGCCAAAAGTCCAAACAATAAATTGAACTTGAGAACATCACAATACTTATTTCCTGGTAGCTTAGGAATTTTCGCACCGAGATATGTTTATCTCCTTCATTGTTATCCACTTCCTGCACGAGGGAACCTGTCTGAATCCATGAGTTGAGTACGCTCCATGTACAGCTATCTGGTTTTTCCTGAGTTGCGTAAAATTACGCAAATAATCTATTTGCAAAAGCTAGATATTAAATTGCAATATAACTTTCAAATGTCTTATGTCTTGAACATTTTTCGACTTTTTTAAAATTCCTGAATTTCCAGAAATTCCCCTAATTTTTGTCAAAACTTGATTTTTTTTATAATTTATTAGTTTGATATATTTTTAGATTGTTAATAAAAATTTTTAAACATTCCGCCGTTACAAAAAATAGGTGAATATTTTGGCTGGCTGGGATATCATGGCCAATACTCCACTGTGCAGCGGTAAGCCCATACTAAGTTAGCCCCCCCCCCCCCTCCCTCAGAAATGTTGGTCTAGAGCCGCCGATTTACGTTATACGCCCAAAATTTAATAAACAGTTGACAATATTCCATTTGTTATTAATTTATTCGACTCAGCACACAAAAATTCATTAGAATTTATAAATGCCTCCACCCATTGAGTAATTTATGACTTTTTAAATTGAATACTTGCTGTTTTTAAGTGTTTTCTTAATATAAACCCCGGTTATATTCCAAAATAATTATTCAATCGAATTAATAATTGTATTATTCGACTCAGCATAAAAAAATACTTCAAAAATGATACCGAAATCAGAAAGATTCAAGTAGCTACAGTTTTTTCCCCCCAAAATCCAGCGTTTGACACCACTGTGCGACGTAGGAGTCCCTATAGGGAGGGAATAAAGACACTATAAGATTTCTGCGATGTGATAGGAAGTAGAGGAAGTGGCTTGAGGTGAAAACCACATCTGTATGTAAGTGGAGCAGGCATAGCTTCGTGTTGGGAATACCAAACACTGTGACATAACTACACAGTCTATCGTTCAGAACGGTTTCTTAATAGATTACGAATTACGCTGGAACAGCAACATTGCAACCCCAACTTCTAACATACTCAGTAATTTGTTGCTAATTTGTTGCTAATTTGTTACACTATTTTCAAATTTGTTGCTCCGGCCGTTTCCGAGAAAACGTGGCTGTGCTACCGTAATATTACGCCAGCACAGCCACCCCCGTAACTTTTGATCTAATTGTCTGACGAAATTCAGATTGGTACGAGAATTTGTTGCTAATTTGTTGCTCTAGAATGACACCAATCACGAATTTGTCGCTCCAGCCGTTTCCGAGAAAACGTGGCTGTGCTAGCGTAATATTACGCCAGCACAGCCACCCCCCTAACTTTTGATCTAATTGTCTGACGAAATTCAGATTGGTACGAGAATTTGTTGCTAATTTGTTGCTCTAGAATTACACCAATCACGAATTTTTCGCTCCAGCCGTTTCCGAGAAAACGTGGCTGTGCTAGCGTAATATTAAGCCAGCACAGCCACCCCCCTAACTTTTGATCTAATTGTCCGACGAAATTCAGATTGGTACGAGAATTTGTTGCTAATTTGTTGCTCTAGAATGACACCAATCACGAATTTGTCGCTCCAGCCGTTTCCGAGAAAACGTGGCTGTGCTAGCGTAATATTACGCCAGCACAGCCACCCCCCTAACTTTTGATCTAATTGTCTGACGAAATTCAGATTGGTACGAGAATTTGTTGCTAATTTGTTGCTCTAGAATGACACCAATCACGAATTTGTCGCTCCAGCCGTTTCCGAGAAAACGTGGCTGTGCTAGCGTAATATTACGCCAGCACAGCCACCTCCGTAACTTTTGATCTAATTGTCTGACGAAATTCAGATTGGTACGAGAATTTGTTGCTAATTTGTTGCTCTAGAATGACACCAATCACGAATTTGTCGCTCCAGCCGTTTCCGAGAAAACGTGGCTGTGCTAGCGTAATATTACGCCAGCACAGCCACCCCCGTAACTTTTGATCTAATTGTCTGACGAAATTCAGATTGGTACGAGAATTTGTTGCTAATTTGTTGCTCTAGAATGACACCAATCACGAATTTGTCGCTCCAGCCGTTTCCGAGAAAACGTGGCTGTGCTAGCGTAATATTACGCCAGCACAGCCACCCCCGTAACTTTTGATCTAATTGTCTGACGAAATTCAGATTGGTACGAGAATTTGTTGCTAATTTGTTGCTCTAGAATGACACCAATCACGAATTTGTCGCTCCAGCCGTTTCCGAGAAAACGTGGCTGTGCTAGCGTAATATTACGCTAGCACAGCCACCCCCGTAACTTTTGATCTAATTGTCTCACGAAATTCAGATTGGTGCGAGAATTTGTTGCTAATTTGTTGCTCTAGAATGACACCAATCACGAATTTGTCGCTCCTGCCGTTTCCGAGAAAACGTGGCTGTGCTACCGTAATATTACGCCAGCACAGCCACCCTTGTAACTTTTGATCTAATTGTCTGACGAAATTCAGATTGGTACGAGAATTTGTTGCTAATTTGTTGCTCTAGAATGACACCAATCACGAATTTGTCGCTCCAGCCGTTTCCGAGAAAACGTGGCTGTGCTACCGTAATATTACGCCAGCACAGCCACCCCCGTAACTTTTGATCTAATTGTCTCACGAAATTCAGACTGGTACCAGAATTTGTTGCTAATTTGTTGCTCTAGAATGACACCAATCACGAATTTGTCGCTCCAGCCGTTTCCGAGAAAACGTGGCTGTGCTAGCGTAATATTACGCCAGCACAGCCACCCCCGTAACTTTTGATCTAATTGTCTGACGAAATTCAGATTGGTACCAGAATTTGTTGCTAATTTGTTGCTCTAGAATGACACCAGTCACAAATTTGTCGCTCCAGCCGTTTCCGAGAAAACGTGGCTGTGCTAGCGTAATATTACGCCAGCACAAATTCGTGATTGGTGGTTAATGAACATAAACTTTTAAATAAGAAGATAGATTTTTGTACCAAATGTTATCAAAATCGAACCATTTTCTTCTTAATAATTCAAACCCCCCTAATAGCACTTAAACGTTTGAATATAAAAATAAAAAACCTTTCTTAGCGAGTGTTTACACTCTAAACGGATGGCCCGTCAAATTTTTGTGTCAAGGGCGGAAACTCTTTGAGGGAAAAATTCACATTTTAATCTCAGTTTTTGTAATTCAAGGTCTGCCATGATAGTTGAAATTAACCTCAATTAAAAATAATACTATGAAATAGATAATGTACGGTAACAGCTGTTCTGTTATCGTCCTAGCAACGCTTGCTGCCTAGGCTTGCATGTTCTAAACATCTAAGACTTTAAACCCCTCGAAAAATACTTAAAAATTCAAATTTCAAAAAATCCTTTCTTTGCGAGCGCCTACGTTCTATAGGGAGTGTCCATGCAAAATTTCAAAATTTTCTGTCGTGTGGTTTGGGCTAGGGGATGATAGGTCAGTAAGTGAGTGAGTGAGTGCGTGGTATTTGACAAATATATAGTAGATTTTTCAAAAATACCTATCTCTTTCCTCATCTTCCGAATCAATAGACTCATCTTCTCCATCATTTTTACACATTTACTTAAAACGCCTCTTCATTATTTCTTGATTCTCTTCATATAAAATGTCAAACGGCGGTCGAAAGAAGACATTATATTTTAAATTTTTGTTACGTAAGTAGGGTGTTGTGAACACCCTAAGCCAGTAAAAGGCCCAGAAAATAAACAAATAATGTTTTGTTTTATGCGAATGCAACCTTAATGTGAACAGAACTACTATTTATGAAGGTACCAAAGCGATGAAATGGATTGTAAATTTTTAAATTCAAAATATAGTGCTAATTAAGTCATGGGGTGCTGAAAACTCCCCACATCTCTACTTAAAGGTTAATATTATGTTTTGGTATTTTGAGAAAAATTAAAACACCGACGCAATGGCATACCGGAGAACGGGAGATTATAAGAATCAGCCTTCACAGGAATCTGACAGTACCTAGTAGCTACAGGAAATTCACTGCTTCCTCCCTCATTCTAAACTTGTCCACGTGATGTTATGTTTACATACCTGGTAACAACAAATCTAGCGGGCTCCCTTTATAAAATACTCTTTTTAGCGCGGCTACTCCCTATCTCCATAGGGAGAACCCGCTTATGAGGTTGACCTCATGACGCAATCCGGAAGTGCCGACTAGAAACTTTCACGTTTCAGACCCTATAGATCACGAAAATATAGGTGGCTAAAATTTGTATGTATATATATATATATATATATATATATATATTTATATATATGCTTGTCTGTTCGCGCTCCTGACGGCTCAAAAATGGTCCGATTTTGATGAAATTTGGCACAAAAATCTGTCTTCTAATTTGAAAGGTCAAGTTTGTTAACCAGCAGAATCCGCCCACTTGAAGATAGTGTTTGGGGCGAAATTCGCGAAAAAAAATCGTAACGCTTACGTTTTTGAGTTTATATGCTTGCAGGTACTTGTTTTATAGGTTTGTTAACATAAGAGAACGAATGAACCCATTTTTAAGGCGATATCTGTAACCGTTTCTGAGAAAAGTGGAATCAATGTTTTTGTAGGTCATTATTTTTTTGTGAGTACTTAGAATCGCGGGATTCAATTGAAATATTTTCTACATCTTGGAAATTAATCCCAACTAAGATGATTAAATTTTGGTTATATTTGAAGTTAAGGAAGTATGCGAAAAAAAATATTTTATTAATAGACGTGAAAAATTTTCGGATCTCCATACATTTTTCGTAAATATCTCGATACCGGTTGGGAAATCGTGGTAAGTGGAAAGTGACCATTCGAATGCTTACTAAATTCTCTACAAAAAATGTTCTGAAGCAATATTCGATGGGACAACGTCAATGAGAGATATAAGCGCTTAAAACTTAAAAAGTGTTTGTTTTGTTGTTTTGAAATGGTTTTTCTCTTTCTTTATCTCACTTTTTAATGGGTTGTTTCTAGTTTTAAATTGCATTTATCAGTAAAATTAGTATTGTAGTAAAATAAGCTAACAAACGGTGAAAGGTATTGGTAATAAGTTTGGAGTGGCTGTGGTAATCATGATGGCAGTGGCTGTCAGTTTCCTATGATTTGTGATGCTAATCTATTCCATTTCTTCAAGATGTACGTAACCGCGCTAAGATGACGCAGTTCCTGCGAGTCGGACTTTTTCATGTTCTTAAAGGCCCATATACAAAAATACAACGAAAGCCTGGACAAATGAACAGTTGTCCCGCCGGGACGAAGTCATCCTATCCAGGCTTCGTATTGGACACACCTTACTTACCAACTCCTACCTACTAGACAGAAAGGACAGACCAACTTGTAGATATTGTAACGAGACTCTGACCGTTAAACATATACTTACCAACTGCAGACAATGCAATAACCTGACCTTACGACTTACACGAAATACTGACAGAAGGTAGTCCACACATCAATGCATTACTCAAACATTTAAAAAACTCTTTATTATACACAAAAATTTAATTTACTAAATTTTGTCTGTTTTGATTATTTTTTTTTTTTTTTGTTTGTTTGTTTTTTTCTTCTTTCTTTTTCAAGTTTATTTCTTCATATGTTCTTATATATATATATATCACATTTGAAGTTGAAGACTGACATTTAAAGAGATTTTCGCCTCTGTTGCAGAACTCTATAAATTAAATAAATAAAAAAAAGAAATAAAGGCCCATAAATGTTCTTAAAGGCTAATGTACATTAAATGCCCACAATTATCTCATTCAAACCGTAGTATCAATTCAAACAATAATAATATAAACTTCTGGTTAGAGACAACGTTTCGAAAATCACTACTCTTCGAAAATAAATCCTCCAGACTGCCGAATCACACAAAAGTTGTTTTATTTAATCAAATTTCCAAAGGAAGACTCAAAACGGAGATTATCTCTCAATTTCATAATGTAATTGAAATTCTAGAATAAAAAAAACAGCAAATAAATAAGAGTAATTTGTGTTTTTTTTTGTGATATCATCAAAATTAAATGAAAATTATTCTTGATATTAATTCTTGCATAAAAGTTAATTACAGAACAAATAGATCGAAAATTATGAACGTTTTTACAAAAGGCTTCCTTGCAGAACACACTGACGACACCTAGTCACACAGGTGATGTGATGATGTGCCGACTAGAAAATTTTGCGTTTCAGATCCCCTAGAGATCGAAAATAATGGTGGTTCAAATTTATATATATATATATATATATATATATATATATATATATATATATATATATATATATATACAGGGTGTTCAAAACTCGATTGACACCCCCCTTTTTTCCACAATTTTTGATATTTAAAAGTGAAACTTGGTGGGTCTTAACGTGGTCGAATGTACATTCATTGGACCCAATGCACGACCCCTCAACTTTTATTATTTAGGAAATTCCTCGCTGCACCCTGGATGTCGGCACTAATGGCCTAGATGTCAAGTCGCCGTAAAAAATAAATAAATCGTCCAACACAAAAATAATTACTACGAAATTCTAATCATTAGGTCAGTTCTATTGCTTTAAATTTATTATTTTAATGCCTTTATAAATAAATTGAATTTGATTTTTAGGTGGAGCAAAAAGTTTAGAAAACGTTTATTAAGTTTTACGGAAGCGTAGACCACGTTGATCATAAAATTTTCTGAAAACTTCAAAAACAAAAGTGTGTTTTGCCCCATTCCTATTTACGTTTAGGCATTTAAAGGTACTTTTTGGAAAGAAAATTTAATCCTCTGGAACGTTTATACCAATTACTTTTTCCATTACGGACATACTTTCTGCGTTATTGGCAGAAAAGTGACAAAAAACAAGGGTTTTTACGGTTTTTGGCAATTTGTTACTCATTGGTGCGCTTTAGCGAAAAAATGACCGATATAAAATCGACCTAAAATTCAATTCTCTACAATAATCCGTCATAAAAATAACCCCCTTCCATTGAAGATTCCAGAGTTAGGGTTGCTGGAGAAGAACTGGAGAAAGTTGAGGGGTCGTGCATTGGGTCCAATGAATGTACATTCGACCACGTTAATACCCACCAAGTTTCGCTTTTAAATATCAAAAATTGTGGAAAAAAGGGGGGTGTCAATCGAGTTTTGAACACCCTGTATATATATGTATATATATATATATATATATATATATATATATATATATATATATATATATATATATATACAGGGTGTCCCGTAAATGTCTAGTCATATTGTGAGGGGTGATAGAGGACCCTTGGGGGGAACAAAAAATGTTCTATAACGATTTCCCGAATTCTCACCTATAAGGGAGAAATCGTCGTTTTATTGTTTTTTCGAGACAAACGTGGTTTTTAGAAACATCGTTGTAGCTCAGTGCCAGGTGGTACTACTAGAAAGGGAGTGAAACCAATCGAAAGCTGAGTAAATTTACTATAAGACTAGTTGGGAGTAAACGTAAAAATGATTGAATGTAAGTATGTATATCTTACCAAAAGAAAGATATTGTAAATTCTAAAACAGTAAATAAATAAAATACACATTTATTTTGAATTTATTAATCCAGGTACCTAATACTGGGTCCAGGAGGCGGTCATTAAGGAACCCCAACTATACATTAACCTCAAAATTATTATTTTTACCTAGCATTTGAAAACATTTTTACAGGACTATGTACATCTTATTTATGAGGGATAGAATTTTTAATTACCACAACAAAAACGTAAGGGCTCACGAGAATCCCTGTGAGTTTCATAAGCGTAGCAATCAGTATCAATTCAAGGTAAAGCATTTGTTTTCTAAATATAAATACCTGTAAAAATGTGTTCAAATGGGTGCGTGATCTAGGTAAAAATAATAATTTTTGAGGTTAATGTATAGTTGGGGTTCCTTAATGGCCGCCTCCTGGACCCAGTATTAGGTACCTGAATTAATAAAATCAAAATAAATGTGTATTTTATTTACTGTTTCAGGCATTTTTTTTATGTTCGTGGAAGTAATTTTCTTTTCACAGATCCATGTTTTTTTTTAAACTTTTGTTTTAAAACCGTTCAAATACTTCAATACAGGGTTGTGATACATGAATGGAAAGATAATTAAATGGGGAAGTTTTTCTGAAACCCGGAAATCTCTAATTCTGCCCATTGAGGAGTAACGCTGGAAAGAAATATCAAGAAAATGTCAGGAAATTTAGAATATCTTTCTTTTGGTAAGATAAACATACTTACATTCAATCATTTATACGTTTACTTCCAACTAGTCTTATAGTAAATTTACTCAGCTTTCGATTGGTTTCACTCCCTTTCTAGTCGAATCACCTGGGACGGAGCTACAACGATTATTTTTCTAAAAACCAAAGAGGACGCGGGTATAATTGATGCATGTCTGAACTCAACCCACGGGGCAGGGAAAATTTCGGGGGGGGGCTGAGACCTTTTCCGGGGTATGGAATACTAAAAATTTAGAGATTGGAATAGTTTTAGGCAACTAAAACGCTATTTTTATTTATTTATTTTTTTTTTTTTTTTTTTGGTGCATCTACGGTGAGTGGTCATTTGCACCTTAAAACGTTATTACACGTAAAATAAAATATGTTTTATGAACTAAGTGATCTTATTTAATATATTTTTAAGGGTTTAATGACAAGTTTTTATCAAGGACCGAAATAAAAATTAAATGTTTCCTAAAAATGATTTAATTAAAAAAATGAAAATTACTTCATAATTTATATTTTTAAAATTAATAATTAACTGTTATGAAATAATTTTTATTTTTAAGTTCTTAAGATAAAAATTATTGGAAAATTGTTTTATAAAAATAATGAAATATATCAATTACGATGGAATTTTTATTGTTAATTCACAATAATAAAAATTAAAGGTAAAGTGAAACTCATTTATTAAATATCCCTTATCCTCGGAATAAATAAATAAATACTTGATTTAGAACCTTTTGATTATTATAAGTTATTTGTTTATGTGAGTGCATCAAAGTTCCTCTAAATCCAATTGATTTCTATGAGTATATATTGTATATTATAGACTTCGTTTTTGTGGATTACTTTCTATTTATTATAGCACTAATTTTTTTTTTTATTATTTAAAATAATGTTTAAAGTTAAAGTAAAAAAAATGTTATTAAAAATTGTTATAAAAAAATGTCGAAATAACATTATTTAAATAATTTTTATTTTTAAGGTTTTGAAATAAAAATTATTAAATGTTTTTTTTTAAATAGTAAAATATAATATATTTTATATTTTATATCTAATTGATATTATCAATTACGATGGAATTTCTATTTTTATTTCCTAATAATAAAAATTAAAGGTTAAGTGAAACTCATTTGAAATAAAAATAGTTATTTTCGGTCTCTGGTTATTACCATGAAATCAAAATTCCGGGAGGGGCTGCAGCCCCTCAGCCCCCCCCCCCCTTATATATGCCCATGTAAACAATATGAAAAATTATGGTTTAATTACATACACAGACGTTTCATCATCTTCGAAAATCATGGGAATTACAACTCAACTTAAAATATTCGTTACTCACTTCAAAGTGTTCTCAGGGCGATTTCGGCTTAAATATATAGGAAAACTAGAATATCGGTCGTATTTGTCGAACCAATTATGACCTTAATGAAAAAACTTGCTCAAGGTCACGTGATTTCCTGCGCTATGCGTGGCGTAATATTATGCTTGCACAGCCACGTTTTCTCGGAAACGGCTGGAGCGAAAAATTCGTGATTGGTGTCATTCTAGAGCAACAAATTAGCAACAAATTCTCGTACCAATCTGAATTTCGTCAGACAATTAGATCAAAAGTTACAAGGGTGGCTGTGCTGGCGTAATATTACGCTAGCACAGCCACGTTTTCTCGGAAACGGCTGGAGCGACAAATTCGTGATTGGTGTCATTCTAGAGCAACAAATTAGCAACAAATTCTCGTACCAATCTGAATTTCGTCAGACAATTAGATCAAAAGTTACGGGGGTGGCTGTGCTGGCGTAATATTACGCTAGCACAGCCACGTTTTCTCGGAAACGGCTGGAGCGACAAATTCGTGATTGGTGTCATTCTAGAGCAACAAATTAGCAACAAATTCTCGTACCAATCTGAATTTCGTCAGACAATTAGATCAAAAGTTACGGGGGTGGCTGTGCTGGCGTAATATTACGCTAGCACAGCCACGTTTTCTCGGAAACGGCTGGAGCGACAAATTCGTGATTGGTGTCATTCTAGAGCAACAAATTAGCAACAAATTCTCGTACCAATCTGAATTTCGTCAGACAATTAGATCAAAAGTTACGGGGGTGGCTGTGCTGGCGTAATATTACGCTAGCACAGCCACGTTTTCTCGGAAACGGCTGGAGCGACAAATTCGTGATTGGTGTCATTCTAGAGCAACAAATTAGCAACAAATTCTCGTACCAATCTGAATTTCGTCAGACAATTAGATCAAAAGTTAGGGGGGTGGCTGTGCTGGCGTAATATTACGCTAGCACAGCCACGTTTTCTCGGAAACGGCTGGAGCGACAAATTCGTGATTGGTGTCATTCTAGAGCAACAAATTAGCAACAAATTCTCGTACCAATCTGCATTTCGTCGGACAATTAGATCAAAAGTTAGGGGGGTGGCTGTGCTGGCGTAATATTACGCTAGCACAGCCACGTTTTCTCGGAAACGGCTGGAGCGACAAATTCGTGATTGGTGTCATTCTAGAGCAACAAATTAGCAACAAATTCTCGTACCAATCTGAATTTCGTCAGACAATTAGATCAAAAGTTACGGGGGTGGCTGTGCTGGCGTAATATTACGCTAGCACAGCCACGTTTTCTCGGAAACGGCTGGAGCGACAAATTTGAAAATAGTGTAACAAATTAGCAACAAATTAGCAACAAATTACTGAGTATGTTAGAAGTTGGGGTTGCAATGTTGCTGTTCCAGCGTAATAGGGCTGAAGATCACTATCAATGGAGTTGGCTACTTGTAATGGCCCTCAAAGTCCTTACACCGATTGCTCTATCATTGTCTTGTAAATTATGCACTTCATACTTTATACTCTGCTAAATTGATGTACCATTGTCCTGTTAATGAGAACAAGACATAAAACTCTTGGTTTTCATTACTGTACATAAAAAAAAAAAAAAAAAAAAAAAAAAAAAAAAAAAAAAAAATCAGTCCCGTAACAGTCCACAAGGGCCCAGAGGGGCAGATAATGTAGAGGTATCTGATTCTTGACCATACGGCACACTAGGGAGATAGTGTGGTCAACACTATGCTCCGGCCGCCTGATTTTCCCCTTGGCCGCTTCGACTGCTAGAGTCATTAGCACCCAAGGTACCCATTATTAATTAAATTAATTAAAGGCTGGGTGAGCTAGGGACGATCTGGGACCCCAAATCCAACCCTCGAACGGCAGCACTAAAAGAAAAAATCTTTAGTGCGCGCTCGGGTTTTGAACCTGGTCCTCCAGTTCATTAGTCGAGTGCTCTACCACTGAGCTAACCTCGCCCCCCATTACTGTACATAACTATTTATATATCCTCTCATAATATACATTATAGGGGTTCCTTTAAATGTACAAATGTCATAAATAGACACATAACCAACAAGTGGCTAACTGACTGAACATACACACATGAAACCAAGTTACAAGATATTAACCCATTTCGTCCCTAAGTTGCGTAAACGCAACGTTATTTTCACAATTTTGTTCTCATGCCAATGAATAATTTAATTTAGTTTGAATAGTTTTTTCTAACATGGAAACTCTTTAAAGGAAAGGAAAAACAGAGTTAAGTCCAAATAAAATGTTTTGCTCTTTTTTTCCCTAAGTATTAGATATTTTTTTCTTTTTGCTTTAATCATTACTTAAACATATAACAAATGTAACCAATAAAATTAATTGAAATTATAAATGTTTATGGTTTATGCTAATTTGGGAAGAGTCTGGCAAACACAAGCTCTATCCAGGCCTGCCAAAACATGTAAGGACTTGCTAGGGTTGTTTCTCCTTCCCCTTCCCTACTTTCTCATTCATTAGACTTCGTACAATTACAGAATAGGAGAAGAAAAAGTCCGTCACGCAGGAGCTGCATAACTAAGCACTTTCCTCAGAATTTGGGTAGTGTAGACTGCTTTCCAGAACAATTTGCTTAAAATATCCTACATAAATAAAATAAAAACATGAATAGTTCTCTTTTAATTTTGTAATGAGTAACTGATAAATTATTAATTTGCTTCCAGAGTTATGTTTACACATAGTACCTACTGCACTACGTAATAAATACAAAAAACCTCATATTATCGTATTTTGATCTAACGCAGGAACCGGATACAGTCCCTCTAGCGCTCCTTGCGGCGCATTTGTGAAGCTATGTCTGGCTGCCTTTTCTATTGAAATATATTACAAAGTAAACCCCCCGATTCAGCTCATTTTTACAACATTTCTTTCTCATGAGTTACCCACGACGTATACCGCGTTTCGTTACAATAAAGCAGAAATTACTACCAGTATGAGTATATTAGTAATTTGGGTCCGGAGTAAACCCCCCTCCTAAAGAACCGATTTAGTTTATTTTTACAACACATATTTACCTGTAGATTACCACTACGAATACCGAGTTTCGTCGAAATATACCAAAAATCAAGGTTGGTAGTGGCGAATTGGTATTGTGGGTCTGGAGTAAACCCCCCCTCCTAATGAACCGATTTAGTTTATTTTTACAACACATATTTACCTGTAGATTACCACTATGAATACCGAGTTTCGTCGAAATATACCAAAAATCATGGCTGGTAGTGGCGAATTGGTATTGTCGGTCCGGAGTAAACCCCCCCCCCCTCCTTATAAACCGATTTAGTTCATTTTTATATCTCACTTTTCTCTCTATATTACTACTACGAATACCAAGTTTCGTTGAAATATAATAAATATTACGGCTGAAATGGTCAAATTAGTGTTTTGGGCTCGGGGTAAACCCCCCCTTCCGGTGGACCGATTTTGGTGGTTAACGAACTCGTTCAATCGTTTGCCAATTGAATGCTATATACCAAGTTTCGTGACGAAAAAACAAAAACTCTGGCCGCTATCGTGTTAACAGACATATATATATATATATATATATATATATATATATATATATATATATATATATATTTAGATGGAACGGCATTTTTCTCCAGCGGTGGTACTCCTCCTCACTTCTTCCCGGAATATTTCGATGGATTCATCTCCATCTTCTTCAGCCAGGTACTTGTTTCTTCCTCGGTGGTAGCCAAGGGAATGACATTTTTCTCGATCTGGGCTCCTTTTCTCCCCTCTAGCCACAGTATCGGCGGACGAATGGTGTTGAAGCTCCCTGGTGTAGTTGGGATTCTGTCCGTTGGCAGCGCTGATGGTATTGCGTCTTTTTTTTCTCTCCCCCTGCTTCTATTTTCCTCGCCGTAAGGTTTTATATGTTTGATGTTATTTTTCGTCGCTGGGATAGTATTTTTAGATGGAACGGCATTTTTCTCCAGCGGTGGTACTCCTCCTAACTTCTTCCCGGAATATTTCGATGGATTCATCTCCATCTTCTTCAGCCAGGTACTTGTTTCTTCCTCGGTGGTAGCCAAGGGAATGACATTTTTCTCGATCTGGGCTCCTTTTCTCCCCTCTAGCCACAGTATCGGCGGACGAATGGTGTTGAAGCTCCCTGGTGTAGTTGGGATTCTGTCCGTTGGCAGCGCTGATGGTATTGCGTCTTTTTTTTCTCTCCCCCTGCTTCTATTTTCCTCGCCGTAAGGTTTTATATGTTTGATGTTATTTTTCGTCGCTGGGATAGTATTTTTAGATGGAACGGCATTTTTCTCCAGCGGTGGTACTCCTCCTAACTTCTTCCCGGAATATTTCGATGGATTCATCTCCATCTTCTTCAGCCAGGTACTTGTTTCTTCCTCGGTGGTAGCCAAGGGAATGACATTTTTCTCGATCTGGGCTCCTTTTCTCCCCTCTAGCCACAGTATCGGCGGACGAATGGTGTTGAAGCTCCCTGGTGTAGTTGGGATTCTGTCCGTTGGCAGCGCTGATGGTATTGCGTCTTTTTTTCTCTCCTCCTGCTTCTATTTTCCTCGCCGTAAGGTTTTATATGTTTGATGTTATTTTTCGTCGCTGGGATAGTATTTTTAGATGGAACGGCATTTTTCTCCAGCGGTGGTACTCCTCCTCACTTCTTCCCGGAATATTTCGATGGATTCATCTCCATCTTCTTCAGCCAGGTACTTGTTTCTTCCTCGGTGGTAGCCAAGGGAATGACATTTTTCTCGATCTGGGCTCCTTTTCTCCCCTCTAGCCACAGTATCGGCGGACGAATGGTGTTGAAGCTCCCTGGTGTAGTTGGAATTCTGTCCGTTGGCAGCGCTGATGGTATTGCGTCTTTTTTTTCTCTCCTCCTGCTTCTATTTTCCTCGCCGTAAGGTTTTATATGTTTGATGTTATTTTTCGTCGCTGGGATAGTATTTTTAGATGGAAAGGCATTTTTCTCCAGCGGTGGTACTCCTCCTCACTTCTTCCCGGAATATTTCGATGGATTCATCTCCATCTTCTTCAGCCAGGTACTTGTTTCTTCCTCGGTGGTAGCCAAGGGAATGACATTTTTCTCGATCTGGGCTCCTTTTCTCCCCTCTAGCCACAGTATCGGCGGACGAATGGTGTTGAAGCTCCCTGGTGTAGTTGGGATTCTGTCCGTTGGCAGCGCTGATGGTATTGCGTCTTTTTTTCTCTCCTCCTGCTTCTATTTTCCTCGCCGTAAGGTTTTATATGTTTGATGTTATTTTTCGTCGCTGGGATAGTATTTTTAGATGGAACGGCATTTTTCTCCAGCGGTGGTACTCCTCCTCACTTCTTCCCGGAATATTTCGATGGATTCATCTCCATCTTCTTCAGCCAGGTACTTGTTTCTTCCTCGGTGGTAGCCAAGGGAATGACATTTTTTTTTTTTTTTTTTTTTTTTTTTTTCCTAAACCCCACTTTAGATAAAAGAGAAATAAAAAGCATGCAAGGAAGGGCATGATGAAAACGAAAGTGAAAGAAAAACGTGCAGAAACGCAAAGAAAAACTAAGGACCTCGAACGACACAGGCGGGCGTAAGGGCCACAGGTAGAGGGAGGATGAGGGAGGAGGTGTCCTTATTCTGCATTAATGCACTGTCTGCATTAATACTGTCTTACGTGTCAAGTGTCAGTGTAACTTGTGTTTGTTGGATTGTTCCTAGCGTGTTCTAAAATGTGTTGTGTTCTAGTACGTCTACTAGTCGTCGTGTGAACTCTGTTGGTCCTTGCCAGCGTCCTGGTCGTCCAGGTGGTGTGATGTCGTTAAAGAGTGGATTGTCATGGTACTTAAGTCCGTCAAAGAATTTGATGTGACGTCGTTTTATGAATTCTGAAACTGTAGGGAGTTCTAAAAGTTTGTGTAAGTCGGGAGCTTTGAGTTTATTGTGTGAGGTGCTCCGTGTGACTGTTTTGAGTATTCGGTTCTGAAAAGATTGTAGTGTTCTGAGTATGGTGGGGTTCAGAAACCGAAAGAGTGGTGTGCCGTATAGTAGTGCCGGTCGTAGGACTCCTTTGTATATGAGTAGCTTCAGTCTGAGTGAGAGGTTTGGTGAATTGAGTAAATATCCAAGAGAGCGGGCTTTCGTCCTGACAAGCTTTAGCTTCTTGGTAAAGTGTGTGTGAAAACTGAGGTGTGTACCTAAGTGTATCCCCAAGTAATTGATATGTCTTTTTAACTTGTTTCTTTTGTTTCTAACCGTGAAATACTTGGGGCGTGCTCGTGTTGAATTGCCATGAAAGGCGAAGAGTAGTGCGTCTGTCTTAGTCGGGTTAACTGTGATGTGTATTCGTCGCAGTTCGTCTACTACGCCTGCGCAAACCTCTTCAGCTTGTTTTAATGCCTTTGAATGTGACATGGATGTGCTGTATATCGCGATATCGTCGGCATATGCGGCTATTTTTGTGTCTGGGTACTGTTCACCGACGATTTCTGATGTGTAAATGGAAAAGAGTGTTGGTGCGAGTACTGACCCCTGTGGTACACCGTAGGGGATTGGGTGTGTGCTGGAGAGGCTTGCCCCTACCCTAACCGTCATAGTACGTCCGTATAGGAAAGAGTGTATTATGTTATAGAGTTGTTCTGGACATCCGTAAGTTCTGAGTTGCTGCATGAGTATATTATGTGAAACAGAGTCAAAAGCTTTCGTACAGTCAATCGATATGAGTGCTGTAGTCCGGTTCATGAGCATGTTGTTTGTGATATGTGATTGGAGCCTTACTAGCTGGTGTTCTGAACTGTGTGCAGGGCGGAAGCCGAACTGCTCAGCAGGGATAATATCCTCCTCTGCGCAAAAGTCTTTAAGATATCTCAGTATTATCTTTTCATAAACTTTTGATAAATGAGGCAGTAGGCTAATTGGTCTGTAGTGTTCAGGTGTGTCGCCCTTTTTGTTGGGTTTGAGTAGTGGTGTGATTATAGCGTGTCTCCAGTGTTCGGGGAAGTGTCTGAGGCGGAGGCATGTGTTATATATGTGTACGAGATAGTGTAGTCCTTTTCTCGGTAACTGTTTGAGTAGTATGTACTGAAGTCTGTCATGTCCTGGGGATTTATTCCCTCGTGTCTGTCTGAGTATGGCTGTCAGTTGTTTTTGTGAGACGTACATGTAATTGTCTTGTAGTGTGAGTCTGTATTCAGGTGTACGGTCTTTGTTGCGAGTCTGAGCGTCATGTGAGTAGTAGGTAGCGAGTATGTCCGCCTGGTCTTTTTCGTCTAGTAGAGTATCTTGTCTGTGTATTTTTACTGTGTTAGTCTTATGCGTGCGTGTTCGTATGAGCCTCCAGAATTGCCTAAAGTCACCATGTGTCTGCCTGAGTTTCTCATGCCACATGGACGTCTTCCATTGTGACATGAGAGTGCGTATTTGTGTAGTGAGTGAGTTTAGTGCAGTTTTATAATGCCTGTCTCGTGTTCTGTACCAAATGTTTTTGATGTTGTTTCGTTGTTTGATGAGTGTGAGAATGTGTTGTGGTGGTTTCCTAAGATTTGGAGGTGCTGGCGCGAACTTAGGAATGCTCGAGTCGGCCGCGAAGGTGATTGTGTCTGTGAACTGTTTAATGGCCTCATCGAGAATTTGTGTGTCGTGTATGGGTGTGATAGGGGGGGTGTGTTCGTGTATGAGGTGTTTGTATTTGTGCCAGTCTGCCTTACTGTAGTGGTAGTTTGTGGCTGTGGGTATGGGGATGTGCCCGTGTAGTTCGTATAAGACCGGCCTGTGGTCTGATGTGATAAAATCGAGTGCAGTGCACGCGGTGATTACGTGTGGTTGTCGCGTAACTAGCAAGTCAATCGTTGAAGTCATGCTGGGATCTGCGAAATGTCTGAATGTGTGTGTGCCTGGGTGTATGACTGTCAGGGGGTATTTAGTCAGCTTAGTCCCTGCGGGGTTATTTCTCGTATTATGCCAGGCAGTGTGTCTAGCGTTCAGGTCACCTATGAGTATGTGTCGTCTGTCTGACGAAGTTTCCGAAAGGAGAAGTCCCAGTCGTGAAAGTCGTCCTCTCGGTCTCCGATAGTATGCGGTCAGTTTGTACGTCTTGTTCAGTTTTACTATAATTGTCAGAACAAAATTGTATTCGTCTGGGTCTATGATAGGGTCTATCCGTTGAAAGCGTGTGCCGTGTCGAAGGCCGATGGCGACTCCACCGGCTAGTGTGTTGTCCATGTCGTGCCGGAGAAGTGTATAGCCTTGGAAGTGTGCGTAACTACCTCTGGTCAGTCGTGTGTCGGTTAGTATGAATACAGTGGGCTGTATTTGTCGTAGAAGTAAGTCCACGTCTTGTAGTTTTGGAGTTAGTCCGTTCGTGTTTAAGTTAAGTATAGTGTGTCTGGTCATTTTGTTATCAGTTTTGTCATGAGTTCAACTAATGTACGTATCATGGACATCATGTCGGTCATGGTGTTAGTCAGTCGTTCGACCCATGCGGGTGTACTGTCACTGGTGTGTTGTTGTGGTGCAATAGGTGTTGGTAATTGGTAGGTTGGTGGTGTAGGTGGGGTGGGCAACAGAGCTGGTCTGGTGTTTTGTGTGCGTTGGGGAAGTGGTTGTGTTGGTGGTGGTGGTGGAGGGGGAAGTTGTGTGATGTGGCCAGTGAAGGCATTAGAGTAGCTGAAGGCTGGGTCTACTGTTCTGTATGTTCGTGCTGGTGTGTTAGCCGGGGGGGCTACTATTGTTTGTCGGGCTTTTCGGCTCTTCTCTAATAGGTCGAGCCGGGCTGGGCATTGCCTGTATGAGGCGGGGTGCTGCTCCTGACAGTTGGGGCACTGGAGTGTGTTGGTGATCCGGTCGCAGTCTTTCGACGCGTGTGCTTTGCCACAGCGAACACAACGTTCGCGTAAGTTGCAATTATTTCTGGTGTGGCCGAAGCGCTGACACCGGAAACACTGAGAGATTGAGTTGTCTCCCTTGTAGGGTTTGAAATACACTATTATTTGATCGATCGATTTGATCGATTTTAGGTGTGTTGGGTTGAATTTAGGGGTGAATGTGAGTAAGACAGGGGGGATGGGGGCTCTAGTACCGTCTGTCGTGGTTTTGCTCATACGTTTCACTGATACCAGTTGATCCGTTTGGAGCTCCTGCTTAATGTTCTCTAGCGGGTGGTCAACATCCAGCCCGAAGAGCACGAATGATTGGTTTTTGGGGGAGCCCTTGGGTGTGTAAGAGTAAAATTGCGTCTTGTTGGTCGTAAGTTTGTTTTTGATTGTTTCGAAAGTCTTGAGGTCTTGGGCAAATATCTTATTTCCGCCTTTACATCTTTGTACAGTGTAATTTTTAATGCCGGCTGTGTTGAGTGTTCTGACGAGACTGTTTACGTCAGTGTAGTGTGGGGGCAGTACAATGGGTGGTGGTTTTATGTTCCTGAGGGGTTCAAATTTGTTCGGAGTTTTAATAGGGGCGGGGGTCTTGTTGACAGTGGGTGTGGTGTTACGGGCCACCTTCCGGTGTTTTTTGCCCTGTGGCTTGACCAGTGTAAAGATTTCACTATCAGTGATATCTTCGCTATCTGAAGAGCTGCTGGTCTCAATAGGTCTCTTGGAGGCCGGGGGAAGGTTAGGAAAGTCTTTCGTATTTTCTAAGGCGATTCCCTGTTCCATAGGAGACTCGGGGGCCAGGATGTTGAAGAGACGATCCATCTCTTCGCTTGTGAATGTGCGTGTGGCGAGGGCTTCTAGAGTGTCCTTTTGGATGTGTGTGCTTTTAGAGGGTGGTGGTGTGTCAGAGCGTGTTTGGTGGGTTGTGTGAGGGTGCTCATGTGAAAACATGGTGGGGGGTGGGCGTGGCGAGAAGAGGGGGTAAAAGAGAGAGGGGAGAGTCAGAGTGGGGGTAGTAAGAGTGGGGGTACCCTGGTGGTGGGGGCCGCCTGCGGTCGTACCTGTACCGACCGACAGACGGGTGGGCAAAGCCCCGGAAAGCAGAACCCCTTAGCAATTCCCTTGTGGGTCCGGACCCAACGGCTTGCTTAGAGATCCTGGATGTGCCCCTTACTCTCTTCTTCTGCAACTGCTGCTGGTCCTGGCTGCTACACCAGGCGCTTCTGCTCTTACGAGCTTACTGACCGAGCGGGTGCTCGGGGCCTAGCTTCTTGAGTAGCTGATCCTGCTGGAGATCACTGGAGAGCTGCCGGCGAATGCACAAGAGCTGCGACGAGGTAGAAGAGTTCCAAGTAAGCAGACGATGTGTTCTGAACAGGAGTTCATGAGGGAATGTGATGACATTTTTCTCGATCTGGGCTCCTTTTCTCCCCTCTAGCCACAGTATCGGCGGACGAATGGTGTTGAAGCTCCCTGGTGTAGTTGGGATTCTGTCCGTTGGCAGCGCTGATGGTATTGCGTCTTTTTTTTCTCTCCCCTGCTTCTATTTTCCTCGCCGTAAGGTTTTATATGTTTGATGTTATTTTTCGTCGCTGGGATAGTATTTTTAGATGGAACGGCATTTTTCTCCAGCGGTGGTACTCCTCCTCACTTCTTCCCGGAATATTTCGATGGATTCATCTCCATCTTCTTCAGCCAGGTACTTGTTTCTTTCTCGGTGGTAGCCAAGGGAATGACATTTTTCTCGATCTGGGCTCCTTTTCTCCCCTCTAGTCACAGTATCGGCTTTTTTTTTTTTTTTTTCCCCAAACCCCACTTTAGAGAGAAAGATAAATAAAAAGCATGCAAGGAAGGGCATGATGAAAACGAAAGTGAAAGAAAATCGTGCAGAACCGCAAAGAAAAACTAAGGACCTCGAACGCCACAGGCGTGCGTAAGGGCCACAGGTAGAGGGACGATGAGGGAGGAGGTGTCCTTATTCTGCAAAATGCACTTGAAGGCGGTAAGTAAAGGAGAAATAAGGTATAGGATTGCCAAGAGGGAGGTATGTGTAATGTGCTGTGTGGGGCACAGCGATAGAGGAGGAGGTAAAACGAAAGATAGTCGGAGAGTAGAAGAAAGAAGAAAGGGGAAGAAGGTCAGTTATACTGTCTTACGTGTCAAGTGTCAGTGTAACTTGTTTTTGTTGGATTGTTACAAGTGTATTCTAAAATGTGTTGTGTTCTAGTACGTCTACTAGTCGTCGTGTGAACTCAGTTGGTCCTTGCCAGCGTCCTGGTCATCCAGGTGGTGTGATGTCGTTAAAAAGTGGATTGTCATGGTACTTAAGTCCGTCAAAGAATTTGATGTGACGTCGTTTTATGAATTCTGAAACTGTGGGGAGTTCTAAGAGTGTGTGTAAGTCTGGGGCTTTGAGTTTATTGTGTGAGGTGCTCCGTGTGATTGTTTTGAGTATTCGGTTCTGAAAAGATTGTAGTGTTCTGAGTATGGTGGGGTTCAGAAACCGAAAGAGTGGTGTGCCGTATAAAAGTGCCGGTCGTAAGACTCCTTTGTATATGAGTAGTTTCAGTCTGAGTGAGAGGTTTGATGAGTTGAGTAGGTGACCAAGAGAGCGGGCTTTCGTCCTGACAAGCTTTAGCTTCTTGGTAAAGTGTGTGTGAAAACTGAAGTGTGTACCTAAGTGTATCCCCAAGTAATTGATATGTCTTTTTAACTTGTTTCTTTTGTTTCTAACCGTGAAATACTTGGGGCGTGCTCGTGTTGAATTGCCATGAAAGGCGAAGAGTAGTGCGTCTGTCTTAGTCGGGTTAACTGTGATGAGGAAGAAACAAGTACCTGGCTGAAGAAGATGGAGATGAATCCATCGAAATATTCCGGGAAGAAGTGAGGAGGAGTACCACCGCTTGAGAAAAATGCCGTTCCATCTAAAAATACTATCCCAGCGACGAAAAATAACATCAAACATATAAAACCTTACGGCGAGGAAAATAGAAGCAGGAGGAGAGAAAAAAAAAGACGCAATACCATCAGCGCTGCCAACGGACAGAATCCCAACTACACCAGGGAGCTTCAACACCATTCGTCCGCCGATACTGTGGCTAGAGGGGAGAAAAGGAGCCCAGATCGAGAAAAATGTCATTCCCGATTCCTTCATGAACATCTGTGCTGATCACATCGTCTGTTTACTTGGAACTCCTCTACCTTGTCGCAGCTCTTGTGTATTCACCGGCAGCTCTCCAGTCACCTCCAGCAGGACCAGCTACTCAAGAAGCTAGGCCCCGAGCATCCGCTCGGACAGTAAGCTCGAAAGAGCAGAAGCGCCTGGTGTAGCAGCAGCAGTCGCAGAAGAAGAGAGTAAGGGGCACATCCAGGATCTCTAAGCAAGCCGTTGGGTCCGGACCCACAAGGGAATTGCTAAGGGGTTCTGCTTTCCGGGGCTTTGCCCACCCGTCTGTAGGTCGGTACAGGTACGACCGCAGGCGGCCCCCTCCACCAGGGTACCCCCACTCTGTCTCTCCCCTCTCTCTTTTACCCCCTCTTTACGCCACGCCCACCCCCCACCATGTACTCACATGAACACACCCCCCTCCACCAGACACGTACACTCTCACCACCGCCCACTACTAGCACACACCTCTCCCAAGAGACCCTCACTAAAGCTCTTTCTACCAGAACCTTCACCACAGAAGAGATGGAACGTCTCTTCAGCATACTGGGCCCTGAGTCTCCTATGGAGCAGGGCGCCGATCTCGCTAACATGACAGACTTCCCTGGCCTCCCTCCGGCCTCAAAAAGGCCCATTGACACAAGTAGCTCCTCAGAGAGCGAACCCCAAACTGATAGTGAAATCTTCACGCTGGTTAAACCAAGCAAGCCAGGAAGCACCGAAAGGTGGCGCCCAAAAATCCTCCCACTAAAACTTCCCCAGCCCCGACCACCACACAGAACAGGTTTGAGCCCCTCAACAAAATTAGGCCACCACCAATCATACTACCACCACACTACACCGAGGTTAACAGCCTCGTACGCACACTAAACAATGCCGGAATCTCCAAATACACAGTACAGAGATGTAAAGACGGAAACAAAATTTTTGCCCAGGACCTCACTACCTTTGAAACCATAAAAACTAAACTGACCACAAACAAGACACAGTTCTACTCCTTCACCCCTAAGGGCTCCCCAAAGAACCAAAACTTCGTGCTCCTCGGGCTGGACATCGACCACCCGCTAGAGAGCGTAAAACAACAGCTCAACACTGAACTTCTCGTGTCAGTAAAGCGTATGAGCAAGACCCAGACCGACGGAACTAGGGTCCCCATCCCACCAATCATACTCACGTTCGATCACAAGTTTAACCCCTCACACTTAAAATCGATCAAATCGATCGATCAAATAATTGTATACATTAAACCCTACAGGGGAGAAAACAGCATCTCCCAGTGTTTCCGGTGCCAGCGCTTCGGCCACACCAGAAACAACTGTAACTTGCGCGAACGTTGTGTCCGTTGCGGCAATTCACACGCGTCAAAAGACTGCGATCGAGCTAATAATTCACTGAAATGTCCTAACTGTCAGGAAGAGCACCCCGCCTCTTACAGGCAATGCCCAACCCGGCTCAACCTTCTCGAGAAGAGCCGCAAAGCCCGACAAACAACTGTAGCCCCCCCCCCGGCAAACAGCACACCCACACGTACATATAGAACAGTTGACCCAACATTCAGCTACTCCAATGCCTTCACTGGCCTCACCACACAGCTTCCCCCTCCACCACCACCACCGACACAACCACTTCCACAACGCACACAAAACACCAGACCAGCTCTACTTCCCACCCCACCTACACCACCTATCAACCAAATACCAACACCTATCGCACCACAACAACATACCAGTGACAGTACACCCGCATGGGTCGAACGACTGACAAACACCATGACTGACATGATGTCAATGATACGAACATTAGCAGAACTTATGACAAAACTGATAACAAAATGACCAGACCCACTATACTCAATTTAAACACGAACGGACTAACTCCAAAACTACAAGACGTGGACTTACTTCTACGACAAATACAGCCCACTGTATTCATACTAACCGACACACGACTGACCAGAGGTAGTTACGCACACTTCCAAGGCTATACACTTCTCCGGCACGACATGGACAATACACTAGCCGGTGGAGTCGCCATCGGCCTTCGACACGGTACACGCTTTCAACGGATAGACCCTATCATAGACCCAGACGAATACAATTTTGTTCTGACAATTATAGTAAAACTGAACAAGACGTACTAACTGACCGCATACTATCGGAGACCGAGAGGACGACTTTCACGACTGGGACTTCTCCTTTCGGAAACTTCGACAGACAGACGACACATACTCATAGGTGACCTGAACGCTAGACACACTGCCTGGCATAATACGAGAAATAACCCCGCAGGGACTAAGCTGACTAAATACCCCCTGACAGTCATACACCCAGGCACACACACATTCAGACACTTCGCAGATCCCAGCATGACTTCAACGATTGACTTGCTAGTTACGCGACAACCACACGTAATAACCGCGTGCACTGCACTCGATTTTATCACATCAGACCACAGGCCGGTCTTATACGAACTACACGGGCACATCCCCACACCCACAGCCACAAACTACCACTACAGTAAGGCAGACTGGCACAAATACAAACACCTCATACACGAACACACCCCCCCTATCACACCCATACATGACACACAAATTCTCGACGAGGCCATTAAACAATTCACAGACACAATCACCTTCGCGGCCGACTCGAGCATTCCTAAGTTCGCGCCAGCACCTCCAAATCTTAGGAAACCACCACAACACATTCTCACACTCATCAAACAACGAAACAATATCAAAAACATTTGGTACAGAACACGAGACAGGCATTATAAAACTGCACTAAACTCACTCACTACACAAATACGCACACTCATGTCACAATGGAAGACGTCCATGTGGCATGAGAAACTCAGGCAGACACATGGTGACTTCAAGCAATTCTGGAGGCTCATACGAACACGCACGCATAAGACTAACACAGTAAAAATACACAGACAAGATACTCTACTAGACGAAAAAGACCAGGCGGACATACTCGCTACCTACTACACACAAGACGCTCAGACTCGCAACAAAGACCGTACACCTGAATACAGACTTACACTACAAGACAATTACATGTACGTCTCACCAAAACAACTGACAGCCATACTCAGACAGACACGAGGGAATAAATCCCCAGGACATGACAGACTTCAGTACATATTACTCAAACAGCTACCGAGAAAAGGACTACACTATCTCGTACACATATATAACACATGCCTCCGCCTCAGACACTTCCCCGAACACTGGAGACACGCCATCATCACTCCACTACTCAAACCTAACAAAAAGGGCGACACACCTGAACACTACAGACCCATAAGCCTACTGCCTCATCTATCAAAAGTGTATGAAAAGATCATACTGAGATATCTGAAAGACTTTTGCGCAGAGGAGGATTTAATCCCTGCTGAGCAGTTCGGCTTCCGCCCTGCACACAGTTCAGAACACCAGCTAGTAAGGCTCCAATCACACATCACAAACAACATGCTCATGAACCGGACTACAGCACTCATATCGATTGACTGTACGAAAGCTTTTGACTCTGTTTCACATAATATACTCATGCAGCAACTCAGAACTTACGGATGTCCAGAACAACTCTATAACATAATACACTCTTTCCTATACGGACGTACTATGACGGTTAGGGTAGGGGCAAGCCTCTCCAGCACACACCCAATCCCCTGCGGTGTACCACAGGGGTCAGTACTCGCACCAACACTCTTTTCCATTTACACATCAGAAATCGTCGGTGAACAGTACCCAAACACAAAAATAGCCGCATACGCCGACGATATCGCGATATACAGCACATCCATGTCACATTCAAAGGCATTAAAACAAGCTGAAGAGGTTTGCGCAGACGTAGTAGACGAACTGCGACGAATACACATCACAGTAAACCCGACCAAGACAGACGCACTACTCTTCGCCTTTCATGGCAATTCAACACGAGCACGCCCCAAGTATTTCACGGTTAGAAACAAAAGAAACAAGTTAAAAAGACATATCAATTACTTGGGGATACACTTAGGTACACACCTCAGTTTTCACACACACTTTACCAAGAAGCTAAAGCTTGTCAGGACGAAAGCCCGCTCTCTTGGATATTTACTCAATTCACCAAACCTCTCACTCAGACTGAAGCTACTCATATACAAAGGAGTCCTACGACCGGCACTACTATACGGCACACCACTCTTTCGGTTTCTGAACCCCACCATACTCAGAACACTACAATCTTTTCAGAACCGAATACTCAAAACAGTCACACGGAGCACCTCACACAATAAACTCAAAGCCCCCGACTTACACAAACTTTTAGAACTCCCTACAGTTTCAGAATTCATAAAACGACGTCACATCAAATTCTTTGACGGACTTAAGTACCATGACAATCCACTCTTTAACGACATCACACCACCTGGACGACCAGGACGCTGGCAAGGACCAACAGAGTTCACACGACGACTAGTAGACGTACTAGAACACAACACATTTTAGAACACGCTAGGAACAATCCAACAAACACAAGTTACACTGACACATGACACTTAAGACAGTATAACTGACCTTCTTCCCCTTTCTTCTTTCTTCTACTCTCCGACTATCTTTCGTTTTACCTCCTCCTCTATCGCTGTGCCCCACACAGCACATTACACATACCTCCCTTTGGGAATCCTACACCTTTTTCTCCTTTACTTACCGCCTTCAAGTGCATTAATGCAGAATAAGGACACCTCCTCCCTCATCGTCCCTCTACCTGTGGCCCTTGCTCCCGCCTGTGTCGTTCGAGGTCCTTAGTTTTTCTTTGCGTTTGTGCACGTTTTTCTTTCACTTTCGTTTTCATCATGCCCTTCCTTGCATGCTTTTTATTTCTCTTTTATATAAAGTGGGGATTAGGAAAAAAAAAAAAAAAAAAAAAAAAAAATGTCATTCCCTTGGCTACCACCGAGGAAGAAACAAGTACCTGGCTGAAGAAGATGGAGATGAATCCATCGAAATATTCCGGGAAGAAGTAAGGAGGAGTACCACCGCTGGAGAAAAATGCCGTTCCATCTAAAAATACTATCCCAGCGACGAAAAATAACATCAAACATATAAAACCTTACGGCGAGGAAAATAGAAGCAGGAGGAGAGAAAAAAAGACGCAATACCATCAGCGCTGCCAACAGACAGAATCCCAACTACACCAGGGAGCTTCAACACCATTCGTCCGCCGATACTGTGGCTAGAGGGGAGAAAAGGAGCCCAGATCGAGAAAAATGTCATTCCCTTGGCTACCACCGAGGAAGAAACAAGTACCTGGCTGAAGAAGATGGAGATGAATCCATCGAAATATTCCGGGAAGAAGTGAGGAGGAGTACCACCGCTGGAGAAAAATGCCGTTCCATCTAAAAATACTATCCCAGCGACGAAAAATAACATCAAACATATAAACCCTTACGGCGAGGAAAATAGAAGCAGGAGGAGAGAAAAAAAAGACGCAATACCATCAGCGCTGCCAACGGACAGAATCCCAACTACACCAGGGAGCTTAAACACCATTCGTCCGCCGATACTGTGGCTAGAGGGGAGAAAAGGAGCCCAGATCGAGAAAAATGTCATTCCCTTGGCTACCACCGAGGAAGAAACAAGTACCTGGCTGAAGAAGATGGAGATGAATCCATCGAAATATTCCGGGAAGAAGTGAGGAGGAGTACCACCGCTGGAGAAAAATGCCGTTCCATCTAAAAATACTATCCCAGCGACGAAAAATAACATCAAACATATAAAACCTTACGGCGAGGAAAATAGAAGCAGGAGGAGAGAGAAAAAAAAGACGCAATACCATCAGCGCTGCCAACGGACAGAATCCCAACTACACCAGGGAGCTTGAACACCATTCGTCCGCCGATACTGTGGCTAGAGGGGAGAAAAGGAGCCCAGATCGAGAAAAATGTCATTCCCTTGGCTACCACCGAGGAAGAAACAAGTACCTGGCTGAAGAAGATGGAGATGAATCCATCGAAATATTCCGGGAAGAAGTGAGGAGGAGTACCACCGCTGGAGAAAAACGCCGTTCCATCTAAAAATACTATCCCAGCGACGAAAAATAACATCAAACATATAAAAGCTTACGGCGAGGAAAATAGAAGCAGGAGGAGAGAAAAAAAAGACGCAATACCATCAGCGCTGCCAACGGACAGAATCCCAACTACACCAGGGAGCTTCAACACCATTCGTCCGCCGATACTGTGGCTAGAGGGGAGAAAAGGAGCCCAGATCGAGAAAAATGTCATTCCCTTGGCTACCACCGAGGAAGAAACAAGTACCTGGCTGAAGAAGATGGAGATGAATCCATCGAAATATTCCGGGAAGAAGTGAGGAGGAGTACCACCGCTGGAGAAAAATGCCGTTCCATCTAAAAATACTATCCCAGCGACGAAAAATAACATCAAACATATAAAACCTTACGGCGAGGAAAATAGAAGCAGGAGGAGAGAAAAAAAAGACGCAATACCATCAGCGCTGCCAACGGACAGAATCCCAACTACACCAGGGAGCTTAAACACTATTCGTCCGCCGATACTGTGGCTAGAGGGGAGAAAAGGAGCCCAGATCGAGAAAAATGTCATTCCCTTGGCTACCACCGAGGAAGAAACAAGTACCTGGCTGAAGAAGATGGAGATGAATCCATCGAAATATTCCGGGAAGAAGTGAGGAGGAGTACCACCGCTGGAGAAAAATGCCGTTCCATCTAAAAATACTATCCCAGCGACGAAAAATAACATCAAACATATAAAACCTTACGGCGAGGAAAATAGAAGCAGGAGGAGAGAGAAAAAAAAGACGCAATACCATCAGCGCTGCCAACGGACAGAATCCCAACTACACCAGGGAGCTTCAACACCATTCGTCCGCCGATACTGTGGCAAGAGGGGAGAAAAGGAGCCCAGATCGAGAAAAATGTCATTCCCTTGGCTACCACCGAGGAAGAAACAAGTACCTGGCTGAAGAAGATGGAGATGAATCCATCGAAATATTCCGGGAAGAAGTGAGGAGGAGTACCACCGCTGGAGAAAAACTCCGTTCCATCTAAAAATACTATCCCAGCGACGAAAAATAACATCAAACGTATAAAACCTTACGGCGAGGAAAATAGAAGCAGGAGGAGAGAAAAAAAAGACGCAATACCATCAGCGCTGCCAACGGACAGAATCCCATCTACACCAGGGAGCTTCAACACCATTCGTCCGCCGATACTGTGGCTAGAGGGGAGAAAAGGAGCCCAGATCGAGAAAAATGTCATTCCCTTGGCTACCACCGAGGAAGAAACAAGTACCTGGCTGAAGAAGATGGAGATGAATCCATCGAAATATTCCGGGAAGAAGTGAGGAGGAGTACCACCGCTGGAGAAAAATGCCGTTCCATCTAAAAATACTATCCCAGCGACGAAAAATAACATCAAACATATAAAACCTTACGGCGAGGAAAATAGAAGCAGGAGGAGAGAAAAAAAAGACGCAATACCATCAGCGCTGCCAACAGACAGAATCCCAACTACACCAGGGAGCTTCAACACCATTCGTCCGCCGATACTGTGGCTAGAGGGGAGAAAAGGAGCCCAGATCGAGAAAAATGTCATTCCCTTGGCTACCACCGAGGAAGAAACAAGTACCTGGCTGAAGAAGATGGAGATGAATCCATCGAAATATTCCGGGAAGAAGTGAGGAGGAGTACCACCGCTGGAGAAAAATGCCGTTCCATCTAAAAATACTATCCCAGCGACGAAAAATAACATCAAACATATAAAACCTTACGGCGAGGAAAATAGAAGCAGGAGGAGAGAAAAAAAAGACGCAATACCATCAGCGCTGCCAACGGACAGAATCCCAACTACACCAGGGAGCTTAAACACCATTCGTCTGCCGATACTGTGGCTAGAGGGGAGAAAAGGAGCCCAGATCGAGAAAAATGTCATTTCCTTGGCTACCACCGAGGAAGAAACAAGTACCTGGCTGAAGAAGATGGAGATGAATCCATCGAAATATTCCGGGAAGAAGTGAGGAGGAGTACCACCGCTGGAGAAAAATGCCGTTCCATCTAAAAATACTATCCCAGCGACGAAAAATAACATCAAACATATAAAACCTTACGGCGAGGAAAATAGAAGCAGGAGGAGAGGGAAAAAAAGACGCAATACCATCAGCGCTGCCAACGGACAGAATCCCAACTACACCAGGGAGCTTCAACACCATTCGTCCGCCGATACTGTGGCTAGAGGGGAGAAAAGGAGCCCAGATCGAGAAAAATGTCATTCCCTTGGCTACCACCGAGGAAGAAACAAGTACCTGGCTGAAGAAGATGGAGATGAATCCATCGAAATATTCCGGGAAGAAGTGAGGAGGAGTACCACCGCTGGAGAAAAATGCCGTTCCATCTAAAAATACTATCCCAGCGACGAAAAATAACATCAAACATATATATATATGTATATATATATATATATATATATATATATATATATATATATATATGCATATATATATATATATATATATATATATATATATATATATATATAAAAATTTTAACGGGGGTCATTTTCGCTGTCTACTAGGTAGGATCGATAAAGATTTGAAGAAATTTTTCAAAAATTCCGTCATGAGTCCAACCTCAATAGCTACTTTCCTTCGGAGGAAAGTGCTAAAAGTCGTACTTACTTGACTTTGTATCGGACGCATACACTAGTCATTTCTATTTAAGGACAAAGCACAACAAAGCGAATTGTACACTTTGCAACGCTCGACTGACAATTAAATACATGCTTACTTATTGCATAAAAGGTGAAGTGATTGATGAACAGATTTTAGATTTTTGTGAATTTTCTTAAACATCTTGAAACAGGTTGGGAAAACATTGTAAATGTGTAAGACCTGAGTTCAAATCCCGAGCAAGCACTAAAGATTTCTTCTTCTAGTGTATTCATTCATGGGTTGAATTCGGCCTCCCTGACCATCCCTAGGACAACCCAGCCTTTAATTAATTTATAAATGGGTACTTTGGTGCTAATGACCCTAGCAGTCGAAGCAGCAAAGGGGAAATTCAGGCGGTTGGAGCGTAGTACTGGCCCACTATCTCCCTTGTGTGCTATATGGTCATGAATCAGATACATCTATAGATATCTATAGTATCTGCCCCTCAGGGCCCTTGTGGCCTGTTACGGGGCTGATTTTTTTTTTTTTTTTCTTTTTTTTTTTTTTTTCTTTTTTCATTAAGGTACGCGACTTGAGAAACAATGTTTTGTTGTTTCTTATACAGCTTTTAGAGTGGAAGACAAAGAGGCCGAGTGATTAATTTCCGCTAATGTGATTTTTCTGTGCATTGTGGAGCTTAAAATCTCACTTTTCTTCATGATATAATCGGACTAGGTTTTTATGTTTTCCATAAAATATTAACCTTATCTATTCAAAACGTTCTGAATGGCACTAGTGATAAGAACTTTATGGAATCGCGCTAAAATTACGCGGTTCGTGCATGTTGGACTTTTTTTTATCATAATTGTTTTTGTTTTTTTCAAATCTTTTGTTTTGTTTTTTTCTTGTGCATGAGCGAGTATTTATCTTTTGTACATATTAAGAATGAATAAGGGTATATTCATAACATTCTAGCAATATATCTTTTACTGTCCCTTAGGTAAACTACTCCTAGGATTATTAGAAACACGTCAGACAAGCCTACCAAAAAAAAGTTTCTCCCTAATAACAGTATTTTCAAATGTAGGCCATCATGGTGAGGCAATACCTCCGAAAACTGCCTACAAGAATCAGAGCAGTTAGTTTGTTGTAGGGCAGACACGTGGGAATAACTACACAGGTTAGGTAAAAACTAACGTACCATGAAGCTATTGAAGAGCTACCTACACATAACTTACAGAACTACCGGAAATCTCGTTGCTACCGGACCCTGTCATTTCTCTAACTCCTTCTTTATTATTACATGACTAACCTGCTCGGAGAAACATTTTTGTAATGTTTCTTTCGAAATGTCAAAAGCATTTTGTGTGTTTACCTGTTTCTGCAATTCGCTTAGGACACGGTAAGAAACTTCTGGAAAAAATGGAAGTTCTAGAATTCATAAAAGTGTTCTCTCGCTCACTTCTCGTTTCTCCACTCACTTTCTCAACATAAATACCTTTTATCTATTTCATATTCTAGATATAACTAATTTTCATTAATTAAACTACAGTATAATACGTTAACACGGTTGAGGCCGTCAGTAGCTTCATATTATTCATATTTAATGATTATTTCAAGAAATAAAACCGTTTGCCAATACGGGCGGTATTCGTTGTTATATTGCAACGAAACTGTTTGTTCCAGTTGGCCATCCAAAGAGAAAACTGAGTTGTAAAAATAAACTAAATCGGTTCATTCGGAGGGGGGTTTACACTGGACCCAAATTACTAATTTGTCCATGCCAGCAGTAATTTTTGTTATATTTCAACGAAACTCGGTATTCGATGGGTTATGTTACAAGAAATATGTGTCGTAAAAATAAACTAAATCGGTTCATTCGGAGGGGGGTTTACACTGGACCCAAATTACTAATTTGCTCATACCGGACGTAATTTTTGTTATATTTCAACGAAACTCGGTATTCGATGGGTTATGTTACAAGAAATATGTGTCGTAAAAATAAACTAAATCGGTTCATTCGGAGGGGGGTTTACACTGGACCCAAATTACTAATTTGTCCATGCCAGCAGTAATTTTTGTAATATTTCAACGAAACTCGGTATTCGATGGGTTATGTTACAAGAAATATGTGTCGCTAAAATAAACTAAATCGGTTCATCAGGAGAGGGCTTTACACTGGACCCAAATTACTAATTTGCTCATACCGGACGTAATTTTTGTTATATTGCAAAGAGACTCGGTATACATCGTGGGCATCGAAAGGGAAAGATGTGTTGTAAAAATAAACTAAACCGGTCTATAAAAAGAGAGTTGTTACTTTGTACTATGTTTAAATTGAATCAAGCCGCCGTAGGTTGGCAAAACTGCTACTTGGAGCGCTGACCAGCTGTATCCGCTTTCCGCTTCGTTATGATTTTATTACATGGATTGTTTCCTTCGATTTCTACCACTAGGAGCGCTGAACAGGGGCGCTGTATCCCGTTTCTGCGTTATTTTTTATTATTTTTTTTAATTATAGATGCTCCGACTGCAAAGGTCATTACCACCGTTATTGTAGGATGTTTCTTTTTACAAGGGGACTATTTATGATATTATTCAACATCCACAGAGGAAAATGTGAAGTTCATGTGTATTTAGTAAGTAGTGTAGTGACAAGCATACACAAAACACTGAAAGGAAATTATTTATTTTTTTATATGATTTTACAGAGCCCGCTACTTACGTGATTTACTCGGAAATTAATTAATAAAATTCACGATTGAAACACATGCTCATTACAAATGTAAAAGAGCAGAACTATTCATTTTTTTTTTATTTATATAGGTTATTATAAGCAAATTATTCAAGAATATAGTCTACACTACCCAAAATCTTAGGGAAGTTCTTAGTTATACAGCTTTTTACACAACATTTTTCGTAATCACTTTTTAACCGTTAGAGCCCGCCTCTTTATGATAAAAAAAATGATTTGAAAAATAAATCGCTAACGGAAAAATAAATCGCTACCTGTCTATGTAAAAAAAAAAAGCACCCAAGGGACCCATTATTAAATTAATTAAAGGCTGGGTTGGCCTAGGGAAGGTCAGGGAGGCCGAATTCGACCCATGAACGAAGACACAAGAAGAAAAAATCTTAAATGCTTGCTCGGGATTTTAACTCAGGTCCTCCAGCATAAGAGTCCAGTGCTCTACCACTGAGCTAACCTCAGCCCCTTTTATAGGTTATTTTAAGCAAATTATTCAAGAATATAGTTTACACTACGCAAAAATCTGAGGAAACAGCTTAGTTATACAGCTCTTGCGTGACGGACGTTTTTCGTGATCAGTTTTGAAATGTTAGACCCCGTCTCATTATAATAAAAAAATTATTTGAAAACTAAGTCGCTAACGGCTTCTGGAAGGGGTACCTACTCTGAGGCTAATATGACACTTATATTCTCTAGCTTCTGATAAATTTGGGCGCTGGTCGACGTCAAGCTTTGATTCCATTGCAAAAATAAACTTTTATTTTTTGGTCATAATCCCAGCCTGGCGACTAATTTTTTCTAAAAATATTTGAAAAAGATGCAATTTATACCATCCAATTCTTAAATCTGAAATATCGGATATTATGATAACCGCTTTCAACCAAATGACACAACATCTCGTTTGTGACTCGGTTATCAAAATTAACCTTAGTATAGGGAAAGGTGGTAGTTTTGAAGCTTAGAACGCCACCAAAAAAAAACTCCTGCAGAGTAATAATAGAATGCGCGAAACTTGTAGGGCAGATGAACGGGAGAGAAAGAAGGTTCCTATGAAAATAGAGATAATTTTTAAGTCCCCTCGCCAAAACAAAACGGCGTAAATATATGCGTTTCGTGTTTAAGGTCGAGGGTTCGATTCCCACTGTTCTAAAAATCGTTATCATCTATAAGTGGATGTTAGAATGTAAATTAATTAATTTCATATATCTATTTGTGTTATTAGTACGGCTTTCGTATCCTGCGGTTTCCCAAGATTAACGTACCTTTTCCTAGGACTCTTGCCCACGATTTCAATAATTTTATTTAAAAATTTATAATGCTAACAACAAAATATTTTAAATTTATAAGTTATAAAAAAAAAGTTATTAAAATCACGGACACAAGTTTGAGGAAATAAGATGTTCCTGTGAAATATGTCGTTAAAAAAAAAAAAAAAACAACCGCCGAAGACGAAAGCTGTATTAATAGTAAAAATACTTCCCAACAAGGAATTCTTAAGCAGAATATATATATATATATAATCAATATTCAACTAAGATATAATACGTTTTTGCCTAAAAAGTGAAATGTTCTTAGGAATTTTTATTAGGAAGATACTATTTGTGGGTTGATGTTTAGGGAAGAAGTGTCTGCCACAAGATTTCTATTAAGTTTGCGGCCACCTCCTGTTTCCTGAATTAAATTATTCAATCCAGCCGAAAACATAGCAAAATAATAATTTTAAAATTAACCTGAAACTTCACAATTGATAGTTTCTTTGATATTATTAAAAAATTATCTTTCAAATACATCAATATAATGACCTTAATACCAAGCTTCAGGTAAATACAAATTTTCTGAGGTCTGATTTTGAGAAAACATCTTTCCGTAAGTTTTTCTGTGATTATGAAAAATCAGAGTCGACAATAGAACATTTATAGATACAGTAGAGTCCCGTGGATCTGAAGTAATTGGGATCAGATCAGCGAAAATTTGGATTAAGCGGAGATATGTCATATAATGCCATATTGACTTTATCAGGTGCATTGAACGTCTGATGTGTCTAGAATTGAAACTAAGAAATTGCATATTCTAGTACACTGCAATTTAAACTGCACTAAAGTGAGACTGCAATGTTTAGTGAATGGTGAATAATTCACTAAATTATCTTATTCATACGGTACATCATGAATTATTCACAGAATTATTCGTTATTCATCATTCTTATTTCAAGTTGGTTTACTGTCTAAATCCGTCTCAAACGTATATATATATATATATATATATATATATATATATATATATATATATATATATATATATATCATACACAGGTTGTCCAGAAAAAAAATGAATGAATTCGTTCAACATTTTGAACGTAGAGTTAGCACCAATTCCCATGAAGCAAACTTTCTTCTGTCTATGAAATTGCACTGAACATGTGGATTCTCAGTGAATATGTATGATCATTGTTTAGTGGACATGTAATTCCCAGCAGTAAGGAAACATATTAAAATAGCAGTCTTAAAGATTTCCATTTCACTTAAGACACTCAAATATATATACATATATATATATATATATATATATATATATATATATATATATATATATATATTTATATATATATATATATATATATATATATATTTATATATATATATATATATATATATATATATATATATATGTTAGGAGGATAACAGACCCCGCTATGTAAATAAACAATAGCTAGGTATAAAAGGGAGTGTAAGCCCGAATAAAAGCAGTTGCTTATCAGAGTTCAAGGAGTACTATTCTATTACCCTTTTTAAAAACATCGGTTACTCTCGTAAACTCTTATCTTATATATATATATATATATATATATATATATATATATATATATATATATATATATATATATATATATATATATGAGAGTCGATAATTTTTGTTGCCAAGCAATACTACCGATGAAGATTTGAACGTACTTTTCAAAATTTCTTTCAAAGTGCAACTTCAAAAGCTATATTTCTTCGGAGTGTGCTAAAAAGTATTCCTATTTATTTTTATGTGGTAACCTTAACCTTAGAGAAACTTTTGCAGGGAGGTCCTCGTCTAGGCAAAATCATGGCAAAATCATGGCTACTGCAGATCAGCTGTTTAAAATAGATTGGTTTTGCAAAAACCATAATTAAATATCAGAAAAAAAGATTTTTTAATTCAATAAACAATGCTTGCCATAAAATTTCATATTTAATAAAATTACAATATTTTCACTTTGAAAATTGATAATAAAATCATCGATTCTAAACAGCTGATCAACAGTAGCCATGACTGACCTGCAATTTATTGATTGTTCTCTTAAGTGCTCCAGAAGAGGTGTCGAGAAGTCGTAAAGTTTGTTCAAGAATAGAGTATAGTAAATGATTTTGGAACCTCTGCCACATTAAAAAAGTCCAACTCGCAGGAACTGGGTCATCAGAGCGCGTTTCCATAACTTTCTTATCCCCAGTGTCATTTGGAAAAATTTTAATAAATAGAGTTAATATTTTTTAAAAATTAAAAAACCTCCTCCAAAGAAAACTTGAACAAAATTCATTAATTGAAATGAATTAATTTAATTTTAAGGTTATTTTTATGATACATTTTTACCGATGAAATCAAACTTTCAGGAGATATATAAGGGGGCCGCTTAGCCCCCCTCCCTTATATGTATCCCTGGATTAGATGAATGTCGAACGTCTGAAGCAATTTCCCGCTGAATCAATTCTTTCTCAAAAACCAAACCGAATAGGAAACTATTTGTAACATTTTTTTTCTTGAAAATTTTTACAGATACCGCTTGAAATGTGGTTTCATTCGTTTTGCTACGTTAGAAAATCTATAAAAAGAGTATCTGCCAGCACAATAACGCGAAGGCGCAAGCGCTACGATTGTTTCGCGGAAATTTCATTCCGAAATCCTTTTCTTGAAACTTGAAATTTTCTAGTCGACACTTCCGGATTGCGTTATGTGGTCAATCTCATAAGGGAATTTCTTCCCTATGGAGGGACGATAGAAAAGTGATAAATAAGGTGACCATGTAATAATATAAATCTTGTTGTTCACAGTAGGTGATTACACCCGGAGAAATACCATGGATTAGCAAATCTAAATCTCCTCAAATTGTCCTCCTAAGTAATTTAGTTAAACATTATCCGATGAGCAATCTGCAGCGGCATTGCATTGAATACATTACACGACTGCAGCCGATCCAACTGGCCCTCGTCCACCATTTCTCCGTCGGACTACTTAACTTGTCGGACACCCTGCGCATCTCCTTCCTCAATAAAATAACCCCGTACCTAAAAGCAATAAAACAGCTGTGAACAAGCCGCTAAATACTTTCCCGGACACTTCGGACGGACTTGAGCATCGCTAGGGGAGTAGAAACTCGACAGCTGATCGTGGAATCGAATCACGTTTCGATAGCCACCTCTACCCGGCATCAGGAGTATATATACGAAGGACGAGGGGAACCTGCTATCAACCGATTCGACACCTCCAGTCAACCAACGCACAATCATCATGACTTCCAATAAGTTTACTGTAAGTAACAACGAAAATTCTGTTCAACAGCTTTCAAGTCAGATCCCTCGGGGAACCTAGAATTTCCAACAAACTTTTACTAAAACTTCAAATCAAAATGCATATCAACTTTTGATACTTTCCAAAGAAAATGCTACTGCTATACTCCATGACATTCTGGTAGCATCAATATATTCTTTCAAGACGTGCTTTGCATTAACATAAATTACTTCTTAATCCTGCATTTTGGTGCTCTTGAATTTATTTTTCTTTGGGATCATAATACGACTTTAAAACGTGTTGTATGTGTTCTAAACGCATGAACAAGGGCCTTCTTCAACAAGGGCCACGACAAAATTGAATAATTTTCATTACTGAGTATCAGCCGTATAAATCGGAAGAGTCCATAAATGAAGATCGATACCCACAAGAACTCAATAAGTTTCTTGATATCATTGCTATTATATAATTGGTATAAACTTAAGAGTTTTTAAGGTTTGAAATGTTTTCATACCAGAAAAATGGAAGCATTCTAATAATATTTGATATTGAAAAAAATAGTGTAAAATAAATAATTGTTATGACTCCATCATCGATTTATTATTATTAAATTTTAACGTCTATTTATTATTAAGTAAGAATTTTAGGACGGGTTATCTATAGGTTACCACCCCTTTCAAGCCAGTATAGGGCTGATGCCTTTTCTTTTTTCTAAAGAAAAGTCACCACCCCATAGTGGGAATCGAACCCACGACCCTTTATCACGGAGTGTTGTCCTCACGCCCTAACGCTCACGGCCACCGGGCCTCTTATCATCGATATAAAATATTAGGGTTTATGACCATTTTTAACTGTAACATAATAAACCTTTGTGACCTTACACATTACTTAGAAAAATTAGCTTTATATTGACATTAAGTTAATATTAACCTCTTTGCCCACAGCTGCTGACTCTGATGGCCGTGCTTGTTGCTTTGGCGTCTGCAGAACCCAGTTTCACCAGACCGTAAGTACAAATATCTTTCTTAAGTAAAGAAATTATATATTAGCCTAAATTCAAACCAAATATAACTGAAAAACATCGTAGCAATAAGGGCTAATAAAAATAAATTAATAGAAAGTATAAATTTCAAGTGTATTATGATTATTTAGTATGTATGAAGAGTAAACTCTGATGTTAAATTTACTTTTGGGTAGAAAGAGCCTTTTCTTTCCTTTCGACTTGAAATAGGTACTTCATAATCGCATTGTAAAGACCGCTTTTAAACAGTAAACGTCCGACTCAAAGGAACATTAATCACTACTCCTATTGTTTTTTGAAGAACTTAGAATAAAAACTTCTCATATTTTGCTGCTAAACTCATTACTATTTTTGCAGGAAATTTCATTATATTTTTATAAATTAATTATAACATTTAACGAGGTTAAGGTAATTTAAATAACTACTGAAATTTAATCTCAAAAAAAGCGAAATTATTTGTGCTAAAATGATCCTAATGAGGCTAGTGACAGAAGGCGACATTGTTGATTAATTACGAAACTAAGCCAATCCTACAAACTGTTTTTGGACTTCTGCTAGTTCTTAAGGAACGGGATATTATAAATACAAAAACAATTCTCAAGCTCATTTAAACAAATAATAGAAACATGGGAAAAGTGGGGAACTTGTTTAATGGAACGGATCCAAAGAATTTGAAATTTCATTCGCCATTTTCTTCGGCTGCGAAAGTTCTATTAAAACATAGACCGTTGGGGCGAACCCTTCAATTCCTCAGGTTCTGCTATATAACTCTTTGTTATTACACAATATTTTCATGGGATATTTCCCAAAATTAATTTTCATTTGGTAATCATATTCTTTTCGACTCCAATTAGTCAGGTACCCAATAGGCAATTTCTAGACCATAAGCAAATCTCCTTGGTCATCAAGATTAAATTCATCCAGCGTCTGATGGAGATGATGGGTGCCTTTCGCAGGCTTTCTAGTCGTACCTATTCAAGTTCCAGAATCATCATTTCGTATTAATGTGTAACAGATGTAATGATCAATTCCATTGAATGAAAATTTCGCAACTAAAGTGCATTTAATAGCTCTTTTATAACAAATAGCGAAGAAAGCTTTTCTCATTTCAGATAAAAGTGACTATCAGGCTTTCCCTTTTATTTTTAACTTAAAAAAATAAATTGGGATTCCCAACCTGATAAGTTATTTTTTCTTAAATATAAACATTTGAACATTACGTATTCACGACATATATATTGAGCTAAAAACCTTTTGAAACTATTTCAGAAAAATGTTTACCTTCTCATGTATAACAATTAAGTATAGTTATATAATACAGCGATGGGAATTTGAAGATAGTTTGGTGATAACAATAGAAACAGAGCTTCTATCTAGAATGTCCCATTAAAAACTAACCTCACCTTGAAATAATCTATCTTAGTATGAACTATCTATTACCTGAAGATAACGCCAAGCAATCCGTAACTAAACTCTACTCTCTAAAATGTTACCCCTTAGTAATTATTACATAAACAGTCAACAAATAACTATTGCCTATGTATAAAAACATATTTGGTGTTACAGGAGCACTATAAAAACTCACCTAGTCAAATTCAGTGATGACTCCACAATTTACCGGAAAAAATGAAAATAGTGTTTAGTTTACATTAATACAGAGGATATAAGAGGAACAGTTATTTCTATTGAATGCCTCAGTTCATTTTAACGCCTAATATTATTTTTATTTTTTATTCTCTGTTATTGATAATTTACAATCTGTACACATGTACAATAAGTAAATTGTTCAAAAATGGCTAAACACTGGATGAGATTAGGGGAGAAGGCAACATTACTGCTACTCCTAATGACAATTCTGGCCTGATCTTATTTTAATGCGAAATTGATTGAACTATGTACACTACTTACAATATTTACGCTATTTCTTGTATTACGTTGTCTCGTGGTCAATGGCGGCGGAGGCGGTGAGGAGGATTATGAGGAATAACATTGGAAGAGAGGGATCGCCAAGAGGATTGTGTTGTGTTAGAGTTTTTAGGGATAATTTGGTGAGCTTTATATTGGAGTTGCGGATGTATTAGTGTTATTAGTCTCTTTAATCTAAAGGGAAGGGAGCTGGTAAGGATTGGTTGTGTGTTAAGGCTGGAGTCACACAAATAGCGATAGTTCGGGCTTTATGTGGAGTCTCCTACGCTTGCAATATCACGGTTGCGCAAAGATTCTTTTATTTGGGCTAGAATGGCAGCAAAGGTAGATATTTTTTGGACATGATTCTTGTTTTGGAACAAGGTATTTTCAAAGCCAAAGCTGCAAAGATGTTCCTTCAGTTGCTCCATTATGAATATTATTTTCATAACAGACTGTTGTTTTGTTTCAGCGTTGTGGCCCGCGTAGTCCATCTCCACCCAGACCCCGTGGCTCACTACGTTCATCACCATCACGATCATCACGATCACCACCTCCACGCCAAGCACCTTCACCACTACCACGAGCCTACCGTCCACCATCATCACCACGAGGATGTGGTTGTGGATCATCATCACGTCAATCACCACCACGTTGATCATCTTCATGATCATCATGCTGACGTACACTACCACCACTGATGCATTAATCAACACAATTAACAATTAATCATTTGCTCAAACTGTATCCTATTAATCTAAACCAAAGTACTTGTTTATATTAGAAGATTTATTTTTGTAATTGTATATTTTTTATAACGTTTAATAAAGATTTCATTTATATAGTTAGTTTCTTTTTATTACCTTTACCCCAAAACATAATCCACAATAAGGATCTTTGTTTAAATGCTAGAAATTTGTATACACCTTTGGCCTAAGGCAAGCTAATTTAATTAAAGAAAAGTAAGAACGTAGCATAATAAAACAAATTCAGGAAGAAAATAGCTTCAGATCTTGAACAGCCATCAAGGAGCAGGTATAACAAATGAAAAGAAGTAGTCCTGTGTTGCCTAAGGATAGGCCATTCCTGACTGACTCATTCCTACCTCGTGACAAAACAGTTTAGACAGACTTGCTAATGTTGTAATACCATCCTTATAATTAACACAATCAAACAGACTGCAAACTAAGGAAAAACACTAACTTCCCACAAAACGTTAACAAAATACCTTCAGATAACAGCGAATACATTGCAGGCATATTTAAATTCCGAATAAAGTCCGATTCGTAGGAACTGTGGTATCTTAGCGCGTTTACGCGCTGCGGTGCTTTGTCATAATCTGTCTTAAAATTTTAAAAACATGTAAAATGAAACCTCAAAGGGAAGCAAGATTTAAACACCATTTAAGAAATTACTCTTTTTAAGCATCAAATTCTCCGAATCGCATTGTCATTTAATGTATACGAACCGTTTTTGTAAGAAATGTAATGTTTGTTCTCTCGAATAGATATTTGACATTGACTACGGGTTTTCAGCCGGTTTCGGGATATAAATTCGAAAATGTATTTATCCGAGAAAACAAGAAAAGCCGAATTGGAAACAAAATATTAACGATTTCTGGGTCTCCCCGTGGTCTTGTGGCTTACGCCTTGGATTCTTATGCGGGAGATGGTGGGTTAGACTCTCACCGGCAGCAGGGACTTTTCTCATATTTATTAAATTCATTTAATTTAATATTTATTAAATTAATAATACGTGTAGATTAAATATAAATGAGGGATTTTGAATACTTTTTGTACATTGCAGATCCAATAGTAAAATATCGGTGGAAGTTTCCAACCAAATATTCATGAGAGCTTACAAATTCTATTGGACCAATTTTTTAATTGCCCTTTGTTATCATCAGATCAGACCCTAATCAAAGTATACTGACATTTAACTGTTATGATAATAGAAATTGTGGATTGTTTTATCGGAGAGCTCTTCGGGAGCTCAATAAATTATAATATTAAAAATGGAGGAAGGACTTAATTGCTAAAGGTGGCTTAGTTTGCATAGCGATATATCAGCAAAAATGAAATTATGGTATTGAAGATGGCTCTAAAAAATAATGGAGGATTACCATATAAGACTGGCATCGAAGGCCATACGAACCTGACATTGAAGGAATTACATATTACATAAGAATGGATGCTTTGTTACAAGAAATGGTGACACCAATAAGAAAACTAATACTTGTCTGAGAGAGTATCTTCCTAAATAGTATCTTCCTCTTGCAGACATTCACCAAAAAGCACTTTTAAGCAGAAGTTGTAAGCTTCTCCGTTCGATTGACCCCTTCTGCAGTTCTGGCTGCTTTCTTTCTCGTCCTAAGAGAAGTGGTACTAGTCATTCTATCTGTGAATAGGCCCGGAAAGACGTCTCCATTATCAATGGAACTGATAATTTCTCCCTGCCATACTCTCCCTTTCACTGTCTTCATCTCAGCAGAACAACACCATCTCTGGGACACAATCCTCGTCGACAACTAACCTCAAATATATACCAAATATGTTTTTAACTAATAAAGATTTCTAAAAATGTGGTCGTACTATTGATGAGCTAAATTTAAAAAAAAAAATAAAAAAAAATTGAGGAAAGTTTTTTCCTTTTATTTTTGATCACTTGATATGGAATGACCCCAGTGGATCAGATGGAAGAAAGTATAGACTCATCTCATGGATTTTAAACTGCTTGCGAATTGTGACTGTCAACAAAGTGACGATTGTGTAGCATCATGATAATGCTAGACCACTTATGGCTCGAACAACGCTACAACAAATTATTGAATTTATTTGAGAGCTTTTGCCGCATCCTTCTTGATACCCGGACGTTGCTCTCAGGGCCTCCACTATTGGCCAGGCGACATTTTTTTACTCGCATTATAATTTTAAATAACAAAATTATATACCTAGGTATAGTTCACACAATTATTATTGAGAACAACCAATTGATACCTTTCTAAATTCTCTATTTCTAATATATAAACTAGCTTTTAAATATTGTCAGTCCAAAACTTAGTAGCCCCAGGAAGTGCCAATGTACCTTAGACAATTCGTAAATTTTCCAGTCCGTTTAGTTACAAATGTATTTAATTTTGTTTTCAGACAAATGTCAGTTTTAAATAGTTTTTGATAATGTTAATGGAAGAGGGGGGGGGGGGGGTTAGAGACCCGTGAAGTTATTTGGACAGGGGCCCGTTATTCCTCTAGGAGGTCCTGGTTGCCCTAAGAGATTTTCACTAATTCGGCTCCTTACAATATTTTTTTACTTTATTTACACTATTTAAATATGACTCAATAATACGCGTGGCCTGATATTTCTCCTAGATATCGCAGATCATTACTAGCAACCGCCCAAAGGGATACACGCCCATCCACTTTGGCCTACTTCCTGACCAACAAGACTAGACTGTTGTTCAGAACAAATTATCCAACCATATTCATTACGCACAATACTTTAATCCTACTCTTGCTTTAATGTCGCGTTCTTCAGCTGAACGATCGCTTCTCCTTTATTATACATTAAAATACCAGCAGCCAGGAGCATGCATATTGTGCACATGTACGCATAAATTACGCATTACGTCACACATTTATAACACGATCCAAACAGACAGGAGCAGAGGAGTGGAAAGTGGAAATGCTTCCTACCACTTTCCATCCGGCAGAGGGAGATGTCTCCCCCACTTCTTGCCATAACCCATTTGACAAAGAGGTTTTCGGCTACTGTTCCCAGGATTCAATTACCTCACTGGCACCCGATTCTCCTTTACTCTAGAATAGAGACCTCTTAGGTAAAAGGAAGTCTTACTAAGGGCCCACGTGTACGACTGTACTTTTGTCACCCTCCGCCACCAGCATTCCTCCCAAAACACCCCATTAGGATTTAATAGAGGTAGAAAGCTATTTTCTCTTCCAAAAATCTACATAAAATAACCCGCAATGTAGCTCGTTTAGATTTTTATTTATTAATTTTTTTTTTTTTTTTTTATCATTTCCACAAACTAGTATCCCTTACCTCAAGGGTTCTATTTATAGGAAATAAATTGTATAGGCTACAGCGTTAGGTACTGCGTGCTTGATCTAATATATTATGTAATTTTATGAACTAAAACAGTGGTCCCAAAATAAATTTTCAATAAGCGAGGTTAACTCAGTGGTAGAGCACTGGACTCATATGCTGGAGGACCTGTGTTCAAATCCCGAGCAAGCACTGAAGATTTTTATCTTCAAGTGTCTTCGTTCATGGATTGAATTTTACGTCCCAGGCCATCCCTAGGCTAACCCAGCCATTAATTAATTAATTTTACTAGGTTATTTTTTAACGGCTCGTCTGCATCTAGATCATTAGCGCCGGGCTATCTATAGGTTGCCAGCCTTCCTAAACATCCATAGTGGGGCAGTGAATTCTTCCAAGGAGCACATAGATGGAAGAATTCAACCTCTAGACCAAGGGAAGGCCCACTTATTACTAGTATTATTATTATAATAATAAGTGGCTCGAGGGGTGCCATTGGCCTTAGCAGTCGACGCACCATAATTTAAAAAAAAAAATAAAATAAAATGAAAAAAAATAAGTGGCTCGATTTCACTTCTCAGTTGGTGGATTTCGACTTCTGCATACCGTAAGTTATAAGTAGATGTTATACCGTAGAGTCCAAAATGCATGTCTCCAGTTTTTGCTTAGTAAATTAAATATTAATTGTTCACTATTTTATAATAATATATCGTAGTTCAAATTACAAATTGTTAATTCCGTGCAGAGCTTCTAAGAAGGCCAATTGGCTGCCAGTCTCCAATGTCATCTATAAATGTCATGATATCTTCCGTGACATCAAAAACTAATCCTGCCTTTGTAACAGGTTAGTTTTGTCCAACAAGCATTGTATTAACTTTGGTAAACCTGAAGGAGAGCGTCCTCAACACCGATTTTCTTCAAAGTTTGCACTATAACGTAATTTCATGCACTAAACACGAATCCGTTGAAAAAAATTGTTGTTCTCAACCAGGAAAGAAGTTATTTAAAAAAAAAGTTCACTGTTATGAAGGTTAGGGAAGACTGCCTTGGACGACTTTTGGGCATAGAATTCTTTTTATTTCTGCGAGTTGGATTGACTAGGGGTTTTGATGTTTTCTTGAGCGAGCGGAAACGCATAGCACGTATACCCAAAAGCGACAGTTTACGACCAAGTCAGCTACCACAAGGTGAGTCTAAATTTCAATTACACTTCGTCATTAAGGACTATTGCGCAGGCGCGTGTTTACATATAAGCTGTTTACCCCGTCTTTTATAACCTCCATAACAGTGAACTTTAGTGCTTAATAACTTCTTTCCTAGTTGCGAGCAACTGTTTTTTTCAACGGATTCGTGTTTAGTGCATCAAAATACGTTATAATGCAAATTTTGAAGAAAATCGGTGCTGAGGTAAAACTGAAGGAGAGTGTCCTCAGCACCTTTGGTCGTTTGTAACCCGCTAACAGTGAACTTTTTTTTTTAAATAACTTCTTTCCTGGTTGAGAACAACAATTTTTTTCAACGGATTCGTGTTTAGTGCATGAAAATACGTTATAGTGCAAACTTTGAAGAAAATCGGTGTTGAGGACGCTCTCCTTCAGGTTGACCTTCACTTTAATAACAAATTATCTGTATTGATTTCACAGCTGCTGCCTAATGAAAAGTGTGATTACCCTTTAGCAATTGTTATAACCTCATTCTTTTCAATACTGATAGCCATATTTCCAAGCATTATCTATAACAAAACAGCTGTTATTCATTTAACAATGTTTATAACCTCATTCTTATCAATACTATTAGTGATATTCCAAATCATTATCCACAACAAAACACATGTGAAATTAACAGAAAGATTAAATTCAAATCATATAGCCCTAATAGATGCCTATTTCTTAAACGTTGAGACTAATAGTTCAATAAAAATTAACATATATTAATGAACGCTGTAAAGAAAAAAACCAATAAACCCAAAATATATGTAAACATTGCACAATTGAACTTGCATCATGCAATAAGTGCAACAGTAATAGTCAATGAATTTATTTTTAGAGAAAAAATTGATATCTTATTAATGCAAGAGCCTTACTCGCCGAGGGGTAATATTACAGGGATAAACTCGCAATATAAAGTATTCCATGTAAATGTGATATTAATAATCCGAGAGCTGCTATTGTCGTCACAAACAGAAACATGGATTGTATCCTTTTGGACAAATACTCCCATCGAGATCTAACAGCTGTTCAAATTACTTATAATAATTCAAGTTATATTCTAGTAAGCGCATATTTCGATATAACACACGATATCGAAAACAATCTAAAAGATATATCAACACTATTACAAGATTTTAAGGGACAAAAAATACTGTTTGGTATTGACAGCAACAGTAGATCAAAATTGTGGTTCGATAAAAAAACTAATACCAGAGGTAAAAAATTAGAAAATTATCTAGTTATAAATAATTTGTTCATTGCTAATAGCGATGTTGGTATGCCGACATTTGATGGCGCGCTAGGACAAAGCAATATAGATATAACAATATCAACTCCTGCGTTAGCATCAAATATATTCGAATGGCAAATAATAGACGAAGAAAACTATTCCGACCACCGCACTCTCATGTACAAAATTAATATCGATAACTCAAATATACCTTATTTTCCAAAACAAAACTTAATTTATAACACTAAAAATGCAGATTGGCATGCATTTCTATCGTCATTGCGGAACAATATTTGTAAAATATTCGGAATTAGTCCAGATGATAATATGGATGTTGACAAATATATTTCAGATTCGATAAATTAAAACAATATTGAAGAAACATTAGAAAAATTCTCTCTAGCACTAACTAAAACTTTTCGTAGATATCCACAATCTCCAAAAATAAATAAGACACATAAATACGCTCCTTGGTGGAGTGATAATTTAATAATATTACACAAGGAAACCAATAGACTCCGACGGTTATTCCAGAAAACATTAAATAATGAAGAACTTAGGAAAGAAAGGCGAGAAATATATCTTAACAAAAAAAGAGAATATGTACAAGAAATTAGAACTGCTAAATTCAATTCTTGGAAAGAGTTTTGTTCTAGTATCGATATCAATAATCCTTGGTCCTGGCCATATAAGTTTGCAGTTAATAAAGTAAAAACGCCAATCGAATTCCAAACTATAAAAAAAGGAGACGGCTCGTATACAAGAAATCACAAAGAAACCTTGGATTTTATCTTAAAAAATATCATTTTGACTGATGACGAAAGTACTGATGATGATTGTAATAGAATAATTCGCACTAATCAGCATGAACCTGTTACTACCGATAATGATATAGAACTAACTAAAAAGGAAATTTTTGATGTAATAAACAATTTAGATAAAAATAAAACTCCAGGAATTGACGAAATAACTCCTGTGATATTCTAAACTATGGCCGAGGTATATAATCGTTTTATTACAACTATATATAGTAAATGTTTTACATATTCTATATTCCCCAAAATTTGGAAGATGTCAAAGATTATACTTATACGGAAAACAGATAAACCCAAAAATAACCTTAGTTCGTTCAGACCAATTAGCCTTATAAATACCGGAGGAAAAGTTCTCGAAAATATTATCAATAGTTGATTATCTTATTACCTTTATTCCAACAAACTTATACATAAAAACCAATTTGGTTTCACTCCCCAAACTAGCGCACCGGACGCAATACAAAAGGTAAAACATTTTATAGAACATCACCTGAAATTATTTGAAAATGTAATATTAGTTTCTTTAGACATCAAAGGAGCATTTGACAACGCATGGAAACCATCAATACAAAAAATGTCCCAAAAATATTTATAATCTAATAATAAATTATTTAGAAAATAGATTAGCAATAATACAAACTAATAACTTCACAGCACAGAAACACCAAACCTTGGGTACACCACAAGGGTCAAGCTGCTCTCCGCTTTTGTGGAATCTAATCGTTGATCAACTGCTCCAAAAACCGAAGCCAGAAAATACAGAAATCGTTGCTTTTGCAGACGATATCGTTGTATTAGCAAATACTAAAACTTTCTCTGACCTGGAAACTCTAACAAACAATATACTAGAACTTACAAATGTTTGGGCCAAAACAAATAAATTGAGTTTTAGTTTAACAAAATGTAAATATATTATATTTTCTCGAAAAATTAAAAGAAATATGCCAAATTTAAATATTTCAATCAACAATACTCGGCTAAACCCAGTCTCAAAAATAAAATACTTAGGAGTAATAATTGATAATAAATTAAGGTGGAATGAACATATAGATCATCTACATACTAAATTAATTCAAAACATTAACTTGTTATCAATAGCAGCAAGAGCAACATGGGGTTTGCAACCAAGTGCTTTGAGTGCAATATATAAAGGAGCCTTATTACCTGCATTAACTTATGCAATATCAGTATGGAAATCAGGATTGAAAAGAAAGTATAATATCAAAAAGCTAGAAAGGGTACAAAGAATTATGGCAATAAAGATCATCAAAGGATATCGCACAATCTCCTATGAGGCCGCATGTGTCTTGGCGAATATGATACCAATAACAATTTTAGCTGATGAATATTCCAAAAAATACACAATACTGAATGAAAAACACAATATTGACGAAATTAATACCGAAGACGTTGAATATTCTGTACACTTCACAAACTGGACACACCCAGCACTTGTACCTGAAATTAATATGAATACTGAAGACTTAGACTCCACATACACAGTATACACAGACGGGAGTAAGGACGGGGAGGATGTGGGCCGTGCCTTTATAGTCCTTGCAGCGACAATACAGATAACCTGACAGAATGTAGAAAAATAAAGCTAGGGACACTTTGTAGTAATAATCAGGCCGAGACAATGGCAGTATTAAAGGCACTCTCATACCTTCTCCAGTCCAATATACTTCCAAACACAAACATACAAATTAACACTGACAGTCAAGTACTCATAAACAAACTAACAAACCACAAAAATCACGACTTACTTATATAAAATATTAGAAATTATTTGAAAATATTAAAAGACAAAGGAATAAATATTTATTTTAATTGGGTCAAAGCACATGCGGGCGTCATAGGCAACGAAATAGCTGACTTTCAGGCTAAAAGTGCATCAAAAAGTCAAGATATTGAGCCATGCTACAACAAAATATCAAAAAATAGTGTGGAGCATTTGTTAAGGGAAGTAAGCATTAAAAAATGGCAGCAGAGGTGGGATCGAACAGATAAAGGATTACATCTAAAACTGTTCATTCCTCACATCAAAATTGGCAACAAAACAAAAGATTTAACGTTTACACTGACACAACTTCTGACTGGCCACGGAAACACTAACTCCTACTTACACAGATTTAAACTGACAGACTCAAACACTTGTCTCTGCGATCATTACACCGAACAAACCTACACACATCTAATATACGACTGTAGACAGACAGCAGACATACGACGAGAAATGCAAAAACACCTAAAAAATTGGCCCATAAGCCCAAAAGCCCTTTATCAAAACCATATTTTCTATCTAAAACTTTTTGCTAAGAGCATATCTGAGCTGAGAGAGGATGCAAAGCTATAGAGACAGGAAAGAAAGCATTGTCTTGTTATTTAAGTGTCTGCATTAAGACACATTGTAGTTAAGTCTTATTGTATCATTGTTTTGTTTTGTATTTTTCTTATCAAATCATTTATTGTTATATTATTAAAAAAAAAAAAAAAACAACTGTGACAGTCACACATAAATGCATAAAATGCATGGGATGTGCAGAATACACAATAAACTCCCACACCGTAGGGTTACTTCGATGTGGAAATAATCAAAAAAAAAAAGTTTTGTATTCTTTGTTAAAATCCGTCTCTGTCCATAAAAACGTTTAAAGTCATATAAACAGTAAGTTACAGATGTTCGATCGTTCCTTCCAACACATAAGAAGTTCCTGTTTTGTACAATATTAAATCTATTTAACGGGATGAAGCTTGGAGTATGTAATATTCCATTGTCTTGTAAGAAGTACACAAATGCTTTCTTTTGTCAGGAATATCTCGAGCTAACTTCAAAAGACAACATTTTTTTATCATTCACAAATAAAGGTTAATTCACTCTTCAATAAAAACCATACGATAGAAATACATTAATTTATTTAAATTTTAACGTTCATTTATTATTAACTAGGAAGAAATACATTAATAAAAATCACTGTTTAAAATCAGTACAGATACCTGAAAGTAACTGGATGTGGCCTTCGCAAAAAAAAAAAAAACAGAATTGCCAATAGACAATCGTCTCTTCCTACCAATCACAGACTGTCTGGCCTACAGTCAATTTCCTTACCTAATACCTTGGAACACCAGGTACTCCGCATAGGGGAAAGGTGCAAAACAATATTGCCCAAAAATAGTGTTTTATTCAGAAGACAACTATCATTAATGTGAACAAATTTAAAATTAAGGAGATTTTACAATGAATAATAAATAAGACAGACACTTTTAAGAGGGCTAAAATGTAAATAAAAAAAACAAAGTACATAGTTTTTATTTTTAATATTAAATGAAGTGCTTTATTCACGCTGCGATTTAAACAGCGTCTTCAATAAACATATTTGAAAATAATTAAAAAAGGGCAGCCACTTTTGTGGGATTTAATCAGGAAACATGAAAATAAATGTTGCCTATGATAGACCGCAATACACTGCGTGTAGCCGTACCCTTGTATGAGAGCACCGCGCAGTTTTGGTTGTTCTCTGCGCTCTCATTGGTTCTTGCTGACATGATCTTTACAGCTGTCCCGATTTAAATGGCAGCGTGAATAAATCTCTCATTTAATATTAGAATAAAAACAATTTTTTTTTTTTTTTTTTTTTTTTTTTTTTTTTTTTACACGTTATACCCCTTAAAAGTGTCTGCCTTATGTATTATTCCTTAAAATTAAGACAATTTTACATTAAAGATAGTTGGCTTCTGAATAAAACTCTATTTTTGGGAAATATTTTTTTGCACCTTTCCCCAATGCGCAGTACCTGGTGGTCCAGGGTAAGTCTTGCCAACACATAATATACCTCCTTATCAACCCAAGAGGTACATTATAGCAAAATTTCAAGATGCATAAAACACTTCATGAAACGTGCGGTTACTGTCTCTCGGACTATTAGAATATTTTACAATTGTCGATAAAAGAACGTTTGAGTTATGTTTAAAACCCTGTTTCAACACACCACGGCGACCTAGCTCCATTCGCGAACGAGTTTTATTGCTACTGATGAGTTTACTTAAACACCGACGTGTTAACAAGTAAATGTCACTTGTCACTAAGTGTTACTAACAAGTGACAATCACTAATTAGAAGTACCAAGCTCGTGAAATCTAGAAATAAGTCTGGTGTGGAGTGACATCTGCCTTTTATTGAATTTGTCCTTTTTCTATTCCATCTTGTAATTTGTTTTAATTATAATTGTTTAACCTCCCTTTAATAATAACACAGATTTATGTAGTGTAATTTGCCACTAATAATAATAATATGTAAATACTTTGGTGAGTGTACAGTTAAATGGCGGATTGAGTTCTATATTTTTCAAGCCGTTTGACATTCATCCGAAATAAGATATCAATTGTTTGTTATTTTAGGCATTGAAGAAGTATTAGGAAAAAAAATGTATTAACAGACATAAGCAGTTTTCAGATTACCATATGTTTCTTAAAGTATCCCAAACAAGGTTTTGAAAGCTTAATACATTTTCTGCAAGCCCGGTTCTTATCTAGGCGCACGGTAGTGCGCCAGGCCAAGTTCCGGCCTAAGCATACTGTGTGTATATTACAGGAGGTCTTAGAGCTGATTTTTACCCTCTCAAAACATTCAACCAGGTAAAGATAAAGTTATGAAATTTTACACAGGTATTATAATACTAGATGTGAGTAAAACTGGAAATTTTCATAATTCTACATCGAATAGTTTCTGAGATATAAGCGATCGAAAATCGAGATTTATAGGACTCACTCACTCACTCACTCACTGACTCATCAAAATTATTAGGCACTTCCCATGATGCTAGAGACTTGAAATTTTTCATGAAGATAGATATGAAGACGTTATTAAAGGAAAAAATCGAAAAATCGAAAAAAAGTTGGGTTTGACTCCGCTTCCGGAGCAGGGGCGTGCCAGTTTTGTACTTCCTTCGGAAACCCATCATTCCGTCCGAAACCCATGATGTGGGGTATCAAATGAATTGTCTCGGTATGAAGAACCTATATTTGATGTTTTAAGAAACAATTAGACGCATACAGGCTCGGTAAAAATCTTATACCCGCTGTCTGTCTGTATGTTTGTTCCTCTTACAAATCCGTACCGTTTGACCGATTTTGACCAAACTTGGGACACAGATGGGTCTTGATGCGGGGAGAATCATAGGCTAGGTTAAATTGTCTATCAGCTGTCTGTCTGTCTGTTTGTTCCTTATACAAATACACACCGTTTGACCGATTTTGACAAAATTTGACACACATGTCGGTCTTTATCCGGGTAGTGTCATAGGCTAGTCAAAATCGTCTATCAGCTGTCTGTCTGCATGTTTGTTCCTTACACAAATTCACACCATTTGACCAATTTTGACCAAAATTGGCACACAGGTAGGCCTTGGTCTGGGGAATGCACTAGGCTAGGTAAAAAAGGTCTTTCAGCTGTCTGTCTGTATGTTTGTTCCTTATACAAATTCACACCGTTTGGCCTATTTTGACCAAACTTGGCACGCAGGTAGGTCTTGATACGGGAGTGTCATATTACCTATGACGTTTTCTACTTTTTGTTCCATCGAAATGCCATCATTCCTTCTGAAACCCATCATGTGGGGTATCAAATGAATCGTCTGGGTAAGGAGAACCTATATTTGATGTTTTAAAAAACATTTCGACGCATCTTAACAAAACAGTTGTGACTTCTTTCTTAAATGTAGTAAATAAAGTCGTGGGGGTTCACTGCATAATATACTTCAAAGCAGATACTAAGTTTTTCAAAGTCGAGCCATCTAAATTACAAAGTTTAGGACCACAAACCCAAAACGTATCGTCTTTGTTCTTATCTTTTTCTTGAAGGCCTTCTGCACATTCCCTATTGTGATCTTTATCCTCGGGATAAGGTTCCTGTGTTTTACAGTGTAATAGTTTAGTTAAGAGAGCAATCAATTTGTCCTCTAGAGTAATGTCACCTGGAAGAGCTTCTAACTTTTCTAGTCTAGTGATTAGATGTATGTAGGTTGATTATTGGTATCAAATATCAAGCAGTAAGGAGAACCTTATGCAGAATCCAAAGACCCTGGTTTTATATGAAGTACAAAAGCCAGTAGTTATGCGGCAACTAAATTCTATTTAATACTTAGAAAAAAGTAATGAGATCCCCTAAAAAACATAAATGTGAAATAGAGGCCAAGTTCCTGCCCCCACAAAGAAACACTCCCGTCCTCAAAAATATCCCCTCCTAAAACCCCCCAAAAACGCCTTACCATTCTACACTCCAAAAAAGTAGTATGAGTTGGTGTATTAATTCAACCAAAAATATTTGCCAATACAAGAGATGATACAAGAAAGAAATGTCCAAGTTCATTACTTGGAAGACCTCATAGTTACTTACTTAGAACAGTAAAGACACTTCAACTGACCTTTAAAAACAACAATAAAAATACTCATATCCAGTTACTAAAATATCACTTTCCTCAACCAGGTATATTCTTAAACTTGGCAATGTTTAGTTTTTCTCTAAAGATAATTTCGGCACAAATAAAACATTGCCAAGTTTAAGAATATACCTGGTTGAGGAAAGTGATATTTTAGTAACTGGATATAAGCATTTTTATTATTGGACATTTCTTTCTTGTATCATCTCTTGTATTGGCAAATATTTTTGGTTGAATTAATACACCAACTCATACTACTTTTTTGGAGTGTAGAATGGTAAGGCGTTTTTGCGGGGTTTTAGGAGGGGATATTTTTGAGGAAAGGAGTGTTTCTTTGTGGGGGCAGGAACTTGGCCTCTATTTCACATTTATGTTTTTTAGGGGATAGAGTTTTCAATAGCTCGATCTCAGTCGGCGAAATTGGTGTTCAAAATTCCGAAGTGACTTTTTCGTTACTTTAAACGGAAAACCCCATATGATAACGCAAATCAGATATTCTGGCCTGAAAAGTCGACACGTCATAACCCGTACGTCACGAAAATATGGGGCGTTCAAATATATTTATCCGCTTAAAATACTTTTCCTTCCTCAAAACAGCAAGTTCATTAAGCAGCAGAACCCATTCTTCGGTATACAGTTTTTTTTTGTTTTTTTTTTTGTGCAAAATTCACGCGAAACTAATCGCGAGACCAGGGTTGTTTCGTGTTTAACGGCGTATCAACTATTGGTCTATTAATGCCGGGCTATGTACAAGTTGCCTCCCTTTTATAATACCAACAGCGCTACGGTTTTAATAGTGGCATAAAAACAAAAGTGTGGAGGGGGGATACTCCGGACCCAAATTACCAATGTGCTCATACCGGTAGAAGTGTTGTAAAAATGAGCTAAATCGGTTATTTACAATTTGTTATTCACTCTGTAGTACGTTCAAATTGAATTGCCACCAAACCAACATTGGTTGAAACTTCAACCACTAGGAGCGCTAAGCGTGGACGCTCTATCCGGCTTCTGTTGTACATTGAGTCTGTTGTTCATTGCAAAAATAACAGAGCAAAACTAATAATATTTATATGCATGCATGCATATATATATATATATATATATATATATATATATATATATATATTTTGTTTTAAATTGCATCGCTGGGTATCACATGTTTGTGTGGAACGGCTTCTTTCTCCAGCGGTGTCGCTCCTCTCTCCATCGCAATATTTCGTCGGGTTCATCTCCGACGACACATAGCAGCCTGAAGAAGTCGGAGATGAACCCGACGAAATATTGCGATGGAGAGAGGAGCGACACCGCTGGAGAAAGAAGCCGTTCCACACAAACATATATATATATATATATATATATATACATATATATATAAACATATATATATACATATATATATATACATATATATATATATACATATATATATACAATTCCATGATTTGTGACCTTTATTCATGTACATTTATTTATTTTTATAAATATGGCAAAGGTCCAAATAATAGTACTCCAGATTCTTGCACTATTTTATTTTTGATACGCCCTACATGTTTCGTGGCCTTATATATATATATATATATATATATATATATATATATATATATATATATATATATATATAGTTTATTTTAGGCAAATTATTCAGGAATACAATGTACACTACCCACGATCTGAGCAAAGTACTTAGTTATGCAGCTTCTGCGTGACGGACTTTTTATTTTTTTATCCTAAGATTTTCAAATTATAGAAGGCATGAGAATTACAATATTTACATGACAAATCGCTAAGATGACTCAGATACTGTGAATCGTACATTTTTGATGCTTGCCAGGTTTCAATTCTAGTAACTCCACTGTGTGTGTGACTTTATAGCACTTACGAGACATATTTTTGTTTTCTATTAATGTTTTGTTTTTATTTACCTCTAGTGGATTTTGAGGAATGATTTATAACAGTGACTCATTACCATATTCATAGCCAGCATATCTGATGCATAGAATATTGCTTACCAGTGCGGAAGCTCGTCAATGCTAAATCAAGATTATTAGGCTGTGACGTTCGATAAGAAGTGTTAACGTAACATATGTACACGAACAAATCTCGTAAATAATATTAGAACAGGAAATATTGTGGAACGTCCTGCAAAGGTGATATTTTGTAAATAACTAATAATTTAGATATAAATTGTTATTTCAATTAGTAAATTGTATTTGATTTCAGAAATTGGGGGGGGGGCTGAGAGATTACAAATTAAAAATTTGTGCAATCTGAACAACTTATTAGTACATCAGGAAATAGAAATAACACACTTTCCACAAACATGCATAAATTCAATAGTATCCGCAGACTGTGGCGACTCAGCAGCTAAACAGTCCGAGAGCTGGTAACGCACGTTTCATAAGTGTTTTATGCACCTTGAAATTTTGCTATAATGTACCTCTGGAGTAGATAAGAAGGTATACATGTGTTGGCTAGACTTACCTTGGAACACCAGGTACTATGCATTGGGGAAAGGTACAAAAAAATATTTCCCAAAAATAGAGTTTTATTCAGAAGCCAACTATCATTAATGTAAAATTAAGACAATTTTACAATAAATAATAAATATGGCAGACAATTTTAAGGGGTATAACATAAATAAAAAAAAAATGTTTATTCTAATATTAAATGAGAGTTTTATCCACGCTGCCATTTAAACCGGGACAGCTGTACAAGATCATGTGAGCAAGAACCAATGAGAGCGCAGAGAACAACTTCGCGGTGCTCTCATTAGTCCAGGCAACGAACAGTTATAGATGGAAATTTTTGGAACAAAATTTTTGACTTCCTAACTTTGTTTGGGCTGGATAGGAGGTGAACATATCAAAAGTCCTCGCCCGTAGCCTTTGTGCTGGGGGGAGGGGGGGTGGTTTAGAAGGTCCCATTTTTCGGATTTTCACTTATATCTCGGAAACCCTGCGTACTGGCGATATGACTATTCTATAACAAATGAAAGTTGATTAAATTTCCTACAAGTTCTACTCAATAAAGTTTTTCGAGATATCTTTAGTTTTCGAAATATCCGCTCTTGAAAGTCTGTCATTTTGGGGGAAAACATTTTGCCGCATATTTTTCCCCCGTTTTGACCGGATAACTCTTGAAGGATGTACCAAAAAAATAAATAACGGTTATAGGGTTGTAGAGTATTGCATTCCATTTAATAATATATATTACTGTGCTATTTTATGTATTTTCTTTCAAACGTTATATACGCACTCACATGGTCTTAGCAAAACCATTGCCAATATAATGGACAAGATCTTATCTTATTGAGTGTGAATAACAGGTCAGTGGGCCCAAAATTATATATTTTGTGCTCTTTATACGTCCAGTACTCACTATATTTACATAATGGAGTATTTTTGGACAATCCATTGGCTGGAAATGGTGAGAAATTTAAAGGCTCATTGGTCGACAGTTGTCACCAGATATCACGATGAACACTAAAACTGTTTTCACGTTTGAAGGAAAACACATAAAATAGTAAAGTTATATATATTCTTGAAGGGAATGTAATGCTCTACTACCCTATAAACGGCATTTATTTTTTGGGCTTATCGTTAAAGAGTTATCCGGTCCAAAAGAGCAAAAAGTGTTTTTTCCCAAAATGACAGACATTCAAGAGCGCATATTTCGAAAACTAAAGATATCTCGAAAAACTTTATTGGATTGAACTTGTAGAATATTTAATCAGCTTTCATTTGTTATAGAGAAGTCATGTCGCTAGGACGCAGGGTTTCCGAAATATAAGTGAAAACCCGAAAAATGGGACCTTCTAAACCCCCCCTCTTCCCGGCATAAAGACTACGGGCGAGGACTTTTGATATGTTGACCTCCTAACTAGCCGAAACAAGGTTATGAAGTTAAAAATTGTGCTCCAAACATTTCCATCTATAAATCCTAGTTGCCTGGACTATTAGTCGCTAAATATCAGATTTCAAGATGAACACTGAGAGTATTTCGTTAAGCATTCGTTGCCTGGACTGCATACACTCTTACGGTTACACGCAGTGTGCTGCAGCCTATCATAGGCAACATTTATTTTAGTTTCCTCATAATTAAGTGTCTTCCCTTTTGTGGTTATTTTCAAATATGTTTATTGAAGACGCTGTTTAAATGGCAGCGTGAATAAAGCACGTCATTTAATATTAAAAGCGGGAGATGGTGGGTTCGATTCCCATCGGTGGCAGGGATTTTTCTCATCTCACGGCTCGTTGGGAAAATTCCTCGCTATACCCTGGATGTCGGCGCAAATGGCCTAGATATCGATGCGCTGTAAAAAAAAATAATAATAAAAAAATAAAAGAAAAAAAAAGTAAATAAAAAAAAATCATTAAAAGAAAAAAAAGAAGAAAACTAGGCATCTTTTTGTTTTCATTTACATTTTAACCCATTTTATAAAAATAGCCTTAAGGCCGAAACGTTAAAATGTGTAAAAGCATAAATTAATAATAAATGAAAGGGCTTGAGGTGAAGTCCTTTATAGTAAGAATGTGTTCATTAAATAATAGTTTTCAACTCAAGGACACTTATAAATACACACAACAAATCAAAGGCCAGAGACATTTCTAAGACTAAAGACAAATTTTCGTTAGACATACAAACAGAAATTTTTAATGGTGAATATCCGATCATTGTCTATGGATCGGAAATATATTATGAAACGGTTAGGTTCTATACACTGTACAGAAAATGTTTTTTTTTATTTATTTAATCCATGTAATTATCTGCGTAAACAGACATATCAATCGTCTTATTTATTGAAGTATTTAGATTAGAATACTTCTCACTTCTTTGACAATGTGCGCGGTAGTCAAAAATGTTGATTATAGAAAAGTAACCAGTTAATAAAATATTCTTCAAAACATTTATTACTTTTTACACCTGAATGTTTTTAAGAATATTTTATGAACCGGCTACTTGTCTATAATCAACATTCATTACTTTTTACACTTTTGGGCACGGAATGCATATTCGTGTGACAAGTTTACATGGTAGGGCGCTGACGACCGCGAGGTTTTCCCTCCCCAAATTTTCTAAACAAACAAACTTTTTACATCTTACAGCCGTTTCCGGGACATTGATACAACCGGGAGGGACACCGGGACAAGAGCAAAATTGAATAGAAGCAGTTATTGGTAGGGTTTGATATTTCGTGAAAAACATAAAATAAAATTTTGAATTGAAGAACGTTTAAGGTGCCAACACCGGGATACTAACAGTATCCTAAAAACTAACACTTTCGAGGTTATAAGCACTTATATATCCGACTGATATCGGTCCATCGAAAATTGTTTCAGATTTTTTTTTTATAGAGAATTTAGTAAGCTTTTGAATGGTCGCTTTTCACTTACCACGATTCTCCAACTGTTTCCGAGATATTACGGGAAATATACGTTTTATATTAAGTTCCCAAAACGTTTTATTTCTACTAATAAAATATTTTATTCTAACCATTCCTTAACTTCAAATGTAACCAAAATTTAAACATATTAGTTTGGATGAATTATATTTGTTTGTGTGTATATATATACAAATTTGAACCACCGTTATTTTCGTTATCTATAGGTTCTGAAACGAGATAAAAACTAATAAAAAGAAGAAACGGAACAAATTTTCCTGGTTTTAAAGTAAAATGCGGTCCTTAAAAATTGGGAAGAATTCACCGTTGCTCTCAGTACAAGAAGACATTGGGATTGTAGAAATTTGGCTCCTATCATTAATTTATTTATTTATGAGAAAAAGTTAAGAGAAGAAAAAGCCATAAAATATTTAGGTATATTATTTGACAGAAAACTAACTTGGGTACCCCATGTCGAAGAACTCTCTAAGAGATCAAAGAAATCACTTAATCTCTTGAGAGTTCTGCATTTCAAATGCAGTATCTAGATTAAGCTGAATTGCAGTTCGGTATGCATTTCAAATGCTTGAGTAGTGTACCGATGATAGGGCTGCCACCTGTCAGGTAGTCCTGTTTTTGTAGTTCTTAAGTATGTGTTAAACGGCCAGTCTTGTTACAAAATCTACAAGTTCGTCTGTCCTTGCTGTTTGGTAAGTAAGAATGGGTAATGTATGACCAAAATGAAACCTGGTTAAAATAATCCAGTCCCCACGGGAGACCTTTTACTTGGCTTTCAATTTATCTTAACTTGTTTTTGGCTTTTAACCACTCACTTTTCAATTCTAAACTAAATATTATTAGTAGGAGCTAATATGTTGCATATTAATATGACAAAACCATAAAGCAGACACATAATCCTCTGCTGTTTGACTAGGACAGTTCGCATTAAGTAAATAAATGCGAGAAAACAAATATATACATATTCTCCTCAGTTTTTATCTGCAGTAGGGTGTCGTGAAAATCTGGGTTGTGCAAGTTAGTTTATTACTAAAATAATTATATGTTTATACGTCGAATTGTAATACATATATCACTTATACTACACCCCACCACCGTAAGAAGAAGGGTTGCCACCCCACCATGTGCGTATATAACCCTCAGCCAAGCCATATGCGGTACAGTCCAGCGAGTAACACTGAAGACATCAGGAGCAGACATGGCACGCAGTCTTTTCCTTTCAGGCATCGTGAGTACAGCCATAGGATAACACAGCTAAGGATATTTAGGAAATCGGGCATAGTGTGTATTTTTTAAACAAGTGCTTTTGTGATTTTTCTTCTTTAAAAAAAAATGCAAAACAACTTCATGGGTTACTTCAGAATTATAAAAGGGCGGTGTGGTATCAGTGCAAATTAATTGTATTTAGGTTCCTAATAAACGTTTATTGTCAAAGTTTCGACCTTGAGTCATTTTGAAGCTTTTTTTTTTTTTTTTCTTTAACTCCAGTTCCATTAAGTAAAGAAGTGCTAATAGATTGCAATACAATCGTTGTTACATCGAAAAAAAAATGATGAAAAAACGTTATTGTTCGAAGAGTAGCATTTTGTTCAAATTCAACCTTCTTTTAGATAAAAATAAACAAAATCATAATAATAAAAAACTAACTGCCCTAACATAACATTATAGGTAATCCTAAATTTAATAATAAATGTTATAAATACATATGTAAAATACTTATTTATTTAAATTTTAACATTCATTTATAATTGAGAGATAATTTTAGGTTGGGTCATCTATAGGTTACCCACCCTTTCCTAGAGCGAAAAGCCACGACCCCTAGACGGAATCGAAACCACAACCTTAGGCATGAAGTGCTCAAGGCCACGTGAATTTAAAAATGCGAAAAACCTGTATACGAAAATCCAAAAACCGTAACTATATATAATTAATATATATATATATATATATATATATATATATATATATATATATATATATATAGATATATATTATGCTACACACAGAGAAACGTTTCTTTCTTATGTATGCCTATTGACTATTTACTTATTGAAATTTAAGCATAAAGTATAAAACTAAATTTTAAAAAAGTCCGTCACGCAGGAGCTGCATAACTAAGCACTTTCCTCAGAATTTGGGTAGTGTAGATTGCTTTCCAGAACAATTTGCTTAAAATATCCTACATAAATAAAATAAAAACATGAATAGTTCTCTTTTAAATTTGTAATGAGTAACTGATCAATTAATAATTTGCTTCCAGAGTTATGTTTACACATGGTACCTATTACACTTCGTAATAAATACAAAAAACCTCATATTATCGTATTTTGATCTAACGCAGGAACAGGATACAGTCACTCTAGGGGTAGAAGGCGCTCCTTGCGGCGGCTTTGTGAATCTACGTCTGACGGGCTTTTCTATTGAAATATATTACAAATTAAACCCCCGCTTTCCGATTGACCGATTCAGCTCATTTCTACAACACTTCTTTCTCATGAGTTACCCACGACGTATACCGTGTTTCGTTACAATACAGCAGAAATTACGACCGGTATGAGTATATTAAGAATTTGGGTCAGGAGTAAACCCCCCCTTCTAATGAACCGATTTAGTTTATTTTTACAACACATATTTACCTGTAGATTACCACTACGAATACCGAGTTTCGTCGAAATATACCAAAAATCACGGCTGGTAGTGGCGAATTGGTATTGTGGGTCCGGAGTAAACCCCCCCTCCTAATGAACCGATTTAGTTTATTTTTACAACAGTTATTTACCTGTGGATTACCACTACGAATACCGTGTTCCGTTGAAATATACCAAAAATCACGGCTGGTAGTGGCGAATTGGTATTGTGGGTCCAGAGTAAACCCCCCCTTCTAATGAACCGATTTAGTTCATTTTTATATCTCACTTTTCTCTCTATATTACCACTACGAATACCAAGTTTCGTTGAAATATAACAAATATTACGGCTGACATAGTCAAATTAGTGTTTTGGGTTCGGGGTAAACCCCCCCTTCCGGTGGACCGACTTTGGTGGTTAACGAACTCGTTCAATCGTTTGCTAATTGAATGCTATATACCAAGTTTCGTGACGAAAAAACAAAAACTCTGGCCGCTATCGTGTTAACAGACACATATATATGTATATATATATGCATATATATATATATATAGATATATATAAATTTTAACGGGGGTCATTTTCGGTGTCTACTAGGTAGGATCGATAAAGATTTGAAGAAATTTTTGAAAAATTCCGTCATGAGTCCAACCTCAATAGCTACTTTCCTTCGGAGGAAAGTGCTAAAATTAAAAAAAAATGAAATTTCCATTAAACTTATTTAAATTATCTATTGTTGATATAGGACAAACATTATGTCAGTGCCTACACGCTGATCATTCGATGAACGCTAATGTAAAAAAAATATATGACAGAAACAAACAGAGGTTTTCAGTGCACGTTTAAATAGGAATTTTATGTCCTATTTAACATAAAGTTTTTAAAAAGTTAGAAACATATTTTTCCCTTAATCAGAGTATAATTGTTAAAATTTGTTGAAAATATCCTCCAAAATTATCGAAGAATCGAAGCTTAAGCAAAAAAAAAAAAAATAACAATAATACACTTATCGAATCTCTTACTAATCTTAAATAAAGAAATAAATTGCCAACAAATAAAAGTAATGGGGGCAACCAGGGGTCGAAAATAATAGTTAACAGTTATTTTTAAAAAGTATTTTTATAACTTTTACTTTTATTTTAATTCTGAAAAAGTAAAAGTTCGAAAATAACTTTTTGGGTTTAAACTTTTTTTAAAAGTTTTTTTTTTACTGATTTTTTCAACTTAAAAATAAAAGTTTTAAAGTAATTGTTATTTAAATACTTAATAGGGAAAAGTTTAAAGGAATAAATTAATGCTACTAATGTTTATTTTTTGTTTTGTATCAACAAATATATTTCAGGAAATAAAAACACAATTGTTAAACAGAGATCATTTCAGTTATTTTGAAGAATTAATTAAATTGCCATAATAATTTATCCTGTAAGTTTCTGGAATTTATATTATATCTATAATCATTTAATATACAGGGTGTCCCACATTGAGATGTCATAACTTTAGGGGTTTATTCTATATCTCAATTGTAGTTCAGGGACGAAGAAATAAGCGTTCTATCTCAACATGCAGAGGAGCTACTCAAACTTTTGTCTTTTTTAAAAACTACTGGCTTTTCTAATGATAAACTGAGTTTTCGGAATTTTTGATCAATGCATCATAAATAAAGGCCACATTTTTAGAATCTACATTAAATTTCCAATAAGAAACACCCGTTATTGAAATATTACCATGCAAATTAAGAGCTATATTCAAAGGCATATAAATGAGAACGTTTAATATTAGTTTTTTATTAAATTATTCAATATTTTTTTAATCAGCTATTTTTAGACTTAGAGGTTTGCCTCCGCCACAAAAGTTGCATTATTTAATAAGCTTTAAAATGGTACCTCGTAGTTTAAGATAAAAATCTATTTCAATCTATTTTTTTCTGATTTTCTAGTCAAAACCAATAAATATGCTTCAGCGTGAAGGAGCCATTCTGAACAAATTCTTTAATTTCACACGATTATGGCGATGTCCCATCCTTCCCAAACTACATGACGTTTATTACACAAGCCCATCTATTAAATATTAACTCACTCTGCTTTTAAATGGTTGTTTGCCCAGCTGATAATGGACGAGTGGTGACGGATTGGACACTCTGCGTACACACATTTTTTTGCTCTGAATAAGGATAGGAGGGCAATTCGGAATCAAGGGTAAAAGAATTTTAAAGAACATATTGGAAATAAATACCATTATTGTAAATACAATGAATACATGTATCATATGGTTATGCCTTGAGGGTCTTGGTAATATTGATTCTATTCTATTTAATTAAATTTCTGCTTATAAGTAAACCGGGTTATACATTACCCGGGTATAATAATTTGAAATTGTATACCAAAAACACTCTCCTGTAGATAAAAAGCGAAAAAAAAATCCATTTAAACGAAAGGCACCCTCAAAAGTTGCTTAAAATGTTACCACGTTTTCCTAGGAAAAATCTATAGAAATCTATGAGGGCAAAAATACTGTGGACTAATAACTATATGTCCAGTAGATTTTCAAAATGTCTACAAATATAAGCTTAACAACTACCTGAATCCACGGCATTAGGGAGGACGTCTTGTCTTTGAGTTCTCATGAGCAGGCACTGCTCCTGGATCCTGTTGATGGGTTCCTCCTTCGTCGTCACGGGCTCTGAGTACACTCTGCTCTTGAATGTTCCCAAGACATGGAAATCTAGAGGGTTCAGATCATGAGGTAAACGAACTGGTCCAAAGTGGCCGATACAACGATTAGGGAATTCAGTTTTCTGCCATTTCCGTCCATTATCAGCTGAGCAGCCATCTATTTGAAACCAGAGTGAGTTGTTATTTGGTAGACGGGCTTGAGTAATAAACCTCATGTAGTTTGGGAAGGATGGGACATCAACATCATCGTATGAAATTAAAGAATTTGTTAAGAATGGCTCGTTCATGCTAAAGCACATTAATTGGTTTTGACATAGAAATCAGAAAAAAATAGATTGAAATAGATTTGTTTTTAAAACTATGAGGTAACATTTGGAAGCTTATTAAATAATGCAACTTTTGAGGGGGAGGCAAACCTCTAAGTCTAAAAATAGCTGATTAAGAAAATATTGAATAATTTAATAAGAAACTAATATTAAAACTTCTGTCATACCTGTCGGTGGAGACCGTCGTCACTGGCATCTGTGCGAGTACTGTGGGCGAGCGCTTTCGACGTAAATACGTCATTATCAAGCCACTGTTAAGTCAGTACTGAACTGTGTTAGTAGTGTCAGAGTATTTATACAGGGTGGAGTACGTTGTTTACTTCTGTTAAGGGTCGTCCAGGTAGTTTGTTTGTCTGTACTCTGTGCAGGTGTTCGTTCAGGTAAAGTGTTTGTTGGCTCCGTGGGTCATTGCCGTCTAAGGGTTTCCCAGGTAGTTTGTTTGTCTGTATTCTGTGCAGGTGGTCCGTTGTATGTTGATCTTGGAAAATGTGATTTTATGTTTAACTTTCTTAGTTTTTTCTGTTATTATGTTAAGTACGTTGTCGTTTAGTTATTGGAAGTGATGTTGTGTCTGTCCTTTTTCGTTTGTTTGTTCGTTTAAGTAGTTTGAGTGGTCTGAATATTGTGTCAGAGCTAGTGTTAAGTTGTTCGTTTATAATGTTTCCATTAAAGTATCGTTGTTTGTATATCTCCATGTTTTCTAGTATGTCAAGTCTACGTCCTTTTTGTTGTCTGTGTATGAGTGTCATGCTGTTTTGTATGTTGCTAGGGTCGTGTGCTTGTTCGTGTAAATGGTTGGCGTAGTTAGAGTCACGTTTGTTCTGTTTAAAAGATCGTATGTGTTCTGTATATCGTGTCTTTAGTTTTCGTCCTGTTTGTCCGATGTATGTGTGGTCACAAGTGCATGTTAGTTTGTACACTCCGTTTAGGTCGTATTTGTTAGGTCTGTCGATATCGTTTGTGAGGTTAGTCCGTAAATTGTTATCTGTTTTTAGTGCTTTCTTAAGTCCTTCTTTGTGAAACAAGTTAGTTAGTCGGTATGTTAACGGTCCTGTATATGTGAAAGTGCAGCGTCTTGTCGTGACTTCGTCCGTCTGTGTGAGTTTTTTAGTGCTGTTTTGTGTTATCACAGAAGTAAACAACGTACTCCACCCTGTATAAATACTCTGACACTACTAACACAGTTCAGTACTAACTTAACAGTGGCTTGATAATGACGTATTTACGTCGAAAGCGCTCGCCCACAGTACTCGCACAGATGCCAGTGACGACGGTCTCCACCGACAGGTATGACAACAGTATATTTACTGGCGGACCTAACCCCTTAGATTATTTATTAAAACTTCTCATCTATATGCCTTTGAATATAGCTCTTAATTTACGTGGTAATATTTCAATAACGGGTGTTACTTATTGGAAATTTAATGTAGATTCCAAAAATGTGGTCTTTATTTACGATGCATTGATCAGGAATTCAGTTTTTCTTTAGAAAAGCAAGTAGTTTTTAAAAAAGAAAAAAATTTGAGTAGCTCCTCGGCATGTTGAGATAGAAGGCTCATTTCTGCGTCCCTGAACTACAAATGGGATGCAGAATAAACCCCTAAAATTATGACATCTCAATGTGGGACACCCTGTATACTTTAGTGCTATAATATATACTTTTAATACTTACTTGAGTGGGTAGGCTTCCGTGTTCATGAAGGTATGGTAGTGTGTATTTTCTTTCTTTCCAATATTCCAGGAATTTTAAACCAACGAAGCCCTAAAATTCTGGATTAAAATTAAATTAAAATATTTTATTTAACATTGAAAAAATAAAAGTATTACATTAACTTTTTATTTTCATGTACTTAATTTTAGGACTTCATAAATAACTTTTACTCCTAAAACATTTAAATAAAAGTTTTTTCAACAGTTATTTTTTAACTTATAAAATAAAAGTTTTAAAAGAAAGTGATATTGCGAATTGATAGAAGATATAACCCATTCCCTCTCCGCATTCATCGACCCTAATTTCCCTCGAGATTCGGCCTTGAAAGCGCGTATAAAATAACATGTCTGTGGAAGTAATCATATTTTTTAACCCACATCCCGATGCTGAACCTCCAAAAAGCAGACCATAACAATGATGTTTCAGTAATTATAATTCTTAATCCTTTTCAATGTATTTTTCACTGATGCATCGCCATGAATAATGGCATATATAAAATTCGTGATTAAAAAGCGATTCGTAAATAGTGCACCGTCACTACACCAGCTCTATCCTTAGCAAAACATAATCGCGATGACATGGCCTTCAGATTGCCCAAAAGGTTCGAGTCACAACCGAATTCGATTTCTATTTTACCACCACCCAAATGTCCCGCATATATAATTCATTATTTTCACTCTGGTAATTTTCACTATCTATGACGAAATGGATGGAGAATACTAGAAATCGATATAGAAAGTCGATCCGTCTTTTTTCACTAAGTTTTAAGAACATTTAGTATTTTTTTTTTTTTTTTTTTTTTTTTTTTTTTTTTTTTTTTTTTTTTTTTGTACGGAGTGTTCATTTCTGGGCTATAAGAACCGAGCTATCTTCGGATTCCTACACTTTTATAATGGCGCGTGGTTTTCCCAGACGATCAACCATCTAATTACTTCCCACAACTGACATGTACACCCGAGGTACAGCAGGTGGTATCTGATTCTTGATAATGCACACTAGGATCCTTTGGACAGCATAATATGCTCCGGATGCCTAGGTTTCCGCTTAGCAGGTATCCGTTAAAAGCTAGGTGAGCCTAGGGACGGTCTGGGACCCCACACCGAACCTCAGCTAATCCGCACACCGGAGCACTGTATTTACGGCAAAATTTGTCTGACTTAGCGTTTAAGGTTTTTGTTAATGGGCATCCAGTTACACTTTATATAGGTATTTAAACGTGAAAACTTGTATGACACCATGGCAATGTATTAATCGGTTTTCGAGAAAACATGAAAATTCTAAACTTTTGGATTTTTGAGTATTCAAAAAGACGGAGGTACTTGAACATTTTGCATATTTTGCAATGTAAAGACTACATTGCATATGCAATACAGACTTTACTGTAAAACACCTACTTACGAAATGCAGACGACAACAAAAACTAAACATTCCACAAGACATGAACGAATTATTGAGGAACAGCAGCCAGTACATAAACACAATACCCACTTTCTTGCAGAACACTAAACATGACAATCCCATTTGAAGATATTTGCTGAATAACCAGTGGCTTTCAGGCATATTACAGGCATTTCCAAACCTCTTGTAATGGGAATAAGTGAATCAACATTTTTATCATAATTAGAACATACAGGTCCCCCCCCCCGAAATTTTCCCAGCCCCCTCCGAAATTATTTTCTATATACGCCCATGTTAGAAGAAGTGACATCGCCTTACTAGCGAACTACTTATAAATAAATAATAATAAAATTACATTTCGGTTACTAAACCTACATTTCGGATACTAAAAAAAAATATTTTACCAACAAACGTGAATTATCATAAGAATTGAAGAGCTATCCCTTGACTTCTAATCACCTAAACGGCTACATATCTGCATTTCATTATGAAATTCTGTTTCATTCTTAAGTTCTGTTCGATACCTTGAAAATGTTTGAAAAAGTACTGGTAAGTGGAAGATTACTATTCTAAAGCCTCCTCAAAGATTCATGTGGAAACTTCCCTAGGATCAAATCAGTCAGTGAAAACGCTGTTTGATATTTCGTAAGAGTTTGTTTTGTTCCATTGAAAGCGAAATATTAAAAATTTCAATTATGACATTTCCAAATTACACCAGGGATAAATATATATGGAAGTTAGTATCCCTTCCTATATTACCTCCTGAAATATTAGCGCTGAAATTTATGTGCTTCATCACATAATCCAATAAGTTCATACTTTACCTCTTTTAGAGTTTCTTTGTTTTCCCATTTTTCACAAGGAAGACCTTCCCTTGTCAAATATACAGAAGGATACTCTTTTTGAATTATTTAAATAATCCTTTATCTAGTCTCCATTAATTTTTTGGGGGCATTATATGTATGTTATATTTAAGAAGGAAAGTAAAAACGACTAATCTCTCGTGGCACTCCGCCTTATAAGATAACATCAGCTTTCTCCTTAGACAGCTGAGGAGTACGTGCACCAACTTCTACACTTCCAGACACCAGGGTTCTCAAACGGGAGGGAATTTCAGAGTTCTCGGTGGGAAAAAGCAGATTAGTAAACTAAAGCTATTAGAATGCAATTCATAGCGTGTTACAAGAATAGGAAGTAAAATCCGCATATAACCCGACCTTGCAGGCAAATTGTTCTGACGAAAATTTCGATGTTTACGCAGGTCGCGAACAAAACTGTTTTTCAATTTTCTGTATTTATGTATCAAAAGTCCGACTCGCAGGAACTCCATCATCTTAGCGCGGTTCCGTTCATGTCCCTAGTGTCATTTGATAAGCTTAGAAAAGAAATAAAGTTATTTTTTTTATATATCTCGTGAAAATTGTCAAAATCCACTCGAATATCTCGAATAAAAGTGATATTAAGGCGTCAGGGAGACCGACAGTAGCTAACTTATACACAGAAGCAGAAATTTCACAATCCGGCTCTCATTCTAAAGCAATGCTCTATAAATCAATACAAGATATGCCTAATAAAGCCTTTCTAGTGGATACAGAAGCATGGGCGTATATGAGGGGGGGGGGCTGAGGGGGCTGCAGCCCCTCCCGAAATTTTGAATTGATGATAAAAACTTGTCGTAAAACCCTTAAAAATAAATTAAATAAGATCACTTAGTTCATAAAACATATGTTATTTTACGTTTAATAGCGTTTTAGTTGCCTAAAACTATTCCAAGCTCTAAACATTTAGTATTCCATACCCTGGAAATGGTCTCAGCCCCCCCCCCGAAATTTTCCCAGCCCCACCCGAAATTGTTTTCTATATACGCCCATGTACAGAAGGATCAAGAAGAAGTACAAGAAAGATTGAGTAGAATACCCTGCCTAATAAAGCCTATATAGAATAATATGCCGAATAAAGCCTATCTAGTAGATACAGAAGGACAAATAACAAGTCTTGGCGAATAACGAGTCAATATATAGAATAATAAACCTAATTAAGTCTATGGAGTAGATACAAATGGACCAAAAACAAGTCTTGATGAATCTTGTTTTTTTTTCTACTTAAATACTTTTTATCAATATTTAGTATATAACCTGTGTTGAAAACTATTGATTGCTAATTGATGAATCGGGTTACAACTAAGTAGTCTTTATGAATATTTAGTATATAACCTATGTTTGGATCTGTGTTTTTGGGGTGCTCTCCGCCTAGGCTTTGTATTTGTGTCGGCACATACCTGGGGTATATTTACAGCTCTTGAGGATTAACTCTTAGCAGGTAAATATCCTGCGGACCTTATGTTTGTACGGGCACTGACCCCACTCCCTATTCCCTCATAGTATCTAACCGTTGTGAAGTTTATTTTTTGGATTTAGGACTTAATATAGATATATAGACTAAATCATAGCAAGGCGTCAACCTCCGTCGTCGGTTCTTAACTATGTAGACTCGCTAATGTTACCCAATCTTAGACACATCGTAATTAAAATCCACAGCAAAAACACGACATTTCATCAGAATCCCCTGCTAAATAAAACATATATAGAATAATATGCCAAATAAAGCCTATCTAGTGGATAAAAATAGAGGAAAAACGCCGTTCGTGATGGTAGAAAATCTTATAGCCAAATAGATTTATATTCTATAATCAATAAGAAAAAACTACTAACAATAAAAAACTATGGGCAACAGATGAAAATAGGGAATACTTAGAACAATTCAACACCAGTACTGTAATCTAGATATTCATACGGCATCTTCGAATTCTAACAAACAAAATATTGATTCTAATTATACGTATCCTGTTTACTGACAAATACATTTGACTGCTATAAGCAAGTACAAGAATAACGAGAAGTGAAAACAAAAACTGCGGGAAACACACAAATAGATCCGTTTAAATAAACGAAACTCCATCAAACATTTCTTCAAAACATTTTTTGTGGAAAATTCTGTAAGCTTTCTAACTGTTATATTTAACTTGCCACGATTTCCTAACCCTTTTCGATATATTAAGGAAAATATACGAAGGGGCCCTAATAGATATTCATATGGCATCTGAGAATCCCAAGATTCCGCAAAAATAAAATATCGTTTCTAATTATACGTATCCTGTTTTATTGGCAAATACATTTGACTACTATAAGCAATTAAAAACACTAGGGAATATGTCAAAGAACTCGGAGTAGGAGCCTCGACAGTTTCAAGACATTTGAAGGAAAACGGGAAATCCAAAACTGACATTTCATAAGGTACAGCCTGATATATTTTTAACAATGAATTGTTTTTCTTATTTTAATTAATCTGTTTTATTGTCAGATACAATATCCAACTATAAGCAATGAAAAAACAACAAAGAATAAAAACAAACAAAAAGAACCGTTCGAATAAACGAAATCAATTACTTCAAAGATTAAGCACTTATTTCTCCGATTGACATCGCCTAATCAAAACTTTCATCGGAACCATTTTTGTAGAACATTTAGTAAGCTTTCGCATGGTAACTCTCCGTTTGCCAATATTCTCAACCTTTTTCGAAATATTAAGGAAAGTATACAAAGTTACCACAACTTTTTATGTTTGTTAATAAAATATTTTATTCTAACCCTTCCTAAACTCCAAACGTAACAAAAATTTCAACATATTAGTTTTAATGAAAGTAGAACATGCAGAAAATGTTTCAACTGAATCCCATGATTCTAAGTACCCAAACCAAAAACGGTATTCGAAAACTATTTTTCCAATTTTCTCGAAAACGGTCAAAGCTATCGCCTTGAAAATGATTTCATTCGTTTTCCTAGCCCAAGAAGCCTATAAAACGAGTACTTACAAGCTTATGAAGTCAAAAACGTAAGCGTTACGATTTTTTTTACGCGAATTTCGCCCCAAACGCCATCTTCCAGTGGGCGGATTCTGCTGGTTAACGAACTTGACCTTTCAAATTGGACGACGGATTTTTGTACCAAATTTCATCACAATCGGACCATTAGGGGAGCCAGAAATGAGCGAACAGACAAATATATATATATATATATATATATATATATATATATATGTATATATATATATATATATACATATATATATATATATATGTATATATATATATATATATACAAATTTGAACCACCGTTATTTTCGGTTTCTAGGGGTTCTGAAACGCGAAATTTTCTAGTCGGCACTTCCGGATTGTTTCATTGTATCAACCTTATAAGCGGGGTTCCTCCCTATGGGGGAGGGAGGAACCGCGCTAAAATGGTCTGATTTTGAGAAAATTTAGCATAAAAATACTTTAAGAAAACGAAAGTTCAAGTTCTTTACCCAACTAAAACCGCACAGCAAACCACTGTTTTTCGGCGAAACTATCGCTAAACAATTCAGGTATATTTTGTGTAGGTATTTAGACATTGCGAATCGAATGAAACTGCCTCCCAAGGAGATATATTTTGCACTAGTTGAGAGAACATGAAAGAACATTTAAGGAAAGTAAAACATAAATTTTGGTTCCTTTTAGAAAAGGGGAGTACAAAAAAAATATTATGAGCAGTTTTGACATTTTTGTGTATTTTGTTAAGTATCTCGAAAACTATTGTGAAATCCTGGTGAGTGGAAGTTAACCATTGGAAAGCATAACACATTTCCTGAAAACGAGATTCAGGTGTACATTCAGATTAGACCACCAGTCATAGAAAACAGTGCTTGATGTTTGGGAGGCCTTGGCTTGATTCCATTGAAGGCTAAATATTAGCAGTTTTTATTCAAAGATTCTCAACATCAAGGATATGCAAAATATGTAAACACACTAAGATGACACTGTTCCTGCGAGTAGGATGTGTTCTGGAACGCCCCAGGGCCAAAATGTCATACTCATTGTTTACCAATTGCGTACGTCAGTCGCCTGCTATATTATGTATGAACTTTGGGTCATTTTTAGTGCCACATAATCTCCTAGAGGAGAAGGACTTTCTGGTAAATGGTGAAAGCAGTGTCTGAGGTTAAGAATGTTGAAAACCACATGTCAGATAAATGTTTGACAAACTTTAGTGACAAGTCATTAATAACTCGTATCATAATCACCTTTGTAATTTCTCTATTAGTTAGTCGATGATTGATGTTTTAACCATCACATCCTAACCTCGCATGAACTCTTACTTCATTAATGAAAAAGTCTCCAGATTTTTGTAAATGATTCATCAACGCTTCGGATTATTACCATCCATTAACATTTTTCTTAGTTACATTTCATTCATGTGCCATTTTACCATGAATCTCTCTAATGACGCAGCGGTGTATTCAACGTGGTATTGGGGTTGGCGTTTTCCACCTGAAGGTACAATTGTTAAAATCATAAATTTGTTGAAAATAGTCTCAAACATGACCGAAGAATTGAAGAAAATAATAATAATGCACTTGTTTACTTGCAGACTTATTTTGATATAGATTCTGAAAAAGTAATAACATTAAATGTACTTTTCACATTGTGCGTCTTTCTTCATAAACTCTGGAAAAAATAAATTTAATAATATAGACGATTTTTTAAAAGACAGAGTAAAATATATTATAAGATGTATTTTATGTGGTCAAAAGTCAAAATTCATTTACTTCACACCATTCTTCAATAATCACCTATTTAGCTCTAACTGTTTCACTTCTTCTTGACGCCTCTTCAGTGGCTCTTAATAATAAGTTAAAGGTTTAACCTTAGAGAACTTTCTGCGGAAAGGGTCATGTCTATTTCTTAGTCTTAGGGAATTGAATTTCTTAGTTTCGATGAATGTGGAACATGTGAAAAACGTTTCAGTATTTCAAAAAAACAAAATGTTTCTCTTAAGCCTTCAAACAAAACAGTTTCGAGAGTTTAAATGAAGAATTGTCTAAATAGAAGATAGATATTTCCTTTAAAAAAAAAAAAAAACTAGTTCTATTTTTTATTTTTTTTCAGATCGTTGCAGCCCTGGCCGCTGTTCTTCTCGTTGCGTATTCTTCCGCCGATGATGTGAAGCAGTAAGTATTTATGACATTTCATTATTGTTATTTGTTCGGTAATACCCCTCAAAATTTAATTTTTGAAGAAGATAAAAATTTTCTTTAATCTCATAATTTCATATCGGGTAGACATTTTTGGATTTCTTAATGTATACGTTTTTTTCCTGGCCATACTAGCCGAAGGTTAATCAATAATATATATTTTAAAAAATCCATAGGAATATATTACCAAAACTTACAATATGCACTTTTTTTATTCGACATAATATATTCATAAATCCATTTTAAAGTTAGAGAAATTAGGCTAGAAGCATTTTAAAAAAACACGGGATAAGTTAAAAGCTTTTGAATGGTTACCTACCATTTACCAAATTATTTAGAACCCGTTTTCGAATATGTATTTAAAAAAGTTTTCGACAAATTCAGAACTCCTCGTCTGTCCATAAAATATTTGTCTTGTAATAACTTCAAACGCAAAGAAAATGAATGTAGATTAGTTTTGATGAACGTCAAACATGTGAGAAAAAGATTCGATTCAATCCCTCGTTTTGTAGTACTAGAACAACAATCCTAAAATTGTGTCCACTTTTCTCAATAATTATTTGATACATCACTTCAAATTTGTTTTATTCGAATACCGACAAAACGTTCATCTTCAAGCCTATTTACGGAAAACCGTAAAGGCTAAGATTTTTTATGGAATTTCACCGAAAACGCTGTGTTCCTGTGGGCGGAGTCTGCTGCCATATTTTTGTAGGAAGGATAGATTTGATTATTAAAAGAAAACTCCCCCTTGTAAGATTTGAACGTACAGCCCACTGCAAAAGGAACCGTGTAGTGTAGTACGAGACTTTAACAGTCTTTGATATACAAAAATTAAAATGCTTTAGATTTCCACCTATAACACAATTTTACGTCACGAAGTAGTGTAGAACAATATGTCAACCTCAGAACATTAAGTAATACTTTAAGTATGGGGATGAACTAACATTAAACGAAATACCGTAACTCCGGGTTACAAGCTTGCCGGTGTTTACAGAGATCAGTAGTTTAACGGTTAGTTCTTACACTAATGGTAGTGTTCAAAAAGGATGTCCAACAGTCTTGCAAAACATTTCACCTACATTACCAATAGATGAGGGGTTGAGAACGAAAGTATGTAAGTCAAAATTTTCTTGATTTGTACTTAATCGCATTTTTTAACCTGGAATTTTTGGTCAATTCAGGAATGGAATGGTCACATTAAAATATGCTCCGATGACGCATTTCCTGCTAGTCGGCATTTTTTAAAGTTTTGTGAAAGATTGTTAAGATATCGCCCTTAACTCATTTATCGCCCAGCGCTATTCGATAGAGCTTCTCGGGAGGCCAAATCCTACTGTCGGTGCACCGTCCCGTAAATTGATTTTGAAACTTCAACTAAAATCCTATTTTTTATTTTTTTTTCTTACCCCGTGTCAATTTCTAGCGCCATTTAATAATGCTAACGGCGCATGGTTTTCCCTAGAGGTCACTAATCCAAGTCCAGACCCGACGTTCTTTACCTTAGGTGATCCCGTGAATTTAATGTGGAAAATCCTATTCATTTAAAAAAGAAGAACGTCACCCATAAATGGGTAACGGGCTCCCACGGAGAACACCCGTCACCGAAATATGGGTGACGAACGTGTCAAGGATTAACGCAAAATCATATGGGTCGCGATTTATTTCGCTGAAAAAATTAGACAGATTAGAGTAGGGAAAGTATTATTGTGTCAAACTTCATACAAATCTCTACAGTTTTCTAGACACTAGAGTGTCAACAGATAAATAATATATAGCAATTTGAGTACCTGTCTTTTTGTGACCTATGGGTTAGGAACCATCGACACTTCTCGTCAGGTTTTGCAGATAGCGTTGTCAGATCGATTGGATTTCGCTCCTTATAGGGCAGTGACATTTATTTCCAATCTGAGTACATCAGAGCAGTGGAACAACCCCTCAAAACATATACCTACCTACAATATTCAAAAGTACAAATTTGAGTTGTCAATATGTTTATCAATTCACAATTAAAAATACGGATAGCTTCATTGATTTTAAAAGTATAAGTTCAGTCAATAAGTCCTTCTGCGTTAAAAACATGCATGGGATTCGCTTGAGTAATGTATTAGTCAGTCTGTCACCAATTTTAATAAACCTCAGGCGCATATTGACACCCAAAGAACATGAATATCAATAAGCACTTTGGACGTGGTTTACAATCTTATTTTCATCCGGTGAATCTTTCAGATCTGTAGCGATACAAATTAATAGTGTACATACTATCAGTGTAAGAAAAGCCCAGAAATAGTTTAAAAAATTTTGAAGTTGGAGAAAGCAGCATTTATGGCGTGCCCCGTTGTGGACAGTTAATTTTAATAACGACGGTCTTAAAAATCTTGTGGAGTGATAGCCACAATTAACATTGGATCATATGGCAGACAGGATGGCTTCACCTCGTGGATTAAAATTTATCCTATTAAAGCTAGGCCACTTACGCCTCGAACAACGCTACGAAAAACTATTGAATTTATTAGAGAGCTTTTGCCACATCCTGAAAATCGAAGGAATTTTCCTTTTATTTCGTGGCTTACAAAAGTTTTTACTAGCGAAAAGGTTAAATTCTAAATGAACTTTCAAATTGGTTTGCATCGTAACCAATCTTTCTACAGCATTGACATTTAAAAACTAACTGTAGGATTGCGAGAAAATGCAATTATCCAAATTCCTCCTAAAAATGATATCCCATCATTTCTTTGTAAGTTCCTGTAAGTATTCCAGACCAATTCTCTCCGAATGTTGCATGCGTAAATGCATAACTAGTTGAGAGGAAGCTTACAGAGAGAATGCATTGCGGAAGTACCGGCAGTTCCTTTCTTTGCCATCTCTGAAACGGATGGGTGACCATGCGTCAAAACCTAATACATATGGAAAGTCTCGATCTTGGTTCGTCTCTCGTAATAACCTCTCTATCAAACCTACCTCGTTAAATATGTATGTTCCAAGTTTACTTACGTAATTATGGACAAAAAAAAAAGGGTTAAATGTAGAAAGATTTTTTTGAGTCAGAGGTGTGGCGGCAAGCGGGCTATCAACGACCCTTTTCAACCCCTTTACTCAACCTGTCGCCTCTAGAGCTTTTGTGGTTGGTCCATCTGGTATTACTTTATTTTTTACTTCGCGCTCATTAGAAAAATTCAGAACGTACTGAGTAAATAGGTCCAGCATACATGTAACACTACCGCGCCGAGGTGTGCAGTGTTATAATTGAAGGGGTCGGGGAAAAATAGTACCAAGCAAAATTTTTGACAAAACCTAACTGTTATTGATATATGTTGGATATTATATGGGACTATCAGTCTCTGATGCAAATGCTATTAACATATGTCTACAAGCTCTGTGTGCTACTTAATCTTGTTGCCCCTAACCATTTCAACTGATAGTCCCACATAATATCCAACATATAGCAGCTACAGTTAAATTTTGTTGAAAATGTTGCTTGGTACTTTTCCCCCCGACCCCTTCAATTAATATATGGCAATTTGTTCTTTTTTTTTTTTTTAATTTGCAGCAGACATCCGATTGTATCACGGCAATAGGTAATTTTAGGATTTTTGTGAATACGGCGAATCAAGTGTTATGATTAGCAATGCGTAGCATAGGGCGTTTTTGTTCCGTATCGAACAAAAACTATAATATTTAAATTATTTTACCAGATCAATAAATGGAACCAAATTGATACTAATCAGTCAGTTCTATGAAACGTTGGTTGATACCCATTCAGACGAATAAATTGACCCGATTCAAATGTTAAATAATTTGAATTAAACAACTGCTTGTGACCAAGGAAACTGTAACGTGCTTAAAAATGCCGTCGCGCAGGAGGAGCATAACTAAGCACTTTATTCAGAATTTGGGTAGTGTTGAATGCATTCCTGAATAATTTGCTTAAAATAACTTCCCAATGGTAACATACTTAAATTTAAACTTGGAGCATGATATATAAGGAGTTTAATTGTAAGATAGCAAAAATTTATGACCACAATAGGCAATTTCACAATTTGGTTTCAGAGTAAACATCTACTCCTAAAGGCTGGGTTTTGCTTATATTACTACATCTCCCTCAGGTGCTCTGAATGTAATATAGCAAGCCAACTCAGTTTCATTGCAAGAAAACAAAAATGAATGAATGAATGAATGAATTTCTGTATTTTATAAGTAATAATTACAATTACAGGGAGTCTGGGCATGTTATTTACAAAATGCTGATAAATAAAATTAAATGCAAAATAAACAGTGTCTGCATCCAGCAAAAAATAAAAAATAATCAAAACTTAGCCATATAAAGAAAAAAAATAAATTAAAATAGCAACAGGAGTAATAATAACAAATAAATCCTTATTTTATAAACATACATGTTGTGTAAGAGTAACTTTACGAGAGTAAAAAAAGTAAAATAAATAAAAAATAAATAAATAAATAAAGTAAATAAACAAACTCGAGCACAGAATAATCATAATTATTCGTTAATTATAAAAGCCCGTATCCTCATTACTTCCGTGATGAAGTAGAAGACGCTGCTGCATTTGTTGGTTGTGATGTTGGTAAGGAACTGCTGTACAGCTTCTTCATCATTCCCAGGTGGAAGGTATTTCTTGATAAAGTGATTCCGAGGACTGCTGTACATAGGGCAACGGACTAATATGTGAGCTAGTGTTTCTGCTTCTTGAAGGTTGCAGATTGTACACTGTTCTTCGGTATTAATTAAGTATGAGCAGCCATTTATGTAAAACCGAATTTCCTTGTCCCCGCTGAGTCTTAGCTGGATTGTTGACCTTTTCTTATTGATCATCATATTTGTTTTGATGTATTCTTCTCCATAACCAAGAACGCTAATCAGACGGTAGAAGCTGCTGTAAGAGGAATTACATGCCCGTCCTATATCTTTACACAGTTGGTTATTTCTCCATTTTTCCAGAATATCCTCCTTGTGTAGCAATAACCAGGTGTAGCTTGCTCTCGAAAAGACATCCTCATAGCCAATTGTATAGAGCATGTTATGGAGATTAGAGAACCAGGGATCTTGAAAATCATGCGGCCTGTTCTTCAGATGACCAACAATCCTGTTATAGCATCGTCTGGGAAATTCATCTTCGTCCATAGATAATAATTTTATCCACCAATTGAGAGTTCTTTTTAAGATATCTCCACTCAAGTGCGGGAATCCTGTTTCCAATCTCACCATGTAGTTAGGAGTCCTGGAAGAAAGGTAGAGCAAATGCTTTAAGAATTTAGTTTGAATCCTCTCAATTTTCTCTAGATAACAGAGAGCCCATAACTCAGAGGAGTAGAGAGCGGTTGCTCCAACAACGGAATAGAACAGTTTTTGAATAGCATCCCATGAGTTGCACTTTCCTCGCACCAGAATCTCCTTCGTCTTACCGATGGCCTTGGATCCTTTTGAGACAAAATACTCAGATGCTTCTTTGAATTTTCCGGTGCAACTAAACGGAACTCCGAGATAAAGAAAACTGTTAACATATTCAATTGGTTGATCTTTAAGCATTATAACCGGTCTCCTTTTCATTCGCGGTCCCCCTCGGAAAACAACTACTTTTGTCTTTTTCTCGTTTATTATGAGCTTGTTCTTTTCGCAATATCTTACAAATGCATTAAGTTTTGCCTGTGCGTCCGTTCTGAAAACAAGAATTGCAAATTAATAAGTTGGCCTGGGCCCATAGGTTTCAGCTAACCCCCATTCCCAATGGACTGATTTTGCTGTTGGTTTATATATATTTAAAAAAAAAAAAATGATTTTTCGTGCAATTGTTTGTAATTTCAATTATCATTAAGATAACTGTTTTATCTTGAGGAGTAGAATAAAGATGTAGTTAATTCTAAAATATTGTTATAAAATTACTTTTAAAAGCATTAAATATATTTTATTTTGTTCGCAGCCGTAAAGTGATAATTCACGTTCCATACAAGGTGCACACTGTCCACCACCATCACATAAAGAAGATCCCGATCTACCATTATTTTGAGGATCATCATCATCACCATCACCACAAGGAACATGTTCACCATGAGATTGATCATGAACATCATGGATGGGATTAAGGTAAAACTATTTATGGTATCCATTGAATTATTGTTAAAATATGTTTTCATACATAAATAAAAAAATGAGTACAACCAACCACGATAATAACTTTGACCAATTGTATTATGCTACAAGGGCATTTATTATGTTATATTTTCCAAGTTAAGTTTAAAAGATTCATCATTAGTCTAAATGTATTTCTTGAGGCATTAAATAGTGCTGAAATTACTATAAATTAGGGAAAACCAGAATTTAAAGGTGGTACAAAGTTACACATGCTCTTGGGGTAACATAGTGCCATCTTGCGTATTACCTATTTAAAATCATCGCATTTTTTTGTCTAAAATTAATTAAGTCTTAAAACTTAAGACGTTCATTTAAAAAAGTATATTTATATCTTACCCGAGGTAAGAAACATTAACTATTCTATGGTTAGTCAAGCCAGCATAAGAACTTTAAGTTGAAATAAAATTAAACTAAATTTATCAAGGAATGCAAACAAATGTAATAATAATTATACTATTGCTTTCAGGTCATTTGCATAGTGGTCAAAATAATTATTTTAATGAAGAAAATAGTTAACAATATAGATAAACTTAACTAAAGTTGTGTAAGTTGAAGGTGAGGGTGGGGAAGGATCAATGGATTCTTGAAGAAACTAATAGGAGTTGCTCCCCAAAATTGTTTATACCATTAACTTATATTAGTGACGTTTCAAACCTTTTTAGGTTAGCAGTTAATTTGGCTGCTATCTATCCATCGACATTGATAAACTTATTCTGATGATTAAGAAAGCTTATTTCCATATTCTAGCTATGCTGGAAAAACACTTGATTATTAATTAATTAATAAGAATGTCTGCAAATAAATTGATAAAAATTTCTCAATTAACTTGACTCATTGAGGAGAGCTATTTCAAAGTGAAAACTTCAATTTTTTGTTTTGACTTCTGTGGCCATTTGTGTCGAACAACTCTTATTGTGCTCTAATTATTTATTTAATTCATAATTTAATTTTGTTTTAGCAAACAGATCCAACAAAGAAAGACAAATAGACGTACAAATCCATTCCATCAGCGAGCCCCAACTTTTATCAAGATTAAGTACTTACATTTTTTCCAGGCTAGCTAGAATCAGTATTCTAGAACTGAAAGCGAACGAAGACAAAGGAAAATATGTTATTAACAACTTCAGAATACTATCTGACTGTTAACAGTGTTCTCAAAAATTAATCCACTGACATCACTTAATACTTATTGCCTATTTTAATCTTGTTGTTTTTCACACAAACACTTTGAACATTTTAATTTTTGAGAAGAATGCAGAGTAAAAATATTACATGAAATAAATTAGGGGGATTTATTTTGCACTAATTTAAATATACATGAAATAAAAGTGTAATGTCAGATTCATAAGTACAACAACTAGCAGGTGTGAAATCAATTTAAAACTTCCTTTTATTATTAACATAATTTAAAAAAAATGAAGTTCAATATTTTTTAAAATTTGTTTCATATAATACAGTAATGGAAGGAACCTTTATGAATCATAAACATGGGTACTCATCATTTATAATGCAAAGTACAAGACCTTAATTATTCACGAGTAAATGAAGATTTATTTTTACCATTAAAAATGTCTTTTTCAAATGACTCCACTTTTATCAACTTAACATTGCTTACAGATAGACTATTTCGTACAATTTTATGGACAAATCATTATTTATTGAATAAATAAAATCAACGTAATGATCTTACTGTAAGAATTTTTTTTCCAATACCTTATTTTAGATGCATATATGCAGAAAATATTTTGACATGAAAATAGAAATATTTTTCAATAAACTCTCTTTTCATTATGCCACCGCCTACTTCTAATGAAGTTAATTTATGTTAATATTTTGTAATGTTACGTAAACAAACTCTTTATTTCTGTTAATCTAATGAATATTTTATTTATTCCTCAGCTTATCAACAGAACCTAAAGAAACCAGAGGGACACAGGGAGCTGACAAAGAAGAGGACAAAGTTACCAAAGAAAATTCTTCACTGAAGTTTTTATAATACAAACACACTTGTAAATACTAGTCATGATAATGTTAATATTGTACATTTAGACAAATACATTTGTAAATAATAATATTATTTTCATTCTTTTTTTTTACCTTATTTCCTCCCTCCATTCCCCCTACCTATGGAGGACTCGATAACACAATGTCAAGGCGGCAAGCCAGACCCCACAAGTCATAGGATAGGGCTGATGCCTTTTCTTTTTCCTAAAGAAAAGCCACCACCCCATAGTGGGAATCAAATGTGTTGTAATTAACAAATTAAAGATTTAATTTAACCTAAATTTTGAATTATTGTTTTTTAAATATTAATTTTCATCTTTTATATTATTCTTTAAATCCTTAATTTTAGAAAGGAAATGGTTGAGTTATTTACATGAAAGGTGTCTTATGAATATAATAAGCTGTCAAGCGGAGCATGACTGCGAGGACACTGACATTCAGCAGTTAGTCTCCAGTGCCTACAGACTCCAGCCTCACTCCTCAAGTTGACAAGTAATTATTATGTAAAATACTGAACACTTTCAAGTTTTTTTGTTTTTTTTTTATATACAAAATCACTCAACGTTAAAATAATCAATTCCCCAATCAACAAATTAATTGTACCTCTTCTAAAATAGTTTTTCACTATAAAATCTCTATAAAATATTAGAATTGAGTTCTTTTGTGTTTAAACTCTGGGAAACTGAAACAAATTCAGAAAAATTAATTTTCTATCACTTGATAAATATATATGCTGGTTCAAATAGTTTAAAGTTTGAAGGGAAAAAAAAAAGAAAAAAATGGGAAAAGAAGCAATTTTTTCTTATAGATAACAATTTATTACTGTTTTTAGAACCGCCAGATAAATTTAATTGTCTTAACAGAGGCAATAAAGCTCTGTTTTAAAACTAATGAAATTTGTTCATCTAATAGTTAAAAGGTTCACTGCATTTATTTGTAATTTTTGAAAAAGAAAAAAAAACAAATTATCTATATGGATTTCTTATTTTTTTTAAAGGCATTTACAATGACTTTGGGGTCACTTTTGAATTCACATTTTGGCTCTTTTAAGACACCAATTCATGAGAGGGGCGAGCACATTTCTTATTCACCACCTTGGTAAGCAAATTTTATATACATATTAACAACAAAATGTCTTGCATTGGTTTACTGATTAGTAGCTTGGACTCTAGAAATCACTCTAACAATCCCACAAAAAATTGATTTATTTCTTTCAAAGACGGGCTAAATACCGAACACTGAAATTATTTTTACGTTCGAAGGAAAATACATAAAATAGCAAAGTAATATATATTAATGAAGGGAATGCAATACTCTACAACCCTATAACCGTTATTTATTTTTTGGGTTCATCGTTAAAGAGTTATCCCGTCAAAACGGGGAAAAAATATGCGGCAAAAGCGTTTTCCCCCAAAATGACCGACTTTCAAGAGTGGATATTTTGAAAACTAAAGATATCTCAAAAAACTTTATAGAATAGAACTTGTAGGAAATTTAATCAGCTTTCATTTGTTATAGAATAGTCATGTCGCTAGGACGCAGGGTTTCCGAGATATAAGTGAAGCCCCGAAAAATGGGACCTTCTAAACCTCCCCCCTCCCGTTGGCACAAAGGCTACGGGCGAGGACTTTTGATATGTTGACCTCCTAACTAGCCGAAACAAAGTTACGAAGTCCAAAATTGTGTTCCAAAAATTTCCACCTATAGCTGTTTTTAAGCATTTGTTGCCTGGACTAAAACTGTGATTTCAAAAATGCTAATTATTGTTGCCAATGAAATTTTCTGTATTCGAAGCAGGAGTTATTATTTTTGTTTAAGGAACTTAAGTTTTGTGTCCAGAATTTCCCAATTAATTTTTTCCACATTTTATTTCCTTGACCTTTTCTATGCAACGTAGACTAGGTGGAGTAATGCTCTTGAAGGCGGGGTGCGCTCGCTACCTACTCCTCCACAGGCAGACCAAACTTCCTCTCCTAGAGCAGCCATACGTACCCGTCTTTTTTTTATACTTAGACACTTGGTCTCATTTTCATATTTATCTTACATGAATGACGATGTGTATTACTTGAAACAATTTATTTACTGCAATTTAGGTACGCAGAAAACCTACAATAACCATTTAAAACAAAATTTACTAACTTTTCACTGGGCATCAGGACTTCATTCGGAAATCGTATTTTTTACCCATTTAAAAAAAAATTTCTTCACATGAACACACTTGGATATTATTTTTGATTAGTTAAGGAAGAATTTTAGCCTATTAAAAAAAATGGTTAAAAAAAAAGTTACAAGGTATACCCCTTACGTTAAACCACACTTTTTATACTTGAGGAGTATATATTTCAGACAAAAACACATTATTATTTGCTAGGAACACTGAATTGTAAGCTATGGAAGTAAAATTTACCATGATTATTGCAAAAAGAGTAGCTGGACGTACATCCTCAAAAGGCAATGGCTCCTTGAATTTATGAGTTTTCTCCTTTTTTTTTTTTTTTTTTTTTTTTTTTTTTTTTTTTTTTTTTTTTTTTTTTTTTTTCAATAACAGAAAAAGCAAACCAAATGTTTAGAACTTAATATGATATCTCATCAAGCAAAATTCTTTTTTTTTTCTTTTTTTAGGAAAGGAAGCTACAAAGGAGGAAAAGGCACACAATCAGCTTTATCAGCTCTCACTCTACTTGCATTCCTGTTTTTTCTCAACATTTTACAGGTAACAGTTTTACCATTTGTTTATTGAGTATTTTTATTTCTTTATATTAGATTTTTTTTTTTTTGTCTTCAAAAGCAAAAACAGTAAAATCAAAATATGGTTTGATCCAGATAAAAATCTTTTGACATTACTTTTCTCTGAATGTATAGGATAGGTTTATGTCATTGCTAGAGCCCGGAAGTTAGGCAAAATGCCTTTTTTATCTGAATGGATATTTTGAAGAATCAGGTAGAAATAAATATGTTTCCGTGCATTTAGGAAGTGTAGAGACAATTTTTATTTTGCCTTTTTTGCCTATTTTGGCTATTTTAAGATTTAAAGCCTTTTTTGCTCGTTATGCAATTTTGCCACCACAAATATCAATTCGAAGCTTATTTTCCCAACCCGTGGATTGAACCTCTGTAAATAACAGAACCTTCCTTAGTAGAAGGAATGCACAAGCATAATGAATAGCAGGAAAGAGAGAGGATGAGAGAAGTACGTCTCCTTCCTCACACCAATTTTGCTGTGAGAATGGTGTAGTTACCTGGTATTCCAGATTTAGAAATGATAAGATAATGCAGAGGAAGTATTTCCATAATGAAAAACATTTTTTCTTAGAAGATCTGTGGCAGTTGATACTTTGAAAAAGCATTTTGTTGTTGCTTGTAAGGAGGGAAAGTAAGAGTAAGTACGCTAATTCTGTGATAAATTGATAATAAAGAAATGAATGAGTATTTAAAATACATATTTTCATTAATAATGAGTGAGATTCCTCTTTGCCTTCACTCCTAATAAATGCCTATTTTAATTACAATACTGCCTATTTTCAGTATTTCAAGTGCCTTTTTGCATGCCTATTTTAACAAAAAATTCATTACAGTCATTACAGTATCAATTTATTGAATTTATGGTTTGTAAGTCTTTGAAAAAGTGATTTTACTAAACTATGTTCAGTTTCTGATGCAGGAGCATTCCAAAATTTAACGAATTGTACTTTTTGTTGTTGTTTATCGTGTATGAACTTCTAGGCTATTAACACAGCACGAATTGTAAATTTAATGTAAGAAGGTTATAAAACTGCAGTAATAGTCTTTTAAACAGTAGTGTCATTATTTTAAAGAAGATTATATTTCTTTAATAAAAACGGGATTCATACAATTTTTCTGTCATAGTCAAAGCTTATTTTAATTAAAATACATTCATGGCAAAGTATTTCGAAGGCGCTCATTAAACAGAAAACCTACTGAACGAATGTAGTCCTAATATTTTATAATTTAGCAAATTACAAAAAAAAAGGTTGAAGGTCAATAATACTACATCGTACATTTTCACACTATTTATTTAACTTCCCTATATGTTTCACGCCGTCTTGGTGCCTCTTCAGGGACTTAAACACAAGAAATTAACCTTCAACTAGAGGAGAACCTTCCACTAGTAAATCCAGCCGACGAGTTGAGGCTGAATTTCTTGTGTTTAAAGCATATGTGTTAAGAGCCTCCAAGTAAGGAAGTTCAGTAAAAAGTGTGGTGTAGTGTCCCCTTTACCTTCCACCTTTTTTGATAATTCGCTAAATTTTAGCAAAAGGTCAGTTAATGATTAATATTTTATATCAAATTATAATCCTCATTTTGAACCCCCCTCATCTAGTAACTAGCTTCCTTTTTCGTTTTAATGCTTTACATTTTTATGATCATTTGTCCTTAATTATTGTTAAAATTATATTTCTCAAGAGTTGATTAGCAAATGCCAAAAAAAAAGTAATTCAAAAAATTAAATATACTAACATGAAATTCATTTTTTTATATTAGTTACTGAATTCTATGGGGGCGAGGTTAGCTCAGTGGTAGAGCACTGAACTAAAAAGCTGGAGGACCTGAGTTCAAATCTCGAGCAAGCACTAAAGATTTTTTCTTCTAGTGTCTTCTTTCATGGGTTGGATTCGGCTTCCCTGACCGTCCCTAAGCCAACCCAGCCTTTAATTAATTTACTAATGGGTACCTTGGTGCTAATGACTAGCAGTCGAAGCAGCCAAGGGGAAAATCAGGCAGCCGGAGCATAGTACTGACCACACTATCTCCCTAGTGTGCCGTATGGTCATGAATCAGGTACCTCTATAGTATCTGCCCCTCAGGGCCCTTGTGGCCTGTTACGGGACTGATTATTTATTTATTTTTTTTTTTTTTTTTTTACTGAATTCTATGCTTATGAGTAGGGACCGGATTCTTAGGTTTTCGCCTATTTTTTTCCTTTCTTCTAAACATTGATCGGTTTTTATAAGATTTGCGTCTTGTAGTATCATTCATGCAAATGTGGAAGGACCTAAAAAAACCTATTTCGGATGATATTACCTAAATAACGATGGAATGACCTAGACAGACCTAATCTTTGAAATAGAAAATACAATTCAATGAACTCATTTCGCTCGGCCAAACAAATTTTCTTAAAAGCATCTTCCCGGGTCCAGACGTTCAGGAAAATTTTAGTAGGAGTGTCCCTTCCACCAGAACCCGTTTTAACATGCTAGGGGGGGGGGGAATAAAAACAGTTGTTGACGCTTTGGATATGAATGGATCAGCTGCCATTTCTAAGGCTTCGATGTTCCTCCAGACCAACAAGAATCGTAGTGCACTCGCATTCCTAAGAGCACATTTCTCAGATATTCCAAATCTCATTGGAATCGTCAACACTGGAGCTAAAAGATGCAATGAAATACTCCCCTATGACACCTTGCGACGTAAACAGGCGCATCTTTATCTTTCTCTGCTTTAAACATGGGCGTATATAAGGGGGGGGGGCTGAGGGGTCAAATGTGTCATAAACCCCTAAATATAAATTAATTATTTAATTTAAAGTGATCTTATGATCACTTAGTTAATAAAAATTTCTTTATTTTGGGTATAATAGCGTTTTAGTTGACTAAAACTATTCCAAGTTCTAGTTTGTTAGTATTCCATATCCCGGAAATGGTTTCCTTTTTTTTTTTTTAAACATTACTTTATTTCTAAAATGTATTTGATTTAAATAAATTGCATTCACTTTCTTTTTTAAATAAATATTTTGTTGAATATTTCAACTACTTATTCTTTTATTAAAATAATAACTCGTATTTCCGCTTTATTTTGATATGCTCATCTTTTTTTCCCCTTCTCAATATACTATTCTATAAAATGATGTTATTTGTTGTTTATTTTTGTCACTATATATAAATATTAATTTATCAATTATAAATTAATCAAAATTATTAATGATAAATTATAATAGGCTGAACTTATTTTCAGAACCTATTGAAACATTTTTATCGCCTAAAAAAAATCTAAAATGGATTTTTAAGTAAAAAACCTAAAAAGAACTATTTTTTGAACCTATTCAAAACATTTTTATCACCTAAAAATGCCTAAAATGGATTTTTAAATAAAAACCTAAAAATACCTATTATGCCTGTTGCAAAAACCTAATTGGGTGCTTATTTTATCCTAAAAATCCGGTCCCTACTTATGAGATATATATATCCTATTGAAAAAATACACTTATTCTAAACACATTTTTTTTTTTATTTTTTATTTCAGTCTTGTTTAAAAGATCAACTTGCTTCACAATCCCCTTTAGTAATAATGATGACAACAACTACCACAACTGTCACCACTGAAGCTCAAAGGCATAAGAGGGAGGTAGATGACGGGATTCGATTCAAAGGAGATCCTGCTGAACGAAAATCTGTATGAAAAATTACCTCTATTATACGTAAGAATTTATTAAAAACACTATACAAATTATTTAATGATTTGTTTTTTTAGGCCTTTTTGAATGACAGTAATACGCATTACCAGAATTTATCAAGAACGGATTCACATAAGTATAAATTGCTAACCGAAGAAAAGGAAACAGAATATAAAATAAAAAAGAAATCGAAAGGAATGTCGTGGCTAACTACATCAAACTTTTCTCCTTGGCTTAAGTCAATCTTTTGCTGCAATATATTTTACTGTCCAATGCGCAAAGTTCAAAAAGAGGATTTCAGATGTCAATGAGTCATTTTTATTTATTTATTGTAAATAAAATAATAGATCGAACTTGTTTTAATTACAAAAAAAAAAAAAAGAAATCAGAAACAAATAAATAAATGTTTATTTTTGAATGTGTGTGTTTGATCCTCACTAAAAATGGCGATTTAAAAAAAAAAAAAAAAAAAAAAATGGAAAAGGCATGACCTCTGTTCTGGCTAGAAAAGATTGGTGACCTGTAGAAAACCTGACCCAAAAAAAAAACTATTATTAATAAAAGTATATA